>CM053607.1:38957569-39053082 GCA_028646535.1 Procyon lotor | reverse complement strand
AGAGAACTTTAGAGTTGGAAGGAACCCCAGAGACCATCCAATCCAAATTGTTTCTACCCTTCATTTTACAGAGGGAAATGGAGGCCCAGACAGATGAGATGACTCATTCAGAGTTGCAAAGGCAATTAATGCTGGAGTTGAGGTTAGAAAATGGGATTTTGGCTAATCTTCTATGTACTTTCTCCATCCCGGCATCATGTGGGAAAGGCAATGCCATCTGACCTTCACAGCAGTAAGCTTGTAATCAGTTGGCCTGGGTCTAATCTTAACTGTGCCTCTCTGACTGGCTGTGAATTTTGGCCAGCTCACTTAACCCCTGTGGACCTCAGTTTCCTCATCTGTAAAATGGAGTCAATGATGTACTCTACCTCATGGAAATGTTGAGGATTTGGTGAGATAACCACGTAAAGTGGCCTATAAATTACATTAAATAATATACATTATTATATGTACATATAATACATATAAAAAATGATGTATTATTATAAGGCCTATAAATTCCCATTTAGTTTTCTTTTTTTTTTAAGATTTTTTATTTATTTGACAGAGAGAAACACAGAGAGAGAGGGAACGGTAGCGGGAGAAGCAGGCTTCCCGCCGAGCAGGGAGCCCGATGCGGGGCTCGATCCCAGGACCCTGGGATCATGACCTGAGCCGAAGGCAGACACTTAATGACTGAGCCACCCAGGTGCCCCCCATTTAGTTTTCTCTTAAAAAAGGAGGGCAAAAAATCAGGCCCCTTCTCTTAAAAAGCAAAAACTGTACTCTCACATCTAGTTCGAGTTCCTAAAATAAACCATTTCACTGACTAGTTAAGTTTTCTGCCACTTTACCTTTACCTGATAGGGGTTTATGACCTTAAACACAGGCAACTGTCCTAATGCCTTATTGGAACATTAAGCCAACCACATAGCTACTTTACATTTATCCTGAAAACCTAACACTTAAGTCTTTTCTCAAGATTAACTCACAGGAAAGGAAAACAGTGAGAGCAAATCTGCAGTCAGTTACAGGAGGTTGAACAAAGTGCCATTTGCAGAGAACTGTACTTTCCCTCCAAACCTTAAGAACACAAGATTACCACTCTAAAAATAGAGACCATCAGCAATTACAATCCCCTCTTTGGTAACTGTGACATCCTAAGTTAACAACAACAACGTGCGTACACACACACCCATAAACTGAGGAAGAAATCTTATTGAGGTAACAGCTGCAGTAAATTCTAAAGAATCACGTTTCTACCTGGGGTTCCAGATTCTTTGTCTTAGAGCCAACAGTCATAAGTGGTTAATGAACCATTAGCTACTTATTAATCATGTTTAGCATACCAAACTACTTTTGCAGGAATAGGAGAGGTTAATTTGGAGTGATTTACAACTGTTTTAGGAATCAATTAAACAAACAAACATAAAGCAACTGGAAAAAACAAGCTCAGACTTAATACAAAGGCAGAACAATGGTGATGGGATTCGAAAGATGTTTTCCCAAGATCTCCCCCAAATATTTGCTACATGGCTCATTTCAGTATGGGTATTTGGAGAAAGGTCAGTTGTGACCCAGGCTCATTACTACAGCTTGAAAATCCTGAAAAGTTACTTAACTCTTCCAGTGTTAAGAAACATTGTCCAAACTGAGGGTGGCTGGGGGTAGAGAGGGTAGGGATGGGGTGGATGGGTTATGAACATTGGGGAGGGTATGTGCTATGGTGAATGCTGTGAAATGTGTAAGCCTGATGATTCACAGACCTGTACCCCTGGGGCAAATAATACATGATATGTTAATTAAAAAGAAAAAAGAAACATCGTCCAATACTTGAAAATAAGACCAGAAGATAATCGTGTTCTTTCAAAGTTTTATGTGGCAATTGTGTAATATGTGCTCTCAATGATTACCTAAGGGACACAGGAAACAACAGATGTTGGTAAGGATGAAGAGAAAGGGGATCCCTCTTACACTGTTCGTGGGAATGTAAACTGGTGCAGCCACTATGGAAAACAGTATGGAGGTCCCTCAAAAAGTTAAAAATAGAACTACCCTATGACCCAGCAATTACACCACTAGGCATATACCCAAAGGATACAAAAATATAGACTTGGAGAGGCACATGCACCCCAATATTTATAGCAGCATTATCAATCCATAGGCTATCAATCCATAGGCTATCAATCCATAGCCAAACTATGCAAAGAGCCCAAGTGTCCATTGACTGATGAATAGATAGAGAAGATGAACATCCACACACACACACACACGCGCGCGCGCGATGAAATATTACACGGCCCTCAAAAATAATGAAATCTGGGGGCACCTGGGTGGCTCAGCGGTTAAAGCTTCTGCCTTCGGCTTGAGTCATGATCTCAGGGTCCTGGGATTGAGCCCTGCATCAGGCTCTCTGCTCAGCAGGGAGCCTGCTTCCCTCCCCTCTCTCTGCCTACTTGTGATTTCTCTCTGTGTGTCAAATAAATAAATAAAATCTTTAAAAAAAAATGAAATCTTTCCATCTGCAGTGACGGGGATGGAGCTAGAGTATATTATGCTAAGCAAAATTAGCCAGAGAAAGACAAATACCATATGATCTCACTCATATGTGGAACTTAAGAAACAAAACAGATGAGCGTGTGGGAAGGGAAAAGAAGAGAAGGAAAGAGGGGGAGGCAAATAATAAGAGGTTCTTAACAGAGAATAAACTGAGAGTTGATGGATGGAGGTGGATGGGGGAGGGGCTACATGGGTGACAGGTTTTAAGGAGGGCACTTGTTTTGATGAGCACTGGGTGTTATATGCAAGTGATAAATCACTTAATTCTACTCCTGAAACCGAGGGGAAAAAAAGAAAAAAGAAAAAAAATTACCTACCAACTGTGCTTTGTTGACTTTATTACTCAACTACTAAAGAAAGGTCTCAAATTGAGTGAAGCTGCATTACCCTGAAGCTTTTGTCTATCAAAGATACAAATTTCTTCTTTCCAGAAGATAAAATAATCCCAAGGGTGATGGTTTATTGTCCTATAAAACATTAATCAGTTTTTTATCCGATCTAGTAATCTCGTACTAGCGTTCTTTTATCGACGCACCTATAAACAAAGAGCTCTTCAACTGTTCTTGGAGCCAATCTTACCATCCTACTGACACCCCCATTAATAAATGAGTCACATTAAATTTTTTTTACATATTTTTACTTTATATTTGTAGAAGTCATTGATAGGGTTTCATTTTGTTCATCTGCATGATGCGTGTCATAAATTTCACATGAAATAAATAATAAAGTGCTTGGGGTGGATGGCACATGGTGAATGCTCCAACTATGTAACTGGCAATATTAATACTATAATATTTGGTTTTCAGTTTTGTCAGAGACTCTAGAGATCAGTAGACCAGATCACTCAGCAACCTTCTTCCTATTACATCTTTCCATCCTTGTCCTGAGATTCTACAAAGGCCATTTCCGCTGGAATCCTTCCACAAATGTTGACCTTCTTGATTTTCAGAGATTTCTACTTTTTATGTTCTAAAATTAATAGCAGAAATGTATCTCCCTGTAACACATACAGATTCTAAAGCCACTAATCCTCAAGGTCAGTTTAAAATTCTGATCTTGAGGATCCTATGAGTGGGAAAACTTCCTTCTTAGCTGGAACACAACCTTCAGGAGGGCAAGGATTCTTGTCTGCACCATCTCCTGCCATCGTTTCCAATGTCTAAGACTGGGAAGTAGTTGCAACTCATATTTACCCTACAAATAAACAATAGCCTCTGACTTACTTGAAAACAGAGGTCCTAAACCACCCTTTGAAAAAGATCACTTGATTACAATTTCAACTTATCTGGTGCCCCTGGATCATTTTTGCTCATTATGGTTTAGATTCCTTTTATTTTTATTTTTTTTTTGACAGAGAGAGAGATCACAAGCAGGCAGAGAGGCAGGCGGGGGTGGGGGAGGGGGAGCAGGCTCCCCGCTGAGCAGAGAGCCCGACGTGGTACTCGATCCCAGGACCCTGAGATCATGACCTGAGCCAAAGGCAGAGGCTTTAACCGGCTGAGCCACCAAGGCGCCCCCAGATTCCTTTTATCATCTTCTAGGAATGTTTCAGTTTGGCAAATTTCCTCTTAAAATCTGATGCTGAGAAGTGAACGAACTTTTCAGGTATTCTGGGTCTGACTTGGGGGCAGATACACCAATCTCTTATTCAGGAAGTCTGCTTCCATTAATGCAATTTACAATTAGGTTTGAGGGGGGCAGTGATGACCTTGTGTCATACTGAGTAGCCAGCTCGCAGAGTCTCTTTATCACAGATGCTCTTCCATCTCCTACCTGACTTACATCTGTGATTCTCACGCCTAGCTTTATTTTAGAATCATCTGGGGGAGCTTTTAAAAATGACCCGAGCCAGGGGCCCACCCCAGAGACTCTGGCTCTTCTGGAATGGGATAGGAAGCCAGTCATCCAGGGGATTCTAATAACCAGCCTGACTTAACATCATGAAGTTGCAGTGATAACTTTTAAAATATAAACCTAATTGTATCACTCTGTGAACTGAACTCCTTAAATGTCTTTCCTACCATTGCCTGAAAGACAGCAACTGTCGCCATGACTTGAAAGGACTGGCTTCCTCTGGTCCCTTGTCTATGTCCTCTGTCTCATCGGCTGCCATTCTCTCTTCTTCAAAGAGATCATGTATCTTTCCACCGGAGAATCTCACAAAGCTGTTTTCTCCTTCCGGAGAGATTTTTCTGTTTCCTGGTAGTTATCCTCACTCTCATGTTTTCAGCTCTTTAACTCCTATTCAACCTTCAAATTTATACTCCATTATCATTTGCTCTGGGAGTCAGGGATCCCTGAACACCCAGAACCAACAGCCCTCCCCCACCTTTATACAGGCCCAAAGACCGAGACTTAGCATAGATGTGATTACACATTGATTTGTATTTTTATTTAATTCATGTAAAAATGTCTTGATAGAAAATGATTACTTTCCATGTGGGCAGAAACTGCTTACTCTCAATTGTGTCTGAGTTCCTTCCACTGTGCCTAGCTCATAGGAATTGCACAATAGATATTTTTTAAGTAAGTGAATGCAGGATTTTTTTTTTTTTAACTCAAGTGAAACAGCAAGCATATAACTCCATTTTCTTTACCCTGAGTTTTCAGACTTCATTTAAGCTTTCTGACATGTTAAGATATTGAACTGTACTCAGGATAGTGAATTCTCTTATGCAATGTAAATAACTCCCCCAAAACTAATAAGCCCTTTACGTGTTTATCTATAAGACTTTGTGAGAAATTATCAAGTCAGGCTCCTAGCAAAGACCTTAAGGTCTGAGGTACAAGGTAAGAGGCTATGATTATAGGGGACAGTGTTTGCTGTGTCACTTACTTGTGATGGCAGGCTAACCTGAGATACTACTGAGGGGTCATTAAGAGGCATAAAGTAGTTATGGCACAAATCTGAAAAGAGGTATTCACCAGGAAACTTTTGGTTATAGCAGTCAGAACTCTTTCAAATTAGCCTAAGGAAGAAAGAGGGGGTCCTAAATCATGTAACTATAACCCCAAGTCATGGATCTTAAGGGCAGATGGAGTATAGCAGTAAAAATACAATCGAGGCTCTATCTCCCTCTCCTTCTCTAGGCTTCTCTTGGTTTCATTCTCAGTTTTGCTCTCTCCATTGGGTTGTAAGATGTCCACAGGGGGACAAGTTCACTTCCACAGGAGAAATAAAAGATATTTTCCAGAAAAGGATTCTAAGCTGTATGCTTATCCCTGAACAAGTCTCTATGACCAGGGGATGAGGTTCTCAAGTTGCCCAAATTTGGCTCCTACGACAGTTCTGGAGACTAAAAGGCAGGAATCAGGCCCAACTGCACCACAGGAACTAAGTAGACTAACTAGGGAATTGAGGAAAAGTGAAGGCAGACAAAAGGCCCATGTACACTATATATAGGGCACCAAGATATTCATAATCTTGCTTGGGAAAGTTCTTTAAAAAGTGTTCAGAGGCATTATTTAATTAAAGGATAGAAAAGTATGTACTATCTACAAGCTAAAAGCAGTTGAATTCGAGTTAAACTAATAGTAGGTAGTTAGGACAGTATATAAAGCCAGCTGTTCATTTTACAAATAATACCTGACGCAAACTGACACCCAACTTTGGTTCTTCCAAACAGAACAAATCCAACCCCACCAATTTCCTTTGGACAAAGGCAAAATTATCTGGTTGATTTTTAAGAGACTTTTTTTGTGGAGGAAGTCTGGCTCGGTGACAAATCAGTGACCCACAGTTTTGAGAATATCTTCACTGGCCAGACACAGTGTCTGAGCTGCAGTCATTTTTTGCTTTGGAAATTCAAATATATGCACGGTACAAAATAAAGGATTCTCCAGCTATGTCAGTACTTGGAGAAGGAATTGACATACTTGATAATTAATGTGACTTGTAATAAAACACACTGTAAATATGTCTTTTTACGAGAAATTAATTAAATACAGTAAAGCAAATACTGGTATGATTACACAGATGGTTCCATGCATTCTTTCCTTTTCAACACAAAACACTGATCAGTTCTTCCAAGATTCTTTCTGGTCCATAATTTCTCATTGTATTACAGGCTTGCTGAAAGTAAAACTCTGGATATGTCACATTTTTATTTGGAAATAAAATTTACTGATCAATAAAAATGGGCCAGACTTCATGATAGGCACCCCATGCTAGGCAGAAATAAATAAGGCCTCTACTTGAAAATGTTAGTACTGCTCATCTTTATTTTTATAGTCCCATCAGTACTCAGGGGTACAGAATATAACTGTCATATGAAGGAATTCCAAGCTAATTATAAGCTCCCTGAATGAGGAGTACTGCTTGAAACCAAAGGCCAACCCTCAAAGTCCAACACCAAATTCCACCAACTGTACACCAGAAAAATGAAAAGTTGCCAACAAGGGAAAATGCAATGCTATACATTTCAAATTATTTGATCTTTAGAAGGAATTCATTTACATATGTGAAAGACACATAATTGGGCAAACCCACAGCTAGCATAGTGTCTGGCATTTAACAGTTGCTTAATAAATGTTTAGTATTTAACTAATAATAAATATTGCTGGTAATAAATAAGATTCCAACATTGCCAACAAAAAGTTGAGGGAGTTTATCACCAGTAAACCTGCCTTACAAGAAATGATAATCAGAGCTGAGGTAGAAACAAAAGGATGCTAACAACATGAAAAATGAAAGTACAAAAATCACTGATAAAGGGTGTCTGGGTGGCTCAGTGGGTTAAAGCCTCTGCCTTCGGCTCAGGTCATGATCTCAGGGTCCTGGGATCGAGCCCCACATCGGGCTCTCTGCTCAGCGGCGAGCCTGCTTCCCCCCCTCTCTCTCGGCCTGCCTCTCTGCCTATTTGTGATCTCTCTCTGTCAAATAAATAAATAAAATCTTTAAAAAAAATAACTGATAAAGGTAAATATATAGTCAAAGTCAGCATACTCTAATACTGTAATGGCAGCACATAAATCCCTCTTAACTCTAGTTTCAAAGTTAAAAGATAAAAGCATTGAAATCAGCTATAGCTACAATATTTGTTAATGGATGAACAATATAAAAATGTCAAGTATGAGATCAAAAGCATAAAATGGGGGGAGAAGTAAAAGCATAGAGTGATTCTGTATGCAATTAAAGCTAAGTAGTTTCAGCTTAAAATAGACTGTTATAACTATAAGATGTTTTATATAAGCTTTGTGGTAAAGAGAAAAAAATGTTACTAGATACACAAAAGATAAAAAGGAATCAAAGCGAAATGAAACAGGAAGGGATGGGGAGGGAGACAAACCATAAGAGACTCCTATACTCACGAAACGAACTAAGGGTGGCTGGGAGGCGGGGGGGGGGGGGGTAGATAGGAGGGCTGGGTTGTGGACATTGGGGAGGGTATGTGCTGTTAAGTGTTGTGAAATGTGTAAGCCTGACGATTCACAGACATGTACCCTGGGGCAAATAATGCATTATATGTTAATAAAAATTAAAAAAAAAAATGTACTGCAATCATACTTCTAGAAATTTAACCCATAGAAACTACCAAATAAAAATTATATAATTTCAAAAAAAAAAAAAAAAGGAATCAAAGCACACTATTACACACACACAAAAATCACAAAAGGAGACAGTAAGAACAAAGGAACTACAAAAGTGTCAGAAAACAAACAAAATGGCAATCAGTCCTTACCTATCAATAATCACTTTAAATGTACATGAACTAAAATTCTCTAATAAGAATTCACAGAGAGAGTGAATAGACGGAAAAGACAAGATACAGCAATATGCTGCCAGCAAGAGACTCATTGCAGCTTTAAGGATACATATACATGGACAGGGAAGGGATTAAAAAAAGATATTCCATGTAAATGGTAACCAAAAGACATCAGTAGTGGTTATAGTCTTATCAGACAAAATAGATTTTTTTAGTCAAAATCTGTTATAGGAGACAAAGTCACTCTATAATAATGAAGAGGTCTATTAATTATCAGGATGTAACAATTGTAAACATGTATGTACCCAACATTGGAACATCTAATTATATAAAGTTAGTATTAACAGAGCTGATGAGAGAAATAGACAGCAATATAATAATGGTAGGAGACCTTCAGTACCACAAGTACAAAATGAATAAATTATCCAGACAAAAAAATCAATAAGGAAACAGTGGTTTTGAATAAAATTATAAGCCAAATGGACCTAGCAGACATATACAGAACATTTCAGCCAGCAGAATACATGCTCTTTTCATGTATACTTGAAATATTTTCCAGGATATAGCATATGTTGGGCCATAAAACTAGTCTTAATGAATTTAAAATGACTAAACTATCAAGTATCTCTTCTGACCACAATGGTATAAAATTTGAAACCAGTAAGAGGGGGGTGCCACTAGGTACCCCCCTGGGTGGCTCAGTTGGTTAAATGTCCAACTCTTGATTTTGGCTAAGGTCGTGATCTCAGGGTCATGAGATCAAACCCCAGGCCAGGCCCAGTGCTCAGTGTGGAGCCTACTTAAGATTTTCTCTCTCCTTCTCTGCCCTCTGCCCCTCCCCCCACTCACATGCTATCTTAAAAAGAACATCAGTAACAGGACAAAAGCTGAAAAAGTCACAAATATGTAGAAGTTGAACAACACACTGCTGAGGAACCAAATGGTCAAAGAAGAATTCAAAAGGAAAAACAAAAAAGTATCTTGAGGCACACAAAAATGGAAACAACATACTAAAATTTATGGGATATAGCAAACCAGTTCTAAGAGGAAAGTTTATAGTGCTAAATATCTACATAAGAGTGGAAAAAATCTCAAATAACTTAACTTTACACATAACGGGACTAGAAAAAGAACTAAGCCCAAATTTAACAGAAGGAAAGAAATAATAAAGATTAGAACACATATAAATGAAAGATGAGAAAACAACAGAAAAGAACAAAAGATTTTTGTTTTTTGTTTTGTTTTTGTTTTTTAGTTTTTTTTGTTTTGTTTTGTTTTAAAGATAAAACTGAGAAAACTTTAGCTGGACTAACATAGATTTAAGAAAGGACTCAAATAAATAAAGTGATAAATCAAAGAGGAGATAATTACAGTTATTTCTTACAGAAATACAAAAAGACTATTATGACCAAGTATGCACAAATAAATTGGACAATCTCAAAGAAACAGATAAATTCCTAGAAGCCTATGATCTACCAAGAATAAATAAAGAAAAAGAAATTCTGAACAGAGTGTTAGTAAGGAGAATGAAGTAGTAGTCAAAACCTCTAACAAGGAAAAGCCTAGGACCAGATGGTTTCATGGGTGAATTCTACCAAAAATTAAAAAACCAATCCTTCTCAAACTCTTCCAAAAAATTAAAGGAGGAAGCACTTCTAAACTTATTTAACAAGGCCAGAATTCAGATAAGGCCACTGAAAGCAAAGAAACTTACAGACCAAAATCCCTGATAAACACAGAGGCAAAAAATCATCAATAAAATATTAGCAAACTAAACTTAACAGCACATTAAAAGGACCATACACTATGATCAAGTGGGATTTAACCCTGGGATGCAAGAATGATTCACCACAGTAAAGTAACGAATGTGATACTCCCCATTACCAAAATAAAGGATAAAAATCATATGATCATCTCAATAAATACAGAAAAAGCAAAACTCAACAAATTAAGTATAAAAGCAATGTACCTCTACATAATAAAGGCCGTATATGACAAACCTATAGCCAAAATAACACGCCAACAGTGAAAAATGGAAAGCTTTTAAAGGGAAAGCTTTCTAAAGGGAAAGCAAATTACGATTAAGATAAGGGTAACTAACCAGAAGGGAGGGGGTGCAAGGGTGGGCAAAATGTGTGAAAGGGTATGTGAGATAGAGGTTTTCAGATATGGAATAAAGAAATCATGGGAATAAAAGGTAGAACGTAGGGAAAATAGTTAATGGTACTATAATAGCATTGAATGGTAACACATGGTAGATACACTTGTGAGTACAGCGTCATGTACTAAGTTGTCCATCATGTGTCACCTATACTTGAATAAATCAATCAGAAGGCTCTCCTCCAAAAAAACCCCCCAAAAAACAAAAACAAAAACAAAAAACAACCCACCACTAACAACAACAACGACAACAACAAAAACACAAGACAAAGGTGCCCACTTATAATAAACACACTACTTAAAGTCATAGCCACAGCAATTAGGCAAAAAAAAAGAAATATAAGTCAATCAAATTGGAAATGAAGAAGTGGAACTGTCTTGTTGAAGATGACATGTTCTTATGTATATGGCTTTCTAACCCTAAAGACTGCAAAAAAAATTGTTAGAATTCAGTGAAGTTGCAGTATACAAAACTGATACATAAAAATCAGTTATATTTATATACACTAACAATAAATGGTCAAAAATTAAGACAATAATCTCATTTACACTATCATCAAAAATAATAAAATGCTTAGAAACAAATTTAACCAAGGAAATAAAAGATGTGTACACTAAAAAATATGAAACATTGATGAAAGAAACTGAAGAAGACAAGATAAAAGGAAAGATCCAGAAAAAAAAAGGAAAGATCCAGGTTTATGGTCTGGAAAAATTAATGTTGTTAAGATGGCCATACTACCCAAACCAATCAATAGATTCAATGCAATCGCAGCAAAATTCCAATGATATTATTTTATAGAAATAGAACAAACAATACTAAAATTTGTACAGAACCACAAAAGACCCTGAAAAACCAACACACTGTGAGACCTAAGGACAAAGATGGAGGTATCATACCTTCTGATTCCAAACTATATTACACTTTTTTTTTTTTAAAGATTTTATTTATTTACTTGACAGAGAGGAGAGACATCACAAGAAGTCAGAGAAGCAGGCAGGCAGAGGGAAAGGGGGAAGCAGGCTCCCCGCTGAGCACAGAGCCCGATGCGGGGCTCGATTCCAGGACCCTGAGATCATGACCTGAGCCGAAGGCAGAGGCTTAACCCACTGAGCCACCCAGGCGCCCCTGATTCCAAACTATATTACAGAGTTATAGTAATCAAAACAGTATGTAACTGGAATAAAAACAGATGCACAGACCAATGGAACAGAAAAGAGTACATAAATAAACCAACACACATACAGTCAACTTATCTTTGAAAAGGATGTCAAGAATTCACACAATGAGGTAAGGATAGTCTCTTCAATAAATGGTATTCACCATTTATTTATGGTGATATATGGTGAATATTCACCAGCATATTCACCCTCAACCATACTACGATGGCATATCTAATAAAGAATGTGATATTCAAAAGGTCATCTACGGATACATAGAAGAAAAAAGATCAACAAAAGGAGTCAAGTAGGCAAAACTCATTGCAACACTAAATGAAGGAGTCTTAGTCAATGGACCCTACTCTCACTTGATGAGAGGATGTTCTATGCCACGCTTTGGAGAGATGACAGCTGAGAAAACTGGACATCCACATGCAGAATGAAATTGAACTCAAACCTGTGTCTAAACAAAAATTTACTCTAAATGGATTAAAGATTTAAATTGCATACCTGACAAGGTAAAACTCCTAGAAGAAAGCAGGGAAAAATCTCCTTGACTTTGGTCTTGGCTACAATTTCATAGATATGGCATCAGAAGCACAGGCAACAAAAGCTAAAATAAACAAGTGGGACTACATCAAACTAAAAGGCTTCCATAAAGCAAAAGAAATAAAATGAAGAGGCAACCTATGAAATGGACAGAAATATCTGCAAACCATTCATCTGGTAAAGACTTATTATCCAAAATATATAAGGAACTTATAAAACTCAGTAGCAAAAAACAACACGATTAGAAAAGGACCCAGGACCTGAACATACATTTTTCCAAAGAAGATATACAAAAGGTCACACATATCAAATGCTGCTTAGTGTCACTCATCACCAGGGAAATGCAAATCAAAACCATAATGAGATATCGCTTCACTTGTCTGGATGGCTTATCAAAAAGAATTTATCAAAATTATCAAAACGACAATAACAAGTGTTGGTGAGGGTATGATGAAAAGGGTGCCCTTGTACGCTGTTGGTGGGAACATAAATCGATTTAGCTATTATGGAAAACAGTAAGAAGTTTCACTTCCAAACTGAAAATATAACTGCCTTATGATCCAGCAATTACAATTCTGTGTATATGTATCTGAAGGAACTTATATCTGCACCCGCATGTTCACTGCACCCTTATTCACCATAGCCAAGACATGAAAACAATCCAAATGTCCACAGGTGGATGAAAGGATAAAGGAAATGTAACTTATGTGTGTTATGTAGATATAGAATATATATATATAAATCTATGTATATATATTTATATAGTATATATAAATATATATCTACATATATATATAAAACATTATTTGGCCATAAATAAAGAACATCTTGTCATTCCTGACACATGGATGAACCTGGAGGACATTGTACTAAGTGAAATAAGCCAGACACAGAGAGACAAATATTACATAATCTCTCAAATATGTGGAGTCCAGAAAAGTCAGACTCTCAGAAGCAGATAGTAGAATGGTGACTAGTTAATAATACTGTATTGTACACTGGAAATTAGCTAAAAGGGTAATCTTTTTTAAAAAAATTTTTATAATTTATTTTTTATTAACATATAATGTATTATTTGCCCCAGGGTACATGTCTGTGAATCATCAGGCTTACACATTTCACAGCATTTACCATAGTACATACCCTCCCCGATGTCCATAACCCAGCCACCCTATCCCTATCCCCCCTACCCCAAGCCACCCTCAATTTGTTTCATGAGTTTAGGAGTCTCTTATGGTTTGTCTCCTTCCTGATCCCATCTTGTTTCATTTCTCTCCCCCACCTCCCCATGATCCCCCACTAAAAGGGTAACCGTAAGTGTTCTCAACATACACACACACACACACACACACACACACACACACACACTATGTGAGGTGATAAATGTATTAATTAGCTTGATTATAGAAATCATTTTGCAATGTATACATACATCAAATCATCATGTCATATAACTTAAATATATACAATTTTTACTTGTCAGTTATACCTCACTAACGCTGGAAAAAATAAAGCACAAACCAAATATTCTGGTATCATTTTTGCAGTAGATTGCAGACAAGAGAATTCTGCATATTTTGTAAAGCTCACAAATGGTGGAACATCACATATTCTGATATAGAAGGAGACCAGAGATCATCATGTCCAATTTTTTCATTACTTACATGAAAAACTAAGACCTGAATGACAAGAATCATGGAGACAGGTAATATAGGAGTTGGCAAAAGATCCACATTTCCTGATACCTATCTTGACTCCTAGGACCAATGATGTGTTTTGAGGACATGATTCACTCCACGACTTCTTTACTTTTTGGATAATTTCTGCTGGGAGACAACTCCTAAAAAACAGTTTGTTCACCAAGTAGCATTGTCTGGTATCTACTTTTCTCCTTACCTCTTCTTATGCAATCCGAAGATCCTTTTAAGGATTTCTAAGGATTGTGTTAATAAAACTAATTGGAAAAAAATAAGGCCTGTTTGAAAAATTAAAAAATAAGTCCAAAGATAAAGTGATATCTTTCTAAGTTAAATGCAGGCAGAAATTGTCTTATATACTTCTAACCTTGCCCATAACAGAGCGAGGGCTCATTAACTATCTATGGAAATGCATGGAAGTAAAACACTTCTGTAACTTCAGCGGATTGCAGGGTTCAATGACAAGGTGATTTTCCCCAAGGCTTCCATCTTGATCATCTTCAACAGCCCTTTAATATCCTGAGCCTCATTTCTCGTAATTAGCAGAAACTTTTAGAAGCAACAGACTGGGCCAATCTGGCTGAACTGCATTACTATCCTATCTTAGAGAATAGCATGGAGTGTTGCTGTAACAGATTTGTAGAAATAAACTTTATGGAAAATGTTCTTAGTGGCTGCAGTGACATGCCCTGCTTGCTCTTTACTCCCCAAATTGGGAAAAAATAAGAAGCAAAAACACCAAATGGATGAAAACAGAAATGCACAAGTCAGCATAAGAAGATAAACTCGCTATCTGACCAGCATATTCATCCTCAACCATACTACGATGGCATATCTAATGAAAGAATGTGATATTCAAAAGGTCATCTTCGGATGCACAGAAGAAAAAAGATCAACAAAAGGAGCCAAGTAGGCAAAACTCATTGCAATACTAAATGAAGGAGTCTTAGTCAATGGACCCTACTCTCACTTGATGAATGGCTGTTCTATGCCAGGCTTTGGAGAGATGACAGAAATAAGGCAGATGGGGTCCTGACCCTCAAGGCATTTTATAGCCTTTGTTCGGAGAAATCTATCCTTTGGGACCACTGAGGAGACTGTCTCTGTTGGGCTGACCTAGCTGCTGTCACTCAAGAATCCTTTCTACCTCTTTTTGTTTTGATTTCCAGTATATTAATTATCTTTCTCATTATGTTCCCTTTGTATGTAAACCTTCCTAAAGGGAGTGAAGATGTAGCTCTCTTGATCCATGCACTATTTATTTTCCCTTGCAAATTTACAAATTGATATTTTCAATGTAAACCTCAATCTCATGAGGTTGGTAAGACAGAGTGTGCAATCGAGAGATAAAACCTCTCTCACTGAGCTGACACAATCAGCTTCCTAGGACTGAAGTTATGAAAGACATTCTGTAAAGACGCTAAGGAAAATACTTACCCATGAATAATCACTGTAACATCTATAAATTTCCAGACCTAGGTTGTAGAATAATGAATTGGCAAAGGTTTATATTTATAGTTAGAGAAACGGGTCAATTCTTTTACCACTCCATTTAACACATTTATAAGAGATCGTGGGAACTGAGCCACTTCATTTAATCCTCTCTAAGACATTGTCATACGTCAATATTTTATTTTCAAGAAACACTTAGAGATTCTATTATCAGATGAGCTATAGCAGCACTGAGGCCCCATGTAAAAGGTGAAGTCAAACTTCTTCAGTGTGTAGTGATATAATGGCTATCAATAAAATCTTTTCCACTTTTACGAACTTACGTCAAAACATAATTCCACACTAAATAAATGCACTCAAGGTTCTGGCCAGATTTTTGAGGTTCATTGCATTTCAAGACTTTCTGTGAGTACTCTATTGATTTTAAAACTGTAGTCTTTTAGTTTTAATGCCATGAATGTCAAAGTATTCTTTAGGTATGTGAAATTAAATTAGGGGAACATGTTATACTTGTCATCATGTTTATGATTTACAGGAGTTAGAATTTCTTTTGCCTGGAATGGAATTCAACAGAACTAGATTATTATCCTGGTGCTGTTACTCTTAGCCAGGAGGAGATGCGAAGTTACATAAACCCTCTTATCCTTGAGTCTTCATATGTAAACTGGGAAGAAAAGCAGCCATCCAATGAGACTGTACATGGATTTACTAAAATAATATCAGTAAAAGTGGCTTGAACATACTTAGCAACAAGTATATGCACTGAGTGCTTATTGTGATTCTGCTTCGTAAGTGCTCAAATAGTAGATATTGCTAAATTCTGCACAAGGACTTTTTTTTTTTTGCCATCTTTCAATGGTATTTGGTATTTACTTTCAGAACACAGGTATATTTTGGTAGCAAGAAACTACTTTCAAAGTGAACCAGTCTACCATCATTTTTGCTAACCTCATAGTGACTTACTCTAGTTTCTCATAATTTAGTGGGTCCATTTACATGCCTAAGCTCATCACTTGAGCTTAGGCATGTAAATGGCTATATAACTATATATAACTATAGTGATATAGTTTATAACTATAGTTATAAAGCAGAACTATGCCATTCTAGTTTACTTATTAAGATCATATTCATACCAATTCCTCAATGGTTCTTCCCTTAAAACCTAGTTTATAACCAGGTCTCCAGTATCACTCATCTGACTTCAGGCCACCATTTTCTGTCTCTGCGTCCATTCAGCCCTTCAACAGTGCATTCTTTCTTTTTTTTAAGAATTCAATTAAAAGATGGGCAGAAGACATGAACAGACATTTCTCTGAAGAAGACATCCATATGGTCAGCAGACACATGAAAAAATGCTCAATATTACTCATCATCAGGAAAATGCAAATCAAAACTACAACGAGAGATCACCTCACACCTGTCAGAAAGGCTAAAATTAACATAAGAAACAACAGAGGAACACTCTTACACTGTTGGTGGGAATGCAGACTGGTGCAGCCACTGTGGAAAACAATGTGGAGGTTTCTCAAAAAGTTAAAAATAGAGCTACCCAGTGATCTAGCAATCACAGTACTGGCTATTTACAAAAAAAAAAAAAAAAAAAAAAAATTCACTAATTCAGAGGGATACATGCACCTCTAAGTTATTACAGGATTATTTACAATAGCCAAATAATGCAAGCAGATCAAGTCCCCATTGATTCCCATTGATTAATGCATGGATAAAGAAGAGGTGTACACACACACTGAAATATTTATTATTCAGCCATAAAATAGAATGAAATTTTGCCATTTGGAAACAACACAGATGGAGCTAAAGAGTATAATGCTAACCAAAATAAGTCAGTCAAAGAAAGACAAATACCGTATAATTTCACGCATATGTGGAATTTAAGTAACAAAACAGATGAGCAAAGGAAAAAAGAAACAGACAAACCAAGAAACAGACTCTTAACTAGACAGAACAAACTGATGGTTACTGGGGGGGTAGGTGGGTTGGGAGAGGGGTACAATGGGTGAAGTGGATTAAGAGTACACTTATCATGATGAACACTGAGTAATGTACAGAATTACTCAATCACTGTATTGTACAACTGAAGCTAATATAGGTCACCAAAACTGGAATTCAAGTTTTACTTAAATAAAAAAGTGCATTCTGTAATCTTTCACGCTGTTCATCTGAATCTTAGCATAAATAATTCAAAGTTTCCCATTTCCCTTAGGAGACAAGGTGAAGTTCCTTACAAGGATTACAAGGCACTGGATGACCGGGACCTTGCACTTCCTGTATGACATTCAGGAAACAGCGTATAAGTCCCTCCCCTCTTACAGGAAGCCATGTCTTTCTTCCCCTCCTTATGTACTCTGCAAGTAAGTCCCCTGCTCTGCACTCCACAAAATTCTCTGCATTTCTCCTGTCATACTCCTAGCCATTTGTTATTTTAATTGCTTGTTTGTCTGAATGTTCAGCTACACTGTCAGCCGTTGAGGACATGCCCTATGTCCGTCCTGTTCACCAGTTATGACAAGAACCACTACACTGTCTGGACCAGAGTAGACACTACAGGATTCACTGGATGAAGGAAGAAGCGAGGAGCCGAAACCTGTGCCCAGAAAGATGGGAGTGATAGAAACAGGACTGGTTGGTTGGAGATCTTCATACAAAATAATATTTAAAATGAGTTAGTAATTTTCATTCATAAAGTTTAGTCATAAAATGTTGATTTACTCTGGAAGGCGGCTATGCTAACCACTCTCCCACCAAAGCCGCGTACATGTTGATTTACTCTGCTCTGCCTAAATACCTAAGGTGCTTACTGACCAATGAAATTTTCACCTCAACTTTATTCTCTGGCTTAGTCTTTGTGACTAAGCTTCAAGATAAATTTGTAAACGTCTACGTTAATTAATACCCTGAGTCTTATATCCTTGAAGTTCAACTAGAATAAACGTCTTACCAATACAGTGACCTTCCTCTAGACTTAGACTTTAATTTATTAAAATTTATTGAAGTTTAATTAATTTTAAGGTTTTAACTAAATTGGCTTTTTCCCTAAGAACTCTTTCTTTTACCTAATTATGAGGAACCTGAGCCATCTTATCACCCATTCAGTGATCACAGAATTGTTTCATGAACTGTTGAAACTCACTGAAGAGTTTCATGAACTGTTAGCCAAGATTTCCAGGATGTATGGAACAATGATGTTAGAACAGATGCCTAAATATTTAAGAGGAAAAAACCCCCAGGATTCCATGGCTTGTGCTGTATTTTGTACACACATTTTTTTAACAGAAGCTAAGCTGAACAACATTTACAAATTCAAGAATGAGTTGCATTAGCAGAGAAAAGATAAATCTGAACACAGAGTCTGCACTGAGGAGTGGAAATCTATCCCTGAGAGTTACTGAATGAAGGCAGTTACTACCTTAACAGTCTCTGCGCCCGGTGCCCCAAAATGTTAAGAACCAACTGAATAAGCCATTGAAATATAACAACATCCTTCAGCCTCAACTTCACCCTCCTCAAACCTGATTTCCACGGCCATTCTGAGGTACTTAGCTTTATTTCAGGAAATTTGACCTTAGAGGACATTACGTTCTCCAACCAGAATTGGATAAGATGCACGGACTCTTTTTAACATAATATTTATATGTAACCCTAGCAACCAACATTTATTGAGTGCCCACTGTGTGCCAGATGCTTTAATGATCGTATCTCTCTTCACCTCACAAAAACCCTGTGTGGTTAGTCCAATCTCAGGGCCTGGCAGACATTTTCCAGAAAAGACCAGAGAGGAAACAGGTGAGGCTTTGCAGGTGGCACGGTCTGTGCCGCTACTCCTTACTCAGCTCTGTGGTGAAGGCAGAAAAGTGACTATGGATAGTGCATAGGTAAGTGGGTGTGTCTCATTCCCATCAATTTTTTTTTTTAATGAGTACTGACTTTTGAATTTCATGCATTTTTTCGTGTATCAAGAATATTTTTTTCTGGTTTTAAGTCTTTAAAAACATAAAAATCATTCTCAGCTCATGAGCCTTATCAAAACATATGGAAGGCTAAATTTGGCCCATGGAGGGCCATAGTTTGCCAACCTCTATATTATCTAAATATTTGTGGCAGGAGATTGAACCTCAGAGAAATAGTAACAAGAAGCACAGAGATCATTCTGACTGGATGGCTCCTTTTTTTAATTCCTGTGCTTCTATGTTACGGTTTATATTTAATGTAAAGGCTAAAATCTTCCTCTAGCCAAGATTTTAACATGACTGACAAATAAGTGGATTATGACTGAGTTGATAGGTTTCTTCTTCAAGTAACAATGAATTCAGCCACAGACTATTATCTTTAGTGGAGCTCTTTATCTCATTTGGAAAGGAAGTGGTTCCTATAAATAAAAACTAATGAATTATGCTTCTATTTACTCATTGGTCCTTAAAATAAAAACAAGTTATTTTTTGGTATTGCTCTGTATTTTATTAATATGTTCTTGAATTGGTAAGCAACTATTTTTGGTTAAAAACTCAAGAGACTATTAGGGCCAACTGCTGGAAAAAAGGAGGAAAATAAAATAAGGAAGAAAAAGCGCACAAAATCAAGAATAAATTATGTTCCATTTTAATGTTCTCTTTTAAATTTGTGTCTTTTAAAATTCAAGAGCAATGTCTTTCCAGCTTCTAAGATAAAGCTATGTTTTTTTTCCAATCAGAAACTTCCAGCACCATGAATCACTAACCATTATTTGTTAAATGGGTAGGACATCAGGCAACACATTTCAAAGGAAGAGAATGAGAGGGAAGGTAGAGGAGGAAAAGGAGAGAAGGAGGAAGGGATGCTCCAGTCCTGAGAGATGAAGTTAGATACACATAGATATGGAACACATTGCTTGGAAGAAATGAGGGAGGAAAGAAAATCTGTAAATTGAAAACAATTCTGGGACAGAAGAACTGTCAAGGGCTTTATAAAGAAATTAAGTTGGGGGGCGCCTGGGTGGCTCAGTTGGTTAAGCAGCTGCCTTCGGCTCAGGTCATGATCCCTGGGTCCTGGGATTGAGCCCCACATCAGGCTCCTTGCTCAGCGGGGAGCCTGCTTCTCCCTCTCCCACTCCCCCTGCTCCTGTTCCCTAACTCGCTCTGTCTCTGTCAAAAAAAATAAAATCTTAAAAAAAAAAAAGAAATTAAGTTGGGTTCCTGGGTGGCTCACTTGGTTAAGCATCTGCCTTTGGCTCAGGTCATGATCCCAGTATCCTGGGATCAAGTCCTGAGTCAGGCTTCCCGCTCAGTGGGGAGTCTGCTTCTCCCTCTCCTCCAACTTGTGCTCTATATCACTATCTCTGTCTCTCTCTCTCTCTCTCAAATAAATAAAATTTAAAAAAAATTAAGCTTGGGACACCTGGGTGGCTCAGTTCCTTAAGCATCTGACTTCAGTTCAAGTCATGATCTCAGGATCCTGGGAGGACCTGAGGTACACACACACTCTCTCTCTCTCTCTCTCAAAAAAAATTTTTTTTTAAGATTTTATTTATTTGACAGAGAGGAGAGAGATCACAAGTAGGCAGAGAGGTAGGCAGAGAGAGAGAGGGGGAAGCAGGCTTCCTGCTGAGTAGAGAGCCCGATGCAGGGCTCGATCCCAGGACCCTGAGATCATGACCTGAGCCGAAGGCAGAGGCCTTAACCACTAAGCCACCCAGGCACCTCTCTCTCTCAAAAATCTTAAGGAAAAAAGAAATTAAGTTTGTAAAGCTTTGTAAAGAAATTCCAACTATGTATGGTGATGATGTTCATTTATAGTTGGAATCATTTCACAATGTACATGAATAGCAAATCATATTGTACACCTGAAACAAATAAAATGTTACATGTCAATTATACCTCAATTGAAAAAAAAACAAAAACAAGAAATTAAGCTTGGAGTTAAAGAATAAACAAATAGTCCCTTAAACAGTGTCTATGGGAAAAAAGAGCTTAGACAATTCTCTTATTAGGCTAAATTAGTAGATGAATAAGATAAATATAAATCAGGGGCATCTGGGTGGCTCAGTGGGTTAAGCCTCTGCCCTTGGCTCAGGTCATGATCTCAGGGTCCCAGGATAGAGCCCCGCATTGGGCTCTCTGCTTAGCAGGGAGCCTGCTTCCCCCTCTCTCTGCCTGCTTCTCTGCCTACTTGTGATCTCTCTCTCTGTCAAATAAATAAAAAGTCTTTTAAAAATAGACTAAAAAAAATAAAAGATAAATATAATTCCAATTATTTTTTTTAAGATCGAACTCTCCACCTGGCACTGTTGTTAAGTGTTTCTTATGTATAATTAAATCTTTAGGACAACTCTATGAATTAGGTGCTGGAATTACCTCCATTTTATAAGTGAGGGAATTGAGGTATGAGAAGTAAATGCTCCCAAATCACCAGGTAAGAGATACAGAAGGGATTAACTCAGGCCTGCCTGATGACAAAGTCTGTATTCTCAATTGCTATGCTAAACTGCTTCTCATTCCTATTAATGAATATGAAACTGAAGTAGAGTGGTGTCACGATTTAATATTTTATATGAGTAATAGACTAATGTGATTTTAATAACACTTTGTAATTTATAAAATGCACTCACACACACACGTCTCACTCGAGTTCCACAATGTCCCCGTGTGGTAGGTTAGGATTATTATCTGCTAAGTATATCAGTGAGAAAATTTATGTTCAAAGAAATGACCTGTCCAAGGTCACAGGGCTGAAAAATTCAGGCGTGGCGGGAGGAAAAGAGTTGGCTCTGTCCAGGTATCTGGGAACTCTGGCCACACCACTCACTAAATGAATGATTGGGGACAAACTCTTTCCAGCTCTAGCATCCGCAACTAAAGAATGGGGACAGAATTTTTACTTTTAACCTCTAAAACATTAAAAAGTTAGCCACTCTTTAACCTGGTAAATGTAGACAAGCAACAAACGCAAATCTCCTTCACCTGCCTGTGATAGTGGGTAGCTAAAAAACACAACAACAACAACAACAACAAAATCCCAAACCATGAGTATATGCATGTCAAGTCATAGTGTATACTTTAAATATTTACACTATTTGTCAGTTTTACCTCCATATACCTAGAAGAGACAGAAAAAAAAAACCTCACAACAAAACAGTCCTGAAACAGAGTTGGAAAATCTGGGTTGTTTTTTTTTTTTTAACCATGTCCTTAGCCAGCTGTGACACAGTCTTGATAGACTACATCTATTTGTACGCACAGGTTGACTGACTAACTGGCTTGGGCGTGGAGTGAGGGGTGCATCCTATGTGATGTCCACGTGAACTGGGAAGACATGTGCACTCAATCAGGGATATTCTCACCAACAGCTAAGAGCTGGCTCCAGCAAAGCATGAGTAGAATGATGAGATGAGATTAGTGTTTTTAAAACAGTTTGTGAAAGGAGAAGACCCTTTTTTCAGAGATGATGTTGTTGAAAAGCTTGAAGTGAGTTAAGAATAAGGTAGCAGTAAAACAGAGTTTCCTGAAGAGTTCTCACAGCAAAAAGAATGAAGCAACAGAAAAGAGATTCTTAGTCAAAATCATGCAGGGAGCCAATAAGTTAAATAGAATCCTTAATGTTGGGTATTTCAGAGTTTGTATCCAATGTGTATGATGAACACCCAAGAACGGACTAGCACTAGAGCATTTCCTAAGCTTATATGACCACAGACTCTTTTTAATGGAGCATGTTATAGGACTAATGTTCTATAGAATGCATTTTGGAAAATTTCACTGCAGAGGAAATAAGGCGAGCTAACAAGAACTCTAACTCCTTGTTTTAATCAGTGCAATCTAATCAAGTAATTACCTAAAACCAATAATGTGCCCAAATCTGTACTTAGAGGCCATGGAGACAAAAAAAAAAAAAAAAAGAAAGAAAAGAACCATATGCATAGATGGAAAGAGAAAAAAACAGATATGTCATGTAAAGGAACAATGGTGTAAGATCAGAAAATGGGATCCAATGGGCCAGATTATAGAGCCAACAGACTTAATCAGGGAGCAACATTCTTACAGTCAGAATTGAAGCATGAAACCCATTTTCTGTAGCAAACATTGGATACCTGAAAAATGTCAGGAAAAAAGAAGTAGACTAAAGACAGGTTTATCCTAGAATCCAAACTGATCTCTTATTCATCTCTTGAAAAAACCTACGGGTGCTTGTTTTGATATTCAGTCTCACAAAATCACAAGATTTTGTGATTACCGAGATTACCATTCTCCGATTTTTGCTATGTTGGAGATACAATGGGTCTCAGAAATCAAAAGCTTAGTTGGTTCTCCTTTGGACAAACACTAAACATGACAGCACTCTCCAGTGTACAACATAAGGCTTACTGTAAAAATAAACCCTCAGAATATGTAACAACAAAACCAAGGAGGGCTTCCAAATACAGTTAATTTCAGGTGGGAAGAGAAATGTTTCTTCCATCTTGGGATCTGGTTGGGAAGAGAGCGGCCCACATGGTACTAATGAAACTGTGTGAAAACTCTTAGTTCTACGATGCTGGATATTATAGGTGCCAAGTAATGAACTCAGAACCACTGGTTTCCTTAGGTCTTTAAAAACAATTCACAAAACAGAGGGGGGGGAAATATCCAGGGGGAGACAACTCCTAGGAGTTCTACCCAAAAGATGGTTTCCAAGCTGTTTCCTAACATGAGAACATTCCTAACATAGGCCTATATGTCAAAATATTCTGAGGCACACAACTGAGTGTCAAGATCCACCCTGTATCACTTTTATACTTTTGGGTCTTCTTTATGCTTGGGTTACATTTGGAGAATTTATTCTACCACAGCTTCATA
Organism: Procyon lotor; assembly: GCA_028646535.1. Classification (NCBI taxonomy): domain Eukaryota; kingdom Metazoa; phylum Chordata; class Mammalia; order Carnivora; family Procyonidae; genus Procyon; species Procyon lotor. The sequence goes on along the minus strand of CM053607.1, from coordinate 39,029,001 downwards.
TGCCTTTAAATCAGGATCACCACCACCACCATCTATGGTCCAGATACCGGGCCTGGAGTTCAGCATGTATAATCTTTAACCATTAAAACTACCAACAATGAAGACAGGTATTCATATGTGTACACACACACACACACACACACACACCCTTTTTGTGGAACTAAGGTTTCAAGAAGCTAAATAACATGCTCAAGGCCACAAAAGTAAGGAAGAGCCAAAATCACACATAAGTCCCTCCCACCCCACCACCTACCATCTTTCCACCCAGCCAATTTGCCTGAGCTTTTCCCAACCTCTCTCCCATAGGGATTTGAGTCTTCTCTGCTTTTCTTTGTATCTGCCCTTTTGGTCCCTGTCCATTTTCCTTTCCAACTCTCTCTAGCTATACTGATAAATCTTCTTACTACCCTCCAGCTCACTGTTTCCTAGTCAGACTCTTAAGTCCAAGTCCATTTGCTCTAGAACAACCTTTGAGTCACTGGGCAATACCCCAGGCTCCAGCCCAGCACAAAGATAACATAGGAATATCTAGGGATAGAGTATGGGAATCTGCATTTTAATTAAGCTCCCCAAGAGACTGGTCTAAGTATTATGTGTAAATTAAAATTGCTTCGTCATACACCTCTGGCCAAGACACCTCCCTTTTATTTTTCTTCATTTAACTTCTTACCTCAGAACTTATTGTATGTTTATGCTCTTTGTTGTATTTTCCTCCTAGAATGTAAATTCTACACGAGCATAGGTTTTTGTCTCTTTTCTTCACTCCTAACCTCTCTCCACTAGCATCTACTGAGGGATCAATAGATATTTGTTGAATAAATAAAGGAAAGGGGATCATTCTATATTTAAACTCCATCTGCAGCAGACTCCCACTGACGGGTCCTGTCAGCAATCTAAATGCTCTATCTATCATTTTTCACCACCCTTCTTCTATATGATATTATCAACTCAAAACAATGTCACATTGTTCCTGACTTTCAGTCTTACAGATGCCCTCAGAAAATATGCATGCATATCCACAAATTAATGATTCAAGAAACCAAAGCTCCAAGTTAAATTAGTAATCTATTCCCCAGGTGAAAGAACTGGGATGGAACTCAGCACTTCTTATTTCACATTTCACTTTTTCCTCACAACACCAAGGAGATTTGCATCATAACCAACTACTTCTTTGAGGTTGAGCAGTGGCTCTCTAAGTATGGTCCCCACCAACAGCATGGCTTCAGAATTTGCTGCAAATTCAAATATTTAGACATGACCCCAGACAAAGTAAGTCAGAAACTCTGAAAGGAGCCCAGTGATTTGTTTCAGCAACAAGCTTTCTAAGTGATTCTGGTGCACATTCAAGTTTAAAATCACTGAGTTAGAACAAAAAAGCCACCGTTAAAATGGAAAAGCTGTTTCTAAGGAAGAAGGCACAAAGCAATCATTACTAACAATCAACAAAGAGAAAGAGTTTTGGAAGATTAGCAGACATAACAACAGAAGGAGATGATGTAGTAAAATATTTGGCACAGATTCTATCACATGGTAAATACTAAAAAAAAAAAAAAGCTAGGAAGAAAGGATAACAGAACAAGGAAGGGTAAACAAATATTTAAAAAGAGGATGACAACAGATATACAAAGGATTGTAAAAAAAAAAAGGAAAAAAAATTATGAAAAATCATATGCCAACAAATTGGATAACCCACAAGAAATGGATAAATTCCTAACATACAATCCTTCCAAAACTGAATCAAGAAGAAACAGAAAATTTGAATAGACCAATTACTAGTAACGAAATTAAGTCAGTAATAAAAAATCTACCAAAAATAAGCCCAGGACCAGAAGAATTAACAGGTGAATTCAACCAAACATTTAAAGATGAGGTAATTTCTATTCTCAAACTATTCCAAAAAATTGAAGGGAATTTATTCTACGAGGCCAGCATTGCACTGATACAAAAGACACTATTAAAAAAAAAAGAAAACTACAGGCCAATATCCCTGATAAATATAGATGCAAAAATTCTCAACAAAATGTTAACAAATCACATTCAACAATACATTAAAAGGATCATACATCATGATCAGGTGGGATTAATCTGAGGATGCTAGGATTATTCAATATACACAAATTAATCAATATGATACTCCACATTAACAAAATTAAAGATAAAAATCATATGATCATCTGAGTAGATGCAGAAAAAGTATCTGACAAAACTCAACATCTGTTCATTACAAAAACTTTCAACAAAGTAGGTTTAGAGGAAATACAGCTCAGCAGAATAAAGGCCATATATGAAAAAGCTATGGCTAAAATCATCCTGAATGGTGAAAAACTGAGAGCTTTCCCCCTATAGTCTAGAACAAGACAAGGATGTCCATCTTACCACTGTTATTCACCATAGTACTGGAAGTCCTAACCTCAGCAATCAGACCAGAAATAAGTCATCCAAATTGGCAAAGAAGTAAAGCTATCATTATTTGCAGTGACATGATATCATACATTAAAAAAAAAAACCCTCATGAATCCATCAAAAAACAAAATAAAACACAAAAGCCCCAAAACAGAACATTAGAATAAATGAATTCAGTGAAATTGCAGGATATAAAGTTAATATATAGAAATCTGTTGCACTTATGTTCATTAATAATCAAGTTGCAAAGAAAGAAATTAAGAAAGTAATGTCATTTACAATTGCACCAAAAAGAATAAAATACTTAAATATAAACTTAAGCAAGGAGATGAAAGATATATATACTAAAAACTATAAAACACTGATGACAGAAACTAAACATGATGCAAACAAATGGAAAGACTTAACATAATCATGGACTGGAAGAATTATTAAAATGTCCATGTTACTCAAAGCAATCTACAGATTGAATGCAATGGTCAACAAAATTTCAACAGCATTTTTCACAGAACTAGAATAATCCTAAAATTTGTATGGAACCACAAAAGATCCTGAATAGTCCATCTTAAGGAAAAAGAACCAAGCTGGAAGTGTCACAATCACAGATTTCAAGATACACTAGAAAACCATTGTAATCAAAACAATATGGCACTCGTACAGAAAGAGACACACAGATCCCTGGAACAGAATAGAGAGCCCATATTTACATGACCAATCTATGACAAAGAGGCAAGAATATGTAATGGGGAAAAGACAGTCTCTCCAATAAACAGTGCTGAGAAAACTGGACAGTGACATGCAAAAGAATGAAATGGATCACTTTCTTATACCATACACAAAAATAACTCAAAATGGATGAAAGACTTAAATGTGAGACCTGAGTCCATAAAACTTAATTAAAAGAAGAAAAAAAAGAAGAGGGGCAGGAGACTGATCTGCTAATAATGTCAAACCAGAGTAGAGCCCAATTTGAGCTCTCTCACAATTTGAGCCCAATTTGTGTTCTCTGCAGAATAATTTAAGAAATGTGGAATCTCTTATTGGGCATAATGAAAAGTATTCCTTCTTATCTTTCTAGCAACACTAATTTCATCACTCCCAATAATTTTTGAAGTACATAAAATCACTAGAAATGTCAATGACATCATGTAGAGAAATATCCAAAAATAATATATTTTCCTTACCTATTTACCAGTTTAATCTACTTTTATGAAAAATAACCATTGTAGTTGTAAATATTCAATAGAATGTCTCAGATGGTGTAGACAGATAGAAGCATACCAATTTCCCTCTTTTGAGGAAAATTTCCTTTTGTGTTCTAAAAGAAAAAAAAATAATGAATATAAACCACATATAGAGAATCAGACTAAAGGATAAAAACATCCCTTGGCCCAAAACAGTAATTATTTAATTGAGTATCTGATAGTACCCAACCCTATTACAGCCAATTAAGTCACTTTTCCTTGCTCATTCTATAAGGCAGTTAAATACACACAGCTGCTTTACAATTTTCCTTATGCTGGCAAAGATAGTATTATTTAATCAAGGCAACTACAATCATGTATCTAAGTCATTCATTTACTCACTTGTTTGTTCCTTTAGTAAAACTTTGAGTGCCTATCACATCCCAGGACTATGCTAACTGCGGGAGAAATGATGCTCCACAGGATAAATAGCCCTTCTACTACACAGACAGCACATACACTGTAACTCTATTTTCTGTTGCTTCAGAAAGCAAAATTATAGTGAATCAAAGTGTATTACATGCCTCTTGCTTTTGCCTTCCAAGTACTTATTCTGCCTTCCTCTTATAGAAGAATGCTCATTTTGCTTAGAGGTCCTGGCTTTCCATATTTCAATTTACTTGGTTTGACTGGTCTCATTCCACTGCTTGATGCCAGAATTGATCACATGATCCAGCATCTATGCTATCAGCATCTATTCATCTCCTGTGAGTGATTCATGTCAGAGATATTTCCCAGATTGTGCTAAGACTCACGTGTAACTTAACATTAGAGCTACAAGAAACAGACGTTCATCTTCTGAAATTGCTAGGGTTTTGTTTGTTTGTTTGTTTGGTTTTTTTTGGCAATGCAAGCTCTGAACTCTTGCAATTACCTTAATGAGACAATCTATGGTACACTGAGGAAATGAACATGAGATGGAGAAATAAATGGGAAATGACACTGTTTGATCCATTTCCTGGATCAAGCCATGCCTGAAGCTAGCTAGAACTAACCTCTAGACTGATATTAGAAAGCACATATACTCCATATTATTTTTCTTGCTTTATTATTTTTAAATATGACAGTCATATATTTCCAATATTTATTTTCTGTCAAGACCTTCCACTCCCATAGAATACAAGGTACATAAAAAAAAAAAAATTGTGGGGGAGGTGTATTTTGTTCACTCTCATATCTGTATCTGGAATAGGACCTAGCACATGGCAGTCACTCAGCAATTATATTTCAAAAACTAAACAGAAATCACCCTTGCAACCCAGGGATAAATCCCATTGGTCAAGGTAAATAATACTTTTAATGTACTGTTGGATCCTATTGGCTAGTATCTTGGTGAGAATTTTGGCATCCATGTTCATCAGGGATATTGGTCTGTAATTCTCCTTTTTGGTGGGGTCTTTGGTTTTGGGATTTAGGTAATGCTGACTACATAGAACGAGTATGGAAGTTTTCCTTCCATTTCTACTTTTGGAAACAGCTTCAAAAGAATAGGTATTCTTTTTTAAATGTTTGGTAGAATTCCCCTGGGAAGCCGCCTGGCCATGGACTCATTTGTTGGGAGATTTTTGGTTCAGTTTTGGTAGTTTATACATCTCTAGGAATGCATCCATTTCTTCCAGGTTACGTAATTTATTGGCATATGGTTGCTCATAATATGTTCTTATAATTGTTTGTATTTCTTTGGTGTTGGTAGTGATCTCTCCTCTTTCATTCATGATTTTACTAATTTGGGTCCTTTCTCTTTTCTTTTTGATAAGTCTGGCCAGAAGTTTATTGATCTTATTAATTCTTTTAAAGAACCAAATTCTAGTTTCACTGATCTGCTATTCTTTTGGTTTTTATTTCATAGTTCTCTAATCTTTATTATTTCTCTTCCCCTACCTAGCTTAGGCTTTATTTACTGTTCTTTCTCTGGCTCCTTTAGATGTAAAGTTAGCTTGTGTATTTGAGACTTCTCGGATTTTTTGAGAAAGGCTTGTATTGCTATGTACTTCCCTCTTAGAACCTCTTTTGCTACATCCCAAAGGTTTTGAATAGTTGTGTTTTCATTCTCATTTGCTTCCATGATTTTTTTAAATTCTTCCTTAATCTCCTGGTTGACCCACACATTCTTTTTAGTAGGATGATCTTTAACCTCCAAGTATTTGAATTCCTTTCAAATTTCCCCCTGTGATTAAATTCAAGTTTCAAAGCATTCTGGTCTGAAATATATATGGAATAATCCCAATCTTCTGGTACCAGTAGAGACCTGATTTGTGACACAGTAAGTGATCTATTCTGGAGAACGTTCCATGTACACTCAAGAACACATATTTGGTTGCTTTAGGATGGAGTGCTCTATATTTATCTGTGAAGTCCATTTGGTCTAGTGTGTCACTCAAAGCCCTTGTTTCCTTATTGATCTTCTGCTTAGATGATCTGTCCATTGCTGTGAGTGGAGTGTTAAAGTCCCTTACTGTTACTGTATTATTACTAATGTGTTTCTTTAATTTTGATATTCATTGGGTGATGGGCATTAAGGAAGGCACATGATGTGATGAGCACTGGGTGTTATATGCAACTGAATTACTGAACGCTACATCTGAAAGTAATATATACTGCACATTGGCTAATCAAATTTAAATACATACATACATACATATATAAACAGGAATTGATAGCCAAAACATGGAAGCAATCTGAGTGTCTACTGACAGATGAATGGATATGGATAATGTCACACACACACACAGAGGAATATTTCACAGCCATAAAAAGATGAAATCATGCCATTTGTGACAACATAAATGGACCTAGAAAATATTATCCTAAGTGAAATAAGTTAGAACAAGAAAGACAAATCCTATATGATTTCACTTATAGGTGGAATCTTAAAGAACTCAAATAAAAGGCAGAGTCATACCTATGGATATGGAGAACAAACTGAAGATTGTCAGAAGAAAGGGAGATGGGAGGATGGGCAAAATAGGGGAAGGAGAATGAGAGATACAGGCTTTCAGCCATGGAAGGAGTAAGTCATAAAGATAAAGCACAGAGAGTATGGTCAATGGTACTGTAGTAGCACTGCATAGTGACAGATGATAGCTACACTTGTGGTGAGCACAGCATCACATACAGAGGAATGGAATCACTATGTTCTATAGCTGAAACGGATGTAACATTTCATGTCAATTATATTCAAGTAAAAGAATTAAAAATAAATAATCAAGAGGAATCAACTTAGTTCCTAACCTTCCTTTCCACTATTACCATTACCCCGTTTCCCACAGACAAGCACACAGGATACTCAGTCATCAATCTCACTATAGCATCCTAAATTTCCACTGGATGATCATTCTTTACATTCAATTTATATTTTTCCCCTTTTTCCTTGATCTTAATTATCAACAACAACAACAACAACAACAAAAAGATGTAAGAAATAAGTAGCTAGAGGGATGCCTGGGTGACTCAGTCAGTTAAGTATCAGATTCTTGATTTTGGCTTAGGTCATGATCTCAGGATGGTGAGAGGGAGCCCTCCATAGGCTCCCGACTCAGCAGGGAGTCTGCTTGTCTCTCCCTCCTACTCCCCAGCTCACATGTGCTCTTTCTTTCCCTAAAATAAAAATATTTAAGAGAGAAAGAAGGGAGGAAGGGGGGGAGGGAGGGAAAGAGTAGAAAGAAAGGAAAAAAAGGAAAGAAGTAGCCAGACTGTTTTTTTGGCATAAATCAGGAAAACCAGGCTTCTAACAGTTGCACTAATAACCTAGACCCTAAATGAATATGCTGGAGTTAGAGCTCAACATTTATATTTCTAAATGTAACGTTCTGGAAAATACCAACATGTTAAGGTCCTCTGCCTTTCTCTCACTTTCACGTTTCCATCCATATCACCTAGAAAGTGTCTAGAACTCCATATGTACTCAATGTATATCTGCTGAATGTTGAATAGATATAAATTAATTGGTTAAAATTTCACCTTGTAACATTATATGAAGTTTTTACTAACACCTATATCTCTAATTCTGGGAACTGCCTCCTAATTAAACAACCTTACTCCATGGATTTACTTTAATAATGACTTTTGATTCCAATTAATATAATGCAGTGGGAAAAGTATTCACTGTAAAAATATCTCTGCAAATTTTTGCAGGGGAAAAAAAAGGTGACGCGTATTGGGTCCAAAATGCTACCGGCAGGAATTGTATTCTTAATTTTTTTTTTCCCAACACTGAAATGTGCCCCCTCTGTGAATTGCCTGCACTTGTACTAACTATGTAAATGTATCTATGATTGATTTTTAAAACAGCACACCAGGTTATATTCAGACGCTGAACAAGAAAAATATCATCCAACTGTAAATATCCAGTGGAGCATTAAAACTATTTCTTCTCTGCCCTATGTAACTGCAGAACCCAAAGAGAGAAGAACATTTCCCATAATCTGGCTTTCCATTACATTGAATAAACGTCAACTTGAAAACCAGGAAACAAAAACGCCATTATGAGGTCTTCTGAAGTATAAAATATTCAAAAGTCTCTATAGCTCAGGAAGAATTCCTGAAACTGCTTTTCAGGCTTAAACCTGCAGGTGAATGTTTTAAAAGTTTCCACCCTAATTGCACATTGTTATGTGTGCACTTATTCCCAAATCAGACACACTCTATGGGTTTCCAGTGATAATGGCATTGGATGCCTATTAATACAATGCTGTAGCAAACACAATCTGTTGGATGAGCAGTTCTCAGCATTACAAAAGGCAAACTGGGGGGTACAATGCTGTTGCTAGTTGTTGGCATATGTGGATTTTTTTTCCATTCTCATTAAAACACAAATAACTACTGAAGTTGGTACATACTGGTCAGTGTAGCACCTCATCTGGGAAAAGACTAGATAATGCATTAGAGAACATGCCACAGAACAATATATGTATATTTTTTAAGAAAAGAAAGGGCACCTGGGGGGCTTAGTTGGTTAAGCATCTGCCTTCGGCTCAGGTCATGTTCACAGGGTCCTGGAATCAAGACCATGTCAGGCTCCCTGCTCAGTGGCGCGGATGGGGTGGGAGGGGTGGGGATTTCCTTCTCCCTCCCCCTCTGTTCCTCCCCACTGCTTGTGTGTATGTTCTCCCTCTCTCTCTCTCAATATCTCTAATAAATGAATAACCTTTTTTTTAAAAAGGAAGAAAAAAATCCTAATTTCGGATGCTACACAATAGTACCCATTACTATATAACTTAAGCTCCAACCATTTCAAAGAGCAGTAGATACCTATATGTGTTATTTCTTGGATTGCCATTAAGACATGGTCCTATCTGGATCCATAATTGTTACCTAAATGTGCAGCCATGTTCTCCTCTTGGAGTAGCTTCTTCAAGATTCTCATCCAGGGGAATTAATCTAGGATGTGTCCTCTCTTTGCTTTCAACACTTTCTATCTGTGTATTCTCTAATAACAAGATGACTTTGGACACAGCCTAAGATAGTCCTTTCTCATGGAAAAATTTGACACTTGCATTTTCCCAACACTTTTCATAACCACTCTTCCCAAAAGAAAGAAAAATGGATTCTGGTGGATACAAAACACAAACCTCAATCACCACATTCTTTCCTACTCTCTAGATATTTTTTGTTTTGTTTTGTTTTCAATAAAAATGTAGGTGAATCTGATATGCAAAAAGGTTTATTTTTGCATCTCATACTATTGAGGCTCTTGAATACATTTTTCATGTTTGTTGGTTTTATGCATTTCTTTTTTGAACTGTCTATTCATACACTTTGTCTATTTCATCACTGGGTTATTTGCAGGAAATATTTCTCATGATGTCATGTTAACAACTAGAAAAAGAGTAGAAATCTAATTTGGAAGAAATTTGCAGAAGGATCAATTGGGTGTATACTCTAAGTACTAGATTTGCTAACACCATTATCTAAATTTGGAATACGAGCTATTATCTAAATCCTTAAATTTTCATTAATAGTGTCTACAACTCTACATTTCATTTTAAAATTTATATTATAGGAGAACCAAGGTGGCTCAGTTGGACAAGCAGCTGACTTTTGATTTAAGCTCAGGTCATGGTCTCAGGGTCCTGGGATTAAGCCTTGCATCAGGCTCTGTGTTCAGCAGGGAATCTGCTTCTCTCCCTTTGTCCCCCACCCCTCTAACTAGCGTGCTCTTGCTCGCTCTCTTTCTAAAATAAAGAAATCTTAAAAAAAATAGAAATAAAAATTAAAAAACAAAATTTATAAAGTTTATAGAATTGAATACTCAGGACAATGTTACAAATTTCTGGGTATTTATTTTTAACTATTTATTTGTTTGCTTATTTATTTGAGAGATAGAGAGAAGGGAGAGGAGCAGAGGGAGAGAGAGAAAGAATCTTTAAGCAGACTCCCGACTGAGCCACAGGGGGACTGATCCCATGACCCTGAGATCTTGACCCTGAGATCACAACTTGAGCAGAAATCAAGAGTTGGCCAATTAACTGTCAGAGCCACCCAGACCCCCTGAGGTTTCTTGATATTTAAAAGAACTAAGGACGGGGTGCCTGGGTGGCTCAGTGGGTTAAAGCCTCTGCCTTTGGCTCAGGTCATGATCTAGGGGTTCTGGGATCAAGCCCTGCGTTGGGCTCTCTGCTCAGCAGGAAGCCTGCTCCCCGCCCCCCCGCCCCGACTTGTGATCGCTCTCTTTCAGGTAAATAAATAAAATCTAAAAAAAAAGAACTAAGGACCCTTGGTGTTTCCTACCCGGCCCATATTGTACTATAATCAGTGGCACAGATTAAGCCCTCTCTAGCTACATGCAGAACCTCAAGCCAGTAAAAATCCTAGTTCAAGTTTTCTTAAGCTTGGCATTACTGACATTTTATACTGGATAACTCTTTGTCCTGGGGGCTAGGAGGCTATCCTGTGTGTCCTAATGTTTAGCAGCATACCTAACCTCCTCCCACTAGATGCCTGTAGCACCCCCTCAGGTGTGACAATAACCTCCAGACATCACCCAATGTCCTCTGAAGGATAACATATTCTCCATTTGAAAGTGCCATCTAACCTACTCATAGAAATCTTTAATAGTTTCCATACAAAATTTCCTCCACTTGAAATGGACAGGTTTAGTTTATACATGGAAGATAAATTTTTTATATTCTTCAAAATGAAAACTCAGTCTCTGCCATGGCAAGCCATTTTTCCAAATGCATGAGAAACACCAAAGTCAAGCGTCATGACTATATAAGGGACAATGTTGGGTGCTTATGGCTCCTAACTTTTGAAAAGTTAACTAGAGTTGACCCCTGAACAACATAGGTTTGAACTGTGTGGGTCCCCTTATACACAGATTTTTTTCAATAAATATATTGGAACATTTTTTGAGATATGTGACAATTTGAAAAAGCTTACAGATGAACCACACAGCCTAGAAATACCAAAAAATTTAAGAAAAATTAGCTATGTTATGAATTCATGTATATATATACTACGCTATTTTACCATTTGGTATCATGAAATGTACACAATTCTATTAAAAAATTAAAATTATAAAATGTACATACTTACAAACCACCCATGGTGTTCTTTGTTGTCCAGAGAAATGTAAGCAAAGGTAAAGAGGCAGTATTAAGTCATAACTGCATACAATTAAGTGTAGTGCATACTGTACCACTGTAATAATTTTGTAACCATCTCTTGTTGCTATTGGGGTGAGCTCAAGTGTTACAAGAACCCGCTTAAAATGCCATGTGATGTTAATCACCTCAGAGTTTTTCCCTCCAGTAAACTGTATACTGCAGTAAAAAAAGAAGCCTTCCCAGTTCTTGTGCATTTTTCATCATGTTGAGTGTAGTAATATAAACCTTCAAAAACCACAGGACATACAAAGCACTGGTGAAGCTGGAAGCGCTCCAAGAAGCAGAAAAAAGTCATGGCATGACACAAAAAAGTTGAATTGCTTGATACGTACTATAGATTGAGATCTGCAGCTACAGTTACTCATAAATGAATCTAGCCTATGGACCATTGGAAAAAAAAGGGGGGGCAATTTGTGAAGCCATACTGCAGCTATGTCGCAGACACAAAAACCTCACATTTTTGCGATATACCTTTTTATCTCGTAGTGAAAATGCAGCTTTTACATGAGTGCAGGATTGCGCTAAGAAAGGCACACCCATAGAGTCTAGTATGATTCCAGAAAGAGTGCAGTCCTTTAACGGATAACTTAAAGCCAAAGGAAAATGAAGGATCTAAAGCAGGAGAATTTACTGTCACCAAACAACGGTTTGATAATTTTATAAAAAAGTTGAGGTTAAAAATTGTCAAGATAACAGGAGAAGCAGCTTCTGCCAATGAAGAGGCAGCAGAGAAGTTCCCAGATGACATTAAGAAAACCATTGAAGAGAAAAAGTATCTGCTAGAGCAGGTTTTTAATGCAAGCGTAAGCATCATATTCTGGGGGGAAATATGGCACAAAGGACATTTATTAGTAAGGAAGAAGAATGAGCAACAAGATTTAGGGCAAGAAGGGACGGGTTAACTTTATTGTTTCACACAAATGCAGTGGGCTTTATGATCAGGATGGCCCTCAGCTATAAACCACTAACCCCGAGCCTTGACTCGTCAGCTGCCAGTCTTTGGGTTGTACAAGAAGGTCTGGACAATGAGAGCCTTCCTTCTGGACTGATTCCATGGATGCCTGTCTTTGAAGTTAGGAAGCACTGGTCCATAAGGGACTGACTTTTAAAGGTCTCTTCATATTGGACAATGGCCCTGGCCACCAAGAACCCCATGAGTTCAACGGTGAAGGTGTGGAAGTGGTCTCCATGCCCCCGAACACAATGTCTTTAATTCAGCCTTTAGACCAGGGGATCCTAATGACCTTTAAGGTACTCTATGGAGAGGATTATGGTAGAGAACCTCCATGGAGAGAACATTATGAGGATCTGGAAGGATTACATCACTGAAGATGCCATTGTTGTTCCAGAAAAAACCATGAGAGCCATCCAGCCAAACAATTCCTGCTGGGGAAAATGGTATCCAGATGTTGTATATGACTTGAAAGGATTTACCATGGAGCCGATCAAGGAAATCATAAAATCATGAAAAAATGTGGATACGGCAAAAAAGGCGGGAGTGAAGCGTTTCAAGATATGCACCTGGGTTAAATTCAAGAGTTCACAGACACTGCACCAGAGGAATCAACAAAAGACGATTTGATGGGGATAAATGCTTCTGAACCAGTGCCAGACGATGAGAAAAATGACTTAGAAGACGCAGTGTCTGAAAACAAAATGACATGAGACACTCTGGCAGAAGGCTTCTGATTATTCAAGATTGCTTTTGACTTCTTTTAAGACATGGACCCATCTATGGAAAGGGCACTGAAAGTGAAGCAACTGATGGCAGAAAGATCCGTACACTTTTAGAGAAGTGAAACAACAAAAAAAGTCAGACAGAAGTTACCATCTATTTCCATAAAGTTAAACCTAGCTTGCCCGCCCCCCTGCCTTCCCTTTCCTTTCCCCTTCCTCCTCTACTGCCCCTGGAACAGCAAGACCAACCTTCCCTTTTCCTCCTCAACATAAAGACGTGGGGATGAAGACCTTCCACTTAATGAATTGTAAATAATCATCATGTTGCACAGTTAGTAGACTTACCTGGTCTAAGTGTATTACATGTGTCTTCACGTAAAAATCTAATGACTGCATGGCAGGAACAGTAGGAGGTCTTTCTGTATCATCATCACCTACATAATCACCGGGTAGAACATCTTACCCAAGACTTACATGGAAGTGGGGTGCCTGGGTGGCTCAGTCAGTTAAGCGTCCGACTCTTGATTTTGGCTCAGGTCATGATCTTAGGGTCGTGGGATCAAGCCCTGTATCTGTCACATTTCACACTCAGAAGGGAGTCTGCTTCAAGATTCTCTCTTCTGTCCCCTTTTGCCTCTCCCCTCCCCTCAAACAGATACAAAAAAAAAAAAAAAAAACTTGCATGGAAGTAAACAGCCTACCCTTACATAGGTATAAGGTGAGTGGTATTTAATATATAATGAATAATGTGTTCATTTTCTTACTTTTTTATAACTGTGCTTTCAAAGAATTACATCACCATACAGTATGTGTCTCTTCTTCTTTCATAATTGGAACAACTGCACATTAGGCTATCATCCCAGATAAATGGTTTTAAAAAATGTAACAATGCTTCCAGAGCTGTATTATGAATATGACTATAATACTGTATGCCATAAAAATTTTATAACGATTCATTCACCAGTATATAGACTAGGCTACCATCAAAGAATCATATCAATTACTCTGGGCTATCACGGAGCCATCATATCGCTGCTTTGTTGTTACCAGTGCATGAATTGTTAGACCTGTAAATAAACAAGAGTTTATTCTTCACATTGTCTTTTCATTTCCAATGTCTGTTGTTAGTAATACAAATAACATTTATGGTACGTTGTGTCATATAATATTGATATGGGTAGGTACGGACAGATGATTCATCTTGTAAAGAGAAGATATAAACTTATCATATCAATAAAGAGAGTTCTGTGTTTTTTTCTTTCCTTATGATATTCTTATAAAATTTTCTTAGCTTACTTTATTGTAAGAAAACAACACATAATATACATAACATAAAAAATGTGCTGTTTTTGTTATCAGTAAGGGTTCTGGTCAACAGTAGGCTACGAGTAGTTAAGTTTTGGGCAGTCTAAGGTTACACATGGATTTTTGACTGGTTAAGGGATATCAACCCCCAACCTCTGCAGTGCTCAAGAATCAACTGTGTGGCTATAACTGCCATGAGAAAAGTACACAACAAAAGCAACCCACAATTTCCATGAGGATAGGCTTGAAAATTATTTGTGAAACTGCCACAAAATGACTGCCTCAAGGATTGCTTCATAAAATAACAGTGATTTGAGTTCCATGTCCCAGAAGACCTCCCTCTTATTAACTTCTCACTTCCAACCCATCACCAACTCTTGATTTGCGTGAAAAAAATACATTTTGGGTTGTTTCTGTTTCCGTGTCTTTTACCACTGTAATCAACCAGGCTCTCACTATCTCTACGGTAGTCAAAGCCTCTCAAGTAGTTTTCTTGGACCCAGTCCTGTCCCGCTCCAGTCTACACAGGCCAAAGCAGCCAGAGAAACCTGAGAAAATGTGTCATTCCATCATGTTAACCCTGCGTCTAAAACTCTTCAGTTATAACCCAACGCTTTAGAATGAGCCCATGGCTCTCACCACAGGTCACCTAAGCATGTGACAACTTGTCACCTTTTCCCTTCTTCAGTACAGTCACAATGACCTTTTGGTCTCTCCCCCATCTCAGTCCCCTGGACATATGCCCTCCCTTCTGCCAGAATGTTCTTGCTTCCACTCTTCACAGGACTGGCTCCTGCTTATCTTCAAGTGTCAGCTTCAGCACCACCTTTCCCAATGTTCTAGTCTGACGCTATCACCCATGGTTCTCCCTCTCTTACACTCTCTCATCCTTTTCCTCAGTCCTACATACCTCAGTCCAATGCTATATCATGTATGCAACTGGCTGCTTAAGCTCTGCAGATCTGACTACAGTTCCATGAGGTCAGGGACTAACATAGTACCTCACCTACAGCACAAGTGAGATAGAAGTGACTGGAGATGGGAAAGATCCACTGATGCTCAATCATCCTTACATCTCTATCTCTCTCTCTCTCTCTCTCTCTCTCTCTCTCTCTTCCTTACATCTCTCTCTCTCTCTCTCTCTCCTTTTAAAGATTTTATTTATTTATCTGACAGAGACAGAGCATGTGCAGGCAGAGGGAGAGGGAGAAGCAGACTCCCTGCTGAGCAGGGAGCCCAATGCGGGGGTTGATCCCAGGACCCCAGGATCATGACCTGAGCTGAAGGCAGACGCTTAACTGAGTGAGCCACCCAGGCGCCCCACCCTTACATCTCTTAAGTGTAATAGTGAAATCTAGCTTGCCTATAAAGGTGAGCATCCCTCACTGAGATGAAAACAACCTAATTATCCCAAAGAAGAGAAGAGATCCAACCTGCTACTTCTCAAAGCAGAGGCAGGGAAATAAATGAGCTTGATTGCCAGACCACTCAGTGTCTTCCCGCCTCTTCAAAGGGTGAAACTGATCTATCATTTGTGATAGGTAAGTGTTCTCTTCTCCCCTCCCTCTACTCACCCCAGTTTTATTATGCTATGGTCAATACTCTGCAGCAAATCCTGCAAAGGTTAACGGGCCAGCTCAGAGAGCCCAAACCCACTTTGCATTTTCATGTCCTTCATTACAACAAGTGGGCTATTTTTATACCTGTTAGCTGCTAACAATCGGCAAAACCTCAGGCTCAGAATAAAATATGACAAGGGCCCAGAGAGGCAACAATAACATTGCTTGTACTGCAGCCAGCTTGCCATTAATAATAACAGGGAGAGAAGCAAGGAAGAGACAGGTAAAGGTGTTACAAGGGAAAGGAGGCTCTTTGGAATCCAGCAAAGACACTGTCTTGGGGTAGATGACACGTGCCCAGCACTGACTCCTCTCACTCTCCATCCCCTCACGCTCTGGGCTAAAATCTGTTAAGCTCTTATAGGAAAATCTCAGGGTGGCAGGGCCTTCCATCAATAAGGCCAAATAACCATAAAGTGTTCATTTCTCACAAGTAACGTGATTCACCATTTTGAAACTTTTCTAAGTTCTTTCACAATGAAATATTTACACACAAAAGCAAAGGGGCACCCACAAGGATGATCACTGCTTCGTGCATTATTAACAAAAATCTGAAAACACTTCACTGGTCGTTGCTAGAGGAAGGTCATGTCCATTCTGGCACATTCGTGTCTTGGAATGTTCTTATTATTGGTTTCAGACATCAACAATTGTGAGCCGACATTGCATACGTCTTATTAGACATATCCACTGTCCATTTTTAGGTGGAGCTATTCCTCGTTTCTGTTACTGATGTGCAGGCTCATGGGGAGAGAGCCCTCATTCCTACAAGAATATGAGGTGCACAAAATACATTTGTTGAACTTATCAAGAATGAATTCATACATACTCTGTCACCACTGAAAGAGGACAATGGATCCATACAAACTTCTACCGAGGGTTTTAAAATGGCTCTTAGCTGTTTAAGAAAAATACTGGGGAAATGTGGTACATTGCAATCCGGGAAACGCCTCTCTGCGGCACTGAACGGCACCCCGGAAGGTGCCGAGTGCCAGGCTACCGTATCTTTGCAGGGTGAACTTATTTACACTGATAAAAAATTTAAAATTGTGGTTGAGGTTTTGAGATCCAAAGCCTTTTATAAAACCAAATAAATATCTCCAGTCTTCTTTTGTAATTTTGAACTGCCCCTAAGGAATCTGTTCACTACTTAACGATGGTATCAAGGTGTCTTTCAGAAGAAAAGGTACAATCCCAAAAGGTGTTAAGCCTCCCTATATATCAGTGAGAAAGACTGTGTGTTAGCCGCCCTGCACCTTGGGGTCTGTGTCCAGGGCTGAGCTGGCTGGGGCACGGATGGTACTGGAGCAAAATGGTTCCGAGAACGGGTCTGACACTCTGGTGGAGCTGGGTTGAAACAAACCACTTCTGCAGCCACAGGATCCGAGGCAAGTCACTCACTCCTGAAGCTTAGGGTCACCAACTTAAAGAATGGGAATAGGGCCTCAACCAGACACAGGATGATTTTAAGAACTGCCAGTGTACATACGAAATCTAGGACAGCACCTGGCACACAGCAAGTGTTGAATAAATGATAGTCTCATGGTTTTATTGGAGTTTCAGATAGAGTTTGGCTTTCTGAGGCCCCATAATGTGCTGGTACTTTTTCAAGCCACACTGAACCAATATGGCACCTCAACAAGGACATCTACTCACAAAGAAGACAGATAGGAGTGGAGGTAGGGATGCCTCGTTCAAAGTTATTTTCATTCCTTAAAGTAACGCTAAGCATGCCAGCTGGGATAGAATGTCCTGTCACTCCCCAACCTCATCTCCTTTCCATTCTGGAACTTGGTTCATGCACAATGAAGCTAGCACAGCAAAGTGGAGCCATTGGTAATGCTACCCAATAAAACAGAGGAGACCGTCCTCACACCATCATAACCTGAAAGAGGCAAGCTAGCAGCAGGCAGGTGCAGGTACCACAAGGCTCTTATCTCATTCACTCCAGTCCCCTCTGCCCTAGCTCTGTGCATGCCTCTTCAATTCAAGGGTCTTCAGCATGTACCTCCAATATCGGATATTGATTATAAATGATACACATGTGCTGATATCCTGTGCACTATCAACTTTAAAAATAAATATGGTAAAGGGATCAGGAAAAGAATGTTGTTTTAGATCATCCTCTCTGAGTTCTCTACACCCTCAGGATAGAAAACTTCACCCCCCACCCCCTTCTCCACCTCTTCATCAGGAAAGGCAGTGCTGGGGGGACACAAGGTTAAGAGAAGATACCAGATCTGCCCTCCCCTGTTTGACTTGGTTTGAGCTATTTTTTGTTCTAGCTGTCAACCTTTTACAATTAGGACATTTCTTTTTCGCAAGTCCTGAACACCGGACCCCCGAGTCCACCGACACTTTGCTGAACCCCAGCAGCAGTCACGCCCCACCCCTCAGCACACTCCTTCCCCATCTGACTCCTCTCACGTGCAAAACTTGCACTAACGCTATAGGTACCAGAGCTGGTAATGCTTTATAGACTGTGGGGCCCCAGGGCCGCAGGAGAAGAGGGGGACCAGGTCTAAAATGGGGGATATTTCTGGACTGGCCAAGTCTCCATGTCTGCGGAAGCAAGAGCATGGTGGGGTGGAAGAGCGCAGAGGTCAGGCTGGGGTTTTTAGCCACTGGGATCTCTTCCTTTTGCATGGGCCCTGGAATCCAGAAGGAAGGACCATGTGAAGAGCCTTCTCCAGTGCTCGTGCTTACTCAACTCTGAGCAGGACCAGCTTGCTCCACCAGTGTCCTGTGGTGTCGGCAGCCCGAGTGGGGTCCAAGGCCAAGGAAAACCTCGTGTTCCTCTATGGACATTCCATCTGACCTCTCATGTTTTGAACCAAGTATAAAAAGTTAATGAAAACAGTTCAATCAAAGAACATGACTGCATAAAATGTCCCATGTTGCTTAATCGCTTTACGAACATTTGAGAGAGAGAAAGAGAGAGAGAGAGAGAGAGAGGTTGGTTTGGGGGACATTAAAAATTATTTTAGAAAATAGGATCTTCTATGGTACAATACAATGGAATATTAAGCCTCCATCAGAAAGGATGAATATCCAACTTTTGTATCAACATGGACGGGTCTGGAAGAGATTATGCACAGTGAAATAAGTCAAGCGGAGAGAGTCAATTATCTTATGGTCTCACTTACGTGTGGAGCATAAGGAAAAATATGGAGGGCATTGTGAGAAGGAAGGGAGGGGTGAATGGAGGGAAACCAGAGGGGGATATGAACCATGAGAGACTGTGGACTCTGAGCAATAAACTGACGGATTTGGAGGGGTGGGGATGGTGGGTTCGGCAAGACTGGTCGTGGGTATTGAGGAGGGCACGTATTACATAGAGCATTGGGTGTGGTACATAAACAATTAATCTTGTAACACTGAAAAAGTAAAACGTATTTGGAAAAAAAAAAAAAAAGAAAAGAAAGTAGGATCTTAAAATAGAATTTATCTGAGTTGCCTAGGTTTCTGGCATCTCCTGAAACTGTGTGTCTGAACTAAGAGCCTCATTCCCTCCCCGTGGCCCTGACCAGGTAACAGGCCTCCCCCTCATGCTCCAGGCCCAACTGCTCAAGTCAGGTTTTTAATGTCACTCCAGCCAGGCCCCCAGCAGCGTCCCCACACCCAGGTGAATAGAGGCAGCCGCCTGGGGATGCCGAGGGGGCTGCGACATGACCAGATTGGCCCACATTGTATATAGCCTTGAAATTCTGTGCAGTCCTCAACAAGGACAGAATTGGGTCTCCTCATTTACCTATGCTCCCAACAAGAACATGATAACCTTAGAAAGCTGTAGCAGCAGCTCTCAGGCAACTAATTTTAGCTACAGGGGCTTTTAAAAAATGTTTTTATCAATTTTTCTCACTCTTCTGGGATCCTCTGATAACCCCCAAGTGACTCATCTCCGTTCGCCAGCAGTGAATACTTTCCCACTTTTAAACATTCCAAAGCCAAATTTTCAAAGTGTCCTGCATAGCAAATACCCAAGACGACCCCTCTCCCATGGTAGGAAGGGTGCTAAAAATTCTTTTCTTCTAGATGATTAGACCCTTTGAAAGGTCAGAGAAGAAATAAATTCAGCTCAGGGAGGAAAATGGAAAGATCCCATCACAGAGCTGCACCAGAGCCCGATTAATAAGTTATGTTGGAGAAAGACTGCTTTATTGATCCCAAGTGTGAAAAGTCACAGGCATCTAAGAGCTGACAATGTGCTGGGAGGGAGATTCCCATGTTGTCAAAAGCTCTCTCTCACGCTAAACTTGGCATCGCTCCCTACTGACTTGCAAGAAAAATGCGTTCAAATCAGCCTGCTGTTTTTCTTCTTTCTTCTCTATGTGAGGAAAGACATACTATAAATATATATAACAAGCACAGCAATTATTTTGCATTTGCTTCCTGCAAGTTAAGGGGAAGGCTAAGGAAAGAAGGGGACCTTAGGACGTGTCATCCTCACTAATGCATGCTGGCAAAGACAAGTAAATGATCCTGTGTCCCCCTGTCCTCGAGAGCTGTCCCCACCCAGATACCCTTCTCAATGGTCCCACTTTCACCAATCTTCTAAGTGGAGTAACTGGAGAAACTCATCATACAAAAAGGTTTAAGGAAAAAAAATGCTGAGTTTCTCTAGGACAATCTTTCACCCTTTAAAGCAGGGCCAGTCAACTTTCTATAAAGGGGCCCCATACTAAATATTTTTAGCTTTGTGGGCTATACCATCTCTTTGCAACTATTAACATCACTGTTACAGTGATGAAAAGTAGCAGAGATAATAGGTGAATGGATGTGGCTGTGTTTAAAATAAAAATGAAGCTTTATTTACAAAAACAGACCCTGGGTCTGTATGCCTTCCCCTGATCTAAAAGGCAACTGGCATTAAATCCCTTTGAACATTAAAAACAAGCAAGCAAGCAAGCATCCTACTGCCAACAAACAGAAAGATACTGTCTTTAGCAGAAAGCAAAAAGCACGAGGCATTCGTGAGCTTTGGAAATGGTAAGTGCCTGTGCTTTTCTCATGGATGTCGTTCCAACGGGGAACTCATCTTTGGATTTGACTGGAAAACGCCAAGACAAATGCAAGTTTGCTTTTGCTAGCAAAAGGAAACAAACTTTTACATTGGATCTCATCCTTTCTCTTTCAGTCATAAATTCAAGGCCAAAGTTGCTGTCAGTCACATTTAGTGATGGTGTTCTGCCTGGGCCTAAGCTATCTGGAAAATATTGCAACTCATGGGCCTACCCTCTGCACCTGTTGCAAAATTTCCCTGAGCCAGGGCTTCAAAAAGCAAGCTAACTTTAGACTGTGAGCAAGGGAAGGGCAGGAATCCATCACGTTCTCTGGGACATGCCTCCTGGATCATGGTCTAGTTACCAAAATAGCTTCCGAGGACTGTTCTCCTTGGCAAACAAAGTCACACACACACATACACACATGTCTTTTACTCTTAAGCTAAAAGACGCTCCAAAATGCAGCTTTTAATATTCTGGACTCAAGTATTACTTCGAGTATTTGATAAAAGCTATATACCATGCCAGTGAAATACAAAAGCACACACGTTTGTTTAATTTTAAAACACCTCTTCTCCCTCTGCCTAGGCCTGCCCACAGATCCCAGGGTAAGAAGGTCGTGCCTCAGAGATTACAATTTTTCTGGCATCTGGTAAGACCAAAACAAAGGTCTAGGCCAATCCATTTTTTCCCCACAAGTTCCAAGACTCCCCCAGACAGGACGGCAGCTGGGCAATCCTTCTCCCACCACAAAAAGGTCACAGAATCTCAGTCTTAAGTGCCAAGGGCTTTCTCGGGCAGGTCAGGCCTGATAAAACCTCCCTACCCTTGATGTTCTCTAATAACATGCTGCAACTGGAAATACCATCCTCCAAAAACTATTATCCATGGACTCTTCACAGGGATGACCATTAGAGTAGGTGTTTACATGTGTGGAGTAACTTGAGCAGGGGTGAGATGGTCTCCTTCCGGCCAGAAAGTGCCACCATTAGAAATTCCTTATTTTAGTTCACGCTAGTGTATCAATGCCAGTGATGGAGGTGACATGGTTAAAGCTAATAAATTAGTTGAATATTGCCTGTGTTGGGTTGATATTACAGAGAAAGAACACCACTGTTTTCTGTTTGTGTGTTTGGTTTTTGCTTTGATAAAGAAGTATGAAGAAAGGAGCACGGTCTCTCCCATCATTAGGTGACCGTGGACCAAAACTAACAATAGCTAACATTCCTTGAGTGCCAAGTGCTTCATAAAGTGCTCTCAACGCACAAGGTGACTTAGTTCTCTCAGCTCTACTCAAGGAGGTACTGTCACTGTACCTATTGCACAGATGAGGACACTGAGGCTTCGGGATAGGAAGTGACGAGCTCTGCAGCACACAGCTGCTGGGAGGGAGATTCCCAAGTGCTCCTAAGTGGAGCACTGGAGATTCAACACAGGTCCTCTGGCTCTAGGCTCCCAAGTCTTATCTTGACCAAACACACTGTGTGACGGAGAAGCTTTCATTCTATTCTGGCCTCCACAAATAACTAAGTGCACATGGAGGGGTCTCTCAAATTGGAAGGGGGATGGTTGGGTTCCACTCTCAAAGTCGGCACTTGACAACATTCAAGATCCCTACCTTGGCAGCACTCCAGTTGGTACCAAGGGTTAATGTGTTTCAAGTGAACACACTCCTTACTTGATAACAGAAGTCCCTTGATCTGCAGCAGAATGAATTCACTTTCTTTGAGATTTGTAGACCACTGGCCTTGTAGAGTGAAGGACCAGAACTTCCTCAGGCCCCAGAGGCCAGCAAGTCTGTTTGAAGCCCCCCTAGCTTTCTGATTAGCCCAGTGGTGTTGTTTGTTTGTTTCTTTTTCAGGTCACACAAATGATATTACTGACCTCCATTTGTGTATCTATAGACCCTCCTTGGCAGAAAGAAGAGAGTCTTCCTGTATATCACAGAACAAGAACGAGAACCCTTGCACACAACCACCTCCCCCCCACCCCCAGCCCCGCCCCCGCCCCGAGCACTGAGATGTTTGTAGCCAGCCTCATCGAGTCTGCACATGATCAAGAAATGTTGTAGGCCAGTGCACTTCCTTTGCTGATTCACTGCCCTAAACCCCTCTAAAAACCTCTGGGCCAGCCCAAAACCTCAGAGTTCACATTTGGACAACAGTCTGTCCTCTCCCCAGGTTGCCAGCCTCCTGACTAAAGCTCAAATTCCTTTCCAATCAAAAACTCATCTCTTGAGTAATGATCTTTCTAGCGATGGCAGCTGAATTTCGTTCGGTAACACTACCAACTGACATATTATAATGTAGGATTTTTTTATTACCTTCAGTAGTACTATTGACTTATTTTTCTTAATAAGATTGTGAATTTCAATAATTCACAAGTAAAAACAAAAAAAGACAGGCTAAAAGATTGAACTCTAATCTGAACTTGTAAATTTTTCTTGGTCAGATTTAGCAGAATTAAATTTTATCATATGCATTAAGTTTTATCAATTTAGGTGATGGAGACTGTAAGAGGAGACCTAAACTTTACCAACATACAGTTACACTCTTGCAGCACACTCTTGTCAGGTCCTATCTCTGGAGCTGGCCTTGGTTGGGGCTGGAGAAGGCAGAAGGGAAAGGAGCATCAGAATACCCAGCATCAGAGTGCTGTGTGCCTCTCTATGTGCGCACAGAGGGAAACTAGAACTATGCCTCTGGACAGCCTTGGGCAATGTGCTAGAACACCCGGAAATGGGGCAAGTCAGAAATATTAGGTATAGAGGCCAATCCTTCTGCCAAAGAGTTTTAGGTGTTGGTTTGCCCTTCTGTCGGTGTTAACTTATAATTGTCTTCAGATAATTAGGATAGGTTTGAAGATTTCAGAGTAGAGAAACTATTTTGAAACATTATATGGTCAAGAAGAAAACCAAGTAATGAAGGGATTTTAAGAGAAGCCTTGGAACAGGAAGGTTTCTACAACCTCAAAAACATGAAAACTTAAAACGAAACAGGACAGAGTTACATTTATTAAAGAAACTACCATTTAATAGGTGATTAACCAAGTACCAAGTTACCTGTTACTAACTTAGCTCCATACCAAAAAATTAAATAAGATTTGGTATTTCCATTTTACTTATGAGAAAATCAAGATTAATAAATCTTACTGAAGTAATTAATAAATTAATAAAGTAATAAATCTTACTGAAGTTTGCACAGATAGTACCAGAGCTAGGTGTAGAATAGGATTAAAATATTTTGAAATCTTCAGGACCGTTTTAAAGGGTCAAAAAGACATGGTACAAGGTGTTTCATGAAAACAACATTTTGTAGTTTATATTTCACATTTTGTTCTCTATTCAAAATTTTACTGGCACTTCTAGTCAGAGCAATAAAGCAAGAAAAAGAAATAAACAACAAAGTTTAGGAAAGTAAAACTTTTGTTTTTTACTGATGACATGAACATATACCTCTCCCAAAGAATCTATAATCTACTTCAACTAATAAGCAAACTTAGCAGTATTACAGCTTACAACATTAATATTTACTAACAATGGGCATTGGGAAAAATCAAACTAAAATATTCACAATTACACCAAAATAATCAAAGGCCTTGGGATAAATTAACAAAATATATATAAGAAGTTTATACTGAAATTTATAAAATACCGAATAAAAGCAAAAACACCTATACATGGATATCAAAATAAAAGTTCATAGTTTGAAACACTCAAAAATTAAGATGTCACTCTCTTTAAGTTGGTATAGATAGTCAATGCAATTAAAATCCCTGAAGAGGGTGCCTGGGTGGCTCCATCAGTTAAGTGTCTGCCTTTGGCTTAGGTTATGATCCTGATATCCTAGGATGGAGCCTGAAGCCCCACAATAGGCTCCCTGTTCAGTGGGGAATCTGCTTCTCCTCTGACCCTCCCTGTTCTTGTGCTTACTCTCTCTTTCTCAAAAAGATAAATAAAATCTTTTAAAAATTAAAAAAATAAAATCTCTGAAGGCTACCTGATGTACTAAATAAAACAATTCAAAAATCAATTTATAAACACAAATAGTATTGGATAACCAAACAGTCTTTAAAAAGGAACAAATTTAGAGGACAGATTACCTGATTTCAAAACATGTTAGATGCTACAATACACAAGACCATATGGTATTCATATAAAATAGATACATACAAAAATTAAGAACAGACTTGAGCAACAGAGATACCCATCAATTCAGCTAGAAAAGTTTATCTCTTGCTAGAAAAATTGGATAGCCATATGGAAAAAAAGAAATCCTTGTCCCTTCTTTTGCTCCATACACGAAATGTTAATTCAATATGGATCACCAATCTAAACATAAAACCCAGAACCATAAAGCTTTTAGAGAAAATAAAGAATACATTTGTAATATCTTGGTAGACAAACAAACCACAGAAGAAGAAAAAAATGATACATTACATTTAATCAAATTTTAAAACAGTGCTCCTCAAAAGACATCATTAAGAATATGAGTATATATAGAATAGAAAAAAAAGACACTTATAGGATCTTTCTAAAGAAGAATTTATGTCCAGAATAGACACCAAACTCTAAAATGACTAATCCAATAAAATAGGCAAAAATTTGATGGCTATTACTCATGAAAAGATGTTCAACGTTAGAAATCAGAGAAAAACCAAACTGAAATTAAATTAAGATAAGACATCACCAGAATGTTTTTGGTTTTTAAAGAAAAATAGCGAATGCTGGAGAACATATGAAGAAACAGAAACTGCTGGTAAGAATAGAGAATGGTATAATCATGCTGAGGACCAGTTTGGCAGTTCCTTATAAAATGCTGGTTCTCAAAAATTTAGTCAGGACTCCTTTATTCTCTTAATTATTAAAAACCCCTCAACAAAGGCTTCTTCTAGAGTAATTATAAATCAATAGCTACTATATTAGAACTTGTAACAGATAAAAATTTTAAGTATCTCCTTAGAAATGCACTTAAGAATGACAATATATATAATATTTTAATGAGAAATGACAGTATTTGTCAAAACAAAAGGAATTAGTCAAAGTTTTACATTATTATAAATCTCTTAAAAATCTGGCTTAAAAGTAGACAGCTGGATTCTCTTATCTTTTTCTTCATTCTCTTGACATTATTTAGGTTGAAGTATATAAAGGAGATCTTGCCTTACACAGAAAGTCAGTTGAAAAAGAGCTGATCATTTTAATAGCCTTTTTCAGATAATTATGGGTATTTTTGTTGTTACTAAACCAACATTCAATCATAGATTTTTTAGGAAGTGGAATAAAACCATATCAATAAACATTTTCTACGCAGTTACGTTACAATCCATTGGTCTATCTTGTACTATACATTCATCTTTACCTCATGCATAATTCTGTAACATCAGGAAGTGACCATTTGGAAAACACTGGTCTTCTGAATTATGTGGATCTTCCAAATGATGAATTATTTCATTATACAATCTTTTTTGAAAATTTTGTTTTATTTTTTCAGTGTTCCAAGATTCATTGTTCATGCACCACACCCAGTACTCCATGCGATACGTGCCCTCCTCAATACCCACCACCAGGCTCACCCAACCCCCTAACCCCTCCCCTCTAAAACCCTCAGTTTCTTTCTCAGAGTCCATTATATCACATTTGTTGCCATTACCACCAATCTCATCAGAAAAGAACATAATCCTGAAAAGTTGTTAAGCTCATGGTGGCTAATATACATGCTTTGTGAAATTCTAATTTTTGCTTGAAACTTCCAATTCTATCACTGACAACAGTTATTTTCCTTTAAAGTGACAGATATACAAGAAAGTATCTGCAGAGTACACAAGTCTGAATAATCAGTCTGTATGTCAGTAATAAATGATGTTCCATGAAAAAACCTGCTAGTTCAGCTAGTAACTCAAAGTATGTTTCCTTGAGCTAATCAGCATACAGCAGTGCCTTTTGTATTATACCCACTCCATCATACAAATTATTGAAAAGATGAGTACTCTAGAGACTTAATAAAATGATTTTTACTGATTTATCAAAGACTTTAATTGAAAATGCTGTACTGAGAGTGTGTGGTGGAGAATAATACAGTAATACCATGACTACTTAAGGCTTCAGTCATTTTTCTACCCAATATTGCTCTTTGCATCATTACTGTAAATGTCAACTCAGTAAAAAAGGTAAATATCATGTTAGCATTATCACAAAAATGGCTTTGATGTTGTAAAATCCCTGCAATAGTCTTACGCTCCCCACGGGTCCGTGGACCAAATCCTGAGAAATACTGTTAAAAATTTAAGGATATATCTACCCTCTGACCTAGCAATTTCACTCCTATGTATTTTCACAAAAGAAATGAAAACATACATCTACCAAAATGCTATAAAAGAAGTTTATAGCGACCTCATATAAAAAATATGGACATCAGCTCTATGAGATAACAAAGACAGTTGTGTAGGTTTCTGCTACTTTCCAACAATAAAGTTCTACATGAATAGGGGCAATGGAGTCAAATACAATTTAAAGAGTTTCCATCTTTAAATGAAAAAGAGTATAGATTCCTTTAATTTTGAGGTTATGTATTGTTTGCAAAACAAAGAAATGGACAAATAATGGGTATTCAGTAAATGCTTCCAGAATGAATAAATGCATGCCAGCCTGAAAGCATATTTAGATACCATGTGAATAAAGCCAGCATCTCCTATGCACTGGAAATATTTTTATTACTACATAAATTTATATTTCTGCAAATAAATACTTACTAGAAAACAAGTCTTGATTACTGAAGCAGGTATTTGACTTGCAAATTTAGCAAAAGTAACAATGTAAAACAAGAAAAGTAGAAAGAGGTACTAAATATTGGAGATTAATAAAATAGAACACAGGATATCAGTAAAGCCAAAAGTTGATTTTTAGAAAAAACTAAGAAACCATCCTCTGGCAAAATTAACCAAGAAAAGAGAAAACATAAATAAAAGCCATTATACATGAAAACAGGATATAATGAAAGAAAAACCAGAGTTTTGAAGGGAAAGAGAGTACCACCCATAACTCTATGTGAGTGATTTTAAAAATCCAAATGAAGTATCTAGAAAAATAATTAACTGAAATTCAATAACCCCCTTCCACTCCTCAAAAACAAACAAAATCAGTGATCTCACAGATGAGTGCTATCAAAATCTCAAGGAACAGATACAATTTTCACACATGTTTCCAATTAACAGAAAAGGAGGTACAGCTCAGTGTGAGACTGATGCCAAATTGAGAAAAATACTACGAGAAAGAAAAATTAGAGGTTCATTATACTAATTAATATATAAATTCTTTTTAAATAGCTTAACAAAATGAACCCATCGGTGTAATATAATAACTACTCTAAAACTGGGTTTCTCTCAACTATGCAAGAATGGCTTAATACTACAAAATTCATAAATTTCACAACAATATCAGATTTAAAGAGAAAAAAGTTCCTATATTTATCTAAGCTAATACCAAAAAGTGACAGAATTTAACATGTATTTAGGGGGAAAGAAACAAAAACACAATTTCCATTGTTTCTAATTAGAAAAAAAAAAGTTCTTCAACCTGACAAACAGCATCTGTTAAAAACAGTAACTACAGCAAAAATTGTCATAAATGGTTAAGTCTTTGAAGCATTCCCTTTAAAGTCAGAAACGAGGCACACAGGCCAACCATCAGTGTATTACTTAAGAGTGATGTTGGGTTCCCAGCCAATAGAACTAGAGGTATGAAAAGAAAGAAAATTGATATGACTTGCAGATAATTGGATAGTTTACATGGACCTCTCCTCCCTTAAACATATTTAGAGACAACTCATTGAAAATGATAGAAGAGTTTAGTAAGGCGGCTTTTATTATTTTCCTCCCAGACTGTGACTCATTGATCTTGCTCTATGCAGTTTAACCATTTGAAGAAAG
The DNA here is from genome assembly GCA_028646535.1 of Procyon lotor. Taxonomy (NCBI): domain Eukaryota; kingdom Metazoa; phylum Chordata; class Mammalia; order Carnivora; family Procyonidae; genus Procyon; species Procyon lotor. Next base: position 39,000,217 of record CM053607.1, on the reverse strand, counting down.
TGTAGATTCTTTTGGAGTTAGGGGAAACATTGATTAAGTCTGTTCTTGAACAAGCTGTCCAAGTATAAATAATAATTATTGCAGAATTGCATCCACAACACCATACTGAACATGACTTTCGGCTAGAGGACATGTTCCCTTGTGTAACTGAGGAGAGCCAACTTGAGTTTCCATGACCTGGGGAACCTGAGTCATACCGCATGGGTGTTAGACATGATAGGTGCCCAATCTAAGTACTGTGGATGGTGGGAAGTTCTACACGAATAGGGGCAATGGAGTCAATTACAAGACAGTGGAAATATGCTGATAATACAATATTCACTTTTGTGATTTTCTTTTTATTTTGAATTTTCACCCCAATTCAAAGATACCCACGACTGGGGGCAGATTTTGACACACAGTGTCCTTCTTGAGAATGTAAAACTGGGATTGAAAACTGCTAGTTTGTTTCTTCTAGTATTTATTTTTTAAGATTTTATTTATTCATTTGTTTGTTTGTTTGACTGTCAGAGAGAGAGAGTGCACAAGCAGTAGTGGCATGCAGAGGGAGAAGGAGACTCCCTGCTGAGCAAGGAGCCGGATATGGGACTCTATCCCAGGACCCTGGGATCATGACCCAAACCAAATATAGGCACCTAACGCACTGAGCTACCCCGGCATCCTTCTCCTGTTACTAGAATAGGGGGGCCCTTACTGTAAGAGGAGTGGGGAGGTCCCACATCCTGGGTGATGGTCAGTCAAGATAGAGACACAGATGGGCGGTACGCTCAGAGAAAAGACAAGCAGTCAGGCTCAGAAAGGCACAGAACCCAAGTTATAATTCTGTACTGCTTCCTGGGCCCAGCTCTACTCCTGGACATCAGCTCTATGAGATAACAAAGACAGTTGCGTAGGTTTCTCCTACTTTCCAACAATAAAGCCTTGACAAAGGTATGTGGGAAAATAAGGTTTTAATGCATTACAAGGATATCCTATTTGAAAAGCTTGGGTATTAGTGATTTTGCCAGATACTTCTCGTCTTCGCACTTTCTAAGAGTCTCTGTGTCTGTGTCTAACGAGTGCCCCAGGACTCTAAGGGCATGTCACAGAACAGTAGCGAGGATCCAAAGCCATGGGATAAACACACTGCATCCTGCAGCAGCGGCAAATTTACCACATATTACGTAAGTTAAAATACCACTTTTTTTTTATTAGATGAACACTTTGCATGAATATTTAAGATAAAATACCAGACTTCAAAGAAATTTCCCGCTTCTTGGCAGACAGCTTGAGGCTAAGTTTGAGCCTCAAGGGGTCCCCCACTGCTATCCTCTGCCATTAGGGGTTCTTTAGAAGAAAAGTTTGAATACTCATGCATTATAATACCAATAAGTAGAACAGCCCAAAAAAGTAATTCCATTTGCCAGCATGTATAATTTAGTCTCAGATTCTCTTCACAATTAAAGTTCTCGTTCTATTATTACTCTTTAAAAAGGACAAATTATTTGGAGGTCCGCAGCTGCTTCCGTGCAGTAATCTGCATTATTTACTCACTCCCATCCCACAGATTTGCATTAGTAGATCCAAAACACTAATATCAAGATGAATGTAATATTAGTGTGTGTAAACATATTCAAACTAGAATTCTGAAGTAACACAAGGTTACTAACTTCATATCTAAACTTAAGGTCATTTTCAAACGCAGATCTTACTGAGAAGAGACGTTAAATAAACTATGGTTTAAGGTCATGGGGGTAGTATAAACAGAATAAGGTAAATCTTCATGGTTAAGTTCTATACATAGTACTGAGCTAAAAAGAATCCATAGCAAAAGGTCTGGAAAGATGCACTTCCAAGTGATAAATAGTAGGTATCTCTGAGAGAAAAGAAGAGGGCGAGGGGAAAGACTAGAACATCTGTTGGCATCTCCTTCAGATTCCTTTGCATGCGAAGATGGTCTTCGCCTCTAAAAGAAATTTTTTTTAAAGATTTTATTTATTTATTCATGAGAGACAGAGACAGAGAGAGAGAGAGAGTCAGAAGGGGAAGCAGGCTCCCCACTGAGCGGGGAGCCAGATGCGGGACTCGATCTCAGGACCCTGGGATCATGACCTGAGCTGAAGGCAGCCGCTTAACTGGCTGAGCCACTCATGCACCCTAAAGGCAATTATTATTATAGAGGCACCTGGGTGGCTTAGTCGGTTAATCGTCAGCCTTCAGCCCAAGTCATGATCCCAGGGTCCTGGGATGGAGCCCCACACTGAGCTCCCTGCTCAGCAGGTGAGCCTGCTGCTCCCTCTCCCTCTGCCCCTGCTCATGTTCTCTTTCTCTCTCTCTCTCTCTCTCTCACCCTCTCTCCTCTCTGTCAAATAAACAAAATCTTTTTAAAAAAAATAAATAAAAGCAATTATTATACAACAACGTTTCTAGACCTCTCTGGGCACTGCTAAGACAGAAAAAAAAAGTGTAATGTTGCTGCCTATGGTACACAAATACAAAAAGAGAGAGAGAGAAGGAAGGACAAAAATGTGATATATGTTGTTTTTTTAAGACATGAAGAGATCCTTTAATGATCTGCTTTTTTAATTTATACCAAAAGCTTATTAATATAAAATGGGTTTATATTTTAATAACATTTTAACCTAAGCTTTCTACGATAAGAGTAATTTGGTAAACCATAAAATCAAGCTAAATTCAATAAACTAAAGCAAAAGAAATCATTAAACTCTCTCCAGAGCAATGCCTATTTTCAAGCTCTTGGTTAAGTGTCTATAAAAAGAGCAACAAGATATTTAGTTGTCTCTTTATTACCATTACTTCCCCATTGACTTACTCGGTAATTTCAGTTATGCTTTATTTTCGGTCTGGATTCATTCTCTGTTGGAATTGACTCCAAACAAAAAGGGTTTTAATTTTCCCTGATCGCTAACTCCCAACTTTCAGTTCTGTGTCAGTTAATAATCTGTAAACAAACACCGAAACCCACTTGAGTCTTCCTTAAAGAGATTTCTAGATTTTGTTACAGAATCCTATCGTTGGTGAATTGCACAGACAAAATGAGTCCTGGTTAAACCTGGTTTCCTTTTTTATTTATCTTTTTTATTTCCTGCAAACAGAAGTTGAGCGGTGAGAACCCTGTTTAGGGTCTCAGAGCACAGTAGTAGTAGGATCTGGATACCAGGTCCAGATGTTCCAGGCCAGAATATTCTCTCTATGCCCCTCTGCCTCTGGGTAAAGCAAATTACTTGGGGTTTTATATACCGAACTTTGACATCATCATTAATTTTCTCTGCGGTCCTTGTGGTGTTCACACCTTTTCCATATTTATCATAGGAAGAACCATCACCTCTCCTCTGTATAAACATCCAGTTTCATTGTATAAAGAGCCCTCACCATCTTTGGGAAATACCAGTGGTGACAAAGGCAGTCTTCAGTTTCTTTATAAAATTTTGTCTGACCTTCGAGTAAATTCCAAGAAAAGAGGAAATCCAAATTAACACTGTTGATTTTCATGGTCATATAAGAATAGCCAAGCAGGAGAATGAATCAAAGTTTAAATGTTCATTATAGTTCTAAAATTCCAGAAGACCCTAGAAACAGCCACATCACATAAAGTGATGTTTTAATATGTAAAACCTACAGGCCTGCAATTTAAAACTTGGATGGGCACTGGGCCAGGAAATATTTCTTATCAAGTGGACAGCCATATTTGTCACACATATATTTTATTTTGTGACACATATATTTTGTTACATGTTTCACATAAACACATAAAATACATGTTACAAAATAAACATATATTTTGTTACACGTTTCCTTCTGAAAAATAATCATACGATTCTGGCTTTTATTTGATTAAAAGAGTATTAACGTGCTTTTCAGAGAATTTGGAGAAATGTACAATATCTACATCTTCAACTGATGGTTCTTGTATGAACCAGGCACTGAGATAACACATATGCACCAGCTACCTTGTTCTTCACAATAACCTTATGAAGCAATTTTTATCCTAATTCCCACAGAATTGCATTATGGAGGCTGGAAGAGAGAATTACTTGTGCAAGATCCTATAGCTGATAAATTTAACACCAGGACTTGAATTCAAGTCTTCCACTATGAGAACCAAAGCTTTTTGCCTTGTAGCATTTGTCTGTCTTGGAACTTGTAGGCTCAGAGCATAGGGAACATCAAAGGTTCTAGAAATTTGCTCAGTACCCACCAGAAAAGCAGGATCATTACTGCACTGCAATTGGGTATGCATTTCCATCAAAACTGGCATTGACTTGCTGTTGCTCTAACCTATTTTGTGTCCCCATCCTGCCTGCCCCCTTCTCAGTGGCGTCTGATGCTGCTACCCTCTTCCCTTAATTTGGAGACACTCTCATCACCCTGTTTCCACGATCTCTACTCTGCTGCTCACTTCCTATTTCTCTGCCCATCCTTCCTTCTCGCCCTCACACATATCCCTTCCCCTTTTCTGTCAGGAATGTTAAAGCTCCCAGGGGCTAGGTCTGAGCATCCTTGCTCCTGTCACTTCATGGGTTACCCCTCACACACCAGGCTATAACTTCTCCTTATGCATATGGCTGCACCCAGGAGCTCTTACCTGCACTCTGAGCCCATGTACTCAAAGGTATTTTCAAATTTTGATGTCCCAAAGGTACCTCAGAATTCTGTTAAGTCTCAAAGATATTGCTGTCTCCCTTCTCCAGACCCAGTCTCCTTTCAGGCTTAAATAAAGGGATGCAGCCATTTCATCCCTTTCACAAGAAGCTTGGAACCACCTAGAATGCTGCCAGCTCTCCCTTTCTGTCATACCAAGTCCTATCAGAAGTGGCTCCTCTCCTCATGTGCTACCCTCCCCCCGTCCCTTGTCTCCTCCATCTTCATCTCCTGCCCACGGGCTTCCATTGCCTCCTAACTATACTCCAATTCATTTTCCCTCCAGTCGCCTGAGCCATCTTTTCACACATGGGAGCCTTGCTACTACCTTAGGATAAACCCTCAATCTGTGTTATTGTCCTTACAAAGCCCAACATGAGCTAACTTCTACTTCTCAAGAGGTTCCACCTGCACTTTTCTCCTCTTGCTCTCTGCATTTCATGGACCTCAGTTTTAATTTCTGGAGGTCGTATTCCCTTTTGGCCAAAGGGCCTTAGCAGCTTCTAGTCCCTCTAGCTGGAATAACCCAGTCCTCCCCATCCCGCCCACATTCTGTCTCTCTCTCTCACACACACACACACACACACACACGTATGCCCATGCGTGCGTGTGCGTGCACACACACATATACACACGCGCGTGTGCGCGCGCACACACACACACACACACAATTACACACTTTCCTTAACCTTTACTCTTCGGAACTGAGCTCAAAAGATACTTCCTCAGGGAAGCCTTTGCCAACAGGCCCACTTTCCCCCGGCCTCTGGCAGGTGTATCAGTTAGACTCCCAGAAAACCATGCTCTGTTCCTTCAGGACACTACCTTCATTTTACAATTATGGTTTTATTAATGTGGTTGTTTATTTAATGTCCACTTCCTCCACGAAGCTGAGGCTGGATCCCCAGGGCCTACTGAGGCACAAAGCTTTGTAAGTACTCAATATATATGAATGAATGAACCAATTTCTGCTTTAGAAAGGATTCAATGTGAGAAGCAGGGACAAAGTACAGCACTAAAAATGAAAAGGTTAATTGCTTCCAAACTTCTATTTTAAACTACTAACTTCCCTTTGGATATTTTTATTGCATGGGTAGTGCCATCATGCACCAAGCTGGAAGCCTGACAATCATTTTGATTCCTTCCTTTCCCTAGATCGGCTAGTAATGCTGCATTTATCTCTGCCGTACAGGCAGGGACTCTCCCCATCCCTCCTCTCCAGCATCGCTGAAATCACTCAGTCTAAGGCACTGTATTTCCTGCTGGAATGACTGCAATAGCCTCCTAACTAGTCTTATTTTCCCATTGTTCTCCTAAAATTATTTTACTCAGAAGCTAAAAATGATTCTTAAAAATGAGTAAATTAGATTGCTTCAATTCTCTATTTAGAAACCCTAATAGGGGCGCCTGGGTGGCTCAGTTGGTTAAGTGTCTGACTTTGGCTCAGGTCATGATCTCGGGGTCCTGGGATTGACCCCTGGGATAGACCCTGCTGCACTGGGCTCCCTGCTCAGTGGGAAGTCTGCTTCTCCCTCTGCCCCTCTCCCCACTAGGGCTCTGTCTCTCAAATAAATAAATAAAATCTTTTTAAAAAATAAAAAAAAAAAGTTTAAATCAATAATATTAAAAAAAACCCACCTTCCAACCCCATTATTCTCTGTCATGTCACCATTCTCTTCCTGATTATGACACTAATTATTTTCTGTCCTGCTCTGACGAGAACATACACAAGGACAAGTACGAGGACATACATGAGGACAAGCACCCACTGTGTGCCCCTATTATGAAACGCACTTAGTAGGTATTAAGAGCTAGTATGAAATTAATGAATGTGTATTAACTGAAATCTGTTTTGTCAAAAATCCTCTTCCAGGAAATTTTGGCAGACTTTGCTTATTGAATAGTCAGGGGCCCCCTTTACTCTTGGGTCTTACTGTGAACGGCAAGGACCCCAGGAAGCTCAGGAACGAGTCAAGAGATGGCTTCCAAGGATTAGGCCCCCACAGAATCCTTATTATAGCTTGAATAAAATCTACTTAACAATTCATGACTTTCACAATTCATATGAAAGAAGGATAATGTGATCCTCTAATTTCTTGTTCTTTCCAGGCCTGACTTAGCATGAGGACTAGAAAGTATGGCTAACAGGGCAGCAGGGTAATTATCTTCATTATCTCTCTCTCTCTTCAAAATTGCTCACAGAGTGCTTCAAATGAAAAGGGGCCCACTGGTGCCCCAGGACTGTGAGTCTAAGTGGTGCTTTTTTTTTGTTTATGCTAATTAAGTAGGTTGCAGACTGGTTACTTAGCAATATCCTTCATTGAGATGCTCAGTACTCGAGCTTAATTACATGTTTTAGGCCTAAAGTGGTCATTACTAAGAAGTGAGCAGGCGATATCTGGGGATTGGTTGCTATTCTCGGTGTTTCGGGGGTCTGGCATGCTGAAACTCCCAGAACGCGCAAAACCGTTTTTTTTTTTTTTTTAAGATTTTATTTATCTGACAGAGAGAGAGATCACAAGTAGGCAGAGAGGCAGGCAGAGAGAGGGGGAAGCAGGCTCCCCGCTGAGCAGAGAGCCCGATGTGGGGCTTGATCCCAGGACCCTGAGATCACGACCTGAGCTGAAGGCAGAGGCTTTAACCCACTGAGCAACCCAGGCGCCCGCGCAAAACCATTTTTAACGGAAAGATGTGCTGAATTACATTGGGGTATTTCACTACCCTATTGGCTCAAGTGAAGCACGAAAAACAGACATGATGTATCAAACAAAACTATTTTAAATATATATTCACATATCTAAATGTATTGGAATATAGGGAAACTATATCCTTTGCACGTGGGTTTAAAAAAGTTCTCTTAGCCTTAGCATATCCCTCGTTTGCATTCCCCTACTTGCCCTTGGTTGGTGTGAATAACAACTTCCTAAATCAACCTGCTCAGCATACGTGAAAGAACAACTCCATTAAAAATCAAATTTCTCATGGGCTTTAATGGAACCCATCAATATTGTGTGTTACTGGGGAAAAAAATCCATAACCTTATTTTTTTTTCCAAACAGAAAACAAACTATTGATTTCTTTTTTCAACAGATTTTTACTCTTTCAGAGTTCTTTTCCCTCGCAAACATCAGTCTGCTGCCACTGTCTGTGAGGCAGAGATGAAAATGTGCTGATTTTATGCAAGCACAGCTGACGAGGGAGGGCTCCAAGGAAGCAGAGCAAACAAATGTAAACAACATGAAATATTTAGATCACAGAAATATTAAGAGCGATTTTGGTGATGGGCATGAATTATGTTTAGTAGACGGATCATCTATGTAACAGCGAGAAGCTGATAACCTTCCAACATTTTTACAGACAATGGACACAAACTGCAGTTCAGAATAAAAAGCTAGAGATTTGGTAGGTTGGAAAGGCAGCCACTATTTAAATGTATCAGATATAAACTATTATAATCTGAATCCTGTCACTGTGGTTGTGTGAGTGATTTGCATTTTCCCCCAAGCTTAACTGATCAACATCCATTTTGTCCCATATTAATAAAGTCTTAAATATTTAACTTAGTATTTGTAGCCGCACTTTCCTTTTGAAAGCTGATGGAGGACACACATTTGGTTCACCACCACATCCCCAGTGAGAGTGACAGCCAGGTCCTAACATGAAGGATGGAGAGGGGGGAGAGGAGCATGGCTATATTGGGAGATTAGCTAATGAGACAGTAAGTCCATAAAAAATTAAAAAATATTAAAAACAAAACATCACGCAGCCGTTTCGTAGTCTTCTCTCTGGCATTTGATTCACACTAGTATATTCCTCTAGTATATTTTCATCAATTATAACAAATATTCTATAATCACATTACTTTTAAAAAACTTGATAATGATCCAGAAACGGAAAGTCAAAGATATATTCTTATTTGAATGACACCTTAAGGTAACCAAATAGTTGTTCAATAAAGTTATTCATCAGAGAAAAATACCAGCTGATAAATGAATGAGAAGTAAATTTAAAACCCATAAATTTGGATGTCACCATTTTACATTTCCTATTCAAATAATAAGAGCCAGGTAATAATAATAGCTTCTAGGGACACCTGGGTGGTTCACTCAGTTAAGCTTCTTACTCCTGATTTCGACTCAGGCCACGATCTCAGGCACAAGAAATCAAGCCCCACGTTGAGGTCCACACTTACTGGAATCCGCTTCTCTCCCTCTCTGCACACGGTGTCTCCCTCTCAATTAAATAAATAAGTATTTAAAAATAATAATAATGGCTTATAAAACCATATGGGAAAACCTTATGAGGAGTTTTAAAATGGAGAGCCTGAACTAATAACATAAAAACCTGATGATTAATTTTAGCAAAAAAACAAACAAAAAAAACCAATCAAACATTATGTATCCTCTAATGTAGAGCAATGAGATATACATAAACGACTTTCACAATAAGCCAAAAACTGGAACCTCAATCTGATGGAAGCCTCTAGTCTAAATGGCAGTTTACAGGAAATAATGGGGACAAATAAGCACATTAAATCACACTATGGAGATGAAACCCACAAAATTTAGAAGATGAGAAATTCTAGAATACAACAAATAATCTTTCAAAAAAATAAAGAGGAAATGCTTATAGATGAAATATCTAAGTAATATATCAAGCAAATGCAGTGTGTGGACCTAATTAACTTGAACAAGGCAAGTGTAATGATCATTTATGAGAAAAATGGAGAAATTTTAATAGGGACTATTCACTTGAAGATACTGAGAAATTATCAACCTTGCATTCAAAGTGTGATAGTGGTATTGTGGTTATATCTGGAAAATACACAAGAGATGTTATTGTATAGAGATGTATGTATAGATGTATAGAGATGTATAGAGATATGATGTCTGGGCTGGCTTTTAAATAATTCTTTTGGGGGGAATTAAAGAATTAAATTAAATTAATATTAATTAATTATTAATTAATTAATACAATAAATTAAATTTAAATAATAATTCTTTTGGGGGGGAAGGAGGAGGATTAGATGAAACAAGAATGCCCATGTGCTCATAGTTGTTGGAGCCATTTAGCGGGTACACAGAGGTTTGTTATACTACTTCTCATACTATGACAAAAGTTTTCTACCAACAGTGGAATACAAACTGGTATAGCCACTCTGGAAAACAGAAGGGAGGTTCTTCAAAAAGTTAAAAAAAAAAAAAAAAAAAAAAAAGCTATCCTACAATTTGGCAATTGCACAACTAGGTATTTATCCAAGGATAAAAAATACTGATTCGAAGTAATACACACACCCCAATGTTTACAGCAACACTATCAACAATAGCCAAATTATATAAGAGCCCAAATGTCCATCAATTGATAAAGGATAAAGATGTGGCACTTGTGATGAGCAGAGGGTGTTACACGTAAGTAATGAATCACTAAGTTCTATACCTCCAACTATGACTGCACTGTATGTTAACTAACTGGAATTTAAATAAAAACTTAAAAAAAAAAAACCCTACATGTGAAGAAGAAAGAAAAAATTTCCTTAACAATTTAAGAGAGATTATGTCACAGGTACACAACTACAAAGCACAAAATATTTGTTTCATGCTAATTTTTAGACTTCTTTTTTTTAATATTTAGAACTCTTAACATCTCAGAATGAGCTGTTAAAATCTTCTTGAGTAATTCTGGATCTTTTATATTCTTTTTGTAAACTTATTTAAGATTGAAAAAAATCTCAAACTTGCAGAAATATGACAAATATGGGAAAAATAACAAAAAAAAGTAAAAAACACAACCATTCAAAAGTAAAGTTGCCAACGCAATAACCCATCACTATGGAGTACTTCAGTATGTATTTGCTATGCTCTGCTCTATTACTCCTACTATCTAAGGACATTCTATCCTACAGCACAAATCCATCAAAGTCAGTAAATTAATACCGGTACCTTTCTACCATTTAATCCTCAGATTCTTTCTAGTTTTGCCAGCTGTTCCAATTGTTCCATAGAGTCTTTTGTAGCACGTGTCTTTAGTATCCTTCAATCTGCAAGAATTCCTTCATGTTTTTCTTGACTTTCAGAAGCTTTTGAAGATTCTATTCTTCCATTTGGTTTTGTCTGCTGTTTTCTCTTAATTAGTTTAAGGTCTGCTTCTCTGGCAGTAGTACCACAGGTGTGATGTTCTCGTCTTACTGCATCCTACCAGGTGACACACAATTTTGATTCTCCCGTTACTAATTTTGATCACTTGGCTGAATTAATTAGACTAGATTCTGCCAGGCTTCTGCACTGAAAAATGACTCTTTAAACTCAGTAAGAAGTTTAGGGGGAGATGCTGTGAACCAACCTAAATATGCTGTTCCTCATTACACATCAAATTTAGCAATTTACTCATTTATATCACCAGGGACTTGTGTGTGTGTGTGTGTGTGTGTGTGTGTGTGTGTGTGTGTGTATGTGTGTGTGTGTGTGGTGTGTGTGTGTGTTTACTCAATGGGCTATAACCCATTATGCTCATTTATTTTGTTAGTATTACCGTCCCAGATTTATTCAAGCCCATTTAGCTGGCCTCTGGGAATCTCTTGAGCACCCCTCCTTGCTTTATTGCAAAATAAGATGCTTCAGGCCCCTCTTATGCTTTCCTTGCTCTAGGCTTACCATCAGCCATCTCTTCAGGCAGCCCTAGTTCTTTTTAGCAGAGTGGTATATCCAACAGCTGGATGATATGTATGTCTAGAGCTATTGGGGTGTCCTTACTTCCAGGCCATCTCTGTAGACACAGATACAAATTACATAAATATGTATAAACACGGCATAAAATATAGTATTACTTCTAAACCTAATCCAATACCAATGAATTCATATTAATTTTCTCCTTTTCCTTATTTTGAGTCCTGTCTCCAAAAGTAATAAAACCTAGTTCTTATATTCTTCATATATTCACTTCTTTGACAATTTTCCTGAATATAACCAATACCCCATCACGGCCCAACTCTCTCCTCACACTCCATCTCACCTCTGGTTTCCTGGTCCCCTACCTCACTCTGCATGTACCATCATACTGCATGGAAGCTCCCCTCACATGACTCCCAATTCTAAGCCACCTTTCCACAGAGACACACTCTTCACCTTGCCAGGGCTTCATACCTCATGTGAGGTTGTCTCCTTGTATGGACACAGTCCTCAACCTGCTTAAGGTCTAACATCTTCTCAGGGACCACCCTCACACAGGGTCAGTCACCTTCACCCTCTCCACACATAAGGCCACATGTATGAACCTTCCTTACCTTATCACACCAGGCCACCTCCTCATGGGAACAACTTTCTCATGTTGCTTCAACTTTGACATCCTTCTCACCCCAGGTACACATCCTCCTTTTGCCTCTTAGGCTCTGACATCCTATACAGAGCCACCCTTGACCTTAGCCAATACAGACTTCTTTGTCATCTTCTCAGGCTCTGACACCACATGCTAGATAGCCTTTCTACTCAATGCCCTCCATAGCTTACTTGATTCTTACATCCTACACTGGGCAACCCTCCTACATGAATGTCCTCCTCACCCTAGCTGTCTCTTCTTTTACTTCAACATGTTACTTTATGGCTATTATCAAGAAGACAAAAGACAGGGGCACCTGGGTGGCTCAGTGGGTTAAAGCCTCTGCCTTCGACTCAGGTCAAGATCTCAGGGTCCTGGGATCGAGCGAGCCCTGCATCGGGCTCTCTGCTCAGCAGGGAGCCTGCTTCCCCCCTCTCTCTCTGCCTGCCTCTATGCCTACTTGTGATCTCTCTCCTCTTTGTCAAATAAATAAATAAAATCTTAAAAAAAAAAAAAGACAAAAAACATGTTGACAAGGATTTAGAGGGAAGGGAACCCCCGTGCACCGGTGGTGGGGATGCAGAATGGTGCGGACTCTACAAGAAACAGTGTGGAGGTTCTTTAAAAATTAAAAATAGACCTACTACATGATCAAGCAATTCACTTCTGAGCATATACCCAAAGAAAATGAAATAACTCAAAGAGATATCTGCACCTCTGATGTTCATTACAGCACTACTCACAAAAGCCAAGACATGAAAGCATCCTAGACGCCTACTGACAGGTGAATTAATAAAGGAAATGTAGTAAATACATACAATGGAATATTATTCATCTATACAAAGGAAATCCTGCTATTTGCGACAACATGGATTGACCCTGAAGACTACACTAAGTGAAATAAACCAGACACAGGTAACTACTGTATGATCTCACTTTTATGTGGGGTCTAAAAAAGCCAAACTCAGAAATAAAGTAGAATGGTGGTTGTTAGGGGCTGGGAGGTAATGGAAAATGAGAAGATATTTGTCAAAGGATACAAACACAGCTACAAGATGGTTAAGTTCTAGTGATCCACGTAAAGCATGGTAGTTATAATTAACAATGTATTATATACTTGAAAGTTGTTAAGAGTAAATCTTAAATGTTTCCACAACACACCATATACAAATGATAATTATGTGAGTGTAGTTAAGGAATTAGGTAAACTTACTGTAGTAATCATTTCACAGTATTTACTTGCAGCAAATCATTACATGGTGTATCTCAAACTTTGATAATTATATGCCAATACTATCTTAAGAAAGCTGAAAAATATTTTATTTCAAGGTAATTGTAGATTCACATATACAGGTACAAGAAGTAATACAGAGATCCCACATAACCTTTACTCAATTTTCCCTAAAAATAACAGTTAACAAAAACTATAGTATTACAAAATAGACAATTATTAATATAAAGCACTGATCTTTTTCAGACTTCTCAAATTTCATATACATTTACATATGTATTTAGCTCCATGCTATTCTGTAACATAGATTCATGTGAACACCACCAGAGTCAATACAAAACGTCCCTCGTTAGAGTATTGACCAGAGTCAATACAAAACATCCTTTCAGAATCCCATACATTTTCCTCCCATTCCTGTCCCCAGCACATCTAGCCCCTGGCAACCACAAACCTGACCTCCATATGTGTGGTTTTGCTACATCGAGTATGTTGTAAAAATGTTATCATAAAGCATGTGGCCATTTGGGATTGGCTTATTTTTACTTAGTCTAATTCCTAGGAGATCCATCAAAGTTGTTTCTTTTTTTTTTTTTCCATTGCTAAGTTGTATTCCAAATTAAAGATACATCACAGTTTATTTAACCAATAATAAAGTAAATAATAACCAATAGTAAATAGTAACCAATAATAAAATAAATTCTTGACCTGCTGAAGAACATCTAGATTGCTTGTTTTTGGCTATTATGAATAAAGCTTTATGAACTTGTGTATACAGGTTTTTGTGTATACAAGCCTGCTTGCCCCACGCTGGCCTGCAATCCTACACACAAACCCTCAGGGTGGCTTTGAGGGTTCACATCCACCAGGGGGTTACCATATGGAGGGACAGCACATCCCTCCGAGCCCCAAGGAGCAGGGTCTTTGCTCTGCCCTACTTACTTGTCTTAGGACAGAACAATATGAAAGGGGGAATATGAACGAGTGTAAGTGATTATAAACACTGTGCAAAGGCTACTTCACAGAACCTATTTCCAGAACCTACAACTATAGTGACTTTCACCAACTAAGCCCTCAGGAGATGTCCGTGATTGAGGGAAAGCACATTTGAGAATTTGCTTCCTCAACAAACAAATGGAAATTTCTTAACCTAGGAATTGATGAATGTTAAATTCCTAGGAGTAAGAACAGAAGATGCATAAAAGAAAGAATGGAAGAAAATGTTAGAGAAGTTTTTAAAGAAGAAAAAGTTGGAATGGCCAACAGTGTGGGACCGACCCATAGTTCTGTCCTTGCTACTTCCTCTCTCCATCTATACCGCAGGTTCTGTGCCTGCACATTCCCTGTAAGCCCACAATGAGTTAGCCATCCTCCACATCAACATGGTAAGGAAAGAAAATGGTGATTTATCTTACCTTCTTAGCAAAGCTTTCTCTAATACCAGAATTAGGTTGAATCACTGAAAATCAGCTTGCTGAATGACTAATTTTCTGATATACTAGCTTAGAAAGACTCTCTGTCTCCTCCCCCAAAATACTGGATCTCCCTATGAATCTCCAATGTCTAGTTAGCTATGAACTTGCCAGGGTCCCTGAGTTGAATATCTATTTCTCAAATGTTTCAAATCTCTATCTTTTAGCTGATCTCAATTTCTCAATGGTTTAATAAGTAATTGGTTAAGTTTTCCCTTAAATACCAATGACAGTATTTGTCAGCTTATGCTGCGCCACAGAGTGAAACAGCTTTGGTGAACTATAATACATCTATTTTAAGGTGATTCATTTCCATTAGCTTTTAAAGAATCAATCATTTAGTGAAATAATCTAAAGCCAACAGTTCACATCCAATAGTAAATTATTTGTTCTCCAACTTTTCAATTACTGGTAACTATCACCAATTCCTAACATATCCATGGCAAAGTATCAACAATTTCCTGTTGTTTGCTTTTTTCTTTTTTTAATCAACTTGCCACTGATTAATCATTTGGTAAAACATAATGAGTTATAAGGAAAATGAAAACAAAGAAATAAGACAAAGACCTGCAAAATGTAAGCCTCAATTTTTCATTAGATTCAAGGATCAAAAAAGCACTCTGTCAATCTGGTCTGGAAGTTTCGAAGCACTTACTCTCCATCTTGGTTCTTACCTCATCAGGAATGAGTAACAGAGAGCATGGCCTGGCACCAGTCTGCAGACTATACTTTCAGTGGTCATACAACAATGACCCCCATCTCACACCTAGTTACATCTTGGCTTCTTCTTGTTCTCTAAGACTTCATGCATCTGCATGTATCTCTAGGGAGTCCATGTGTTCTTTGAGGTCAAAGACAATGTTTTCTATTCCGTTAGCATCTCCCAAAGCATTCAGCCTGATAGAGCTTAAGAAATTTTTATTGATCACCGGAAAACAGCTTATTCTACTCTTTTGATTCCCTCTCCTGTTTTTCTCCCCTATTATATTCTGTTTGAATATAATTCATTGTACATTCTTTTCCAGAAGGAGGCACAAGTTGCAAACTGGTGGCCTGCAGGCTCGATATGGACAATAAATGAGCTTTGTGTGTCCCACGGAATCTATTAAAAGTCAGCCTTTAACTTATTAAATATGCACTGGCAACCCGGGGTGCACGCTCACAAGGCAATGACAGGACGGCACTGGGGAGGGCTGTGCCTTCCAGACTGAGCCTCTCAGGTCCCCACAGTCTTACTTGGTCGATCCACTTATTGAGGTTACCTGCTTGGAACCTTTACCTTTTTGAAACTGCAACAACCTAGATTAATAAAATTGAGGTCAGTGACCCTACAGAACACAAATAAAGAACAAACAAAAGAGCCCCGATATGCTATTATAGAAGCTTGTTTCCCTAACAGTGCATAGGACCAAAAGAGTTTGTCACCCCATTCAAATCTCACAAAACCCCATGAGAGGACTAGATAAAATAATTGTTTCTATTCATCGGCAAGAAAGCTGAGGCTTGGAGGATAAATGACTTTTTTTTGGGACTCCACAGCAAGCAGGTGAAAAAGCCTGGACTCAAAGCCAGTGTCTCAATGCCGCACTATACACTCATGAACCACTTTAAGGGGTTTTAGTTCCTAAGCATTTTCTGTACACACAGCAATAAAAACGCTCTTTTCTCTAATGGACACAAACACATTTTCATAACCATCTATTCAACGTTCACAGATCTATGATGGCAGTTTTTGTTTGTTTTCTGTTTTTTAGTTTCATACAAATCAGATTCTTTTAAACAAAGAATCACCCACTATTTTGCGCTTTACTGTTTTCCAATGCACTAACCAAATCTTATCTTTACTTCCAAATCTAAGGTGCCCCACTGGAGTGGTTCTTGGAATGGAAGATGTCAAAGAGGCCTCATATTTTCATTTTTTGTTGAAAAATGTTCTAGGCTATCA
Organism: Procyon lotor; assembly: GCA_028646535.1. Taxonomy (NCBI): domain Eukaryota; kingdom Metazoa; phylum Chordata; class Mammalia; order Carnivora; family Procyonidae; genus Procyon; species Procyon lotor. The sequence goes on along the minus strand of CM053607.1, from coordinate 38,983,620 downwards.
TGTGGAACGCCTTTGGCCCAAAAGAAAGGTCACTCTCCTTATAGACCAAACCTCAGCATCTCACTCAAAAGCTCTAGGAAACCAATGACCAGAAATTCTTCCATAAGCTTAATATCATAGAAAAAGAATCAACTCAAACTTCCATTCATAATCCTCTAAAATAAACTGTAGGACACTCACACTTAGGCATCATTAACACATGGACCATCAAACCACAGTTGAGCTCCAGCCTAAATAAGGTCTTTTGGCTCTCTATGGTCTTGGGGGGGGAGGGCGGGGGGCGGGTCACTTTAGCAAGTGGAAACATGGCTCTGTACGTTTTATCAGAAAAGTATGCTATCTCCATGTGGCTACTGAAGTTTTAATTGATTAGTATTAGTGAAGATCAAAGTTCTTAGCCACATTTCAAACACTCAACAGGGATAAGGGGCAATATCACATAAGTATAGCCTTGGCCTGATCCAAGGGAGAGGGCCCAAACCACAGGGGTCAGCCTTTATGTGGGTGCAGAGACTTGGGCCAGTTGTGAGCCATAAGCTGCTGATATGCATGGGAGACCGACGCCCCGTCCAGGGGAGAGGATCTAGACTCTTGTACTGTCTACTACAGAAGGCTGTGGTTTGCATTCTTTAACCAAATAAAACCAATGAAAATGTAAAATCACAAACACAAAATGGAGCAGGTAAAATCATTCCTCTTATTCTCTATTAGCATTTCCTTCTACTCGTGGGAATTTAATTAGTTCTTAACTTCCCTACCTGACTGTAATCTCCCTAAGGGTAGAAGTTGCTCTTTTGTACATTGCATTTCCTGTATCCGGCCCATGTCGGGAGCTCAGTAAGTATTTACTGAATGAGTACCCAATTTAACAAGTATCTTTGAAAGCATTATAATTAAGGTAAACACAGATCCAATTTTGCCACCTTCTTTCTAGTTTATGCTAGTTGCACTAACATAGTTATTAACAGAATCCTCCCTTCCTTTCAAAGTGTCCATTACAGGGTAACTCTGGTTTAAAGGACATCTAATCAAGGTTCCAGGAAAACAGTAAGAACAAACTGAGTGATGTTAGCTAGCTACTTCAGATAACTTATTCAGTGCACCTGTACATCAGACATTTATCACTGCAGGTGTTCCCTTTAGGGATAAAATGTCTGGATTTGGTTAAAAATTGTTTTGCTTTAAAATGTGGGCTCAGATGTACATTCATGGCCTTTCTGGTTATAGTCTTGTTCCTTTGTGTTGGGAGGGGGAGCATTCAAAATAAATGTATATAAAATTAGCAACATAACTTGTAATGGAGTTGTAGGTATAAAATGATCAGCTGGTATTACTAACTTCAGGCGGTACCGAAGGTTAACTATTGCAGCCTAAGAACTCATTAGAGCTCAAATAACAGTCCTTGCACTAAACCCAAAGGAGTGCACTACAAACTAAGTGAGGTTTGCCTGCAGTGTTTAATAGGACACACACTGACCTTGCCTCATTCTTTAGTACATTATGAGGAGCAAAATATTACTCATATTTTAATTAGTGATTTGTAAATCTCTGAGTAGGGGTGAGGAGAATGGGGAAGGATCTACCTCTAAAGATAATATTAATCAGACATTGCTCCTTTAATCACTTTTTCTAAAATGATTTTTTTTCCCTAAAAAGGTGTTTGGGTGTATCACCTTGAACCAACAAGTATGTGTGTTTTTTTCACCAGAGAGAAAAATTTCACACCATGTTCCTGTCTCATGCACCAAACTGTTTGCTGACTTCAAGAAACACTGAATGAGATGGTGAGATAGAATAGACTGGTTTCATGAAAACCTTTCTCGTCACTAGATTTCCTAATTTCCCTAGAAGAAATAAAGGAGAGACCATTGAACTCTCAGATTTATCAAGAAATCAGGAAAATAAAACACTTTACACAAAACAGTCTCTAATTCATAATCGTGTTATTTGAAACACATCCAGCTTTCTAATGAACTTTTACATAATAGATTCATGTTAATCAAAGTCCTTAAGACACTGAATTATTTAATTACAGTGGATTTCACTGGAGGACAAAGCAGGTTGCACTTTAACCTAGACTATTAAGAAATGAAGTTAATTCATAATCAATAGAAGAACTCTCTCTCTGACAAAGCTCTGAGCTACCTTTGTGCTCAGGAAATACATATTTACACTTGGCTGTGTTTCTCTAGTCCTATTTCCTTACTTCCCTGTTGGCAAGTAGCTTATAGAGGTAACAGGTTAAACCAAACGGTCAAAATACATTTTTAAGATATGGATAACTATGTTCCCTTGCTTGCTCATTTCTTTTGCTTTTCTTTTTTTCTCTTCCTTTTGCTATGATATAAATCATCCAAGACTTACATGCTACAACATAACTGATCTTCTGCCTGAGAAAAAAGCTGTGCACCAAATAAAATTATAAAGCCCAGGTCAACCAGGCCACATGCCCAGTTATCCAAATATCATTTGCAATAATGGCCCCATGTTATTTTTCCAAACTGTGTGTTTCAGTCACTGCCAATGATAGCTCTTCTTCTTCATTAAATGTTTTCTCTCTGTAAAACCTACCAGAGAAGGCTAGCGAAAGGAAAGGCTATGTGTTACCAGGGTACAGACTTGGCATATAAACAATTCTCAATGGTATTCTAGAAAAATCTATTCATGTCCATAAATCTCCTTTATCAGAGATGAGTTATACACGGGAAGAATACACCTATCTCCTCTTGTATCAGGACTCTCTTGGGAGTGACAGGAAGATCATGAATAGGTTTTTGACCCAAGGGACCAGATGATGATAACCCTGCCTGGTTCCTCCATCCCTTGGCTTTTTTCCTCTCACCAGATGTTATACTCAGATCCCATGTGGTAGCACTGTGGCTTTAGGAGACTCTTAACTTTTTCCCAAGTCTAAACCTAGCAGAAACATATGAGTTCTTAGCTTTTTTTAGCAAGAGTCATGAAATTGTCTCCCATTGGCCATATTCCCATCTATGTGCCTATCACTGAGGCAAATAGAATCAGATACTGTGAGAGTCAGACATGCTCATATTAACCTCATGGACCAAAATCAGAGATAGTATATATAATATATATATATATATATATATATATATATATATATATATATATATATATATATATATATATATATATATATAATATATATACATATTTTGCAAAGCAAAACCAGGTATTAGTATGAAAACTGATCACTGACACTGGCAACACTCTATGAAAGTATCACCCTTCAGAACTGAGAAATGTTTTCTCTTCTCTGAATCACTGTGTTCCGCAGTCATCTTTTTTGATAATGCCAAATATGAGAAATTGTTACTGAAAAATTCCCCACTAAATATATCACTATCTTTTAGAGTAAATGAAGATGCTCACTGGTAGGGACACTTAAATTCTGACTGGTTTTTTTGAATGCATTTATAATAGGTCACTCAGATTCTTCAAGAGGGTTATGAGAATGTAAGGATAGAAATAATCCTAATCACTTGAAAGATACTTGAAAGTACTCTTTTGAAGCCTGGAACTCAAAATTTCTACCCGATGAACACTCGACTCTGCACATGCCTAAGACTAAAAAGTATCTTGTAGTAGGGGTGCCAGATAAAACAGGAGGGTCAGTTACACTGGAATTTCAAACAAATAATGACCATTTTTCATATACACGTGATCCAAATATTGCATGAGGCTTACTTATCCTAAAACCTTACAGGTTGTAGCTTTCAAATTCCAATGTAACTGAGTGGCCTGCATTTTACATGCTAAATCTGGCTATCCCATCTACTATCTATAACTACCATTTCCTTTTTGGATTATTCTAACAATTTAAAAGTTCTTCCATATGCCAAGGCTTAAACTCCCAGAAACGACTTCTAGCTATCAAAATGAATTCTCTTCAAATACTTTCTTCATTAAATGCTTACAGCAGTCCTGTTGTTTTTTTTGTTATTTTTTTTTTCAACCTGTGTGGCCCAGTGCAAGGCTATAATGATCCCCCCTGTGGAGGAGGTGGGGTAGAGCATTACTGGGTTGGGCTCATGCTTCCCATCTATGCGTCTACTTTAATCTGGAATATTAATTTCAGCTTCTGCTTTAGAATTTACGATTTTAAAACTATTACAAAAATGTGGGTTAAGAGAATGAAAAGATAAGCCATAGTCTAGGGGAAAATATTTGTAAAACACCTATTTCATAAAAGACAACCTACATAAACAAAACTTAAAACTCAACAATAAGAAAAGAGACAAGCCAATCATTATAATAATCCTGTATTGCATATGTGAAAGTCACTAAGATAGAGATTGAACGTTCTCATCCCTAGAAAGATTTTTTAACTATGTGAAGTAGTGTGGGTTAACTAGATGCACTATAATCATCTCGTGATATATACAAATACTGAATTATTATACATACTTAAAACTAATATAAGGTTATATGTCAAATACACATAAATATATATATACAGGGGCACCTGGGTGGCTCAGTGGGTTAAAGCCTCTGTCTTTGGCTCAGGTCATGATCTCAGGGTCCTGAGATCGAGCCCCACATCGGGCTCTCTGCTCAGTGGGGAGCCTGCTTCCCCCTCTCTCTCTGCCTGCCTCTCTGCCTACTTGTGATCTCTCTCTCTCAAATAAATAAAAAAATCTTTAAAAAAATATAGTATGCAAATATATAAATGTGCAAGTACATATTTTTATACTATATATTTATATTATATATATAATAGGACACATAAAACATGTATCAATATGGCATACTGCATATGTATAATATAGACAGTATTTTATGTACTATAATATTTATATGTAACATAATAATATATATAAAAAGAAAATGGACAAGCCAACTAAAAACTGGGCAAAAAATGTGAACATTCAGCTCACTGAAGACATGCAAATAGTAAATAACCATGTGAAAAAAACTGTTGTATGTCATTAGGGAACTGTAAACTGAAATAGTGAGATACCATTGCACATTTATTAGAATGGCTAAAATCCAGGGCACCTGACTGGCTCAGTGGGTTAAAGCCCCTGCCTTCGGCTCAGGTCATGATCTCAGGGTCCTGGGATCGAGCCCCGCATCGAACCCCACATCGGGCTCTCTGCTCAGCGGGAAGCCTGCTTCCCCTTCTCTCTCTGCCCGCCTCTCTGTCTACTTGTGATCTCTCTGTCAAATAAATACAATCTTTAAAAAAGAATGGCTAAAATCCAAAACACTGACAACATCAAATGGTAGCAAGGTTGTAGGGCAATAGGAACGCTCATCCATTGCTGTTAGGAATGCAGAACAGCATAGTCACTTTGGAAAAAGGTTTCAAAATCTCTTCCAAATAATTTTGGTAGACCCAACACACTTGTCTTTGGAAAATGTAAGCGTCCACTTTTAAGCTCCTTACAAGTAGGGCACGGTGTTCCTATCTGACTCAATCTACCCACGGCCACGTGTTCATGTTAGTGCACACACAAATACTGTTTCCAACTTCCACTCCCCTTAATTTTTTGCATCTATCAAGGCTCTGACTAGCTTTAAGTTGAATAAATACTTAGAGGTACGTTGAAACACCTTCTAAACCTTTTATTCCCCTTCACCAGTACTAAATGCACAGCTTTTCAATGGCTGCCTCTTGACTACAGGCTTGTTCATCAACAGATGTAGCTGAAGTAAGTGGAAATCCATACGCAGAGTAACTGACAGTCGAGTTATGGTTGGAGCATTCCCATTATGATGTTTAATTACTGGAAGTTATAGGAGCTTTCAATTCTAACATTTATTACTCCATTTTATTATACTTTATCGTAAGGCATTGCACAAATAATCGCCTTTCTCTGAATAAAATTGGGAGCAAATTTTAAGATTTTACATAGGTAATTGGTATAGCCCGTATTCATCTTTGTTATGTGGTATTTTTCTTGTTGGCTGCAAATGTTTCCATGCTTCCGTTAGAACAGGCAGAATAAATTGTAATTTAGCAAGTTTTCTCTGGTTTCCTGTTGTCAAGAAAACATACATATTATTCGCCAAAGAGGGAAAACAATGCATCGAAAAAGTCTTTCGGGCAATCTCACACCAGTTCTTCATCTCCAGCTACTATACATCAGAGATGAGTTAAAAGGCATTTATTATGTGCATATAAAGAGAGAATTTCTGTATCTTTGTCTTGATACTTTCCTGATGGGATAAATGGTCCTTTTAATGGAAGAGAAAACACTGGGGAGCTAGGGAAATGTAGAGGAAGAACCCCAGACAAAATTACTCAATAAATAATCATGCAGTGAATTGTGAATAAAGGCAATACAAAGTTTCAGAAGTGCCTAAAATAAAACGTGACAAATTTATTAGGGGAGATCCTAACAGGCATGCTAATGTACTAAGAAAGGGTACGATTTCCTTTTTTTTTTTTTTCGCCCAGGGGGTTCCCACCTGCCCCCCACACACACACCGAGGACGCGGGGACAGCACGCCCCACGGCACGGCCCGACGTGCCGCCGGGTAGCCCCCTCCCGACGGCCACGCAGAGACCGTGGCGTGGCACGGCAACCCCGGCCCCGGGGGGAGCGGGGTGGGCGGCGGAGTCTGGGGGAGGAGGGAACCTCCTCCCCACGGGCCCGACCGCCCCGACCCGAGGCGGACGGGCGACAGAAGGGGTACGATTTCATTAAGACTTCATGGTCTGCCAAATCAGGGCAGATTTGGAACAAGTAGAGCCTTAGTGGTACATATTGTGTATCTCAGGTATAACACAGCTTGTATAAGTTAAAGAAACAGTTTGTTGCCATTAGTTTCTCAGGGAGGCAGAGTTAGTATTTTTAAATCATGGGATAGAATGTGAAAGACTCACCTGCATCTGATTCATTGTTAAACTGTGACCTCGAAAGAGGTAGAACAAGAATCCATGGATAAGTACACAAAAACAGGATTCAGCTTCAATTTTAGGCATTTGCCTAACAGTTGAAACAGAGGGTGAAAGAGTTTTTAAAAGCAGATATTTGAGGCATCCAGGCAGAGATATTTAAGCAGGGATGCTGAAGGGTTTCACTCACTGGATAGGTGCTTCATTTAAGACAGTTCTAATCTGTTGTTAATGATTTTAAAAAATCATGAATATTTAAGCTGACTGTAGCAAAACACGAGGATTTTAAGTGGAGGTTTATGGAGGTTTTAAAGGAAACTTCGAGGTACATTCAACTACTTTGGATTTGGACTGGTCTTAGTTCTTCTCTTGGTTGTACTTTTCCTCGGTAGAAACTTTTGAAATACAGTGCTCTTATTAGCCAAGATGAAGGGACTTCCTTTTAGCTGCCTCCAAGGGCTTTCCTAAAGTTACTAATAGTGCCTCTGAGGGTCATAACTGAAGCTATACCTCAAGCTGTCAAGACAAGACCGTGATACTCAGAAACCAAACACAGGAGGTTGAGGGTGATCTATGATAACTGGAATGGGGAAGAGGAAAAGAGTCAAATTCTAAAGCAATCCTTCCATCCTCCTGATTAGCATGTCTGTGTGATACATAAGTCCTGCTCCCACCAAACAGAATTAAGCCTGTAATTGAGGTTACCATGGTACTAACCTTCTTTTGAACTCCATATGAATCTACAACTCTTAAACCCTTTCCTATGACTCTAGTTTCTAACTCTTAGTCCAAATTATCAAGATAATCTGAGCATTTTATCCTAGTCTAGTAAATCCTCTAGTCCAATAAACTTTCCTAAAGTTACCTTGTATTCAATTTTTTTTTTTTTTTTTTGACAGCAAGAAACACAGCGAGAGAGGGAACACAAGCAGGGGGAATGGCAGCGGGAGAAGCAGGCTTCCCGCCGAGCAGAGAGCCCGATGCCGGGCTCAATCCCAGGACCCGGGATCACGACCCGAGCCAAAGGCAGGCGCTTAATGACTGAGCCACCCAGGCGCCCCTGTATTCAATTTTATTAATAGGTTCCCAGGACCCACATTTCAACAAAGCATGGAAGGGATTTAAGCTCTATCAATTATTATTGAGTCTAACCATCAACAATCACCTACTAGTTTTTTTCTCCTTGGGTATCATGGTGGCATCTCAGATTTGTTGTGCCCCAAACGATATTATCCTTCCTTGATCTCATTTTTCTCCTGTATCTTCCCTGTTGAAACAAACCCTGTTTCAGGCTACCTGTTCTCTATTCTCAATCATTTTTACTCAAAAATTAATATTCAGCTTGACTTTTGTTTTCTTCACCCCTTGCTTAGGTGGGGCAAATTGTACACAGATAATTACTTCCATGCAATGGATCCTCTTAAGCTAATACTTACACTTTAAGAAATATTTGCATATCCAAATATTTTGCGTATTAGGCATATTGATGATACAGATGATAATCAGTAACTGTGCTGGGCTTACAGAACGCATTTATTGGACCACTAAACATTTGCTAATTGCATACTACAAGCTCAGCGTTGTGCAAAGCATAAGACAGCAAACAAGTGAATGTTGCTGCTGAATATCCTAATTCTAGTACTTGTGCAAGAAATCATTTCATATCAACGACTAAAATACCCAGCAACTTAAAGTGGAACCCATTCTACCCTAAAGCAAGACAATACTCATTCTTCTCAAGCGCACATGGAACTTTCTCCAGAATAGACCATATAATGGGTCACAAATCAGGGCTCAACTGATACGAAAAGACTGAGATTATTCCCTGCATATTCTCAGACCACAATGCCTTGAAACTAGAACTCAACCACAAGAAAAAGTTTGGAAGGAATTCAAACACTTGAAGGCTAAAGACCAACCTGTTCAAGAATGTTTGGATCAACCAGGAAACAAAAAACTTAAACAATCTACGGAAACCAATGAGAATGAAGACACTTTGGTCCAAAACCTATGGGATACAGCAAAGGCCGTTCAAAGGGGGAAATACATTGCCTAGCAAGCCTCACTCAAAAAAAAAAAAAAAAAAAGAAAAAGAAAAAGAAAAATTCCAAATACATTAGCTCTCTTTAAACCTTAAAGAACTAGAAAATCAACAACAAATTAAGGCAACCCCATGCACAAGAAGGGAAATAATCAAGATGAGAGCAGAGATCAATGAGTTAGAAACTACAGATATGGTAGAAGGCAAAGGAAACAAAAGCAAAAATGAACTTCTGCGACTTCATCAAGATAAAAAGCTTCTGCACAACAAAGGAAACAGTCAACAAAACAGACAGGGAACCCACAAAATGGGAGAAGATATTCGCAAATGACACTACAAAGGGCTGATATCCAAGATCTGTAAGGAACTCCTCAAACTCAACACTCAAAAAACAGATAATCACGTCAAAAATGGGCAGAAGACATCAACAAACACTTCTCCAAAGAACATACAAATGGCTAAAAGATACAAAAATATTGAAAAATATTGAAAATGAAAAAATATTCATCACCATTAGCCATCAGGGAAACTCAAATCAAAACCACATTGAGATACCACCTTACACCAGTTAGAATGGCCAAAATCAACAAGACAGTAAACAACAAATGTTGGAGAGGATGTGGAGAAAGGGGAACCCTCTTACACTGTTGGTGGGATTGCAAGTTGGTGCAGCCAACTTTGGAAAACAGTGTGGAGATTCCTCAAGAAATTAAAATAAAGCTACCTTATCACCCTGTAATTGCACTACTGGGTATTTACCCCAAAGATACAGATGTAATGAAAAGAAGGGCCACATGTACTCCAATGTTCATAGCAGCAATGGCCACAATTGCCAAACTGTGGAAAGAGCCAAGATGCCCTTCAACAGATGAATGGATAAAGAAGGTATGGTCCATATATACAATGGAATATTATGCCTCCATCAGAAAGGATGAATACCCAACTTTTGTATCAACACGAATGGGACTGGAAGAGATTATGCTGAGTGAAATAAGTGAAATAAGCAGAGAGAGTCAATTATCATATGGTTTCACTTAAGTGTGGAGCATAAGGAAAGCCATGGAGGACATTAGGAGAAGGAAAGGAAAAGTGAACTGAGGGAATTCAGAAGGGGAGATGAAACATGAGAGACTGTGGACTCTGAGAAACAAACTGAGGGTTTTGGAGGGGAGAGGAGTGCGGGGTTAGGTAAGGTGGGTATTTAGGAGGGCACGTACTACATGGAGCAATGGGGTGTGGTGCATAAACAATGAAACTTGGAATGCTGAAGAAATAAAATTAATATAAAAAAATACCCAGCAGCTTTCTCCATTTCTTTCCCTTATCAAAGTAGAAATCATATGGGGTGCCTGAATGGCTCAGTTGGTTGGGCATCCAACTCTTGGTTTCAGTTCAGGTCATGATCTCAGGGTTGTGAGATCGAGCTCCATGTCTGACTCTGTGCTGGGCGTGGAGCCTGCTCAAGATTCTCTCTCCCTCTCCCTTTGCCTTTCCCCAACCCCACCACTCACATGCTTTCTCTCTCTCTCTCTCTCTCTCTCTCTCTCACACACACACACACACACACAGTAGAAATCACTCAATCATGTAAATCATCACATGGTATAAATGTTGCTCTTCTATGGAACTGGCAAACAGAGTAAAAAGATGGGAGTGTCTGTTCCAGCTTTCTAGTTTTCTTAAATCATTTCTGCCTTTCTCTTTGTGTTGGGGATCTAAATAAAAAATTATCTTCTGTCACTTATAGTAACTTCTCAGCAAATACTGATCCTCAATTCCTTTAATTCAGTAGAAATTTTAATGATACCATTAGAAAAAAATAAAAAATAAAATTGTAGTTTGGAAACTACAATTTTCTCTTCATTGAAGAGACTGTCTTTTTTCCACTGGATAGGCAAACCCAGCATTCATTCTCTTAACCCATTGATTATTTTTGATCTAGCAACAACAGCAAGCACATAGGATGCTGAATAAGTTGTCCTGAAGACGAGTTAAGAGAGACTCCAAATGTCATTTCATGGTGCTATATATTCTGCTGCTTTAGATTCTCAAATGGCAGTGTGCGTTCTTTAATACCTTACTGGGATAAATGATTATAATTCTAATGGTAATAAAAGTAATAGTCCTTTCAACAGATTGCACTCATAAGAGATTTCCTGTAGTCTCATGTGCTTGGCAAACACCCTATTAATCTCAACAGCACGTCACTTTTATGTGTATTAAGAAACTAATATTTCAAGGTAGCTTGATAAGCTAGATTTCTTATCACTAAGGAATATTTTCAGTCAAGAAGCAGGTCTCTCACTGGATACTGAAGTTCAACAAGCTCTGAACTTTGAAACACCAAGGGAAAAAAGAAAAAAAGAAAAAATCCAACTAAAGGCCCCTGTGACACCTGACTAGTGCTGTATTAGTTTCTACTGGCTTTAATAAGCTTGCATTGGAGGTTTTCAATTAGCTGGTCAGTGATGAAGATATTTGCACAGAGATGATAAAATAGAGACAAAGAGGTTAAATGACTCGTTCAATAAAAACAAAAGAGCCTAACATAAAATATAATTTATCCTTCTATCCTTATTTTCTGGTTTGAATGATGACTCATTAAGAGATTTCTATCAAGAGCTACAGTTATGTGGACTTTTCATTTTGTCTGGTATTTTCTTGATAACAATCTTTTCCCCATAGCAATTTCTGTGGTTCATTTGAGAGTTACAACAGTATCTACTGGTTCTTTCAAAATTGCCATTTCACAGAACGAAAATGTAGCCAATCACAGCTAAAACATAATTTGGACATTGGGGAGGGTATGTGCTATTGTGAGCACTGTGAATTGTGTAAGACTGATGAATCACAGACCTGTACACTTGAACTAATGTTAACTTGTTAATTAATAAATATGTTAATAAAAATTTATAAACAAAAACCCCCCATAATTTGGAAATAAATTTCATTGACGTTTAGATGTTATTAATCGTGATGACATCATGCTGGAACACTAAAAATCTGTGCTTTTGATCATTTGTATCCTTGTTTTTTGGCTCAAATACCTTCCCCTTTTGTCTGGGACACTATTCTTCATGCTATGTCCACTTCAAAAGCTAATTGAAGAATAATGGCTTTGCCTCCAGGGTAGGTCATGATCAGAAAGTTAATTATGAGGTAGGCTGCCAAATTATTAAGAGAATGGATATGGGTCTGAGTGATGAAGACTGAATTCTGGTCCTACCATTACTGGTTGTGTAATATTGGACAAGTATCTTTACCTTCCCAAACCTCAACATTGCTATCCACACACTAGAGGTGAAAACAGTACCTACAGAGATTACATAAACCAATGCAAAAAAAAAAAAACAAAACCCAAAAAACAAAAAACAAAAAACAAAAAACCCACTTAGCACAGTGCCTATTTTATAGTAAGAGAGCACTCGATAAAGAAGAACACTTATGTTAACACAAATTCACAACTTCTTTATGTTGACATGTTACAAAACCCCATATCTGAAAGAAGATATAGATCATAACTGGATTAATTAATGTATGCCCCAATCTTAATTTTACCTTCATTGCATGCATTCCTTATCACATATGTTGATTTATCTAGAAAGACATGCCCTGCCATGATTACTGTTCCACTTGTGTCTGTCCTTGGACAGAAAGCAACTGTCACACAATCTACATCCTGCTGCTTTGTTGTCATGTTAGCCACAAGTCAGTAATGTCATTTAGGGTCCCCCTCTGCATTCAGTCTGTCACCGCATCCTGCTGTTTACTCTTCCATGGCATCACTAATGTTAACCCCATGCTCCCTGCTCTTGTAAACACAGCATTCTAGCTCTTGCCGGTGCAAACTAAATCCAACTTATTTTCCATGATTCTACCTCATTTACATCAATACTGCTTTAGAAAATCAACAGGTCCAAAGTCTTGCCCAATTTCTGAAATCTTGCTCTATGAATTTTCCACTCAAACCTTGAGCAATCAAAAACCATGTTCTTGTTTTCCTTGATAGCCTCATTTTAGAATTCGGGTATTGCTCTTCCTTGTTAATTACACGCCAGTGTAGTTCAGTTTGCTTACATCATAGCAGCCTTCCTTTTTTAAAGTGGGGCTTTCTCTATGGTACTACTGATCTCTCACAGCATCTACTTTCTGTATGCTCCTATCACTCTCACCACCCACACAGCAATCACCACTGATTATTTTAAGAGAATGCAACTTCTTCAGTCAATCTATCGAAATGACGCTGAGTTTCCGCAATCCAGTACTGTGGATTCTCTTACTTTCAGTTCATTCAAAGAGCCAAAATTCCTTACTACCCATAGACTTTATCAACTTTCTCCCTCATCTGATAAACTTATATATTGAAAGTAAGAAGGAACAGCCCACTGTCAACCATTCACACCCTCTTTACATTCTTCCAAATAAATATAAAGGCTACTTTCACAGTTATCTTAATTATTTTATTATTTACATTAAGAACAAAAAATCTCAATTAATAGTACATGGGAGGATTGGGGGTTGCTGGTAGTGGCTGACCAGGGAGTCCTATGAGAATCTTTAAGATGAAAGAAGTCCATTAAAACAAATAATAAGTAAAATATGACTGACAAGAAAGGTGACCTAAATGGTCTTTTGTTTTTCACAATATGTAGGGGGGAAAATTATTTTAAGCAGATGGGCCCAACAATTTTCAATGAAATCAAATGATATATAATTTTTTCTACTTAATGTCTCTTTAAAAGTCAAATAACTATCTTCTTCCTGCTTTAGTATTTATTTTAAAATGTTATTTGCTTGGAAATTTCAATTACCACTAAAGGAGAACAGTCCATTTTTATGCTCCCCAAGAAGACGTACAATTTGTAAAAATTTCAGAAAAACAAGTCCAGAATGAATCCCATTTCAAAAGGCAACCACTTTACTTCACTCGAGGGCTCTTCAAAATACCAACTTGTACCTGAAATTATCTATTACGGAAAGAATCAAATGTGCCTCACCTCCCAGAGTATAATCTCCAATAAAAACTAACAGAAGATGTTCAGAGTTAGAACCTAAAACTTGCCCCTCCTTCCCTCCAAAAGAAAATGAACAAATTCAGTAGAGCAGCATGAGGTGAAATCTCCATGCAGGAATCTCAAGTAGAAATTATTATCTTCTGCTTTGTCTCCATCAATAAATACTTACAAATACCTAAAATTTAAAATAGGGAATCTTTGCAGTGGATAGAAGTTTAGAAATCGTCTAAAACAAGATCTATGTTCCCATGAGAACCTCTTCTATTTGACTTTTGTCTGCAGTCTGAGCACAATCATTTCTGATGACAGTGAGCTCATTCCTTCTTCAAGAAGCTCCCCATTTTTTTAAATAAAAATAACAGAACTGAAATTTTCCTGCTTGCAGCATCTACTCATTGGTCCTAGTTATGCCATACGGAGCCATGGAAAACGAGCACAGCCATTTCAACATCCTAGCTCCTAGAACATTTCCAGTTCACACAAACTTAAGAGTCTTCAATTCTTAAGCTGCCAGTTGTTTCAACCATTTTTTCTAAGATAATGAGAGAAGTTAAAATAATATAGTCGAAAGTCAGTCTGATCTAGGTTTCAGTACCAGACCTGTCCTACAGTAATTGCAGGTCCTTGGGCAAGTTATTTAATCTCTAAGAAATTAGTTGGCATCCAGGAATAACATGATTTAATTCACACTTTTGTTATGAGCATTAGTAGATGTTGTATGTAACTTGCTTTAAACACACCTAGAAAATTTCAACAACAAAAAAAGCTTTGCTATTAACCTAATGGTTTTGTTTTACTGTTATCTCTAGGAATTTCATACCTAGATTCTGATATCATTTTCATACCTAGATTCTGATAATCTCCAAAAAGCATGAGTATAATAAGCATAATGCAATTCCCATTATTGTTGTGATTACTATAGTAAATAACTCTATTATTACATAATCTGTAACCGGCATATCTAATCCACTTTTCATATCATCGCTTACTATTTTTTTTTTAAAGAAACAATCCTATTTTCTGATTATTTTCAATAGATACTTCATGCCTGTACCCGTAGCTTCTGATTTATAGCGATAAAGTCACAAAAAGCTGGTGTACTTAGTAGACTCTGTTGGGCACATGAGCGAATCCATTAACATCAAGTCACGTTAAGATTTAAGCATATGAATACACTCACAACATCAAAATGGAACAAACTCCCATACCTAGCTAAAATTGTGAAGAATGAATCGGAAACCTAAGGTGCAGATCCTGTAGCAATAAAACTCCAAAAATGCGTACTCATAAAGGCCAAGCTTTGCAAAGCAAGTAGCAAAACTGGATATATTCCTTCCCCAAACTTTTAATCACCATCACAACTCCCGTTAGTATGAATTCTCAAATACTTATAAAAATGATACCAGATTTTAAGTGATGGAAGTAATGTGTGGATATTTATTTTGTCCTATATTTTGTCTCCAGAATTCATGAAAAATCTACAGAGGAAATGAACCACCCAAAGACTTCAAACATGGTAATCCTACCCCTGGGAATTTAAAGACAAACATCATATTCTAAATTGGCAATGTTGCTACCATAGCCAAACATGCGTTAGTTGCCTTGGTATTTTCTGAATTGTACCTCTGCATGTTTTGATCTAAAATACTTCCCTTACTGGCTAACATTGAAAGCTACAGAAGCAGCTGAGATAATCAACTATTTCCACCATTACTAAATCTTAAGGATGGCCTCACTTGTCCTTAAATCAGCTAAGATCTAGATGGCAGAAATGGTATTTGTAGCTATGTCACTAAGAGATAGCAACATAAATAAAGCCTTGGCTTCTATTTTTAGTCTGACCTCAATAAAGTGTTACAGAGTTGCAGCCACTTCTCAATGAAGCTTAGATATTCAAATCACAAGGTCTCATTTTAACAGACATGGTGATCCTAAAGTATGTGTGAAGTCTTTTTTTCTCAGTGCAGGAATTATACAAAAAAAAAAAATAATAATAATCAGATTCAGAATGCTTTTCTAACATAGTAAGTCAGTTTAATTTAGGATCTGATTGCAGAATGGAAATTCTGTCTCAGTTAAAGCAATTTGCATATATATACACACACATACACATGCATATATGTATGTGTTTATACGTCTATGTATATGATCAATGTGTTTGGTTTTTTAATTTTACCAAATTGTTTTTTAATTTTTTATAGCATTTTTACAACTCTTACCTAATTTTATCCTTACTCTCTGCTCGTATAGGGAAAAGTAAATAGATGTGAGTGTTGTTTAAATATGAAGAAATTAAAGTAGCTAAGGATTAAATACATTTTACAAGGCCACAAAGGAAGAATCCAGGTCTCTTGAACTACAGCTTTGGAAATCTCAATCAAATAGTGTTACAAAAGAGACAGAGAAAGACAGGGACAGAAAGAAAGAGGGAGGGAAGGAGAGAAAAAGGAAAAAAAAAAAAAAAAGACAACGATGAAGAGAGAAACTACCCAAAAACATTTATATGATTAAAGTACATTTCTTTCTTAGGGCTGTCTCATTTCTTTTGACCTAGCTTCTATTATTAGGGTAATTACAAGACAGGACAGTGAGTAAGTGCATCTGTGAGTAGAGAGGGGCAAGTATGCTACAAAGAAAACACACTGCTAGGTACTATGGAATAAGGATGGAAATGTGAGTGGTTTAAAAATAAAGAGAGCATAGCATCTGTGACAAAATGGATGGTCCCTGAGGACACTCACTCTGCTAAGTGAAATAAGTCAGAGAAAGACAAATACCGTGTCATATCGCTTATACATATAATCTGACAAAGTTGAACTCAGTAGAATGGTGGTTATCAGGGAAGGGACATGGGGGAAATGGGGAGATGTTGGTAAAAGATTACAAACTTCCAGTTAGAAGAAGAAGAAGATCTGGGGATCTAATGTATAGCATGGTGGTTATCGAATACTGTGTTATATACTTGAAAGTTGCTAGAAAATAAATCTGAAATTTTCTCACAACCTATAAGAAATGGTAATTATTTGATGTGACTGATGGAGTTAATGCTATGATGGTTAACTTTTCAAAATATCTGTTTATCAAATCAACATGATGTACACCTTAACTTATATAATTTTTTTAAAGATTGATTGATTGATTTGTTTATTTATTTGACAGAGAAAGAGAAATCACAAGCAGGCAGAGGCAGGCAGAGAGAGAGGGGGAAGCAGGCTCCTTGCTGAGCAGGGAGCCCGATGCAGGGCTCTATCCCAGGACACCAAGATCATTACCCGAGCCAAAGGCAGAGGCTTTAACCTACTGAGCCACCCAGGTGCCCCAACTTACCTAATGTTATATGTCAATCACCTCTCAAGGAAGCTGGGGAAAATAGGACATGTTTCTTTTCTTTCATGCAATCTACGGTCTGACATGGATAAGCATGAAAACCATATAAATATTCTAACACACTTATTATTTATATTGCCAGAATGAATGTACGTATAGAGAGAATAAAGAACAAGCCACTCTTTCACCCACTGGTAGAGTTTTTAAAACTATAAAATGAAAGCTGTGGGTAGTTGTACAAACAGTGATTAAAAAATAGTCTAAGATCCAACCCATGACTCTGTCCTTTTTCACACAGACTCAGGTCAACCTCACCAAGACTTCAGAGAAGGGTTTAAGTAACAGTAGCCATTTCAGCAAAATTCCAATTTAGTAAATTGAAGTTGGCTAAACTAAATTTGCCAAATAGAAATTGTTGCCAGAGCGTTATTCCATCCCAGCTTCCAAATATCATAAGGTTAAATTCTATTAAACTCTTGCCATCCTATAAAACAGTCAGGTCTTAGCAAACATATGGCAATTTTCTTTCTGGCCAGCCTTAAGGTAAATCTGACTCATCTTGTCTCTTCTTTCTTTTCTTTTTTCTTCATCAGACAGTGGTTGATGTGGTATCTTTCATGTTGTTTAAATGACAACATCAAAATATCATTTTAGTAACTATAACACTGTTATTAATGTTACTTAATAGCATCTTTTCTCCATTAGGCTAGTCATTACAAGATTTTGGCCATTATTTTGATGATGAATAGATAAGACAAACACATCTAGAAATACTAAAAAAAAAAAAAAAACCAAAAAAACCACAAAACTCCCCTCCCACACACATACCCATAGAGATACATATTTATTTTTACGTTATTAAGGTAGCTGTTATTCTCTCTATTGCTTGTATGTATGGGCCAAAAGATTAACATCTCTATTTTTACCTTTATTAATACTCTGCTTCACTAAAAAAAAAATTTTGAGGGAGTTAAATTCATCAGAGTTTAAAAGGTCAAGTATCTCTAGGTTAAAGCTTTCTTAGTTACTACCTATGCAAATAGAGATAAAACAGAACTGATTTTTGTGCAAAAATAGTAATAAAGTTAAAGGAATTTAAAATACATTGTAAGGTTACCTCACATGTATTCCTTGTACTAGAAATTCAATGGGAGAAGAAAAATCCGAAAGAAAAAAAAAATGGAATTAAAAAAAAAGAGAGTTAAAAAAAGAAAAAAAGTTGGTCAGCTTAGAAAACTCATGGCTAGTATTATGTATTGCTGATATGTGAATGTGTGGTAATATTATACTCTTCTAAACAATTAGACTTTGATTTTAGGTAATCGTTAAAACCAAAATATATCTCGCTATAGTATTAAAAATCAAATTAAATTTTTCTTCATGATTGAATAAATGAAGCCTGACATCAAGACACTTTACAGAAGTATCTTTATAATGGCATGCCACTTTTAGATGCCATTGTTTGAAAAAAAAAATGCATCCTGTTTTCAATCATGATAATACTTTTATGGTCACAGAACCCTTAGTATTAAAGAATTACATTCATTTGATTATATTTGCTTTAATTTTTTTTTTCCAGAACTCAAATCATTAAGATATTCTTTTTTCTGGAATTCCTCAAAATATATGTACCTCATCCCTATGACAAAACATGCTTAAGAGTCTGAGACTAGTATGACAGAATACAAGTTATAAAACTATATCAAATGCACATGTCTTTTGAAAAACCTCATACCTCATTTTGAATGTATACCTAGGTATACATTAGGTATAATGTAGAAGACTCGTGGGTGGTGACATAAAAGACAGATGGGGATAAAATAAGTATTGCCTCAGCTTCATACTGACGCTTACAAACCAATCTAGTATTTCAAATTTACAAGTTTATCTTTACAGAAGCAAAAGCAATAGGGCAAAAGAACACATGTACAAAAATGAGTAGTGAAGAAATAATTTTAAGAGCAACAACAATGAAATTATATTTATAAGTAGAGAAACTATTGAATATTTTAAGGCACATGTACAGTTGTTGGGTGTAGAGATCAGAAGAAACTGCCCTTCAGGAAGTCCAGTCAACATTTTCTTTTTTTTTTTTTTTTAAGATTTTATTTATTTAGTTGACAGAGGGAGAGAGATCACAAGTAGGCAGAGAGAGAGAGAGAGGTCGGGGGAAGCAGGCTCCCTGCTGAGCAGAGAGCCTGATGCAGGGCTTGATCCCAGGACCCTGGGATCATGACCTGAGCTGAAGGCAGAGGTTTAATCCACTGAGCCACCAAAGTGCCCCTCTAGTCAACATTTTCAATGGAACCAGATAGTTTCAAATCCTTTCACTGGCTTACAGATAAAAGTACACAACCCCATTCACTGGTAGCTCTCCAAGGTGCTGAAATATAAAGTGCTTCTAATCATTCCTAGGAACTACTTAAAATGATGGCTATGTTCATCAACTCCAAAGGCAGAGGACATATAGGAAATCATGGGCATTTCAGAGTCACCTAACACAAATGGCCTTCTTTTGCTTATTTATCAATATATAGCAACTAAAACCTAGAATAGTTTTGAAGTTGATTGTATTTGCTTTCTACTGGATCATTTTATAACCAAACTAGAGAAGAGGAAAAAAAATGTAACTTCAGTTAGTAGTGAGAAGCAGACTGACTTACTTCAGATCCCATATTTCAAGTCTTACAGTAAGTTGTCCTCATCTAAGAAGTCTTGTTGGATTAAATTCCATCTATTCCAAGTATTCCCTTACATGGGAAATTTGCATTTTTAGAATTTATGCTCACAATTCTTCTCATGTTTTTATTTTCTCTCTCTCAAGTTAAGCTACATGCTTATTAATAATATTGAGTTTCAACACTCAAAAAAACAGATAATCATGTCAAGAAATGGGCAGAAGACATGAACAGACACTTCCCTAAAGAAGACATACAAAAGGCTAACATGTTAAATGGCTAACATGAAAAAATGTTCATCATCATTAGCCATCAGGAAGACTCAAATCAAAACCACATTGACATACCACCTTACACCAGTTAGAATGGCCAAAATCAACAAGACAGTAAACAACAAATGTTGGAGAGGATGTGGGGAAAGGGGAACCCTCTTACCCTGTTGGTGGGAATGCAAGTTGGTGCAGCCACTTTGGAAAACAGTGTGGAGATTCCTCAAGAAATTAAAAATAGAGCTACCAGGGGCACCTGGGTGGCTCAGTCGTTAGGCGTCTGCCTTCGGCCCAGGTCATGATCCCAGGGACCTGGGATCGAGCCCCACATCGGGCTCCCTGCTCTGCGGGAAGCCTGCTTCTCCTGCTGCCTTTCTCTCTGCTTGTGTTCCCTCTCTTGCTGTTTTTCTCTCTGTCAAATAAAGAAAATCTTAAAAAAAAAAAAAATAGAGCTACCCAATACGACCTTGCAATTGCACTCCTGGGTATTTACCCCAAAAATACAGATGTAGTGAAAACAAGGGCCATATGTACTCCAACATTCATAGCAGCAATGGCCACAATTGCCAAATAGTGGAAAAAGCCAAGATGCCCTTCAAAAGACGAATGGATAAAGAATATATGGTCCATATATACAATGGAATATTATGCCTCCATCAGAAAGGATGAATACCCAACATTTTTATCAACATGGGCAGGATTGGAGGAGATTATCCTGAGTGAAATAAGTCAACCAGAAAAAGTCAGTTATCTTATGGTTTCACTTGTGGAGCATAATGAATAACATGGAGGACATTAGGGGAAGGAAAGGAAAAGTGAATTGGGGGAAATCAGAGTGGGAGGCGAACCATGAGAGACTATGGACTCTGAGAAACAAACTGAGAGTTTTGGAAGGGAGGAGGTGGAAGGATGGGTGAGCCTGGTGGTGGGTAATAAGGGGGGGCACATATTGCACGGAGCACTGGGTGTGGTGCATAAAGAATGAATCTTGGAACGTTGAAAAATAAAATAAAATTTAAAAAAATAATGCTGAGTTTTATGTCTAATTTTTTAACTTCTAGAAACATGTTTTTGTATGGAGGGTCTCAAAAACAGTTTAATGAATAAAATGATATAAGTGAACACAGCTACCATTTCTCGTACCTCACCTTTTGATTTTTCTGAATGAAAAAACATCATTATCAAGGTGACTAGTTCCTACAGTGGTAAAAACAACAACAAATGCAGGTGGACCAATAAACAAGTTTTTTTTTTCTCTCTACCTCTGGTTTCTACCTGTAATTTTGGAATGGTAGCCTCTTTATCTCACACTTTCAAACTTCTATGGTACATTATAATCAATATATTTGCAGTTGATTTTCCAATAATTTTAGGGAAGATGTGAGAAGTTCCACAATAATTTAATTTTGATGTAGACTTAGATATTCCCTATAGAACTGCCATGGGTTAAACATAGAAAGTAAAGATTGGTAGTATAGCTAGAATCAAGAATATATTTTGAAACTATAAAGGACATTAAAGATCAGTTACTCCAAACTGCTCCTATTTTAGAAGTGGGAAAAATTAAGATCCAGAAATATAAAATGACTTGCTTTAGGTTACAAAGAAGAGCGCTAGAACCAAAAACCATGTATCTTCCTTGCTACTTTACCAAATTTTGGTCCTGTTATAATGCATTCCTTTTTTAAAAATTATATTGACTGAATCACAAACATATTAAAGCTATCAGAGCTTAAGCGTAAAAGGGGTAATATGTACTCATTCAGCTGATTTTTATCATTTTTAAAATAGTGGAAACTAAAATTTCCAAAAGATATCTGCAAGCGGAGGCTTCTCTGACCTAAATCATTCTTTCTAATTACATTTCAAATAAAACATAGTTGGCAAGCTCCAAGCGATATGTTCACCAATAAAAGTGTATTTTATTAAAACCTTTTTGATACAATAAATATTTCAGTTTAGATCTTATCATTCAATTGTCTTGATAATAATGCCTGTAAACATGTGACTAAGGGCTTTAAAAAAAAAAAAAGCAACACAAAACTATCAATCTTTTCAGGAGCCTAGGGAGTCACCTTTGAATAATACAACGCACTTTCATATAAAAACTAACTTAATCCTTTTGGACATTATGTACATGATATGCGCCACACAAATACTCTAAGAAAAACTGACACAGAGAAGAAGCTTTCCTTCAAATGAACAAAATTACCCATTTTCAAAGCTATAGTAAACATGATCAATCTATTACAGTTTTAGGTTGAATGCAGAGATGTCCTCTACTTGGCAAAAACTCTATTACCAAAATGCTGCATAAAGCCATTTAACCACATTCATCTATTATTAATTAAAAATATTTTTAATATTTCTTACCTACCATACTGGCCACAGATAAGAATCTAACCAAAAATTATGTTGCTGAAGCCTTAGGGAAACCAATAATCTTATATACTGTCATCTGGAAAGCATAATCATTTTACCTCTATGGAAAAGAACTTTGCATATCTACCAGAACCCTTTAGGAATTCATCTTCTGACCCAGTAATCCAGGAGTTTATCTAAAAACAAATTTCCAAATAAATAAATAAATACATACATACATACATATTTCCACAAGAATTAAACATATGCACGAAACTCTGTGGCCTATTCATTGTGACATTAATTGTGACAGCACAATTAGGAACACTGAAATGTCTAACCATAGAAGATTGATCAAATACACTATAATAACTTCATACTATACAGTATTAGACCGTCAAAACACAGAAACAAGAAAATTTTTATGAAGAAATACGGAGTGGTTTCCAAAATATACTGTTAACTAAAAATATCAAGGTGTGAATGAGTATCAATCCTGTTTACTTTCTGAGCAAAAAAATAAGGGTCAATTTAAGCATATATATACATTTAAATGTATATAAATGACATATTCATGTGTATGTATGCATATAGGTACGTGCATAAATATGTGTATACATTTGTAGCACAAATTTGAATATACACACTATCAATAAATTAGAAAACAATAAAATCATTACTTATGGAACTACTGGAACAAGGTAGAAAAAATAAATGAAGTAAGACTTCTCTCAGTACTTTTTATTCACTTCTGATTCTAAACCTAGATGTATTTTACCACTTTCAAAAAATTAACTTAAAATGATTTGAAAGCCTTACCTAGCACAAAAGATAAAGAGCGATAAACTTAACTCTATATCAAACTGATGACATAACTATAGATACAAAGTAGATAATCCAAGTAACTTTCTTGGTGACAAACATTTTAAAAATAAAAACACTGCAAAGAAATCTTAAACTTAGCAGCAACAACAAGATGACAATATTCACCTCATAGGTTTGTTCTAAGAATTACATTAAAAAATTATGTACAAGGTAAAAAAAAAATTATGTACAAGGTAAGGGTAACTACATGTGAGGTATATGAAAATCTTCTATACTATCATCATAATTCTTCTGAAATAAAAAATTATTCTAAACTAAGGGAATTTATTTGAAGAAATAAGTTTATTTAAGGAAAAATAAGTATCTTTGCAAAACTAAGCATAATACCTGACATAGAAGAAATAACTGATCTGGGGAAAAAAAAAAAAAGATAACCAAGCATCTCAAAGAGAGTAAACACTCACTGGGCAATTGATGTTGTCATTACGGCTGTTCTGTTGTTGCATTTTGATAGATTTTTTGGGAGGGGGGTTAAATTTTGTGAGACAGTACAATCAACAGTATGAGTCACAAGATCAAGTATCCTAAGGTCACTCAACCATCCTGAGAGATCATGGAACATTTACCAAATTACTTTATAATTATACTCTCTATAAAGGTATTTCATTTATACATATACACACATATATACAGAAATAATCAGCTCCTTATGGTTTTCAAGGGAGATATACACATTACCCTACAAAAGCCTCATGATGACTCAGCAAAATAGGGCCGATCAGGACATCCTCCTTGAACAAATGAGTAGAGATCTAGAGATGATTAAATACATGCCCTTGTTCATCTGTAATGAAGCTACCAGTAGAATCCTACTCCCTCCTAGCCCATTGTTTTTCTTGACACATGATACATCCTCACCTACAAGTAGGAGATTAGGATCTATTTAAGTTAACAAGGTACTGACATTGCAAAAATGTTACAAATGCGTTGTATTTCCTTTAGGGTAAAGGTGACTATCCTGTATCTTTATAGAAAGTATATACAAGTTACAGTCTCATAAGATATAATTTCCTCTACAGAATCTAGGTCATTGTGTACATTGATTGGGAAACTCACAGACACAGAGAAAACAATAAAATTTATAGACATTTACTCTCTCAATACATTCCTGACATTACAATAGAGTGCTATTGTATACAATCGAGCCTATGTGACTATCTTACCAAGTCCTGAACAGTCTAGTTTCAATTGACTTTTTAAAACTTGTCTTCTACTATTCTTCAACATAAATTATGCTCATTACCCTGATCTACTCATTGTAACTTTTTTCTTTTTCTTTGTTTTTTTGTTTGTTTTTGTTTTGTTTTGTTTTTTTGGCCTTTGTACTACTCTCTTTGCCTCTTCAGTTTCTTTTACTTCCAAGTAAAGAACCCTCTCACTAACCTAACCTCAAAAAGAACACAATGCAAGATTTTGGAGTAACCCTCAGAACCTACGGCTTTAGGAAGAAAGTAACCAGGGTGGCTGGGGAAGAATGGGTATCTGGAAGTTCTGAACAGTCTATATTGAGTGTGCCTTATAAGCTTTTGCTTCACCTCCTACTATGACAGGGGAAGGGCAACTGACCACAGCAAAAATCCACGAGCAATTACAAGAGAGAAATAGATGTAACTTAGGTAAAAATCACGTGTGTTTAGTGAGTATCTCAAGATTTAGCATTCCGATATATTCTGGGACTTTTCCTCTGGTCTTCAGAGATCACAGTGCTATAAATAATACTTTCTATTTCTATGTCACTCACTGCCAAACACATCTGACACAAATTTGTATTCTCATTATAAATCTCTTCCAATGATTTTTGAGTGGTTGCTTAAACTGTATCTTGCTATTTCATTGAGATTTTTAATCCAATGAAACTTTCCAATTTTAAGTTCCTTTATGGATAAAGGCAAAGACAATCCAAAGTTTATCTATGATTACCAAACATGTTATGTATGATCTGTATAAATACACTTATTCTTCATACCAACTCCATGAGGCAGTGATAGATATTCTCTTTTGTCAGGTAAAGAAACTGAGGCTCAGGAGAGTAACAGAACTTGTCAAGATGACATATGCTGAAAAACACACAGAAGGTTTAACGATGTAGGAAATTAAATTCATTCCACTGTCTACATCATATTTTTGCCATGCGATCATGTGCAATCCATCCATGAGCCACTCTAGTTCATGTGGTATAGTGAGTATATGTTACCTCCTTGGTTATTAAAGTGTGACCTCTTTTTTTTTTTTTAATTTTTATTAACATATAATGTATTATTTGCCTCAGGGTACATGTCTGTGAATAATCAGGCTTACACATTTCACAGCACTTAACATAGCACATACCCTCCCCAATGTCCACAACCCAGCCACACCATCCCTACCCCCCTGCCTCCCAGCCACCCTTAGTTCGTTTTGTGAGTCTAGGAGTCTCTTATGGTTTGTCTCCCCCCCCATCCTGTTTCATTTCTCTCCCCCACAGCCCCCAAACTCCCGCCTTGCCTCTCAAATTCTTCATATCAGAGAGATCATGTGATTGTCTCTCTCTGACTGACTTATTTCGCTTAGCATAATACCCTCCAGTTCCATCCACGTTGTTGCAAATGGCCAGATTTCATTTCTCTTGAT
>CM053607.1:38930905-38957069 GCA_028646535.1 Procyon lotor | reverse complement strand
CCATTGTATTCTGTCACTGTGTTACTTTAACTATGGTCCAAACATGTAAAATACTTTAAATTCCTAAAAAAGACTCTAATACCTTTGTCTCTCCCCATGCCAATGTACATTATTTAAATTACAACTTGTCTGATAATTTCCCAACAGTAATAAAAATAGGAGAGCTTCATATGCTAAACATACATTTCACACAGAGTATTAATGTTCAAATATTTTACCTCAAATGAATGCCTATTTAAAACTTTAATAATCAGGGAATGGTCTATTTTTATTATAAATGATCTTACTTGAAATTGAAAGTGCCTCTTGTACTCTTTTTTGGTCCTGTTTTTGATAACAGTAGCTTCCTAAGGATATATGCCAGGGCTGGGATGCCTGCAACATGGGTGTTGCCATTCTTCCTTCCTGCAGCCATTAAAACAAATCACTGAACTCATTTCCACAGAGACCATTTGTGACATAAAATGTAACAACACATGGAGCTTCCGGGTTGGGAACACATGGAGGTTCCAGGAGGATAGAAAGCCCCCACCTCACTCCATACATTATTCTACGAGTCTCTTCTATTTGGATATTTATGAGTTTTCACCCTTTTAAATAAACTAGTAAACACAATGGTGTAAATAAAGGCCTTTTTGGAGAAGGGCTTGACTACAGACCAAGATGGCAGCCTAAGAGGCTCCTGAACTTTCCTCCTTCAAAAGAGACATCCAGATTACAGTTACACATGGAAAAATTTTCTCTGAGAGAATTCCAATGACTGAATGATTCCTATCCATAAAGCAAATGAGAAAATACCTATATCAAAATGGGTAAGAAAGGCTGAGGCATGTTCTTGCCATTAATCCAAATCATGGCATGGCACCATACAATCTTGAGGGGATGTCCAACTTGCAACTTGTCTTTGAAGAGTAAAGGGTTTGGATCACATATCTAGGACTCCAACCTTTAAGGCTCCCACCTAAAGGATCAGCCCCCCAATCACGTAACTGAAAAACAGTATGGCTTATATTTATGAGTCTGATAGGACTATATCAAACAAAAAAATACTGTTGTCAGGTGTGCAGTAACACTTGCCATGGATATCCTCACAGGCCTCAGCACATAGGGAGAGGCAAAAATGCCCATCTCCGAATCTTTCCCTAAAAGAAGTCTGAGCAGCTGATTTACAAGCTGCTGCATAAGGCCTTGGCTCCTTATTAGAACACATCTAGGAGCTGCAGTGGGATCCTCCTTGGAGTCCAGAAGAAGCAGGAGGCACTTCCCATAACTTTACCCTCCAACTTACTGCATACATAAAACCAATCAGAAATATCTCCATGTAAGGAGTTTCCCACACACCCAGCACCCCATTTTTATAGTAGCCACCACAGGTGCAAGCCCTGAAATTACTGAGCTAGGAAAGCCAACGCAGCTTGCATTCATAATAACAACAGGACTGTAGCCAACAAAGAAGCACTTTTTAAGTAGACACAAGAACACTCACCCCTCATCTATACACTGAGACACAGCACAGAGACAGTAGGCAGAAATGCTCATATTCCAGTTTTACCCTGGAAAGGATTTAAGTGCATACTTTGATAGATGCTTCCTGGGGATCTGGCTTCTTATCAACTTGCATTTATTCACTGGCTGTGATCCTCACCTTTGGGGGCACACCCTCAACATCTGGGAGCCACTAAAAATAAAGATGGTTACTTGAACAATCACAAAAGTTTGAGTGGAAACGGAAGCTTAGGGCAAGCTGACTGATGACCTTCACCTCCTACATGTGACCAATCCGTCAAGACTAGAAGAGGTGGCCATTTTATCTAATATGCAGAAAACTAGAGAATCAAGGAAAATCAACAAACTAGGGAATATATTCCCAACAAAAAACAAGATAAACATCCAGAAACCTATCTTAATGAAACAGATGTGATTTACTTGATAGAATTTTAAAAATAATGGTCATAAAGGTGCTTGCCAATGCCAGGAGAAAATGCATCAACAAAGTGAGAATTTCAACAAAGAGAAAATATAAAAAGTATCAAGTGGAAATCATAAAACGGAAGAATATAATAATTAAACTGAAAATACAAAAGCTGATGGGGAGGTTTCAATAATAGCCTAGATCAAGTAAAAGAAAGGATCAGTGAATTTAAAGACAGGGCAGTAGAAGTCATCTAATCAGAGGACCAAAATGAAAAGAAAAAAAAAAGAAGAAGAAAAAGAGTAAGATAGCTTAAGGGACTCACAAGATATCACCCTACAGACCAATATATGCATTATAGGGATCCCAGAATAAGATAAAGAGGCAGTCAACTTATTTAAAGAAAGATGGCTGAAAATTACTAATCTGAGGAAAGAAAAAGATATCCAGATCCAGGAAGTACAGAAAGTTTCAAAAAAGATGAATCCAAAGAGACCTACCCTAAACATGTTACAGTTAAAGCACCAGAAGTTAAAGACAAGGAGAGAATCCTAAAAGTAGTAAGAAACTACCCCTCTCTGTAAGATAATCAGCACTTTTTTTTCTTTTTTTAGCAGAAACTTTGCAAGCCAGTAGAGAATGGTATGATACAAAGTGCTAAAAGAAAAAGACTGCCAATCAAGATATTATACCAATAACTCTGTCAATAAAGTTGCCCTTCAGAACTCAAAGAGATATAGTTATAGAGAAGGGAAAGCTGAAGGACTTCATTGCCACTAAACTAGTTTTACAAGAAATGTTAATAGAGTTCTTGAAGCTAAAATAAAGGCTGCTAATTAGAAGAAGAAAATGTGAAAGTATAAAGCTTATTAGTAAAGGTAAATACATACTTAAAATCAGAATACTCTATATTGTAATAGTGAAAAGAAAACCCAATAAATGGTAACAAGAGAGTATAACTCTAGTACAAAGACTCTAAAAGTCTTAAAAGATAACCATAACTATAATGTGTTAGTAGATATACAATATCAATGTAAAATGTAATTGTGACATCAAATTCTACAGCAAATACTTATAAAATACAGAGAAACGAGTCAAGGCACACACTAGAGAAGATCAAAAAACAAAAGAAGGCAGCAAGAGTGAGATAAAGGAACACAAGGATTACAAAAAAAAAAAAATGCAAAAACCAAAAAACAAAAACACACAAAAAATAATAATTAACAAAATGGCAATAGTAAGTCTATACCTATCAATAATTACTTTAAATGTAAATAGAATAAATCCTCCAATGAGAAGTCATAGACTGGCTAAATGGTTAAAAATACTAGATCTAACCATTTGCTGTCTGTAAGAGACTTGCTTCAGCTTTAAGGACATACATAGACAAAGTGAGGAGGAGGAAAAAGATACTCTACACAAATGGAAACCAGAAAAAAAACAGGATCATGGGGCACCTGGGTGGCTCAGTGGGTTAAGCCTCTGCCTTCAGCTCAGGTCATGATCTCAGGGTCCTGGGATCGAGCCCCGCATTCTCCCTCTCTCTCTGCCTACTTGTGATCTCTCTCTCTGTCAAATAAATAAATAAAATCTTTAAAAAAAAAAACAAAACAGGATCACTATATTCACATCAAACAATATAAACTTTAAGCCAAAAACTGTAACAAGAGACAGAGATGATCTTTACATAATGATAAAAGGATCAATCAAGAGGATATAGCAATTGTAAATATTTATGCACCCAATACTGAAGCACCTAAATATATAAGCACATATTAACAGATCAGAGGGGAGAAATAAACAGCAATATAGTAATAACAGGGAACTTATATGTAACTTTCAAAAGTGGATGGATCCTCTCATCAGAAAAATAAGAAAACACTGGACCTCAACTACACATTAGACTAAATGGACCTAATAGACATAGAGAGAAAATTCCTCCTAACAGCAGCACAATACACAGTCTTCCCAGGCACAATGGAACATTGAGGATAGAACATATGTTAGGTCAAAACAAGTGTTAATGATTCAGGGAAGACTGAAATCACATCAAGGACTTTCTTTTCTGATCACAAATATATGAAATTAGAAATAAATTTTAAGAAGAAAATGAAAATACACAAATATGTGGAAATTAAACAACATGCTCTTGGTCAATGGGTAAAAAAGAAATCAAAAACTATCCTGAGACAAATGAGAATGAAAACACAATATACCAAAATTTATAAGATAGAGCAAAAGCAATCCTAGGAGGTTTTGGGGGATAAATGCCTAATTAAGAGGAAAAAAAGATCTGGAATAAACTAACTTTATACCTAAAGTACTAGAAAAACAAAAACAAACTGACCCTAAAGTTAGCAAGGGAAAAAAAAAAAAAAAAGGAAATAAAGGTGAAAAGGGACATCACTGAAATATAGACTAGAAATGTAACAGCAAAGATCAAAGAAACTAAAAGCTATTTTTCTTTAAAATAAACAAAATAGACAAAACTTCAGCCTGACTCAGAGAAGAGAGAGCAGCCAAATTAAATCAAATGGGGTTTCTGAGTGGCTCAGTTGGTTGAGCATTTGACTCTTGATTTCAGCTCAGGTCATGATCTCAGGGCCATGAGATTGAACCCCATGTTGGGCTCCACGCTGGGCATGGAGCCTGCTTGGGATATTCTCTCTCTCTCTCTCCCCCTCCCTCCCACTCCTCATGCTTTCTCTCTTAAATAAATAAATAAAAATTAAAAAGCTATATTCATAGAAACAATAAAATAATCATTGCCTAGGAATGATGGGTGGGGGAACAGGAAGGCTAGTAAAAGGAAATGTTCAGTTTTAAGTGAATAAGACCTGATGGTCCAATGTAAAACCCGGTGACTACAGTTGGTAACACTGTGAGGTATAACCGGAACCTGCTAAGAGAGTGGAACTTCAATGTTCTCACACACACAAAAAAGAAGTAAATATGTGAGGTGATGGATCTATTAATCAACTCAATGCTGGGAATCCTTTCACGATGTACATATGTATTAAATTATTACACTTTAAATGTATTACAATTTCATTTGTCAATTATAATTCAATGAAGCTGAAAAAATAATAAAATCAATGCCCCAGAAAAGCACTCTTGATTAATCAGATTAAGTATGAAAGATTAAACTTCTTAGTTGTTCAGATCAAAGAATGAAGCTCCTTCTCTGTGGGTGGGTGATTGGGTTTCCTCTGAAGGGAGTGGACATTCTGGTATATCTGGTAAAAAGAAGATTCTGGTAAAAAGAGCAGGAAATTAAGCCTTAAAATGGTGGTCAAGGGGACACCCTACTCTCTCTGAGATGCCATTATGACTAGACTGTAAGGTGGTCAGACATACTGGGACAGCGAGGGTGAGCTGAAGGAATGTGTCGTTTGCCACAAAGAGGCAAGGGAGAGCCATGCATCCTGCAGAGAGGACTACACTGAACAGCCCGATTATCCATTTTCACCAAGTAACAAAGAAAATTGGAGAAGAGAATAAAATTTAGCTTAAATGTTCCACCTAAGCCAACCCACAGGGAAATCAGGGAGGAGCCACACACTCCTGAATGGCTAGACTACTGACATGCTGGTGACTTGAGAAAGCCCTTTAAAAAGAGAGAGAATCATGAAGCATAAAACTTCTAGGTGTCCTTCTCCACAAACGTGCTTGAACAATTAGGCTTCAGTTTTATTGAGAACAAATTTATTGTGTTGATTAGATTGTGTGAGACAGGAATCAGCCAATTACTACCTAAGAGCTAATAATAGATTTTACATGTTTAAATGGTTAAAAGAAATCTAAAGACTCTTTCATGACATGTTGAATATAGGAAAATTAAAATTTCAGTGCCCATAAATCACATTTTATTGGAATACAGCCCTGGTCATTATTTTACATAGAGTCTATTGTTCCTTTTACAATGATTGTATACTTGCAACAGAGGCCACATTGCCACAAAGTCTAAAATATATACTATCAGGTGTATTATAGAAAAAAAAAATTTGTCAATCCCTATTAACATAGATGACCAATAAAGCTCTTTAGCGGTTTGTGCCCATTATTAGAATTTTCTGATTGAGAATGCCAAAATTTCAGAAATAGGTCACCTCTAGAACATCTGTCAAGTATCCAAATGCATCTCCATCAGATTAGGATACCACTCCTTTTTGGAGAAATTGCCCCAATGTGATCAAATATAGACCCTATCTCCCTTAGGCTCACCTTTCTTCTAGAAAAGGAACCCACTGAAAAAAGAAGTGGAGATAGTTATTGTTTTTTTCTATCCTGATTCCCTTAGAAGTGAATTTCTACAATTT
The DNA here is from genome assembly GCA_028646535.1 of Procyon lotor. Classification (NCBI taxonomy): domain Eukaryota; kingdom Metazoa; phylum Chordata; class Mammalia; order Carnivora; family Procyonidae; genus Procyon; species Procyon lotor. The sequence continues at coordinate 38,950,838 of CM053607.1, read as the reverse complement.
ACTTAGAAGTCACTTTCTACAATTTGGATAATCTGACAACTTTCTCCATCAAGATTCACTTTTAAATTGTATTAAAGCTTATCATTTTATTTTTACAATTTTCTGAAGGAGAGACAGATGGAACTTAAACAGGGAATTCCAAACCCCTGTGTGGGCCGCTGGTTGCCAGCCAGGCTCTCCTGCAGCTGAGCTGTGAAAGTGATTGGCTGGTTCCCACTGAGTCCAAGACCCATTGGTTGATTCCCGCTGAGCTGTGATCCTGATTGACAGCTTCACTATCTCCCTCCCTGAGCCTTGCTGGTGATTTCTTGCCTTCAGCAGTGCACCTGCATAGCTGCTAAGAATGGAAATGAGAGTCATGAGCCACATCTCAAAGTTTTGTGCCCTCTGTGTTCTCTCAAGGAAATGGTTGGGAGGAGGAAGGGAACTCTGGCAAAACGAAAAGGAGAAAACTAGACATGCTAAACAAATTATTGGGGCACATGAAATTAATATCCTACAAACATGGGTTTTAGACTCAACCCAGTAACATACATCACTTATTTTGAACCCTAAGTTAAGTGTCTCAGGAAGATGATGTCTAGGAACCAGACACATAGAGTCTGGAAACTGCAAATCTGTATTCGTATTATAAATCAAGAAACCATCACCCTTATTAAATCACCTTTTGTGAGTTTGATAGGGACAAAATTTTGATAGGGACTTTGATAGGGTCAAGTCCATCCCTCAGTGCTTAATCCCTCACTAGTAGGTTAAGTGATAAAAACCTAGACTCTGGACTCAAAACTGGGATTATAAACTGATGTTAGAATCTGAGTGGAGATCTTGATTTCAGGAGCCTGATAATCTTTTCTTTCATCATCTCTACAAAGTATAGCTTTAATTACTATAATAGAAATCAGATGATTCTAAATTATCACCCAGAACATCATCTATCTATAAAACCAAGATTCCACTACTTAGCTCCCATCTACTAAATGAAAATTAATTCATCTTTAACCAAAGACATGAAAGACCTGTACAAGAGCAACTATAAAAACACTACTAAAGGGCGCCTGGGTGGCTCAGTGGGTTAAAGCCTGTGCCTTCAGCTCAGGTCATGATCTCAGGGTCGGGCTCTCTGCTCTGCGGGGAGCCTGCCTCCCCCCCCTCTCTCTCTCTGCCTGCCTCTCTGTCTACTTGTGATCTCTTTCTTGCTGTCAAATAAATAAAATCTTTAAAAATAAACACTACTAAAATAAAGAAAAATCTCAATAAATGGAAACACAGCTTATGTTCATAGGCTGAAGGACTTAGTGTTAATACTGTTCAGATGTCAGTTAATAGTACCCAAATCAATCTACAGATTCAATGCAATCCCTATCAAAATCCCAATAAATTTGCAAAAATGAAAAAAAAATGCCATCCCAAAACTCATGTGGAACTTCAAAGGACCCCAAATAGCCAAAATAATCTTGAAAAACAACAACCAAGAAAACTCACCCTTGCTGATTTCAAATTGCACTATAATGCTACAATAATCAAAACCATGTGGTGCACTGGCAAAAGATTAACATTTAAACCAATGGAACAGAATAGAAAATCCAGATATAAACCGTGACATATACAAACAATTTTGACAAATCATTTTGATTTGATACACAATCACAAAATGATTTTGACATATACAAATGATTTTGACAGGATAATTCATTGGGGGAAAGGATGGTCATTTCATAAAATGGTGCTGGAAAAACTAGACTTCAGCATAAGTATTAGGTGGATCCTTAGTTGATATCATATAAAAAAATGAACTCAAAATGGATTAAAGACTTAAATGTAAGACCAGAAACTGTGAAAACATTGGAAGCAACAAAGCAATTGGAAGAAAACATTAGGTGAAAGCTTTACACCATTGGATTTAGCAAGAATTTCTTGCATAGGACATCAAAGGCCCAGGCAAGAAAAGAAACGTTGAGAAACTGAATTTCATCAAAATTAAAAAATTTATGCACTGGAGGACGCTATCAACAGAGCAAAAAGGCAACCCATGAAAAGGGAGAGAACATTTGCATACTGTGTACCTGAAAAGGGATTAGTAACTAGAATATACAGAGAACTCCTAAAACCCAACAAGAAAACACACAATTTTAAAATGAGAGAAAGATTTCAATAAGCATTTCTCCAAAGAATATATACAAAGGCCAATAAGCACATGAAAAGATGCTCAACATCACTAATTATTAGGAAATGCAAATCAAAGCTACAGTGAAATATGACCTCGCATGTATTGGGATAGATTTTTTTTTTTAACGTATTAGCAAGGATATGAAGAAATTGCAGCACTTGTACACTGCAGATGGGAATATAAATGGCATACTCACTGTGGACAGCAGTAAGATGGGCTCCTCAAATACTGAAAAGAAACTTGCCCTGTGACCCAGCAATTGCACTCTTGGGTATGTACCCCAAAGAACTGAAAGTAGGGCCTCAGGTATTTGTATCTGGACACCTATGATTGTGTACACCTATGTCTGGAGCGGCATAATTCACAGTGAAACTATGGAAGCAACCCAAAGGTCCACTGACAGATGCATGGATAAATAAAATGTGGTATATATGAACAATGAACAAGGATACAGCCTTAAAAAGGAAATTCTAAGGTACATTACAGTATAAAGCAACCTGAACATTACACTGAGTGAATTAAGCCAGTCACAAAGAGTAAATGTTGTATGATCCCACCTATGTGAGGTACTTAGAGTAATCAAAATGATAGAGACAGAAAGTGGAATGGTGGTTGCCAGGGACTGGGGGAGGGAAGAATGGCATTAGTACTTAAGAATGAGTAGAGAGTTTCAGTTTTCCCGGAGGAAGACAGTACGGAGATGGAGGCACATCACTGTGAATGAATTTAATGGCACTGAACTGCACACTTAATAGTTAAGATGGCAAGTTTCTCATTAAATGCCTTTTGCCATGATAAAAAAAAAATGGGATAAAAGAATTCACATTTTGATGTGCCTAATTCACAGGACTACTGTGAAAATCGATGATCCTTATTTTGCATAGGATATTCCCATGCAAAGTACAAAATTCATACGTATCCAAAGTGGTATTATTTGAAGAAACATTTTTCTGAGGTTAACTCTACCAGATTTTCAATTTTTACCAGGTTTTCAACTGTAAAGAAGGCTACCACAGGAACCACTCCTGACGGATTTGATGGGTACAGGAGATAAATTCTTAGAACGGAGCTGGGTCCTCCTTTAAAGTGGGGCATGTGAAAACATGAACTACCATCTTTATCCTGCTGCACCGCTTATCTCGTGACATGTATCACCTTTGACATAACAGGGTTTACTTAGTAATTATGTTTTTTAGTTTTTTGTCTCTTCTGTTTAGCTCCTGAAGAATGGTCCGGGTCCATGGGACCATTTAGACAAGATAACTGAACTAGCCAGGCCACGTAATCTGGTCTGAGCTCAATTCTACTCTAGGTAACAGAATGTGGCAAAAAGCCCAAAGGCAGGTCTTTCCTAAATACCAGAAAGGAAACCTACCACCCCAAACTTATGCAGACTGCAGGTACAGTTCTCTTTTTGTCAGTATCTTCCAAAGGAAACCTAGCTGCTTTGCAATGAATAACCACTGAATGAATGAGCAAATGCTCTAATGCATTTTCCCCAGTGCTCCCAACCACAGAATCAGCAGCCTTTAATTGTGGCTCATTTACTTAATGTAGTATTCCAAAAAAAATTGCTGTCATATGGAGCTTTAAGATATCCTCACTCAATAACATGTTCTCCTGTTTGTACATTAGAAATGCAATAAAACAGAACCTAACGAATGAACTTCAAAACCAAAGTGCTTCATGTCTCTCCCTCTTTTCTTGGGTTAGGGGGGAGGCTCATTTATTTTCCTGATATATTCTTGTCCTTTTGTGCCCTTAGTTTCCTCTGCTTTGTCTTCAAACATCTAACTGCCATGTGTTCTGATGGATAAGCCTGGCCGTGGGCTCCTGTTTTCAGTAATAGCGGCTCTTTCCCTTTATCATTCTTTGTACAAAGGAGATTTTCTTAATTAAATGATCTTTGCACTCATCATTTCCTAACTCTCATTTCATATCTGCTTTGTGAGATGATCGCCAAGGTCCCCTTCCAGTTCTAAAATTCTATGACATTTGGGCGTGACAAATACTAAGAAGATCATAGAATTCATCATTCTTCTCTACATTTTTTAGTATTACAGCCTGCTTTCTCATTTCAATGATATTTTACAGTCAATTTGCCTTTATATTTTCCTCGCAGAATCTTTTCCAACAACTGGAGGTTTTTTAGCTTCCAAAAAAACAGAACATCTGTGTCACCGGCAAGTACGCCAGAGGCCGCCTTAATGGTAGGTGTTGAAAGAGCTAAAAATTTTGGTGCGTTGTATGTGAGAGGAGGCAAATAGATGGAAAGGATAATCCCCTTCTTCCTGACTGAACCCATGGCAGATGGTGCCATGGCTTCGAGAACACACTTCCAGCTGAGGAAAGAGGCAGGCTCAGAATGCTTGTACTATATAGGAGGCTTCAGGAAACCATTCCTGATGAAGGGGAGTAGCGACTGGAAATCGGACCTCAGAAGTGGCTTGAGTCTTCTTCTAAAACATAGCCTCCCCACGTATGAGATACTACCTTTATCAGGCTCCCTTTCAGTTTTTCCCACAGAATATATTCTTACATACTACATGATTTACTTAGTTCTTGTGTTTATTCTTTTGTCTCCCCTGCTAAATCTCCGTTGAGGTCAGTGATGCAGGCCAAGAGTCTGGAATAATGCCAGGCACACAGCAGGTACTCAAGAAATATGTCTAATGAAAGAATGAATAATTTCTTCCTCCACCAGCATCAGAATCTGAGGGTCCAGGCCACAATGAAGTGAATGAGGCCTCTAGAGGGCAAAATTTAAGGAGGCACTCACTCTCAGGGCCAACACCGCACAAACACCCTCACAGGGAGGTGGGAAGTCTCCTTCAATTTTGCACCCTACGTATCTCCCTTGCCTCACTCTAATCCCAGATCTGAAAACCATCACTGTGAAAAACTCACGTTTTTCAGGGAGACCTGGGTGGCTCAGTCTGTTGAGCGTCCAACTCTTAATTTTGGCTCAGGTCAGGTTCTCGGAGTTGTGAGATTGAGCCCTACATTGGGCTCCGCACTCAGTGGGGAATCTGCTTGTCCCTGTCCCTTTGCTCCCCTCCCCTGCCAGCACACTAAAATAATTATTAATTATAATTACTTATAATTATATATTTTATATATAATATAAATAATAAATTATTAAAAATAATAAAAAATATTTTTAAAAGACCTCACATTTTTTTCCACCACACCCTGTACCTACTAAATCACAACCACTAGGCAGGGAAAATGGTGGTCTGGGATCTCATATCTAATGAACTACTTGGTCATGCCTACACGTAGTGTTATTTGAGAATCATTGGTTTAAATTCAGCAGCTTGCCCAGATCTGTCTGTCCCTAAGCCATCTTGAGCCAGTACATTTATTTCCTTCAAGGCCCTTCGTGAACTTTCTGTAGCTTAGCTTTCCCTTCTCTTCCCTGAAAAAATTCTAATACTAGCTAATATCTTTAGGCTCCAAGCACTGCTACCTGCATTACTGTGAATAATGCACCAAACTGTCATACAAAGCCACGTGACAGGTTCCACCATCGTTGCCATTGACCTAGGAGAAAACTGCCAGAGAAAGCTTAGGTCACCTGTGTTTTCACAGCAAAGATACATTTGTAGAGACTATAATCTAGACAGAATGTGTTCAATATTTTAGCTCCAAGGAAACTGCTGTCATGTAAGTCCCAGGTCCCCTCAGATTTGTTCTCTTTATTCAACTCTTCTCTTCATTGAGAAAGCCTTTTCCAGTCACTCTTCTGCGAAAATCCTTCCGACTGAAGTCACACCCACCCCTTGGTATCCAAGTAAATTTCCATTTCCTTCACCCAGCCACCTTTGAACACCATGGTGTAAAGTACCCTTCCGTCTCTTGTGGTCATTTAACTCGGTTTCTCCACTGTTTAATCTACATTAGGTTTGGTGCACAACTAACCAGATCTGATTAAATATTTTTAAACATAAACCCTTATTAAGCCTTATCTCCTGTACCCATTGTTTTCCATTAAAGCACTGCCCATGCCAATCTATACTCCATGCTTCTGAGGAAAAACAAAACAAAACAAAACACTATGAAGAAAAAACCTAAGTAAACTCTTGGCTCTTGAGTTTCAAAAGCCTAGCACGGTCTCCTAGAAAAGAATTAAGTAAAGGCCACAGATATCTGGATGACCTCCAATTCCAGCCCCCACCCCCATTAGATAAAAATTCCCAATTAGGATGAGGCATAGAAGGCAAGGCAAGGAATAAATAGATTTTATGTTCATAAAAAATGGGGAGCCCTCCAACAAGTGCAGATGTGACAAATTGGTGTTAGTTTAGAAAGACTAGAGAGCGGAGAGGGACCTATCAACTGTAGGCTGAAGCCCAAGAAAGGAGCAGAACTCTAGAGAAAACCTGTTGCTTTTTATGTAGGGAGAGAGGGCATTCTGCATACAGTCCAGAGCATGACTCAGGGCAACAAAACAACTCATGTGCCCAAAAGGACCCTCAAACCGGCAGAGCCTTAGTGCTAAGGGTGCTCTCTGAAGCTAACATGGCATCTGAACAGCAGAAGGATTTCACATGGCCCCAAGCAGTTTATGAAGATCTGAGGAAAAGCTGTACTTGAACTGTAGGGATGATGGATGATTCAACAGTGTCAACAGCCAACAGACCTCATGGCAACAAGAGTATCAGGCACATATCAGCTCAGACAGACTGTGACCAGTCCCTTTTTAACACCCACCTTCCACCAACTGTGATCCTGATACCTTGGAACTTGGACAGCCCTCACCACATTCGTGTCTGACCTTCACTTTGCACCACGAAGTTTCCCTTATTATGATCAGTTCTTCAGTTTGAGCCATGGTGTAGGGGGTGCTAAACACATATTTGTAAATACATGAAGTAGAATGAATCTCATACATTTGAAAATGGATACTTTTGCCAGGAAAACCCTCCAGTGACACTGGTAGTCAACAGAGTGGCCAGTTACAAGAATCGAGAAGCGGATGCCTCTATCATGGCTCATTATTCCCTGTCGAATCACAGCTGTTTGGTGAAGATGAAAAACACCCCCAACTCCTGAGTTCTGGAACACACCGCAGTAGCAGTGTCAAGAAACCACATGAGAGTTACAGCTATTTTGTTTTGGTCTATAAAAATTAAAGACCCACAAAAGAGGTGACATTTGTTGAGGTCCCACCAGAGAGGGACTTTGTGAAATTTATTATAAATGAAACAGACTGTTTCTGGCAAGTTCTCCTTGGGGAAAGTTAGATATTGGAATATCCTGAGCTTCAAGTTAATTTGTACATATCAGACAATGGCAGGCCTTCATTTTTGATCAAGGGCCAAAAAAAAAAAAAAAAAAAAAAAAAGGATATCAAGGTGTAGATTTAGAAACAAACAAACAACAAATACATAGCTAAAGACTGAGGGTAGAAAAAAAATGAAAGGAAAACAAAACAGACATCATATAATAAAGCAAGTCATTTTACTAGCTGACCACCACCACTACTGGAACATTTGAACCAAAGGACTTAAATTTCAATTTTACAAATAAAAGAATTCAGAAAGACTTGAGTTAAAAGGAAAAACATGTAAAAATTGAGAATCCACAGAGAATAATAATTCCTTGAATGGGTGTTTGAAGGCTTACTGGAGGACATAAGCATACTGAATATTGGAGTATCCATCCCAAACTCAGATTATTTTGTAAATTTATTGTTTTGTATAATTAGCTCTTCCAAAGAAATAAAAGGTAGGACTCAAACTTAGACTTAGGGCAACTGCAGGCAGCACTGGTCACTTGGGTTTTTTTCACATGACTTGAATCACCAGAGGCTGGTGATCCTTACGTCACTTGTGTTCTTATCCTGGTGGTCTTGTCTTCTGCTTACAGACATAATGAACTCTTGGCTGCAGGGAACTAGCAGTTATGGAGGGACTCAAGGGTTAGGGATGGCATGGTCTGCAGAATCAGCTGTACACTTTTTATTTGTATTGAATCAAAGCTTCATTACTAAGACTCCAGATATGGGATGTTTTAAGAAACCTCATGAATTTCAGACAGGGCAAGAAAAAAGGAATCAATAAAAACATGAGGATACATTACAGTATCAAGGTTTTCAGAGAGCTTAGGTAGAGATAGCTTCTGATATCAACTATTAAAAGATTTTTTTAATCCAAGTACTGTTTTTACATTATTAAAAGATCAACTAAAAAGATGACTTAAAATGAAAAACATCTGTCCCCTTGTCATCCTTCCCTAGCCTCCCACATCCCAGAGACACCACTTTCAACTCTCAGTTTTTCCTTCTGGTATTTTCCTTCATATTTTCAATTCACATGACTACCCTACTATGGCTACTGAGCTTCCATGTTTAGCTATTACTCACTGATTTGTTACTGTGAAAGATGAGGATTTAACTGTCACCAGCCACCTCCCCTCACTTACTTCCCCTCCTTCTTCCTCTTGGTACAATTCCCTCACATCTTTAATAAAATCCATACATGGCACTTAAAATCCTTATTCTATGTGAATATTTTTCATTATTAAGCCAAGTGGAGTGCTATTTCAATTCCATTCCATTTCCGCTTCTCATTTTGCCTCGAGTTAACTGCCTCTTGTATTCCTTAAATGTTTGTCTTTTCTTCAAATGTGGCTCAGGCTTGCTTGACACTCCAGTTTTCTACCTCTAGGAGATGGCCTCAGCTGGGACAACTGGACTAACAGGGCACTGCTCTATTAGCTCTTCCAACAGCCTCGCCTGGATGCCTCTTGATGTGGGCCAAGAGTAAACAGCAGTGACAATGTGCCAGTGTAGTGAGGTTTTTTGTTTTTGTTTTTCCCCGAGCCTTTGCACAGGTTATACTTGCTACCATCTCACTGGCCAAGGCAAGTCACACCGCGAAACTGAGTTTCAAGGGGCTGGGAAATAGACTCTGCCACTTTGGCGAGAAAACTTCAATCATGCGTCAGATGACTACAGAAAAAGGAAGGGAGGAAGAATCAGGGTCGATACTTGAATCAGTCTTTCACAGTCGTTAATTAAGTGACTGGTTCTGTTTCTGATTCTCTAGCTTGTTCTTTTCATTTGTCCTACACATGCCAATACTCTACTGCCTTAATTAGTAGGGCTTTGTAATAGGTCTCAATAATTTGTGTTGAAAAACAAAAGCAAAAGTTCAAAGGCCCAAAATGCTGTCACAGAGACCAAGCTCCCAAAATAGTGCTTAATATATTATCAGTTTCAAGCTCCTGCAGAATGTATTCTTAATAGTCAGTCAGCAACTGTTCAGCAGCACCGATGAGTCTGCCTCATGGGCCAATCCATCCTTCAAAGGAAGAGGTCATCTGCACCCTATAAGATGCCTTGCCTGGAATAACTCTTGTCTTTTGCTATTAACTTCCTTGCCCTCATCCTCCTTCTATAAAAACCTTCCATTTGGTACAATTCCTTGGACTGTCTGCTAGATGGGGAGGTGCCGGATTCATGAATCGTTTAATGAAGCCAATTAAATCTTCAAATTTGCTTGGCTACATTTTGTTATTCAACACTTGTAATGTTAAATCTTAGAATTTGTTGTTCTTCATAATTGCCTTGACTATTTTTGGCTCATTGCATTCCCACATAAATTTTAGAATCCAGTTTGTTAATTTCCACAAAAGTATCGGTTGGGATTTTAGTTGGAATTGCACTGAACAATGTGGTGTGCAACAATGTGGAATGCAACCTGAGCCCTGCATTCCTGGAAAACAGCAAAGGTCAAGAAATCTCCCTACCCTTTCGTGTTCTGGAAAAGAGCTTACTGCAAAGAGCGATCCTCCCTCCTAGTAACAGGGAAGATGCAAAGATGGACACCTTGTTTATCTAGGACAAATCTAGATACACGCCTTCCAAATTACCATTCTTTGGCTCAGAAATGATTAGCTGATCTCTTTGTACTCACCGACTAATCCGGAAAAAATAAATCTATCTTCTTGTGTTTTTTTACGTTTGCACGTTCAACTGTAGCAATATATGAAAAAGTTAGAAAAAAGGGAACTTATTTATATGCACCCATTCAGGTAGGAGGGGTAGAATAAATTGCATCATCTTTATAGCGGACAATTCATGAGTATCTTTAAAAGCCTTACACGCCCATAATTTACCCAAAGATATTTTATTGGAAGTGATATTTTTAGGCACCAAATCAACCAAGTATGCAATTATCTATATACAATAAGGTTTATAGAAGCATTGTTTCTAATAGAGAAAAAAAATAATTCAAATACCTAGCAAAAGAGGAATGGATAAATACAACTACATTTATTGCCAAATATGTTATCAGTGCTTTCAATTTTTAAAAAATAAGTCCACGCATGTGGTATAAATTATTTTTGTTGAAAAAATTTAAATGTATACGCATGCACCAAAAGTATAAAAGTACTTATTAAAATGTCCATAGTTAACATCTAATAAACTACACAAAACTTCTCTAAAACCTAAGCTTATACATGTGTTAACAAACAGCATCACAAGGAAGCAATGATGACAGCAGGGAAGATGTCAACAGCCTTTATTTCTAATTGATTTAAAAGACTGTTATTTATTAGCCTAAGACTGAGCTTGGCCTTGATTATTCACTTGTGACAAGAGTGACTGAGCATTGGAGCCTTTAGAGAAATATTAGTGTGAAATTTGAGATATTGCTAGAAGCTCAAACAATATATATTGACAACCATTAATAAATTCAATTAAATGTGGGATCTGATCTCTGCTAGACCACCTAACTGTATTAATGATCATTACCCTTTGTTAAACATGTATGTGGCCTGACATCTGCTAAGTATTTTGCACCTATTAGGTGTGCCCAGCATTCTGTTGAAGAGGAAAACTAAAGCTCTGGAGAGTAACATTTATCATTTACCTGCATAGATAAAATTACTTCAGGAAATTCACTTACACACTTGTGGAAGGTATATAACAAGTCAAAGAAGATTAACCTGAGATACGTATCTACAGAGAAACCTCTCTAATTTGTAAAAGGGGATTGCTATGACTACCTTCATATTCATCTATTTCTGTTGAAGTGTACTCAAAGAACTAGGTTTTTGACATGCTAGTGATTAACTGACATTATACCAGAACAGGGCAAGCTATTTCATTATAAATCTTCTCAGTCCATGTTGATACCCTTGAAGCATTATCAAATAGCATTCTCTTTAGTTACTATTTAGACAAAAGACATATAATTCACGCTAAGCCCTCCCTACCCTTAATCTCATTGTTCTCTGTATCTTGTCAAACTGGTCAATGTTCTGCATTGAACAAATACTGTGTACTTACAAGACTGCCCCGCCAAGTTCATCTACATTGACAAGAATCAGATAGCTGTTGCCCTGGGATTCGGAGAAAAGTAGGCCACATGAGGAAGGAATCTTTTGGGCGTCATGGAAATGTTCTCTATCTTCCTGGTGCTAGTGGTAATTTCATGTATGCGTACATCCAACAAAAACGAATGGTGAGCTTAAAATGAAAGCAGTGTGCTACATGTAAATGATACCTTAATGAAATTGATTAAACAAAGAACTGCCTAGATAAGTGGTATACAACACCCTCGGGAGAACTTAATGATCAAGTAACAATTCTGTGTCTTCTGAAGCTTCTATTTGCTCTTTCTCTAGCTGAAAAAAACAAAACCATTAGCCACTTTCCAGACCTCCCAGTTATATTCCATTTTAAATATCTCAATTTAGAAAAGGTTATCTGAGATTCATTCATTTTTGTTTTAGAGCCAGCAAACACCTGTTCATAGACTATATCATTGGTCAGAGATAAAGAACAAAAGGAGTCCCAGTATCTTTTTTTTAAGCATAATCCTTGACAACTTGTCACCTTATAACTATTCCAAGCTGAAGAAGTAGGTATTGAAGGAGAACTAATATTTTTTGAAGGCAGACATATTTAGAATGAAAAAAAAACAGAATAGATATTTTTCACATATGATTACAAAACATATTACTACAATCTTTTTAGCCTCCAACGTAAGAAGATAAAGCCTACACAGACTTCTAATGGTCTGTGAAATCAGTTAGAATAATTATTACTTTATACTACAAATAATTCCTGAGTCTTGAAGGATAAACACATGGAGTTTTTCACCTGCTCCCCAAAGTAAATAAAATCGCACATGTCATTTCTTGAAAAGAGTAATCACAGTTACTATAACATTAGAACTACGTTGGACTTAAGATTTCAAAAACAGAACATAGCTTGCTATGGGACAGAGAGATTTTACTTTTCTTCAAGATTCTTTATCTCATGTATATAAAAAAAAAAATGGCATCTTTCCTTGGAGATGTCTCTACGCTACTTTTCTTGCCATTCTTCACATCTATGGTATATTTCTATTTGAACAAACCTGTGAGTAAATAACTATGTACTTTGTCCTTAGATTTGACTCTGGCATCTCTAAGTATAAAAACTAGACAGCTTTGCCTGGCTGGAGATGATCAAATAGGAGAATGCACCACTGACATCCCAAATCTATGAACTCAGGATAGTAGCCGCGCTGCCCACAAGCACTAAGCCCACTACTGCCACTAAAAACAGTGTTTCTTAACTGAATTCCATACCCACCGCACCAAGCTGAAACCAAGAGAAATCAAGACTACAAAGACGGCTCAAAGTGGTTACTGTGGCAGAAGTTCCCCTTATACTCATCAAGCACTTTCTTTTACTTATCCCCCAAATAAGAGAAATGACCAGTGAAAAACAACCACCTCAGTGCATATTGAGCTAGGAATGTGTCCATTTGAGATGAGCACTAATCTTTCTTCTTCCAAATGAGAGTAAAGTAATTCTGTATCCTTTAAGTATAATGTCATTTACTTTCCTCTTTATTGATTAGGACCAACAAAATTATATTAATTAACCTTCCTAAGAAGTCTAAATAACAGCATGTCTTTCTGAGCCCAAGTGAATTTATTTGGAGCATATTTCCATTTTTCTTTTTTGTACAAGTAGTTACTGGCTCCCTATTTATTTTTTCAAAAGATAAATTAAAACCACAAACTCTTTGTTACCTTTTCTTTTCCACTGAGTCAGTCTCTTAGAATGATACATTTTCCCAGATTAATTACTACAACTTTGGATAATATTCTTTGCCGGAGAACAAGAATAGGATTGATTAAAACTGGCTCTGTGTGCACAACAGAAATGAGCCTATATTGGTGATAAAATCCTATTGTGGCTGATTTGGTAGACAGTAAGACACACAACATATTTTTTTCTGAATAGAATGCTCTCCAAAGTAAGAGCCAGGTGCGTTTATAATTTTTTTCTGTATTCAGGTAATTTTTTCTTAACTACTTGCTTTACTGCTTTTTGTTTTTCTCTGCATTCAGAATGGACTGACACCCACAGCAAACTCTTCAAGGACAGCCTATATGCTGGGAAAATGCAGGATTGCGTGACTAATGAATACTTCGTGATTAGACCTATATACAACTCACTGTAAGTAGTCTAGGTTATTTTTATAGTGTCTTTACACTACTCACCAATCAAATTAATTCTAGGCTACCGATGGTGGTCTTATCAATATTTATCTATCTGTCATCAACTGATTTTCTACTGTTGCTTCATTCAATACATCCCATCTTAACTAACCACACACACTTTCTCTGCACCTACTGGTCTCTCCTCCCTCGTCACTTTTTGATTCTTCCGCTCCTATTCCCAAACCTCTGGCAGGAGGCAGCTCCCCAGAGTCCATTTTCAGTCATAACTCAACCTTTGTCTGCATTCCCTCCCACAAAAGCTATTCTGTTCTCGCAACCTCAACTATTACCTGTGTCCTTCTGGAACTTCAGATGAGAAACCGGGAAGCCTTGTTGGACTTCTTCTTTCTGCCACGCCCATGTGAAATTCTAAGGTCCTCTGGGGGGCTCTTCACATCACTGCGACCCTGCTCTTCCCATTTCCCCACTCTAGGTGTCATCACCCCATACTGTGCTGCCTTCTAAACCTCAAAATATTCCAGAAATTCCACCATTTCAGACTTTGATCTACATCCCTCAGTTTGTGTCTCACACCTGAATTATCGCAAACCGTTTGCATGACAAATGCAATAGTGAAAATTGTAAGTGGATCAAAAGGCAGGTCCCACTACAGGGGCAAAGCCTGTGAGCAGATGAGGCAGCAAAAAGGCACAGTGGTAGTTTTTTGTTGTTTTATTCTGTTTTGTTTGCAAGACCTTCAGATATGGAGAATACCATCACTGCAATACCCACCCTCCTGGTTTACAGAATGGATTGGAAATTTATTAACAAAAGGAAAAGCCAGACGACCCCAGAGGAATCTACGCAGAAGATGATGAGGGTCTGGGAGATAACGTTTGATAATGTTTTCGTTATTGTTTCATATGATCTCTTTGTTCTCAGGTTAATTTCAAAAGCTGCCGTTGCAGACTCCTAAATGCTCTGCTGTGCCCACCCCAGTAACCCATTTTCATCCATCTCCCCATTCACAAGGAGTACCCCTCTTTCCCACAACAACCTGCCCCCCCCCCTTTTTTAATGACAAGCTCAATTTTCTCATGGCCTATGTCGAACTTACCCTCCTCCAGGATGGTTTCACAGAAGCCACAGAACAAAGAAGTTGTGCACCACAGCTGTGTAGCCAGAATTCCTGGGTTCAAAGCTGTCTCCCCTCATGTCCTACCGCGTGGTGTTGGCCAAATTACTGGACTTCTCTGAGCTTCTCACTCGTTGTCTGGGAGGTACAAAAAGTACCCCACTCCTATGCTTATTCCAAATAGTCAGGGAGATCATCCATGTGAAAAGCTGAGCACTTAGCCTGGCACAGGATATTCCTTAATACCTGTCAGACCCCATCATTAACATCTTATTGTTCTCCTCACCTCTGAGTGTTTTCCTTCTTCTCGGAATTGCAGCAATACATCAAACTTTCAGAGTATTCTGGAACTTCTTAATTCAAAATCAGGTAGGCTGCTAGTTCATCGTATACACAGATCTTGCTTTGCCAGTGAGTTAAAGGTTTAAGGGCAGAAACCGTGTCCTCAATTCTTTATTCCTCCTCCTAACGATTATATCATTTGCGCTGTTAGTGACAACAGTCATGAGGACTGTACTTATCATTTTTAATACAGTGGATGCAGGCGATCATTTCAACACTGCCTGACAGGAGTTACCATCTCCCTTTTAGAGGTAAGGAAACAAAAGCGGAATGGGTTATTAAACAGAGAGCAATACATGGAACAGGTGCTTTCATGCTTTTAAAATTTTGGCCCGAGCCGAAGACATAATAGTGTGATCTGAAATGTATCCCATGGCTAAGCTGCCTGTTTTGTGAAAGCAAGGCAGAGGTACTACAGCTGTAAAGATAAGCAGGACCTGGTCCCTGACCTTGAGAGGCTTACGGAGGAAGTTGGCAAAACAAAAAAATTAACCAAATAACAAGAGTATTTGGTTATTATCACATTAGATCTCTGAGGCTCTGGAATCACAGAGGAACAGCATTTTGGGAATGGATATTCACAAAGCATTCTATGTAGAAGGAAGAATATATGCAGAGGTGTGGAAGAGGGTGGGAAGGGCCTAGTATGCCACTTAAGGAAGCACGAAAAAGAGCCTATATAAATGTATAAATGTCTGCTGGGGGGGGCGGGGCGGTGTCAGTGGTGACAAGCCTGAAAATGAACAGCTTCGTGTCCCATGCAAAGACAACTGAAATCACTCAACAGTTTTAAGCAGTTGGGAGAAGGTCAGCATGGACAAATGCAGAATGCAACAGCAAGAGGAGATGTGATTCTAAAACCAAGCACTTTAGAAGTAATTTGGAATACAGATTGCAAAGGGCAACTTTGGAGTCTGTATTGGTACAAGAGAGAAATGATGATGGACTGAACCAAGACACCGGCAGAGGGAAGCTAAATAAGGGGATAGGTGAAAGAGATACTTTTTTTTTACATTTATTTAAATTCAATTTAGTTAACCTGTAGTGTGTTATTAGTGTCGAGGGTAGAATTTCGTGATTCATCAGTTGCATATAACACCCAGGGCTCATTACATCACGTGCCTACCTTAATGCCCATCACCCAGCTACCCCCCAACCTCCCCTCCAGCAACCCTCCATTTGTCTCCTAGAGTTAAGAATCTCTTATGATTTGCCTCCCTCTATGTGTTTATTTTCCTTCCCTTCCCCCGTGTTCATCTCTTTTGTTTCTTAAATTCCACATACGAGTGAAATCATATGGTTATGATTTATTTTGCTTAGTATGATACCCTCTAGTTCCATACATGTGATTGCAAATTGTAAGATTTCATACTTTCTGATGGCTGGGTCATATTCCAGTGTGTGTGTGTGCATGTGTGTGTACAGATATATATATGTATGTATATATGTATATATATACATATATATAAATACATATATAACATCTTCTTTATCCATTCATAAAGAAATATTTAAAAGATAGAAATAATGATTGGGATTAATTAACTATGAATTATGATGAAGACTCTAGGCCAAGGCCAGATATTTACCCTGGAACACTGTGCTTTCATCTCTAGATTCTATCTCTAACTTTGTGGCTGTTATGAAATGAAGTGTTAACAGAAAACAATCCTTGAACAAATCAAGAAAGCCAACTGCCACATATGACTACTGCCTCTGTACTTCCCTCTTGGGAACTTCTCTGGATTAACTCTGATTCACAGAACAATCATACAGCTTATCCAGGACTCCAGAACAGCAGGGTGTAGATGGCCGGGTGTGATCCGGTTCATGAGCACATGCTTGCTCCTTCTTGGCTTCGTCCTCCATGTAACTCAGCATGCTCCCGCCGCACTGACCTACTGTCTGGTCCTTAAACCTAGCTCGTTCCTCTGCTGGAATGCTCTTTCCATGTATTCCCTGACTCCTGGCTCTTAACCCAAAGTTCATCTTCTCAAAGAGGCTTTCTGCCACCATTTACCTCAAGTAGGGCTCTCCCTGATGCAAACCCCTTACCCTCTTCAATTTAATTCACTTTTCTCATCTCTGCTTGAAAGTATCTTACTTGATTTCTCACTGGTTGTCTCTCCTAATTGCAATTGTAACCTCATGAGTACAGATCCTTTTTTTTTTTTTAATTTTTATTTATTTTTAAAAATTTTGTTTATTTATTTGAGAGAGAGAGAGAGAGAGAGATAGGGAAAGAGAGCACAAGCAAGGACAAGAGGGAGAAGCAGACTCTCCACGGAGCAGGGAGCCTGATGTGGGGCTGGATCCCAGGTCCCTGGGATCATGACCTGAGCTGAAGGCAGATGCTTCATCAACTGAGCCACACAGGCACTCCCAGATCCTTTTTTAAAAAATTAATTAACTAATTATTTTGCTGTGCTCACTGGTACGCCATGAATGCAGAGCTTGGCACATAGTAAGCACACAATAAATACCGGATGAATTGTTCTAACTGCCCAAAATATAGCTCTGTGTATTTTACAGTGCATTCTGAAATCCATTAAGCCCCTGATGTAAATCCAGCAAGAATTTAAGCTCACTGTATGCCTAAGAAAACTGAGACTTAACAAGGTTTCCTGACTTTGTAAAGTCACAGAACTATTAATTGCAGGTACAATACAAAGAACTTAATTTTCCATATGATTGATCATCATTTAAAACTACAGAGTGTTTTTTTAATTTAGTATCAAAGGGATAATGATTAAAGGTCAAGTTAACTATAAAAGAAGTTATTACTTCATTATTCAAAAGAAAAGGAAATAAATTTAGATATTTAACATAGTTTGGGGAATTTCAGGATTTCAGTAAGACTCCTGCATCAAATTTAGTTAAAAGGGCATTAGAATGGCAGAATGAGAAATGATTCTATGCATGGAAGCAATAATGTATGAAGACATCACTTTAACCTGTGTATTAAAGCAAATGTAAAGGCTTAGGTAGTGTTTGGTTGATTCACCCACTTTTTCCTAGATGTTGCAGCATTTAGCAAAATGACAATTATTTTTCTTTTCAATTTTATCCCTTTCAGTTGTTTGACTGCTTATCTGCTTCTTTGATTTATTCTTGTGATGAAGAGAAATGGCATTAATTTGTGTATTTGTGTGGGCACTAATGCACTGAGGAACTGTAGCTATTATCAAGGTCTTGCAAAGATTAGTAAAAAAACATTGAAAAATAAGTTTATATTGCACAGCAAGAAATGATCTTTTTGGGAACTGAACATGCTATTTTTTAAATTTCGGTTTTATATAATAAAGTGGGTTATAATCGATTATTATTGAAATTTTAAAAATCTATCCACATTGGTTAACCACTTTGGTTTTTCCAGGATTCAGAAATGTCAAATTTTAATACCAAGTGATCCCAATCTGCTTAATATTGATTTGCCAATGTCAAACATTATAAGAATAGCTAAGGGGTCATTAAGATGATACTCGAACTTACATAAACAGGATCAAATTCACGTTAATCTATGAATCAGAATGTCTTTCTGATTAATTCAGATAAAATTCAGTAAGGTAATAGTGATTTTTCCATTATAAGCGAGCATGCGAGGTGTGCCTCCTTTTGGAATAGCTTGTCTCTGTCAATCTCTCCTCATATCTGTACCGTCAATAATATGTTTAAGATTAAAAAAAATAGGTATATACAAATACATGCAAAAGGTCACTATTGAAAATTTAATGATAAATTATGACAAAATTTCTCTTTCAACCACTCACACTTTCTGGGATTGGTAGATGTTTAGTCGGAAGTAAGGACTTGGGAGGATTGTTCAGAGAAAAAAATTAATGTGGTTGAGAGCTCCCAGGTCACATAAGCCCCCTACAAATCCAAAGGTTATTTTCCCTAAGTCTTGGAAGGATTTCCACAGGATAGAAAAGTAGAATGGTAACATTTCAATTAAAAAGAATTTTGGATGTAGGTCAGCAAGTTGGAGGATTCTGAAGCTACACAAATCCTTAAGGGCCATGAAACCCAATCTCCTTATTTTATGATGAGGAAATGGACAACCAGAGAAGTTTAGGAATTTGTCAATATCACAGTTGATAAATGGCAGGGCCAGGATTGAAACATATGCATTGAAACAAACTCCCTGGGTGAGAGCAGGTGTGTGCATCAAGGAGCCCAGGCTACAATTCTGAGTCCACTATCACCAACTGTGCTCTTTGGAGGACTCCCTTCCTACTTAGTCTGCAGACCCAGCGGGAACCAGCCTTGCAGCGTCACCAACTGCTCACGGCTTGGGCTACATGGCTTCTAGGGTTGCACCATTCTTCTCCCACACATGCTTCTCATTGAACATGGGGACATTATCTCTCGGGGTAGATTGGAAAGGCACAAGATCTACAAACCGCCTCCCTCTCTCTAAGACCAATTTTTTAATTTAACTTTTACTTCAAAACAAATGTAGACTTCCAGTGGAAGTTGCATGGAGATTACAGCCCGCCATGGTATACCCGTGCCCCAGCTGCTTCCACTGGGGAGATGTGGAGACATCTCCCTGAGCCTTCAGGGAAAAAAGAACCCTGGGGGAACAACCAGCTTCATCCCCTACCAATGTGGGTTGCTATGTATGTGGAGACCAAACTCTGATCTCAGGGAAATTGCAGGGGATTGCAGGGGAATCCCAACCACTGGGGATTGCAGGTGTATTCCAACCACTGGGAATGTGACTTCCAGGGAGCATGGGGAGGGGCTTGTCACAACTAGTGCATGGGTCCTGGCAGACCAAGTTCATACCTACACGGCCCAATGTGTATCCCAACCAGCAGTTTTGCTCATCT
>CM053607.1:38914903-38930405 GCA_028646535.1 Procyon lotor | reverse complement strand
GACCCATTGGTGTTGCAAATTGGTGAACTGAGGCCAGGGGAGGAGAACAGAGTTGCAAAGGGCACTCTAAGGTTAGCCAGACTAGAACTGAGTCTTCATGACTCATAGTTGCCTCATTTTCCAGGGATTCCCAAATCTGGCTGTGCACCAGAATAACTGTGAAGAACATTAAAACCAAGCTACACAGCTCACCGAAGACCTACTGATTTAGAATTCCAGGGGCGAGGGCTAGGAATGTGTACCTTCCCAGGTCTCTGGATCACTCTCAGGTAGGCCTTCCATGGACAGGTAGTTGGGAATCATTGGCTTCTGCTGGACGCCACACCCGGGTACGTCCCAACTGAATTCTAGTATAGACATTCTTAGAACTCTTGCTACTGATGTTTCTCGGTAACACTGGGTTCTAAGGCAGATTAGTTTACTTTTGCCTTCAGAGATAAATTCAAGAGTATAGAAATTGTCGTACGTTGTATGGAGATGGTTCTCAAGAATGCCTGATGCTTGACAAATTTTAGTTAAAGGATGCTCAAAGATTTATTGCATTTGAGATTCTAAATGATTATGTGAAAACATTCCCAGAATCTCTAAGGCTAGAATAAGGAAATATACCAAAGTTACTGGAGAGCAGATTTTTTTCTAAGGTGCTTAACTTTGGTCACTGAGATCTTTAATGTCTTCTCTGGCCATGGATGATTAGCCATTGTCAATGCCGTGACAGTAATTAAACAAGCAGTACGGTTAATGGAGTCCAGACCAGGGGCTGGTACTGGACTAAATGCTGTTAGAAACATCTCATGTAGTCCTCACATGGACTGTGAGGTGTGTTATATTTACCATTTTGCACATGAGAAGACTAAGACTCAGATAATAAAATTTATGCTGAAAGAAACACAGTTAAGAATTCACAGAGTCAGGCATTGACTTTGAGAGCTGACCCCTCACCCTTGGACCTAGGTCTAACGGGTGACTGCTCAACTTCCTTTATAAAAGACCTTCAATTCCACCTTCTCAGAACCTCCCTCCATCCCTCTCCCTCACTTCTACTTGGCCATGGACTCTACAGCTGCTAGAATATAGTGTTTAGCCAGAGGAAAAACATTTTTCCACCAAGCATGCAATCGGAAATAGAAACTGTTGTCTGTAGCATATAAACAAGAGCCTTTTTTCGTTCTGGGTGTCTTCATTGTGGGAGCGAAGCGTTGTTCTGTAGCTTTGTTTTACTAACCTATTCATAACTTTTATAATTCATGCTGTAACACAATGGATTTTGAAAATGGAACTTTAAATTAAGGATATATTAAAAGGATCTATAATTAGTATAATAGGTAAGTGCATTAACTGGATCCTTTGTGTAGCTTATTGTTGGCTAGGAAATAGGGTACAACCAGTTCTTTGAGCATTTGAATTTGAGGATTTTGAAATAATATATCAAAACATAAACATCTGAATTTATATTCAAAGCCTGAAATAATGTGAATCACCCACGTTAACATTCCTTAAGAAATGCATAATAACAAAGTCAGCAATCCACATGGACACCAAAGCTCGTGTTGTGAACTGAGTCAAGCTGTGTTTCACCATTTCCACATCTGTAGAACGAGGGGATTGAACTGCATGAGATGGTCTCTGGCACGACCCGTCCTCTAACCTTCTAGGGGCCCCCAGCAATCCTGGGGACTGTGTGAAATCCCTCATTTGGGAAAGAATGGCTTTTTTTCTGTGGAGTCAGATTGGCCAGAGAAAGAACTTGCCCTTGTTTTTCCGAATTACAAATCAGGACACAGACGGCATACTCAAATGGAAACTGTAGGAAGGTTTAGAGAAACTGGATAGTGCTGTACTCTGGGCCCAGCAGCAGCAGGGAGTACACCTGCTTCTCACCCTGGAAGGGCGAGGACAGGAGGCCAGAGGACTAGTTAGCCCAACCCTACTCTTCTTCTGCTCTCTGATCGCCTGCTAATTGCCTGGTCCTGTACAGGGGGCGCATTGATGATGCCCATACAGACAAGCACGCTGACCCTCATTTCCCCCATTAAAGTAATGGTAAGATCTATCCTGCCTATTTCCCAAGATTATTTGGAAGATCAAATAATCAAAGAGCCTTATAAAATGTCAGGTGCTATCTATATGAAAATTTTATAGCTCTTAATCATCAGAATACAACCAAAAGTAAAACTGAATCTTTGTTAAGGAATAAAAATAAGTGAATTTCACTGATTTTTTTTTTCTTATGCTCTGAATATCTACTGAGTAGTTGGAATCATTTCAACTTTAAATTTTAAGATCATTTTTTCAATATCAATTCTTTGGTCCTAGGTTTGGGGAAAATTAAAAAAAATCAAGCCACAAAAAGTTAGAATCCAATCACTATATTATATGCTTTTTCTCCCAACTATCCATTATAAATGAAACCTATCATACCTTTTGCTTCAAGAGGAGTATTAATTTTTTAGTTTATAATAATTTTCTTTGGTATTTAAATACTATTTATGAAACATTTAATAGAATTATTCTTCCTATTAACTTTAGATGGAATAAACACTGAACAAATAAAATCCATGAAACATAAAAGGGAGGGGCGCCTGGGTGGTTCAGTCCTTAAGCGTCTGCTTTCGGCTCGGGTCATGAACCCAGAGTCCTGGGATCAGCCCCGCATAGGGCTCCTCGCTCGGCAGGAGGCCTGCTTCTCCCGCTACCATTCCCTCTGCTTGTGTTCCCTTTCTCGCTGTGTTTCTCTCTGTCAAATAAATAAAAATTAAAAAAAAAAAAAGATTAAGTCAGTAATCTCTCAGCTCCAGAAAGAATCACTCTGTGTTAAATATTTACACACATTCTTCTTAAAAATGGGAATTCATTGTAACATTTTCATTTGATAATATTATAAACATATTTTCTCTGTCTTTCAATATTGCAACATAATTGTAATGGCTCTACGAGAATTCCTTAATGCTGCTATATATGTAGATTTTTGAAAAGTGTCTTTGATGATCAAGAAAAGGTGACATTTTTCCTTTATTAAGTACTTATGTGAGACTGGAGCTTAAAAAACAATAGGGAATTGTATTTTCTTTTAACAAATGAATGAGTTCTTGAGCAAATTTAGTTTTCAGTAAATGTTTGAGTCTGTGGCATTCCCTACATTAGATCAGTTTAGACATATTATTAAATCTTTAACTCATTTTCTGCAAGTGCCTCACAATAAGATACACTAATTACATAAAGAATAAAAACTATCTCAGAGAAGAAAATGTGTCATCATCTTAATCTGAACTTTTAGAGATGATAATAGGAAACTAGAAGCAAATAAACTATCTTTTTAATAGGGGTGTATCAATGTGCACAAGAACATTTGGTCCAACATCAGTCTTATATATACTAATTTAAAAGTGTTAAATAATTGATCTTTTGAGTTTTTCTATTAAAAAAACCCCTCCACTTCCTGCATTTTATTCCTTCATTTATTGAAGTAATAAAGTAAAAATGCTACAGAATTATATTTATTTCAAGGTATCTTTATAGTCTCAAAGATGTTTTGGTAATAATCATATAAATCAACAGCCCAAACAGATTAAATCCAATTTTTGTTGCATTCAGTTCCCACGAGAGGCTGTCTCTTAACTTATATGGGCTTTTTAAAACTCTACTTCCTCAGATGAAGCGTTTTGACTTTAAGATCCTGGGGGAGAAATACATGAGCATTCTTGGTTTCATCATCCAGCTATCAGTAGCATTTATGCCCTTAGTCTTTTGATAACATTGAGCTTGACTTTTGTGGATTATTTCTTGGTCTCTTCTCCATTCGCATCCATGCTCCCGTATGAAATCCTTGCTTTTATCATGTGAAGCCACCTCCTTTATTTGCTCGATTTTTGCTTTCAGCTTGTCTCTAGGATTTTTTGGCTCTGGCCTCAAGTTCTTCTCTTAGATAAGAGGTCAGAGAACTTGTTCTCCAAGGAGCCAGATAGTAAATGTTTTAGGCTTTGTGGACCATAATCTTTCTCTTCTTTGGGTGAGAGGAGCCAGAGACAATATGTAAATGAATAGGTGTGGTTGAGTTCTTGTTAAACTTTTATTTTGCAAAGACACACAGGACCCCGTATTTCCCTTTGGGCCTTGTCTTAGATGTTGGCATTATGTTTCTTTACCATGTGTATTTTTACTCGTCAACACCTCCATCTTTCTATGTCTACTGTGACGAGTTTTGAAACTAAGGGAATCAATGGCCAAATGTACCAAAGGTTGGGGGTTTGTGTTTTATCCTGAAGACACTCTATTGACTATTTTGTTGTGGGGGGTGGGACAAGCTAATAAAGATGGAGAACAATAAAAGCTTTTTTTTTCCTGTCTCTAATTCTGAAAAGAGGAACATTCTCTTTGTTGAGTTAGTTGATGAACTTTTCAAAGTGCACTCACCTGAACACCTTGATAATCCTCTTCAGTCATCCTAGCACATATTCCTTACATACCTGCTCTTCTCTAGGCCCAGCACTAGGGAGTGTATGCATTCAAAAGCAGATCTCAGAGGTATGTGCTCTTGTCTCTGTTTTATGGATAAAGAAACAGTGTCAGTCAGTTGCCCAAGGGCACAAAAGCTGGTGAATTGCAGAAATAATATGAAGACCGTCTGTCTCTGACATACAAATCCATGCTCTTCCATGCTTAGTTGCTGCTTGGACTTCACCGTCGTACTGTGAAATGAGGAATGCATGATCCAGAAGAGGTGGGAAGCCGATGTATATCTGTACTCTAGATGTAAACCCTTTCCTTTGCTCTTTCCTGAAGGGTCCTGGATTTTGGATCATGTATTTCAAGGCTTTAGGCCAAGGGTGTTCATGAAGTTTAAGTTTTTTAATATTCCTGAATATAACAGCTATTTAATTGAAAAGTGCAAAGTTTGATGTAGAAAGATGAAATTATATTTTTCTGTGGCCTTAATTCCTTTGTTAGCCTCTCAGTGTAGTCTAGCCTGCTAATTTTAGTCCAATTTAGCCAATTATTGTTCATTTCAAGTCAATTTTAGATGTTTTCTCCCCTCTTCTATTCCTTCCTAGAGTTAATGTTATTAAGTACCACTACTTGGCCCACATTCTCTAGGCAAGGAAGTGTGAGACAAAACCTACAATAGCAAGGACTAACACAATGGATGGGTGGAGAGAGGGGAAAAAGTGCCCCAAGAAGGAAGGAAGCAAATACAAGCTAGGAGATGGCTGAACTGGCTGCAGTTAGACAAATAAACACAGATGACTCCCTCCTATTGGTCAAAGCTTTGTCTACCCTTTGGGGTTTTATCACAGCCCCTCACCAGGCAACTGTTGGGGAAGCTACATCCCATGTCCCAAGAGTGGTGTTTCACTTGTATCTGGAAGAGAAGAGGCAGAGCCCTCGGTGATCTCGTGGCACTGGGCTTGACAGCCAGAGATGTTGGAGCTCCTTTGATGTGGTATGATGGAGGGCGCGCTGCAGGCCAGCCCTCATGGGGGGGATGAGGTGAGATGTGAGAAGAGCCCAGATGGTTTTGGACACAGCTCTCCACTGAGCAAATGGCCAATGACAGGGAGGCAAGCGGGACTGAGTAAATCTGAGGAGGACCATCAGCCAGGGTCAATACCAGGACTTTCCGTGTATCTCAGCGTCTATAGAGAAGTAGCCAGACCACTTTTAGATTCGACTTTTTTATTCTGGCTTGTTCTGCTGAGATGTACAGTCATCCTCTCAAGTCCAACCATGGTCTCTGTAGACATGGTGCATTACCATTCCTCCATTGTTTTGACCTGGGGGCTGGTTTCTCTTTCAACTGATGCCTTTTACCTGCTCAGTGGATGGAAGGTTTTACAGTTTCTCCAAGTTGCTTTGGATGTGTGGGAAGTGACTCCTGTTCACCTCACAACGCCAGCGTAGGGTAGATCTAAAGCACTATGCTGACCTAATTCCATGCAGGTTATGGGCCGTAATTTTCCTCTACTCTAAAATTATGAAAACTGAATTGGATTCTGTAATCTCCACACCTATGGGACCCGAAGGAGGAGCCAGGCAGGAGTTTATTATCACATCAATAGCTACGTTTTTTGTTTTTTGTTTTTTTAATGAAACTTTGGTTCTTCTCCTCAGCTGAGAGATTCATTTTTCTAGATTTGGCTGGTGGGTATTGGGGTGGGAATGTAGCCAAGCTTCTCTCTAACTTTTCCTATCATAAGGTGGATTTGAGAGACTTTTTTACACTTAGTGATCAAACATTTTAATTTTTTTTCTTTCAAAGGTGATGGTACACTTTCTTCCATTTGCAGAATGCTGGATTCCATTTTCCTGATGGCGTGCAAGAAAATACTAACATAATTGGAGTTTAGCGAGATAATAGAGAATATTTAAAATCTTACCAACTATGAATGCAAATTGAGGAATGAAATCCACTCCTACTGAGGAACTGGGTTAGGGCTTATACTTCTTTGGGAACCCATCATTTTTCCTGGAAGAAGCTACTAGTTTGTCAGTGACCTTGGCTTCCTGTCTCAGAGCCCATGACAGACATCATCATTAATTAAGCACACGCAATTCTCTCCATAGGGAGATGTCTTCAGTCCACATTCTTGTCCACTGTACTTTCTCCACCCACCACGTAAAGTCTGTTGGGGGCTAGCATAATGGCTTTTCTGCCCGCCTCGCCCCAGGTCAGGTCCATTGACTCCGTATGTTGAAATTTACTCCGCTCGCATAAAGCCATGAGCAGGCATCACTCAACAAGCTCTCAGAAATAAGCATGAGCTGATTTCTGGGTTTGGAATCTACCAGTGCTATTATCAAAAGAAATCATTTACATTTTCTGCACGTCTGAACTTTGCCTGCCTTGGAGAATGGCGGGGAAGGAAAGCTAATACAATTTGATAAAATGGCTAAAATGAGTCTATTTGCAGTCCTGCAGCTTTTAGAGCTGAGAATTTAAATATAGCCACATAGTCACCCATAAATGTAAATGTATGTGTATTTGGACAGAGAATGGGAGCTGAGAGTCGATTTTGGACTTGAGGTTCAATTTTCCTGCTGGAATAAATATTGAAGCTGAGGTTGACTGCATTGAAAATTCTATCAATTGTTGGACTGGCTTCTTATTCTCCTTTCATTGGATTTTTTAATCCACAGGATGTAAATGTCTGCCCCCCCCCCCTTTCTTTTTTCTCTGCCTTTTCAGCTTTGTTCCCCGCTCCCGCCCTTGCAGCTCCCTTCCTGAAATGGTGCTGAACCCTGGTGTCAGCATCATTGTTTTACAATGAGGGAGCCAGGGTTTCTGACAGTTTCCGCCCTGCTCCTGCCCATGCTGGAAATACCAAAAGAATGGCAGACATGGAAATGCCTCCCATTTATATTCATTTGGTATTTGGTTCTAGTACCGAATATGAATGGGTATTGAATTTTATTTCCAAGTCAATATTGAACTCAAATGTCATTCATTTGTAGAGGGTACATTTTAAGTAAGCATTACCTCTCTGGTCTTTTCAATATCAAATCAAAGCACATGGGCCTATGCAAGTTTGTGTTGTGTACAAGACCCTGTGCTAAGTTTTCCAGGGGACACAGCATTAGACAGAATGGGTCTGGGCTCTCCAAAGTTGCAGTGCTATCTGGAGAGGCAGGACATGTGCAACTGTCTTCATAAATCATACATAACTCAGAGACTGTAGTGGCTGATATGGAAATTTCTTCAGTTTAGTCCTCTGGAAAATGGACATGATAATGTTCTTTTATTTCTTAGAGTTGTGCTGATTGGTGAAAAAAATGAAAGGACATTTAATTAGGACGTAAAATATAGTAATTGCTCAGTACGTTTTCTGTGTGCACATACATATGTGTGTGTGTGTGCACATATGTACATATACACTTATGTATATGTAAAATGTATTTGGATGATTATAAAATGGAAATTTTATAGTTCATATAATTGTGATGTGTGCTTAGACATTTCTCATGCAAGGGACCACACCAGACAGCGTATGGTGTTAAATTGTTATGCTAGCAGGGACTTCTAGAGTTCAAGAGGAAAGGTATCTTTGAGGTTGCCCTTTTGGGAGTTTCACAGAGGTCAGAGGAATTTAATTGGTTCATGAAGAGGAGTTTGCAATAAGGAAAGGCAGAGTAAAGACTTGGTCACTGAACATTCCAAGGGGCAGGACAACATCCCCTTATGTTCCCTTTGCCCTTTCCTCTTGTTTTTCAACATTGTGTGAAATAAAAACTCAGGGGGGAAAAAGGACTGATACTGAATCTTTCAGAGAGAACCAGCTTAGCAAGGAAATTGTTCAGCCAATATCCTCTGAGCAAGGTAGCTGAGTCCCTTGATCTTTTCAAGGGACTTGAAAAGTCCCTTTTCCTTGCCTTGAGACTTGATCGTTGTGTTACCCAACATGCAAGACTTACCCTTGAGACTCCATTTCCTTCACCTTGAGACTTGATCTTTGTGTTACCCAACATGCAAGATGAGGGAGCCGAAGTCCTTTGGTGCGTACAGCACACTGCCTGGAAATCTCTTGGTCTTTCTGGTTGCATATGAAAACCTACAGGTGGATGAAGTTGTAAGACTGCTCTAGACCTTGATGGTATTGATGCCTTGGCTTTTATATCCAAGTTTTAGGTATCTTCCAAGTGTTGGTCTCTAAGGGTAAATGCTTCCAATTGTTTGAAAGTAGTAGGCAGACAATCTGAGGAAGAAGTGTGATTATATTCTCTAGTTTACTCACTGTCTTTTGTCTCCAGTATTGCTTGACTCTGAAAATTTAGTAATAGATATAAAGAAGGAGTAAAAAGAAAAAACTTAGCTGTGCCTGAAGAATTTAAGATAAGTACCTCTTACAGGGTTTTCAGGAAGAGTTCAGGAAGTGGCAAAAACATTTTGGATGCACTGAGAAACCTAGAACGACAAATCAGCTTTTTTTTTTTTTTTAGTTTTTATTTTTTTGCAAATCAACTTCTATAATTAAAGTCTTTAAAAAAACATTTTGGATGAAGATGCTAAAATATGTCATGGAAATATTTTTTTCCTTTTTGACTTAGCCTTGTGTGAAAAATGTTTCTCTAGTAATCTGCTCTTGGCGGTTTCTCAAATGCTTAGATTCTAGCGTCTCTTTCTCTTGTGTGTGTTACTTGTATTGCCTTTTTGGGATTATCAAAGGGTTCTGGGATTTAATTTTTTTTTAATTAAAAAAATTTTAATTACATGTTGTTGGGATCCAAAGCCAAGAGCCAAGAAATAACTCCTGAGATGTTTTCAGTTCAACAAGGTGCTGTTAGTAAAGCACCCACGGACCCATGTGCAGAAAGAGCTGCTGGCCTTGGATTGTGAGGGGCAACTGATGATATACTTTAGGGTTGGGGGAAATAAAGATGAATGGAAATTCCAAAAGAATTTTCTTTTTCTTTTCTTTTTAAAAGATATTATTTATTCATTCATGAGAGATTTGGGGGGAGGACAGAGGCAGAGGGAGGGGCAGGCTCCCTGTGGAGCAGGAGCCCCAATGTGGGACTCCATCCCAGGACTCCGAGATCATAACTTGAACTGAAGGCAGAAGCTTCACTGACCAAGCCACCCAGGAGCCCCCAAGAGGGTTTTCATCTGCTAAAGACTCACAGGATACTGACTCCTTGCTATTGTCAAGCAAGGTTATCTTTCCCCAGAGCAAAGCATGAACAGCAAGACAGCTGGGAGTGTCCTGGAGGAAGGTTCCACTCCCCCGTCTCAAGTATTTGTCCATGGGCTGCAGGTTATAAGGACATTTAATTTTATGTACATTTCTTTCTGCCTTTGTTTCCCACATCACACGCACCTTGTTTTCCCTTAATATGTCAGTGAGGTATATCATTGAACGTATCTTTTCAAAAAGGCTATTTGGTGCTTTATAGGGACATGAAGTACTTGGGAGAGACTGCAGTGCCCACAGTTTTCAGGGTGTGTGGCTAACGCTGAGTTCACCCCCAGCCTCCTGAAAGCAGAGCTCGGTCACACTCCGCTTTTGGACCGAACACAGATGGATGCCCCACTTGTCCGACTGACCTGAGGACATAAGCCCGTGTGAAGTTTTGGGGGAGAAATTTTAGACAACTGTGGACGTTCTCTGCCCTTCGTGCTTATCCATGCATTACTCAAATCCCTTCCAGTGAAAAAATGAGTTTAGTCACGCCGAGAGAACAGTGTTCTTCACGGCCATTGTATCCATCCCCCTAACTTGTAAACAGTTCTCAGACCTGCACCACGAAGGCACTCACAGCCCAGAGGCATCCAGCAATTCTCAGGCTTTTCTCTGGCAGGCTGGCCGGCCCCCACTCTGACAGTCGGATGTCTCTGATCTGTGGTGTTGGCTTCTGCCCAGCTCTTTCTGCGTGTTCGTGGCTCTAACAGAATGCACCTGCACCCTGCCCTCTCAGCTCACACATCAGGGTCATCTTAGAGGGTCCTTCCCTGACTGATAAGCCACATTTGTGCCCTGGTCACTTGTCCTTGTGGTGTCCAGTATTCTCATAGTGCCCTGAAGGTTTCCTTCTCAACATTTGCTGTAATTAGTAATTAATTGCTCATTTACTTGGTTGCTCACTTAATGGTATTATCCTATGCTAGATTTCAAGCTCCTTAAGGGCAGAACTGTTCCTCTTTTCTCTGTTACATTTCTCAGCAGCTACTACTGGGCCTGGTACATGGTAGCTGCTTATAGATCTCTTGCCTTGATGGATGGATGGATGGGTGGACTGATGGATGGATGGATGGACGGACAGATGGGTGCACAGGTGCCTGGATGGAAGGTGGGAAGGACGGTTCATTTTGGCCAATTTCAGGGAGGCAGGATGGTGTTGTGCTTGTCACACCATAGTGCATGGGTTGATGATCAGCTGTGTCTCTTCACTGTGCAACCTTGAGCAAAGGGTCTAAGTTCTCTGTGCCTCCAAGAAATGGAAGAAATGCACATGACAGGATTTTGAAGAACAAGGAGGTCATCCATATAAAGCATTTAAAAGAGTACCTAGCACACAGTAAATTAGAAACTGATAATTAAAATAGGGGTGCCCAGGTGCCTCAGTCAGTTAAGCATCCGACTCTTGAGTTCAGTGCAGGTCGTTATCTCAGGGTCATGAGATCAAGCCCACGCAGGGCTCTGTGCTCAGTGCGGAGTCAGATTGAGATTCTCTCTCTCCCTTGTCCTCTATTCCCCTCCTACTGTCCTTCCCTGACGTGCATGCACTCTTTCTAAACAAATGAATGAACAAAAATGGTAACTAAGATAAAGTCATTTTTTAGACTCTCTGGTTACAATAAGTAAATACTAATGTAGGGAAGTACTTTTTTAAAAAATTTTACTCATTTGACAGAGAGAGATCACAAGTAGGCAGAGAGGCAGGCAGAGAGGGGGAAGCAGACTCCCCACTGGGCAGGGAGCCCGATGCGGGGCTCGATCTCAGGACCTTGAGATCAAGACCTGAGTCAAAGGAAGAGGCTTTAACCCATGGAGCCACCCAGGCACCCGTGTAGGGAAGTATTATTATTGCAGTTTGCAACATGCTTTTTGTCATCAGATCGAGCAAATTAGAATATTTTTTAATTCCTTGGAGAATGTAGAATCTAATTTCCTTCCTCTGACATTAAGTGTCACCCCCTAAATGAATAAGTAGCTCCAATAAAAACCTGAACTTTTCCCTTTCTAAAACTGCATTTTATGACAAGTGAGATAATGTCATGGCCCCTAAAAGGCTCAGGGCACATTTGTTTTACCTTTGAAACTTAAAGATAACCAATACATCTTGTGTGTGCTATTAAGGAAAAAAAATCTATTTGATTCCGTTTGTTCACCTAATAATCCTTTTAGAGAGATTCACTCTCCCCATTTGACAGATAAGAAAACCAGACCTGGACTGATTAAATGAACTGCCCATGCAATATAACAGAGATTTATTGAACACCTGCTCTGTGCCAGGTGCTCTGAGAGATAGGGACTAAGGCTGTGGTTGGGCTCCCAAGTTGTTGAGGTTCTGTAGGAAGGAATATGCACACGTAATGTGCAGTCATGGAGCTGCTGACTCAGAGCCTCCCCCTCCAAACCTCCACCCTCTGCGTGTTCTGGAGGCAGTGAGCATGTTCCTGGAGGAAGTGAGGCCGAGAGCCGCAGCCCTTGTAAGTGGGAATCAAAATGGCTGATGTGAGAAACATCTGATCTTCAGGCCTAATAGAGAACTTTCCAAGCGTGACAACAGTTCCTAAATCGCTGAGGCTTTCCCACTTCCTCACTGTCAAAACAGTAAAACTAATTGCCCCCAGGCTCCTTGATTATCTGCAGCACAGCTGCTGCTTTGACCGCTTGAAAAATGAATAGGCCTCCCCATAAGAGGTTTATTTCTAGGAAACAGTGGAATTCTTGCTGAGTAGGTTACCGCCTGCTTACTGTAAGTGGTCAGCCCTCCTCTTGGGCCCCTGGCGTTCTGGGATCCTGGGTACGTGGCCAGCAGTCTTCTTGTCCCGTGTCCTTCTTCACATAGCTACACATTTTGTAAGCTTTTTTCTCCCTTGAGGTAGAAAAACAACAATTTTCATTATTTGAACTTCTGCGAATCACTGAAACTCACTGAACTTAATTTCCTCACCTGTACAGTGGAAATAATAGCAAACTTAAAGTCTGCCTCTAAGGTTGGTTGACATTGGATCAGTAATGGAATACCCACTTCCCCCACCCCACCTTGATTTATATTCTCCTTGGAGGGGGACAAACTATAAACAACCAAATGACTCCAGAAGATGTTCGATGGTGAAGTGCTGTGCCGACAATGAGGAGAGACTGGAGAGAAGATGGGCAGGGGGCTGTTGCACATAGGATGAGCAGGAGGTTGTCCTGAGCAACCTATATCAGCACTTGAGCTCTAGTGGGAATTGTTCAAAGTGGACCTGACGAGATAGCCGTCTGTGCAAAGGCCCTAAGGAAGGAGTGTGTTTGGCTTGTTTGAAAAATAGGAAGGAAGTCTGTGTGGCTGGAGCTGAATGAACAAAGGAGAATTGGTAGATGTATTATCAAGAGAAGAGGGGGTGGGGGTTAAGCCCAGACCATAGCGAACCCTATAGGCCTTGGCAAGAATTGGGGGTTTCATTCTAAGTTAAGTGGAGAGTCATAGAGGTTCTGGGCAGTGGTGGGACATGATCTGATGGACAATTTAAAAGTATCACTCTGGGGGCACCAAGGAGGCTCAGTCGGTGAAGCATCTGATTCTTGATTTGGGCTCCCGTCATGATCTCAGGGTCATGAGATCGGGCCCTGCATTGGACACAGTGCAGAGTCTGCTCGAGGTTCTCTCTCTCCCTCTCCTCCTCCCCCTGCTTGCTCACACACGTGCCCACTCTCTCTCTCTCTCTGTCTCTCTCTCAAAAATGAAACGAAATATAAATCTATCCCTCTCCTGTTGGGTGGGAGGTATACTGTGAGGAGGGAAAATAGAATGAGAGCACTTTTCCTGTGTGTGATAGATATGTGTTTCCAGGATGTTGAACTGAGTAGTCTCATGGGAATCTAAGAGTTCTGAGGGTTTCCCAGGCCTCAGATAGATGTGTGTATTGGTGAGTACCCTCCCTGCTGGTGGATTATGGGGGGCTCTACCACTGGGACCTGGAAAATCAGCACCAGCCAAGTCTGAAGGGAGGTAGAGTCACAAAGCAGGAGCTACTAGGGCTTGGGCCTGCTGATGACCAGTCCATACAGGACCCCACTGGAGACACTGAGGGTCCCGAGAGGACACACCCCCTCTGTCAGATTGTCAAGGAAGGGTTCTTCCAGATACAGTCCACGGTTAAGGAAAATCTCTGAAATATGGTATAATTGCTTAAAGAAAACTAAACTTCCAACCAGAAGAAAGATGAATTTCTGTCCCAAAGGAGATTGGGTACTGTGCTTGCAGGTGGGGATTGGAAACGAGAGGAGATAATTGATGGAAAATGGTCGTTCTTTTGCCCATGCGATTTGCAGTGGGTACATTTTGACCCTGATAAATAACAAAAGCTTTTGGCAGAGAGTCTGGGCCTAGCAAGTGCGCGGTCAAAGTTACCCCGTGGGCTCCCATAACAGTCGTGAAAGAAAGGGATGGTTGGGGGACGATGCCCCTCATTGGTACTTTCCCAGCAAGCCAGTCTTCTGTGATAGTCAGGACTCCCAGCATGAAGAAGTGTCCTTCATGTCCTCTCTTTCCAACTTCTGACAATCATGTGGGGCCAGAAAGCCCCTCTATAGTCCCTTTTGCTCCTCGCTAGCTACTGTGCAGGGCCAGGTAACACAGAATGGGGGCAACAGAGCACCACTCACACCTGGAAAGTCATTGGTTAACCTAGCCGGAGACCAGCACTCTCTGATCCTCTCGCTCTGGCTCACATCCGGGCCATAATCACATCCCATCTCTCCATAAATCCCCATGGAGCTCTTGCAGGAGAAGAAATGGCTGCTTTTCCAGAGTTCTCCACAAGTGCTTTCTCTTGGCAGTGCTTGGAATTAGTACTTCGAAGACTCTAGGCATTTAATAAAATGTTGCTAGACATTATCCATTAGGGATGCTCTTAAGCCATCTCCAAGCTGGGAAATAAGCTTCTCCTTCTTCTGTGAATGAGCGGCCTGTCTTAGGATCTGTTTGATTTCCTTGGGCAGGACTTTTTTCTGTATTTAAAGGTTATGTCCTTGTGGCTTCAGCATCAGAAACAGAACTGGGTAATGCCTCCTGGATGAAAATTGGCTACCAGAAGGTGTTAATCAACAGTGCCTATATCTGCTCTTTTAGACTTGATGATCCAAGACTTAACAAGAAAAGACCGAGCAGAACTCTGTGTTGTGCTCAGTGGGTTCTCGCAGAACTGACGGCATGTCTGTTTTAGTCCCTGGTGAGTTTGTTAATGCCAGCCCGTGGCACTTATTGTCATTAGGTAGTGGAGCTTTTCATGGTGTTCTCTGCTGACCTGTGAGCCCCGTGATTTTGGTCACTAGATCCGAGCAGCTACATTCTTAATTAGATCAAGATAGGATCTAATTTCAGGCTGAGGTTATACTAAATGTAGTATGATAGCCTGGACAGAGTCTTGGAACAGAAGGAGGAGCATAGTAGATAAATTGGGGGAAATCCCAATAATTTCTTTAGTTAATGGTAACAGCTCAATCGGGCAGCATTGTACCAATGCTAATTTATTGGTATTGTTGAATGGAACAGTTACGTGAGATAGGAGCCCACAAAATCCTCATTTAAAGAGCCAAATCAGCCAAGTCTGCATCCCACCAAGTCCCCTGGTCAGGGTATATCCCACCTTTGTTCTGCAGATGAGCAAAACTGCTGGTTGGGATACACATTGGGCCGTGTAGGTATGAACTTGGTCTGCCAGGACCCATGCACTAGTTGTGACAAGCCCCTCCCCATGCTCCCTGGAAGTCACATTCCCAGTGGTTGGAATACACCTGCAATCCCCAGTGGTTGGGATTCCCCTGCAATCCCCTGCAATTTCCCTGAGATCAGAGTT
>CM053607.1:38880596-38914403 GCA_028646535.1 Procyon lotor | reverse complement strand
GTCTTCGGTGAGCTGTGTAGCTTGGTTTTAATGTTCTTCACAGTTATTCTGGTGCACAGCCAGATTTGGGAATCCCTGGAAAATGAGGCAACTATGAGTCATGAAGACTCAGTTCTAGTCTGGCTAACCTTAGAGTGCCCTTTGCAACTCTGTTCTCCTCCCCTGGCCTCAGTTCACCAATTTGCAACACCAATGGGTCACATCACTAGCATCTTTAAGATCTCTTCCTGAATCTGCGATTTTACTTGGAAGGCTAAAAGTCAATGGGAATAGCTAGGAGGAGGAAATATGCTAAATGTGAAAAAGGTCAACACAAGTTTGGCCAATCAGAATTCTGACAGGGCAAGTGATTTTTTTTTTTTTTTTTTTTTTTGGGATAGCTCCTTGAAAGGCTCTCCCACCATTCAAAGCAAAAAATAATCCACAACCTTTGGTTGCCTCTTATCTCTGAGGCTTGCTGCCTCTGCCTCAAAGCTGCCAGTTTCTTTCTTTTTCTTTTTTTTTTCTTTTTCTTTCTTTCTTTTATTAACATATAATGTATTATTTGCCCCAGGGAGTTTCTTGCATACCAAATTATTTACCAAGTTACAATGAATGAAAAACCTGAGCCTTGGCAAGAAGCCCACTGCTACCCCTCAGTTCTTTCGGCCACCGGAACCAAGAGAGTGCCCAAGTCAGTCTGCAAAAAGGGACCAGAGCCACTAGGCTCCATCAGCCACCTGCTGACAAGGACACAGAACAGCCAAGGAGCTGATGGATGTATCAGAAGTTGCAGAAATTACACAGGAGCAAAACCTGTGTGTTTTGGTTCTAGGCCTAGCTCACAACATCAATAGGTCTGTCCTGCTTTTTACTCCTTGGTTTTATTTCTTCCCCATTGAAAGAAAAGCTTGTGATCTCGAGGCCCAGACCCAGAACTAGGTTGAAAACATAATATGGCCTCTGCAGTGTTTTTATACCAATTAAGTCAACTTTGGAAAACTGCAATAGTCCACATAAAAATCCAATTTTCCAGATTCTCCTGAAAAATCCTAGAAGTCTGGTAACAAAGGCCCACCCATAATCTTTTAGAGCTGAACCGTGGGCTGTTCCCATTCAGAGGGAACTTGCATTCTCCCGGCTACCCCCAGGTTTCACCACACCCTACTGTCTACCGGCCAGGAAGTCTAAGTCTATGGCCAGTTACTCTCTTGCTCCAAGTACCTTTGGTTTGTTTTAAAATAGACAAAATACTTTGGCAGCTACATTTCCAACAAAAGCAGGGATGGGAAAAGGACCGGTCTCAGAGACTGTTGTGTTTCAGACAACTAGGATGAGGTTACACAACTTTTGAAAATGCTTCCTATGCAAACCTGACCCGTTTCATTGATTAGCATTCCCCACCTTCTCCCTGTAGACACAGGATTGACAACCCTTCTCTTAACAGGAGAGTTGAGTGGAGACAGTCAGGGACTTGGGGAACAGGCCCCAACGTGTCTTGAACACTCCAGACTGGCTGTTTCCACTTTTCTTGACCTGCAAAACGCAGACAAAGGTGTAAGCTCAGACCGGTTCTGACTAGTCCCAGAGAAGATGGATACCCAATCTGAATTTCTCCAATCTGACCTTTCTCCAACTTCTTTAATTATAATGCTAAAAATTATGCTCAGGGGTAGAGATTTGGCATGCCAATGAAACAGTGTATTGAGAAGTGTGTTCCGTCAAGTGCACCTGTGTGTCCAACTCCCTCTATCCACCGCCCACCCCCACCCCAGATGCTTAGATGTCACTGCTTTCCTGCCTTGGGGCCCATTAAAACTTTCCCCAACTCTTGTTCTGGGAGCCAGTCTGACACTGCAGGGGTGACAGTGTCTCCCTTCGGCCAAAGCCACTGCCTGCACTAAAGCCTTGCCTGTGTTTATTCATTTGGGGTCCAGCCTCACTCCTACCATTGATTGGAAGTCCAAGGACTCGTGTCTAGTAATAAAACCACGGCCAAAGCTCACTAGGAAACCAGGGAACGGCCTAAAAAGCAGTGCGTTATAGGGCAGAAATGTTTAGGCCCCTCAAATGAAGATCCCTTAAATAGAAAGTGATTGTAAGGGAAAAAAAAAAGAAAAAATTCTCTACTTGTTATCTGTTGAGAAGCAGTTACATTGAGCAGTTAAGGGCAAAGTTATAGAGTCAGACAGCCTAGTTATTAATAATAATCTAGTTATTTAACCTTTCTCCCTGTCTGTCAAATGAAATATTCATAACAAACCCTAAATGCAGCATCTGGCAGATAGTAAATGCTCAGTAAGGGTTATTAGTATTTCCATTATTGGTAAAATGTGTAATGACATAGAACTGGTAAGTGTACATCACGTGGAAATGGATTTATTTTCCATTAATCCCAGGGGCATCTGCATGCATATGAACAACAGTAGCATATGTATTTCTCAGACATTATTTATTCAGTCCACCAACCATACTTGGTGGTTCAGCAGTTCAGTCATCCTCAATGCCTCCAAAGGCTTTAAGGTCAATGGTGAAGAGGGTGGAGAGAGGTAAGGTCACAACTCCAATTCAAGACACTGGGCTTGAATTATGTTTTGGTTCCCAAACTGTCCACCATCCTCTCTTACAAGAAACAAAGTGGGGGTGGAAGGAGAAAAAGGAGAAGAAAAAGGTGTCTTTAGACAAGTCACTGAATGGGGATGAGCTCAGGAAGTGAGGATTTG
This sequence comes from Procyon lotor, assembly GCA_028646535.1. Taxonomy (NCBI): domain Eukaryota; kingdom Metazoa; phylum Chordata; class Mammalia; order Carnivora; family Procyonidae; genus Procyon; species Procyon lotor. Next base: position 38,911,701 of record CM053607.1, on the reverse strand, counting down.
AAATTAGATCCATGACTTTCTATCTGTGCTCCCCAGGGACCACTCTGGGAAAGAACCAGAGGGAGGCCAAGTGGGTGGGTTTCAGGCCCAGCTTTGCTTCAGAGAGCAGAGCAGCTTTGGTGGAGATTCCTCATAATACTGCACGTGAGAGCAGTGAAATACTGGATGTGTGAAACACTCTGCTTCCCAAGTGTTTCAAAGAACAGGGCTTGCTAATCTCAAAAGCGGTGGTTTCAAACTTGGTAGCACACTGGAGTCACTCCAAGGAGCTAAGAAAATACAGATCCATTGGACTTAGCTCAGGGATCGATTTCAATGGTCCTAAGAGTGGCCTGGATGTCCAGATGTGCAAATGCCCCTCTATTGATTTGGCCTTGAAAATATTAGCCAAGACAAAGCCAAGGTTAACCAACGGGCTGCCTTCAGTTTTTTCAACGTAAAGATCCCATGAAGCAGAAGGAAAAAATCCAGTCCCATAAGGAGCAGTTTAGATCATTCAAGAAAGCCAGTGATGCTTGCTTATTTGCTTAAAGACTTGATTTGTAATTGCTTTCCTTCCTGGAGACAGTAAAAATGTAAATGCAGTTTTAAAAGAGCTATGTAAAACCACAGTACATTAAAAAAAAACAAAACAAAACAAAACAAAACCCACACCACAGCCTAGATTCCCACTCAGTTCTACAGGGAACTAAAGCCCCAGGGCACCAGGGCGGTTCAGTCTTTAAGCTTCTGCCTTTGGCTCAGGCCATGATCCCAGAGTCCTGGGAAGCCTGCTTCTCCCTCTCCGACTCCCTCTGCTTGTGTTCCCTCTCTCGCTGGGTCTCACTCTGTCCAATAAATAAATAAATAAAATCTTCAAAAAAAAAAAAAAAAAAAGGAACTAAAGCCCCCACTTTTGTCAAAAAGTAAAAATTAATTTTGATTCACCTCACTATGATAGTTCCTGTAACAGTTATTTTAGTAGGACTTTGTAGCAAAATGAAACATTTCAGTTCATAGAGCCAATAAAAAGGTATACTTGGGCAGGGCTATGAAAACATGGAAACATTTGAACAGGATAATACAGCAACTTAGCTATGGAAAATTAACTGACAAATACGTATCAAGTTGTGTTTTCTGTCATCTTTGGAAAAAAGGAGATTATAGCATTTTTCGTCCCCTGTTTTGCTAATCAAAACCCACCAAGATCATTTTCTAACTGTCTGAGAGAAAGAGACATCTCCTGACATATTTTGGTAAATAATATAAGAGGAACAGCAGACCCGTAAAATTTCTAGTTTTGAAAAAGGTATGTATTAACTGGTCAAAGGGTACTTATATTGCATTTTCTTCAACAAATCGTATACTCACAAGACATTATTTAAGTTGGTGCTGTCAAACAAATAGATCATGAGAGGCATTTTACTTCAAATTTTTCAACAGCCATAATAAAATGTAAAAAGAAAAGGTAAAATGAGTTTTGATATATTTTAACCTGGGATATAAAAAAATTACCATTTCAACATGTAATCAATATTTATTATACCAGAAACAGGTGAATTATCCAGTAAGAGGATTATGGATCAATATAGTGTTAAAATTATTACAGATATTTTACATTTTTTAAAGATGAAGTCCTGGAAATCTTATATGTATTTTACACATATAGCACATACCAGTTTAGATCGTCACATGCATGTCAAGGGAACTATCATGTGCATTTAGGCTATCTCCTATTTAGCTCACTTCTCTATCCCATGATGTCAGTAAATAGCATTTGAAATTGTCAGAAGTTCAGCTATTCATCTTCTATGTCAGTCATGGGAGCAAAGAGATAAAAAAACAGGCAAAAATCAAGAATTTCTTCTATCTGTCTCTTAGCTTCTCTCTGGCTCCCCTTCTAACCTACCCCCACTGGCTGCCCTTGATGCGTCTCTGTTCATTTATTGTGCATCTGAATGGTTTATGTTCTTCCCTGTTCTCAGTTTAAATGCAAAGTAATGAACTGTTTTATGTTTTTCTTTTCAAAAAATATTTACCTACTGACGGTATTGTATTTTTCTATTGGTTAAGAACCCATGAGGTACGAAAGTTTCAACCACTGGCCTATGTGATATTAGACAATGGATTTGAGTTCTTGGGAGTCCTTCCAGGTCTTCATGAGGTCACAAAAGAAATTTAAAGACCAGTGAGAGCCTTGTCAGAAGAAAAACAGAAAAATTAATGACCTATCTTTCCGAAAGGAAAACAAGTTCGTCATCAGAAACAGCAAAATCACTACATGGAACTGCCTCTTCTCTCAAAAATCAGATTTTGCCAGACTCCAAGAAACCACCAGGCTGAAGATCATCTTCCCCCTTTTATAAAATCCTACATCCTCACAGTATTCCACACTTACCACAGGCAATGTTAATTTAATGCCACATCAATGCCCATTTGACAAACTCTATACTGTGGATGTGTCATTGTAGCAGGTACTGAAGATAAAGCGCGAACAAGACACACATCATCCTGTCCATTAAGGAAAACTATAGCGTGTCCTCAAATTATGATTACAATTTAGGGTTTGATGGACATGATGATGCAGGACGATCGGGTCACGCTGGCTGCATATGAAGGAAATGGAACCACCTCACAAAGGGAGGTAATGAAGGTCCCTCAGAGCATACGCTGAGCCTTGAAAGGTATCCAAAAGTTCCCTAAGAGAACAGTTACAGGAGGGTAAAGAAGTATCCCCCATGGCAAAAGCTGGAGGCGCTGGTGTGGTGGTTTAGATGAACCAGAAGGAGTCACTGAGAGGGGATGGAATGAGGGAGGTGACATGTGGGATGGGGTAGAATGCTGAAAACCACAAAGAGCCCCATAAACCATGATAAAGCCTTTGGCCTTACCCCAGCTCTTAATGGAAGCCACCAAAGGGTGTTAAACAAATAAAAGATTCTAGCTGCAGTGAGAACAGAGGAGAGGACAGGGATGGTAGCAAGGAGCCCAGTTAGGTAGGAATCTAGAAGGGTCTTTGCTGTCAAGCCCAGGCTTGGGTTGTAAGCTGGCTGCCAAGTGAATGGAGCCTGCCAATATGTCTTGTTTCATCCACAAACCATTCTGAAAATTAGATGATTGCATGTGAAAAATCTTCATTTCCAGCATCTCCTAAGATAGTCTTGGAAACTGAAGGCCCACTTAGGTATCCCAACATATAGCTGGAGCTGAGGAGCGCTAGTCTTGCTCAGGCAGGGCACCGGCTCCCATTTTCCAAGCTCCCCGGCTCACCAGGGTAATAATCCTGGCTCATTTCTGGCTCCTGTGTACTTGACCTCCAGGGCAGACCAACTAGCAATCAGACTCAAGACAGGCAGAAATTAAAGGGCATGTGCTTCAAGGACTAAATTGGGGAGCAGTTCATCAGGAGGCTCCCCAAGACCAAGAGAGGGAGTACCCAGGAGCTATCAGAGACTCTGGCATCCTGAGAGAAGCTGAAACACTCTACCCAAGGACCAAGCAATAGATCATCTGAATGGTAACATCCAAATCATGGCGCAGCGCATTTATCCAAGCTTAAGCTGAAAGATCGTGGCCCATTTGTAGCAACAGGTAATTCTATGCAGCTTCAAATACAGACCCTGCATTTGTGGGGTAAAAGTCATCTCCTAGTCAGACAGACACAAATAATGGAGGCGCAAGAGCTGCCAGGATCACACCACTTCTGAGTGGGTAGAACTTTTAGACTCTGGAGGCTGGCTAGAAAGCCCAACATTCTTTGAAACAAGACTAGCCAATGTTTGCATATGGTCTGTGTGGGAAAGAGGCCATTCTAGCAGCAGGAGAGGAAAAAAAAAAAACAAGAACTTATGATTATGGGTTTTCAGAAAGTGCCAGCAGCCTCCATTTCCTAACCCCAAGTATGAAATGAATGGGAGAGCATTTTCTCCCTGAAACCTTTCCTTTTGTTTCATTCAAGAGTATGTTTGGCATGAAAATGAAAAGTTCATGAAAGATCTAAGAAAGACAGGAGGCTTTAATAAGTCATTTAACCTGAGAGTACTTCTATCTGGATTCTATTTTCTTGAACATCTGAATGTAACTGCATTAAAAAAACAGAGTTTCTCCCAGCTATTTATTGGACAACTTACAAACTGCCATATCAACAGATTTTGTAGATTTAAGTTTTCCCCTCCTGGCTATTTATTTACTGATCTTTCTCTGTTCTTATCTCTAATTTCCTGTCTCTGTGTTATAAAACCAGCCAATATTTTTTTAAAGCTAAATCATTAATTCAACCAATATCTTGAGAATCTAGTACACAGAAGGCTTGTGCGCAGAAAGCTTGCTTTCTAGTGGGGGAATAAAGCAAACAGGGAACTAACAATTTTTAAATGTCATTTGTTGTAATAGAGGTATGCTATGGAAACAGACAAGGAGGAAAGTCAGATGTTAAGAGGGTTAGGGAAAATGTCATGGGAGTATTTGAGAGCTTTTAGAAACCAAAGCTATCAAAAACTTGGCAATCAAGAGCATAAAATGGCTACTTACAAAGGTAGACTTAGACACTATTCAACAAACTCACCAAGGATTATTTAACCCTCTAGGAGCATTCACCAGCGTTTGCCTTTGCTATTTACTAGTTTATTAAAGGTCAGACTTTGAGAGATTACTTGTTACCATACCTTAAGACCTATAGAAAAGGTAATTCCAAGGCTACAATTTGATTTCTCTATAGGACCCTATTGTCTCTGATCAAATCCATTTCCACACACCTTTTATGGAACACGACACTCTGCTCCTTGCACCTTAAAATGCCCTTTGACCCAGCTTTTCTATCTTTCTTTTATTCACATTTATTAATGAGTTAAATAAAACAGTTAACATATATTCATTACCTATTTGGATAAGAGTCATGTTTATACTTTTTTAATATTATACTTTGACAACGTCAGTCTTTAAAGATCAGTAAACATCTACCTGGAAGTCAGAGGGAAATCCTTCTTTTTAATTTTTCCCCAAAAGAACACAAGCACAGAGGAAAATATAAGTATGTTGAAACACAACAGCTGACTTCCTCTCCTCACTCTCGCAGCCTGGGCTTCCCAGAAGCAAGTCAACCATATTTAACGGCCTCAATGCTTAATTCATGGTTATCCCACACTCCTTTTTAGGCTTCTGTTCCTTTCTCATAATTTACCTTTTTATGATATCACCTATTTTGTAACTCTGAAATATAAGGATTTAGCTTACTTTTCCCTTCCCCAGCTTTTTTATTCTTCTGTGGCTTCAGTTGTAACTGAAGTAACACATCTAAACTTTTTCATGTTTTGTTAACCTCAGGGGAAAAAATATCTTGTCTCCTCATTTTGTTAAAGACCTTCATGTTTCCACATTCCCTTTAAGCTCTTTCTCTTGCCTCGCTATCTACTGCCATCTGTCAACCTTGCTCTTACTTTCACTGTCAAGGTTTGGGGTTGTAACATTTTGGGGTTCCTGGGTGGCTCAGTCAGTTGGGAGTCTGCCTTTAGCTAGGGTCATGATTCCAAAGTCCTAGGATTGAGCCCCATTACCAGGCTCCTTGCTCAGTGGGGAGCTCCTCATCCCTCTCCTTCTGCCTCTCCCCTGGCTTGTGTGCTCTCTCTTCTCTCTTTCAAATAATAATAAAATCTAAAAAAAAAGGAAAAAGGCTTATAACTTTTGGTTAACTTGCCTGTATGTTTCCTCTATAAGATGATTCTAAAGTTGGAAAAGAGTTTATTATGGTGATATAAATTGTCCACTGGAGAACCAGGGAATATACTAAAATGCCATTTATTGCTCTGCATTAAATGTTGTACCCCCAAACAATTGGATTTTTTATTGTTTTTATGCTTCTTGTTTGGAACATGGTTTCTTCATGTAATTTTTGCTACTGTTCTTGTTAAGTCTGATTTCTAATGGCCTTTTCTTGAGAGAAGACACACATGCTTTCCTCACATCACATCACTCGGTTCTTTCGCAAAACTGTTTATGATTATCTGCTCCAATTTTCTTCTTGAAGATTTCCTTCTTAGAGGTCTTGACTTCTCTAATTTTAACCACAAACTTCCTATACCTGTTCTATACCTTACGTTCAACTTTTGGAATGGGAATTTTTTCTTTAGTTTCACCATTTCTTGGTATCATTAAGAAATACTAAATTTCATTGTCAGTTCAGAATAATATACTCAGAAACGGTATAGGAGAGGTCTAGTTATCCTCATGTTTTTAAACACCTTTATCTTGTCCTCACTTGTACACACTCTACTTACTGAGCCAGCTGGGAATCCCTACTTCAATTTACTTCTGATGAAAATAACCCAAATTTTGTACTTTCAATACAATTAATTTTATTTTTAATCCTTTAGATTATGAGCGACCAAATACATGTTGCATAAAAATCAGATTATAGTGATGTAATTAGTGGTTAAGCTGAAACGAAGACAAGAAAAATAAATTTTATAAAATATACACTAGTTCTTAAAAAAAAAAAAAAAACTTATAGTTTGGCTCAGAACTGAATTCTGGACTCAAAACAGTCTTCCCTCAGAAATTGTTTAATGTCTTCTTGACTCTAGTGTTATTGACAGAAAGTCAATATCGGTTTATTGTATATCGGTTTAAAAGTAATTTCTTTTTGTATAAGGTTTTGTTCTCTTTCCCATCCAGAAGCTTTTAAATTCTTTTAGTCCTAGAATTTTTAAAATTCAATCTTATACATCAGGAGCTTGTGCTTAATTCCCATTTAGGTCACTTGGCTTGTGACATGTAAATTCAACCTACTGTCTCCCTTGAATAATATTTTAAAATTTCCTTCATAATCAAATATACCCACCTCCCAAATTTATCTGGTATCTCTGGAGACTTTACAATGAGATTTATTTACTATATTTGACTCTTTATTTCCACTAAATATGCTCTTTTCTATGACCTAGATCTATACATTATTTCACAACCTTCATTAATTTAAAAAAAAAATAATTAAAGGAGATATTTCTTACTCTGTTTTTTAAATACTCTTCCATATGTGTTTTACAAATGGATTACCTTTTACTATTTTTAAGGATACTGATAAGAAGGTTTTATTTTTTATTTTTTTTAAAGATTTTTATTTATTTGACAGAGAGAGATCACAAGTAGACAGAGAGGCAGGCAGAGGGAGAGGGGGAAGCAGGCTCTCTGCTGAGCAGACAGCCAGATGTGGGGCTGGATCCCAGGACCGAGATTATGACCTGAACTGAAGGCAGAGGCTTTAACCCACTGAGCCACCCAGGCGCCCCGATAAGAAGGATTTAAATACACTCCTTTGTCCTTCACATTATCTATATTTTTACTCTGGTTATACATTTTAGTAATATTTGCCTTTCCTTCATGACTTCTCCTATGCAAGTGATTTTCTTCATTGGTGGATTCTCTTTTTCTTTTTTTTGTTTGTTTTATAATAGGAAAATAAATGTTTCACTTATAGTTATGAGGCAGAAAAACATGAGTTAATGTCACTCCTGCTACAATTATATAAACTAGCCAGATAAATCCAGTGCCTAACCTTTCTTTAAAGATCTTCATTGAAGAGCTGTAGACTCAAAGGAATCTAAAAGAAACTCCAGAAAATTATCTCATACTTGAGAGAAGGTGCAGAGGTCAGAGGGAAGGTGAGCAGAGCAACAAGCCCACTAGAGAAGGACAGCCTTTGTTTGACCAGGAGAAACTAGCCAACTATGGATGAATATGTAAACTACCATGGGAAATGATGGAAAATGAAGCTAGAAATAACCAAATGCAAAAATTCATTCCACAGAACTAAATGTAAAAGCTAGAGCCATAGAACTTCTAGAAGAAAGTATAGAAGAATATCTTTGTGATTTTATGTCAGGCAAAAATTTACAGGTAGGACACAAAAAGCACAGACCCTAAAATGAAAATGTGAATAAAGGGACACCTCGTCAAAATTAAGAACTCCTGCCCTTCAGAAGGTACCACAAAGAAAATGAAAAATCAGGTACCAAACTGGAAGAACCTATCTGTAGGATATAAAAGACACAGAATTTATACCCAGAACACTTAAATCATTCCTATAACTAAATAATTAAAAAGACAATGCAGATAAAAATTGGGTCAAAGACTTGAATAAACTCTTTACAAAAGAGATATAAATGACCAATAAATACAACCTGAAGTGCTTAACATTATTAGTCAACAGAGAAATGTAAGTTAAAACAAGTTGAAACAAAAAGCTATCATTTCTATTGACTAAAATAGTTAAAATTAGCAAGGTTAGCAAAATTGTTAGCAGAAAGAACAAATGGATCTCACACATCTCTTGTAAGAGTATGAAGTAGGAATGAAATACACTGGAGAACAATTTGGTGGTTCCCTATAAAAATAAATATACACCTATCCCATGACTCAGCAATTCCACTCCTTGATATTTACCCAAAGAAATTAAAATTTATATCCACACAAAGATTTGTTCAAAAATGTTCCTAAGAAATACTATGCAGCCATCAAGAGAAATGAAATCTTGTCATTTGCAACGACATGGATGGACCTAGAGGGTGTTATGCTAAGCAAAATAAGCCAGTCAGAGACAGACAATTATCACATGATCTCTCTGATATGAACAATTAGAGAGGCAGGGCGGGGGGTTTTGGGGGAGTGGGGGAGAGAAATGAAACAAGATGGGTTGGGGAAGGAGACAAACCATAAGAGACTCCTAAACTCACGAAATGAACTAAGGGTGGCTGGGAGATAGGCGGGGGTAGGGTGGCTGGGTTAAGCACATTGGGGAGGGTATGTGCTACGGTAAGTGCTGTGAAATGTGTAACCCTGATGATTCACAGATATGTACCCTGGGGTAAATAATACATTATATGTTAATAAAAAAATAATTTAAAAAAATGTTCCTAAGAGCATGACTCTAATATTCCCAGACTGGAATCAACCCAGACACGCACCAAAAAAAACAAAATAGGATATATTCATTCATGGATATTGGTGAGAAATAATAGTGATAAATCTACTAATACACACAAAAACATGGCTATTTCCCCAGATCATCATTCTGAATGAAAGAAGCAAGCAACAACAGTATATATCATGAATAGCCATTTATAAGACATTAAAAGGAGAAGATCACTCTTGCCTCAAAAACGTGAGGAGGAAAACATCAGGACTCAGGGAACTTTCTAGTGATGGAAATGTTCCTCATCTTGATCATTTCTGTAGTTACAGAAGTGTATATGTTTGCAAAATTCAAACTATACACTTACCATCTTATCTCAGGAAAGTTAATTTAAAAAAAAAAAAAAGGAATAGGGAGATTGAGTTAACTATTTTATTAGAGATGAAATTTCCTCCACTGTTTTAGAGCAGAGTCATCTTATGTAAGGATTAGAATATAGAAGTACCCATATTTGAGGCAAAATTAACGTACAAATGACCCTTGAAACGTCAGTAGAAAAGTGTCTAGTAGTTCACATTAGATATATCACAAAGGCCTTCTTCTAGGGAAGAAATCAAATTCAACACAGTCAGAAATAGTTACCTTATGTATTTTCAATCTATTATTACACTGAACATGTTCATATAGTCAAGTTATATTCAATACAGTGAGATGATCACCTTGAAAAGCATGAAAGAACGGAGACCTAATAAATTAACAAATATGTGCCCCATTTCACTGTCAGCATAAAACATGCTCTTATTGAGTAGAAAACGGATACTTCAACTATTTTTCTCAATATTCTTATCAATCATGTCTAATAGAATTGAGCTAAGTTAAAGGTACATACTATAAAGCAGTCTTTTGTATTCAGCTCTCACCATGAGGTTCTACCCAGGAATAACATGGCTACCTGGGTGGCCATTCTGCGGGTGTGACGGAGCTGCAGCACTGGCTGACTTTCCTCGAAGATGGACGGGCAGGAAACTAATCTCGGGCTTGGCATGCTCTTGAAGGGCAAAGGCAAAGGACCTTACTAGGAGGACATCCATCAGCCCCAACAGCTAAGCTCTACATCTTCCTTTAGGAAGCTCCGTCAGTGTCTTCAGAAAAGACCCTTCCAGTTTGTTTTGCCTAAGGAGACAATGATCTTATCACTGTCTGTTATCTGTTAATGAGAGGCTATGGAGAAGAGTTGAATCATTCACACCACAGGCAGATTCCCGTCCCCCCCACAGGCAGATTTTTTAATTAATCCTTTCCTTTTCCTTCTTTCTTCCTTTAGGCTCACACTTTGTCACATTTCCCAATTTTAGAGCATCTACTGAGAGGTTTCCTCAGATGGCTTTACTGAGCTAGGTTTTATCTATCAGAAAACAGCATTTCCTTTATACATCTTCCAAAGATATCTTGAAGTCTTCCCTGCTGTTTATCTCTTCTCCCATCCTTCCTACCAGGTGGGGTTTGACCAAAAACTATATAGGGGAAGGAGAAACATTTGCTTGAGTTCAATTCCACATCTTCAAGTAAAAGAGCAGAGATCAATGCCATGAATATCTTTAAATGTCAAAGATTATTTCTGGTTGTTTTCTATGTTTATAATCTCACCTATATCTCACATACTTGCTTAATATGGAAACTTGGCCTCTCTTCCTATTTTATCTGTGTACTGTATCTCCTAAAGAGGAACAAGAATAAAACCACAAACTAATTAAAACTAGGGTGCAAATGCCTTCTATGTTACTACAAGAGGACTTCTTAACTTTTAAGCCATAGATGAAGTTAAGTGGATCCAAACACATCCTGAGATTGGACCACATATATTTACATGTGGTCATCGTATTGGAAGAAGAAATTCTGTGGTTTCATTGTAGAGACTGATAGAAGGTCATGTGATTGAAGAAAGATACCAGAAAATTAGTGGCCACAATGAATGGATTCTATTTCTCTTTCTGGAGAAGGGAGCTTTTATCAGCTTTATTATGGTTATAAATCAATTTTTCATCAGACTTTCCCATATTATCAGACCATAATAATATCAAAACATTATTTGCAGAGAAAATGTCACCTGTCACAAAACACAATCAAGAGGGCTATGCCACTAAATTGAGTCTTCAGAAGTCTAAATTATTTTGAAAATCCTCTGTTAGGATAATTTTTTTTTTAAAACCTGAATAATCTCCCAGGACATTAACATTGATTACATCAAATTCAAACCATAGACATATCTCTTCAGACATCACATATGTAGTAAAATGTTGCAGAAGGGATTCTTGGCTTCCCAAGTCTAACTGATCAAAATGATAACTTGTTAAACCTTTCCAAGATCCTAACACAAGACCCATAATCTATGAAGGAAGGAGTTATGCTTTGGATACAGGGAAGGCAAGGGGTACCTAAATGTATTTGAAAGAAATACACAAAATGTATTTGAAAGAAATACATTTTTAAGAAAAGAGGTCCTGACCTTGAAAAGAATAACTAGAAGCTCTCTGGAAAGGAAATCTTCCAGTCCAGAAGAGCAAATAGGTTTTCATTTCCATGCTACAATCAGCTATTTTATGGAGTCATGTGTTGGGAGAATTCTAGAGCTCCTGAGCTAGAATTAACGAGCATGTTTGCACAAGGCACAGGAAAGGGGGGGGATGTAGAACCTGCAAGGTGACCCCAACCCTGTGGTCAGGAGAAGACTTAATAAAGGCTGTAAAACACAGTACTGTATGAGAGAGACAGATAATAAGAGTAGATAGTGTAGTTAGGAAGGAAATAAGACTACAAGACCTCTAAGGGTGCCTGAGTGGCTCAGCTGGTTAAGTGTCTGACTCTTCATTTCAGCCCAGGTCATCATCCCAGGGTCCTGAGATCAAGCCCTCCATCAAGCTCCCCCCCCCCCCCCGGTCCTCCCTCCTCCACACCCTGCCATATGCGCACTCTCTAAAATATGATAAAATAAAATGTAAAGAAAACTTTTAGAATAGATTATATAGACAGAAAAATATGGAGAAGCAGACAGAAACCAAAAACAAAAATAGCAAACAACCAAAATTTAGAAATCTGAAAAGGACCAATAAACTGTAAGGAACTGACCTATTTTTAAAGTGACTCCATCCTACACTATATTTCAGTACCTTCTCTCAGTTCCACTGTCTATTGAGTACCGACTATTTTCCAAGAAGAGCTGGGAACTAGAAGGAGAGTGACTTCTAAACACAATTATACTGACCTCTCTTCATCCTAGTAGTTACAATGAAGGTTTGAAAAAAACGCCATGAAGTCAGACAGAGGGAAGAAGTGACACACAGCTCGGGGAAGTCCCACAAGGCTTTCAGTGAACTTGGATCTTAAAATGTGAGTTTTTCAGTATTTTGGTTTTTGTTTTTTGGCTTTTTTTTTTTTGGTCAGGGAGTAGCAATGAGTGACTCTGAGCAAAAAGACCAGCGGGTCCAAAGGAGTGGGGATTTAAAAGGACATGGCCTATTTCTGGAAAAACAGAGAAGGGCACCTCAGTAGGTGCAAAGGCTGGGGGTACGGGGGAGGGAGGCAGACAGCAGACAGAGCTATGAGACCAAAAGGAACAGGAAATACTGTGCGCTGGACACTGAGGTCTTTGAACAGCTCTTCAGGGGTGATTTTCAAGGTGTTTTCACAATTATTCCCATTTGATCCTCATAACAAATATATGGGATGGACATCCCTCCACTCTGCAACTCAAGCTAAAGGTGAAGAAAGTGCTGGTGTGAACATTTCAAAAAACTGTCATGAAGAAGAAATGGCAAAGTGGGCTTTAGTGGTAAAGGGGAAGAATAAGCAGGTTGAAAACAAAGTCCTTCTGAGGAGATCTTTTGTATGGGAATTTGCAGTTCAGATTTTTAACCTAGGCTCTATTTGCATAGTTATAAAAGCAGCATGGCCAGTTGGAGGAAAAGTTAAAATGGCCATTTAGTCACTGTCATTGTCATTGTCAGTGGGAGGGGTGGTGTTGCATTCTGTGTTTTAACCTTTGCAGTCTGCAAATAAGACCTCAATCTGTACAAGATTTTGAACACAGCCACAGCTAAGATTTCGTTTCAAAGGCCTTGGGTAAAATTCAGCCAGAGTAAACAAAGAGACTGCAAAACATCATGCTCAAGGGGAGAAATACACATCTTTTCTTCAGAAACTGTCAAAAGGAGAAGATTCCTAAAATGAGTGCTCTTTGAATTAGAAACAAAGCAGATAGGAAAAAGGTGCTACCATGTTGTAGAATCAAAGACCAGGGCAGCAGGTTTCCTGTAGTTGGCAGGCTTCATAGCAGGATAAAACATTCTGTGAATGGAACTCGGTCCATTACCTGCATTTCGAGGGCCTAACCCAAATATCAGAGAATTTCTCATTCAACCAGGGGCGTTTCAGAAAGTCACTTACTATCTCTGTTCCTCAATTTCCCCATGTATAGAATGGGATAGTCTCTTAAGAGCTACTACTCTAGGTAAAGAAAAAAAACCAAAACAAAAAACTATAGAATAAAAGAAAAAAATTAGACCATATCCCAAATAAGACTTTCTGAATGGTGTTCTAACATCTCATGGTATACAACGAGTGCAAAACTCAACAAGTAGAGTTCCTGTTCACCATGGTGACACAGGATGATCCTGAATTTACCTCTTGCCATGAACACACTGAGTCTATGCCACATATAGAACAATTTCTTCTTAAAATACCTAAAGGCTGGTGGCGTGATGAGCACACATGAGGCAAATGAGAAGAAAACTACATAAAGGCCAGTAGGAGAGGCTAGGGCACCGTCTCACTGTAAACCCTACACTGGGGGTGGGGGGTGGAAGGGGTGGGAGGGTAGTGAAGTTCCCTTCAAGTGACCACGACTTAAAGGAACTCAAAACCCAGAGGTTTGCCCTGGGAACAAAGGATTCAAACCACTTCAACACCAGCTTTAAGACATGTACTTGAGAGGGGTGCCTGGGGTGCTCAACTGGTTAGGCATCTGCCTTCAGCTCACATCAATTCTGAGGTTCTGGGATTGAGCCCCATGTTGGGCTCTCTGCTCAGCATGGAGTCTGCTTCTCCCTCTGCCCCTGCTTGAGCTCTCCCTCTCTCTCCCACCCCTTTCTCTCTCTCTCAAATAAATACATAAAATCTGTGTGTGTCTGTGTGTGTGTCTGTGTGTGTATTTGAGAAATAAGCCCTCCTAAGTATCTCATTTTGAGATCCACAAGACTCGCATCCCAAGACTCTTAAGCTCTTAAGACATTAGCATCTAAGGGGCACCTGGGTGGCTCAGTGGGTTAAAGACTCTGCCTTCGGCTCAGGTCATGATCTCAGGGTCCTGGGATCGAGCCCCACATCCCTGCTGAGTGGAGAGCCTGCTTCCCCCTCTCTCTCTGCCTGCCTCTCTGCCTACCTGTGATCTCTCTCTATCAAATAAATAAATAAAATCTTTAAAAAAAAAAAAAAGCATCTGAGAAACATCCCACACAAAGGGCCTATGGGCTCAGATTCCCCTGTCCTAGGGCCCAGCTCAGAGCTAGCTGATCATACCCATACTTCAAGTGAAGGAAGCTTACCCGCTTACACTCCAGCCTTGGCTTGAGGGGCAGACCTCTAACTTAGCGCACACAGCTGGGAGCCTGCCGGAACACTCCCTGTGGACTGAGACTGGCCAGTGCCCATCCTCACGCCCTCCCTTTGCTGTGCTCAGGCACCTGGAAGGGTGCCTTAATTACATGCAGCTGGTACTCCAATGTCGGTGGCTCCTGCTCAGGGAACAGATCCCCTAGCCCCTGAGGCCAGGGGAGCTTGTGTTCCTGGTCACATGAGACAATGACTGATGTGACCCAGAAAGGAGCTCATACCTGTCTGGTGCCTCAATTTTTGTGACTGCTCCAGGGGGACCCCTTTACATGGCCTGGCTCATGGCCAGCGGAGTTTAGGCTTATAGGTACCACAGGACTGTAACCAACAGAGAAAGAGCTCACCGACAGCCACCTCGCCAAGAGCACAGGGAGAGGCAACAGATCCAGTGGCCTGATCTTTCTGGGGAGGTCTGTTACTCATCATGACTACGGCCTGAGGGGCAGGCTGCTAATTCAACACACATCAGTGGGCTGACTGGAACCCTGCCACAGACTTCGGAGGATGAGCACAGTCTCCATGCTCACCCTGTTGTGTTCCAGGACACCTCTATGGAAGGGGAGATTCACATGCCCTGGGGCCTCCTTCTTGTAGCTAGCACCCAGGAGACTCCTCCTGATTCCCTGGTCTTAGGGGCAGAGGAGTCTGCCTTCCCGGGTCTCACAGGACCACCGCAACTGGCAAGATGGCTCTCGGCAGGCTACCACTCCCACGCACCGCACAGACAGGGGGCTAAGGCGTGACCTTCTAGTCTTTCTAGGAAGGAGGCCATTCTGCTTGTCTGGGAGCTTCAGAAAGAGAGGCAGCTTCAAGTTTGGCACAACTGAGTGGCCTATGGAGCTGGTCTCAAGGAACATAGGCTGTGATGTCCTCTTAACACTCTCCGGTCTCGCTCCACCTTTCCAGGAGCTCCCGGGAAGGAGTTTATGCACGGGTCTAGAGCCCCAGATTTTGTGATGGCCGCCCGGTGGGCACCTTGACATAGGTATTGGTGATGATTTTTCAAACCTGACACCAAGAACAAGTGCGACAAAAGCACCAACAAACAAGGGGGACTGCATCAAATTAAAAGGCTTCTGCCCAGCAAAAGAAACCGTCCACAAAATAGCAAGGTGACAGAATGAATGGGAAAAAAAATCATTGCAGATCCTATAGCAGTTATGAGGCTAATATTTAAAATATATTTTTAAAAAAAGAACTCCTTTAACAACAGCAAGAGAATCTGATTTAAAAAATGGGCAGAAGACCCGAATACCCAATCTTCCAAAGAACACCCACAAATGGCCAACTAGGACATGAAAACATCCTCACCATCACTAATTGTAAGGGAAATGAAACTCAGCACCACAATGAGAAGTCACCTCACACCATCCAGAATATCTAGTACCAAAAAGATGAGAAATAACAGGTGTTAGTGAGGATGTGAACCCTCACGCACGGTTGGTGGGAATGCAAACTGGTGCAAATTCTAGGGAAAACAGTATGGAGGTGGCTCAAAAAATTCAAAATAAAACTACCATATGATCCAGCAATTCTACTTCTAAGTTTATCTGAAGAAAACAAAAATGCTAATTTGAACAGATCTATGCACCCCCATGTTCTCTGCAGTGTTATTTACCACAGCCAAGATCGAGAAGCAGCCTAAATGGGTATCAATGGTTGAACAGATAAAAAAGCTGAGGTATCTACACACAATGGAGTATCACTCAGCCCATAAAAGAAGGAAATCTTGTAATTTGCAACAACATGGCCAGAGATGGAAGGCATCATACCAAGTGAGCGTGAGTGAGACAGAGAAAGATAAACACCGTGATCTCACTTAAATAAAAATTAAAAAAAAACAAGCTCACGGAGAACAGATTGGTGATGGCAAGAGGCAGGCAGTGGGAGGTGGGAGAAATGGGTTAACTTTTTAATTTAAACTGAATAAAAAATGTCTAACAATTTCCACAAAAATAAAATTCCAAAGAAGTTTTGTGTAGAATTTTTATCATGTCTTTAGCTCCATTTGTTTCCGCCTTCATGGTCTATGTTTGAACTGATCCGTACTGACAGGTGTCAAACGTGCCCAGACTGTATGGTTGTATTACCAGGAGTTACTCATTTACTAGGAATTCAGTGAAATGTGAGCATCTGCTCAAATTTAGGATAATCTCAGGCGTGTGTGATGTAACCTCTCATTTTCTGTCTGAAGTCATTGAGAACCGAAGGAGTGGGTAGGAGAGTCATGTGGATGGTTTTCAGGTAGCAAGCCCAGCCTGGGCTCATGACTGTGGTTGGCGATGTATCACCTGAATAAAGAAACAAAGCCAGCTGTCGAAAGGAACACTGTGGATTCCCTAGCAGGATTCGCTGCTTTTCACAAGGAAGCAGTTCTGCTGATGCTTTCATGACGGACACTAAGATATTTACTCTCAGAGATGAAATGCTGATGCATGATGCATTTCAGGGGCAATCTAGTGAAGGCTGAAGGAAACCATGAGAAGGGCCACCATAAGGCTTGGTAAGTTAGCCACAGTTCTGCTCACATGCTGGGAGGCACAGAAAACACAAAAACCACCATTTTACTTCCAAAGGAAACACGTAAGGGCAAAAGTGATCCACAGCAATACGAAAGCTTGCACAAAACCAGCCTAAGAATTTATTGATGAGAAATATCCTGAAGGAGAAATACGTTTGTATGCACACTCGCACACACCGCCGCCCAACACACCCCATCTACACCACACATATCTACCCCCCACCTACCCCCCAACACAAACACATACAACCCCACCACCTACCCCACAGCACCCCCCACCGACCCCACACGCTGACAGTATCTGAAGGGTTCTTGTCCTAAGCCACTCAACCTACTTACATAGGTTGATAATACACTGATTAATCTGTCCTTTATAGGAAAAGCACTGTTAGCTTACACGTATCCATAATAACTCTGGATTTTCAGTTTTACCATGGAAATGCAGACTTTAAAAACCACAGCTCAAATAAAGACTAATGCCCAAGTGTCATGAAAAATAATATGACAGTATCACAGATCAGGGAAGTACACAAAGGAATTCCGCCCTTCAGTGTTCCCAAGATAATTAACCTTGCTGATATCCATTAACCATGTTAGGTAGTTTCCGACTCCCTTTCAATCACCCTAGACAGATAAACTGTAATATGCACATTTAATGACAGTTCTGCCTCAATACCATTTCCCACACATCATTTAAACTTTTTTTTTTTTTTTTTTGGGCAGAAGGGTTAACTCTTCCCAGCGTTTCTAAATTTTTATCATGCAACTGACACACTTGTTAGAAAACTATAGCATTTTGCTTTTGGTTTTAGTTAAATAAACACACAAATATGCACACCGACTCAGAGAGGCCACATACAGCGGACTAGGTCGTGAATTATCTCGCTCAGGAGCGCCATGTCTCATGCGAGCTCTAGAGCAAAACCAGCAGCTTCACATTTATCCAGGGCTTAAAAGGAACCAGCACATACCAGCACTTTACAAGCTTAATTTCATTTAATTGTCACTGTAATTCTATCAAGCGTGCACGAGATTCATCCCTGTCCTCCAAAAAGAGATAGGGAGGCTGGGAGTTCACTTGATCTGGAAAGAAAATGCAGCCAGGGACTCTTACGCTGAAGGTGTAACATAATGGTTAGGATGTGTTTCAGAGACAAAAGGAAGGACCTCCTCTTGAATTTGGTTCTGCCACAGAGCAATAGGCCTGGGAGCTAGTTTTCATTTCTTAGCATCCTCTTCCACATCTATCTGTTAGGAAAAGTCACACCAGCCCTAAAAGGGATTAAATGAGTTGATACATACTAAAAATAGCACTTGAGCAAGCCTTCAATAAATGGGAGTTTTTAAAAAATATTTTAGGCGTTTTTATAGACATTACGTGTATATATAGTAAGATACTTAGTGACTCTGCCACTTAATCAGTTTTGACTAATACTGGTCAAGATACAGAACATTTCTGTCTCTCCAAAAACTTCCCCATGTACCTTCCCCAGGTAATAATGTCATGCCGGGGCCAAGCACTGAACTATTTCTACCATCATCGAGGAGTTTTGACTACTCTACAATTTCAGGGAAATCATGAAGTATTTTTTGTTCTTTAATTTTGATCATACTATTTTTTTTTTTTTTTAAAGATTTTATTTATTTGACAGAGAGAAACACAGCAAGAAAGGGAACACAAGCAGAGGGAATGGTAGCGGGAGAAGCAGGCTTCCCGCCGAGCAGGGAGCCTGATGCGGGGCTCGATCCCAAGACCCTGGGATCATGACCTGAGCCAAGAACAGACGCTTAACGACTGAGCCACCCAGGTATCCCGATCATACTATTTTCGAGATTCATTTGTATTATTCTGTTCATCTGTATAATATTCCTCTGTATTGCTAAATAGTGTTTCATTTTACAAATATACCTGAGTTCCTCCATTTTCCTGTTGACATCTGGATAATTTTCAGCACTGGACTATTAAAAAAAAAAAAAAAAAAAAACACTCAAATGAGCACATGTGGACAAAGGTTTTCAAGCCTCATGGATCAATACCTAGGACTAGAATTGCTGGCTCTTAGGTAAGGCAGTTGTTTCACTTTCTCAGAAACTTCCAGATCATTCTTCAAAGTGCTTGGAGCACTTTACATCTCTACCAGTTCTCAATGAGAGTTCCAGTTGCTTGTCTCCTCTGAGGTTTTGGTGTTGGCACTCCTATGTTAGCCATTCTGATAGGTGTGTGATGCTTTCTTACTGTGTTTTCAATATGCATTTCCCTGAAGGCACATTAGGTTAAACACTATTACTTCTGTTCATTGGCCATTCTGCATCTTGTATGAAGTGCCTCTTCAAGCACATGTTGGCTATATGTGTTATAAATATTCTCTCCCAGTCTGTGGGGCATCTCTTTATCTTCCTAGTGGTGTTTTTTTGGTGAATAGATGTTTTTAATTTTCACAAAGTTCAGTATATTTTTTCCCCCTCTTATGGCTTGTGCTTTTGTGTCCTTTATAAAAAGCCTTTGCCTTCTGAAGTTACAAAGGTATTCTCATTTTTCTTCTACTATCTTTGTTGCTTTAGCTTTTATGTTTCAGAGTCCAATTGGACTCCAATTGATTTGTATGTATGGGATGAGGTAGGGGTTCAGATACTTTATTTTTCAAGTTAATATCCAGTTGTTCGAGTATTTACTGCAGTAGTACACCATTGAATTGACGTGGTGCTCTTGGTGAAACAGCTGACTTCCCGTGTGTGTGTCTCAGCAGAATTCTATTCTGTTCCATCGATCCATTTACTTATAATGGCAGCTATCCTAACATTACTTTTTATTATTATTTTTCCACTTTTTGTTATTTCAGGTGTCGTAATTCAAACCTCAGTAACTTTGCTTTTGGCATTCGAATAAGTTTTTATTTTCTGTTTCAATGCCATATATATGTAGTTGTATATACGTGTGTGTTTATATACACATGTACACCTGCACCTAGGTGTATCCATTTTCTTAAAATTGCCCTCATTTTTAGACCTAAGATTGTCTTTTTTTTTTTTTTTTTTTTAAGATTTTATTTATTTGACAGAGAGAAACGCAGCGAGAGAGGGAACACAAGCAGAGGGAATGGTAGCGGGAGAAGCAGGCCTCCTGCCAAGCAAGGAGCCTGATGCGGGGCTCGATCCCAGGACCCCGGGACCACGACCCAAGCTGAAGGCAGACGCTTAACGACTGAGCTACCCAGGCACCCCTTAGACCTAAGATTTTCTAAAAGCTCCCTTTTTCAGATGCCAGGGACCACATTTAGCAGTGGTTTTCTAATTTCAGCAAGGCACAAGAATTCTCTTGAAAGCCGATTTAAATACAGATTCCTGGACTTCACTTCAAGAGATTCCAGTCCAGTAAGTCTGGGCAGAGGCCTGAGAATCAGCGTGTGTCACTAACTCAACTGATGCTGATGCTGCGGGTTTCTGGACAATGCTCTGAGCAGCACTGGCTTAAAAATAATTAGATGGCTTCTCTAATGTTCATACAGAAGCTTGACTTGCCTTTTCTAAAGTCTGCAAACACAGCCACTCATTTACACTGTCTACACCCGAAAAGACATCTGAAAAATCCGCTGAAGGCACCGGAGCACGGCAGCCAGGAAACATTAGGGTAGACTGATGTCCCAACACGGCCTCATTTCCTTCTTCCTTCCTGAAAATCAAGTTGTGGTCTGTGAGCACAGACCTGCATCTACAACAGCACAATCTCGTCCAATCCAGTGAGGTATGTGCCCAGCGAAGGGGGCATTCTTCTCCCTGTGGCCTCTGCCAACCACCAGAGAAAGCTTTCTTTCCCCTTAAGGGTTGACTGGTCCCTAAACCAGGGAACATGACTAAGGTCAAGTCCTTTAAAACTTTCTCTAAGTCATGTTTTAAAAAGTCAGCATCTAGGTGAATATTCCTGACAGAACACAGGCATTTTGAATTAAAGAGTGACACACTCAAAGCCAAGCACTCAGTCCTCAAAATCCCAGCCCTGAACCTAAAACCTCTAGATTTTTAGGACAAGCAAAAACAGCTTTTCAGCTTTCCTTTCCAACAGATCAAGTCCCTGTGAGCAGAGGGCTGTACCACAACTGTGTGTCTCTCATGCAGAATGTTGAGATGGGGTGAGGACTCAAAAAAGGAGCACTGTTCTTTCCTCCTGATCGTTTAATTACCTATTTATCCTCTGAAACCAAGTTAATGGGAAACGAATTAATAAATACTATTTAGACTTATACTGCTTTAAAGGCACCCTTTCTAAGGGAGATTATTTTCCCTTCTTTGAAAAATATTAAAAATCCCCCAAATAGTTTCAAATGCCACCCTCACGTTGTCACTTGTACCTCAGCACTCTTTTCAGAAGTACCATGAGCAGCATGAACATCAGAGCTCAATCACTTCAACACAGGCCTTGGAGGATTTTTACAAAAACTAGAGAAAGTAGATGCACTTTCTCCTGAAAGGAAGGTCTTTCCACCATCAGTGAAAAGTATATACCACATTTCTCTCAATAAGGAGAAAAGTCAGAGGTAAAATGAAAACGGGCCTAAGGCTATAATGCATTTCATTTTCGTCAGTGCTGGACCTCTGTCTTGCACCCATGACACCACAGGGGAGGCCTTTGTGCCCAAGAAGGGAGTCAACCAATACCTCAGCTATGACTGTTCTCCCAATTTCCAGGCCTTTGGGGTTATGGGGGTTTTATTTTTTTCTTTGAAGGAAATTAAAATGAGTTATCAGTGGAACTGTCTGAGCCATTCTAAAATTTCTCGTGGATAGGTCACGTGGTCCTAGGCTGTGGTCCTAGGTCCACACCCCCCCTGGGCTCATCACCAGCAGTGTTCACACTGGTGAGCCTAAAGATGTCAACTCTACTAGTTCTGTTTTTTGTTTTTTCTTTTTTTTAAGCATTTATTTATTTATTCAACAGAGAGAGACAATGAGAGAGGGGAGGGAACACAGGCAGGGGGAGCTGGAGAGGAAGAAGCAGGCTTCCTGCTGAGCAGAAAGTCCAGCACAGGGCTCAATCCCAGGACCTTGGGATCATGACCTGAGGCCAAGACAGACGCTTAACGGTGACCGAGCCACCCAGGCGCACCAACTCTACTAGTTCTGAGAATATGTCTGCCCCCTGACTCTTCCTTGCTAAGGAGTCTCAGAAAACCTTTGTACTTAGAGCTCCATTTGGTTTCCCAGAACACAAGTCCCTCTTCCAGATGCTTGTCATCAGTTGTACATGTGACTTTCTCCCCCAAGCTTACATCACAAGGCCTGAGACACAATAAACATGCCATTCTGTAGGATTCTCTGTCCTCCTTCCATCTGTCCCTCTCTCTCCACCCAGAGAGGATGAGAGAGATTACACACAATTACACACACATAAAGGCACAGATCTCACACATATGCATGTACGTGGACACACACGCACACTGGGTTCTCACTGCAACCAGAAAAGAACAAATGGAATCTCCTTACTCAAACTTCATCTGCCCCAACACGGGTATATAGCCAAAAGAAACATCAAGACAGGTCCTCCTCAAGATCTTAAGAGATAATACAAAGTTGTCCCCTGAGTGTCCTCTGGACAGTGAAGATGGGAATTAATCCTATATTCCAGAGGGCCGCTTCTTTACTCGTTTCTGCACCTGAAGTCCCACCATATGGGTAGCATTCCTCAGGTTCTATCCTCTTTCTAACAGAGATGGCTGCACAAACCTCCTCCCATGCCTTGTCTTACTCTCCTCAGGTCACTTTATTAAGACAATGCGGATGGACTTCAGTTTCTCTCACTGTACCTTTATTCGTCCCACCATAACCCAAAAGTTGGTAGTAAAAGATATTAAGATCATTGCCTCAAAGGAAGAAAGGAGAAAGGAAAGAGAAACAAGCCATGAAGAGAAGAAAAGGCTGTTAAAATGATTAAGTATCTTCAGACGTGTTTGACTCAAGAAAAAAAAAGATTACACAAATATATAAATATATATATGTATCATCTCTCACAATCAAATGTCCATACCTTAGCAGTCCTAATCTTCTTCAATCTTGAACACGAATTTCAGGGCAACATTGGGGTTCAGATAATCTCCTCAGGCCACCACCAAGGGGACAATTTTCTTAACCTCCACACAGGTTCCAATATTGCCTTCTCAGGACAGAGGTTTCTTCCACGTCTACAAAAATCACAAGAGAAAGAAGATATTCATCAACAAAAGCTAAACTGAAACCTCAATAGGGATTTAAATTCCAGACGATTTGGCTTGAAGAGGCTACACAGAAAACACGTTACATTCTGATTGGCATAAATACAAATAATAGCTGGAGGGATTCAATCTTGATTAAACTCAAGCAATCATTCAAAAGCAGGAAAAGTCACACTACATCCAGGCTGGCAACTGTTTTTTAGGACAGGACTAGCCAAATTTGCTCATTTAACTTTCAGGAAAACGGATCAGAGACAATAAAAGGTTTTCCCATGATAATTCATTACCTGTAGCCTATTTCCACCAGTGAATCAAGCAAATCTTTAATAAACACAAACAACGTGCCTAACGCTATAGTCTAGGTTAAAATGAGACAGGGGACCCTGTATCACTTCTCCACCTTGAGGTCTTTCCCTTGCTTGACTTCTAAGATACCACACTTGCCAGTGATCACTGGCCACTCCATCTCACCTGCCTCTGTGAGATTCTCTCACTCTCACAATTTCAAAGTGAGATCATCCGGGGACTCAGTCCTAAACCTACTCTCTCTGCACATGCACTCATCAGGGGACATCTTCCAGCTCCGGGGCTTGAGAAACTATTTATTCGCTGACAACTCTGAGACCCATCTCCAGGCCCAGCTACTTCACTGAACTCCAGACTCTATCAACTGACTACTCAACAGGTCTGCTTGGAATTGTAATAGCCATGTCAGGACATGCCCGAAGTGAAATCCTGATCCTATCACCAACACAACACCCTCTGAATAAAAAAGTAAAGGCTCACACTCTTCCTCATCTCTTCCTTCTCAATGGCAATTGTATTTACCCTGCCTGTCAGGTGCAAACCTTGCCAGTCAACTATAACCCTGGTCTCTCATACCTATTACAAGTATCCTC
The DNA here is from genome assembly GCA_028646535.1 of Procyon lotor. Taxonomy (NCBI): domain Eukaryota; kingdom Metazoa; phylum Chordata; class Mammalia; order Carnivora; family Procyonidae; genus Procyon; species Procyon lotor. Next base: position 38,887,530 of record CM053607.1, on the reverse strand, counting down.
TTCAACATCTGGTGGGTTTTCTCACCAGAAAGAACACAAAGGCTGACCATTCTCACCTGCTCCTTCACTAACACTGACGTTCAAGGCATTAGTGCAGATCTCTAAGACCACACAGCAGGCGTGCTCCAAACATGGTGGTCATTCTCAACTCAACCCCCGAGTAAGACCGTGACACTCTTCTGCTGAAAACCTTCCCCCCTCACTCAGAATCCAACTCAAAGTGCTTACAGTGGCCACAAAGACTCCACGTGACACAGCCTGTGTTAACACCATCTTCACCTCCTACCCTCTCCCTCATGGATTGCTCTCCAGCCCTGCTGGCCTCCCAGCTATCCACTCCACCTCTACCTGAGCATCAGGACTTACCATTCCTTTTACCCAGAAGGCTGTCTTCCCCCTCACCACTTTAAATCTTGCTTCCACAGTGACCTTTTCACAATTACTTAAAACAGTAAACCCCAACCACATCTCCCCATTCCCCCTTCTCTGTTTACCCACTGGTGAAGACTAGACTTGCTTATGTTCAACATGGTTTTCTTGCTCAGCTCCCTTGCCCCAGTAAAGCATAAATTCCATGCAGGCAAGGCATCTTCTCTCTGGTGTCCTGCTATATCTCAAGCACTCCATTCACAGCCTAGCCCCAATGTGGAGCTCAATATATATTTGTTGTTGTTGTTGTGTTATGTTAGTCACCATAAAATACATAATTGGTTCTTGATGCAGGGTTCCAAGATTCATTGTTCCTGTACCACACCCAATGCTCTATGTAATATGTGCCCTCCTTAATACCCACCACCAGGCTCACCCATCCCTCACACCCCTGCCCTCTTAAACCCTCAGAATCCACAGTCTCTCATGGTTGTCTCCCCCTCCCATTTCCCCCATTTCACTTTTCCTTTCCCTCTCCTAATGTCTTCCATGTTATTCCTTATGCTCCACAAGTAAGTGAAACCATATGGTAACTGACTTTCTCTGCTTGACTTATTTTACTCAGCATAATCTCCTCTAGTCCCACCCATGTTGATACAAAAGTTGTTGGGTATTCATCCTTTCTGATGGCTGAGTAATATTCCATTGTATATATACAGACCACATCTTCTTTATCCATTCATCTATTGAAGGGCATCTCAGCTCTTTCACAGTTTGGCTATTGTGGACACTGCTGCTATGAACATTGGGGTACATATGGCCCTGAACCAATGAACAAAGTTTACATAAACCTTCTTCAAGCCACTCAGAGGATAAGTGGCTGAGCCAGGTCTAAGTCAAAACCATCTGTCTCCAGCTTTTCTGACACTAACAACAACTACATAAAGACCTATTGGTGCTGGCATTAGGAACAGGTTCGGTAAAGCTTGGCATACGACACAGAAGATGTAAATTGTATCTGAAAAGCCCAAAATGACTTCCACAAACTCTTAAAGAGAATATATTGCATAGAGAGGGATGGCTCTGCTTACATCCTTATGTTGCAAGTTCACTATTAACTCTCACCTTGTTCTTCTCAGTTTTCACTGCCTTTTCCTCTGTGCCTTTATTTCTGGTCCTCCCCTCAAGTCTCAGTCCCTTCCTCCCCCAAGTGAACAGGGGGGAAAAAAAGAGGAATCCAAGATTAGCTAAAGGCAAGAGAAAATATGTGGGAAAAGATGTGGGACAGGCATCAAAGGACCATGGATTGGAATCTAACTGGGCCATGAACACATTGAACATCTGTACAGAGATCCCTTCACCTTCCCGAGAGCCTACTGCTCGCTAGGCTTTTTAAATACATGCCCCCCACCCACCCACACACACAGAGTTCCCAGTTTAAAAAGAAAAAGATTACTCAGTATGAGAGAGACTTTTACTAATTCAAAGGAAAGAAGTCTAAGACTGGTTAGGAAGCAGTGTATGACGTTTAAGAACTAGGCTTCAGGACAGTCCTAGTATTATTCACAAACTGCTTACACTACCATGAAACTAACCAAGACACTCCACCTATCCCATTTTTCTGTCAAGGTGAGAGGTCAGAAACACCTCTTTTGGGGTTTATGAAAATCAGACAAGGTAGCAGAGGTCAATCGCCTGTTACCTTGCATGGCCTAAGGACTCAACAGATACCTGTTGCTCTTAAATTTTAGATTTGTATTGCTGCAAGCTGATAATCTTCATGAAATTTCATGATTTTCTCTACCCGGCTTCGGAGTCTGCCTCTTTTCTACCTTTCTGCATATGTAATTGCTCTCATGACCCTTGATGACTTTCTCTGGAAAGTTGTTACCCCAACTGCCCCCACATTCTAAGGGCAGATGGCTGAACTTTGTAACATGAAAAACTCAAGTTCTCTCATTCCATTTCTTGTCCTCTCGCTGATGACCAGCAATTTGAGATAATCTTGGCCCTAGTATTACAGCAGGCTGATAATCACAAAGCCGCAGTCTACAATTATTCCTGCATTCCAAAGCCGAGAAACATAACTCAGAAAGCAAACAATGCTATCATTCAGCACAATGATATACAGAGTTATTGAAGAAACTTTGCTGACTGCTTTGAGAATTCAAGTCTCCAATCCATCCAAATGCATCTTTCCTTCTCTTCTCCTAACTGATATTAAAAAACTGTCTGTTTAGGTAGGAACAAAATAAAAATATGTCATCTACCTTTCAGGTTTAGCTAAACCACAACTTAATATAAAGTTAAGATGTTCAGGAAAAAGTTACTTCTACTCCATGCTACGTCATTGCAGGATTTGCTCAGAAATGTATTTACTAACAGATGTTTTTTTGGGTACATAATACTTACTATGCACTTTGTTAAGGGTAGGGACTATTAATGACTTTATTCCTACCCTCATGAAGCTTTTATTCCAGCAGTTTTTTTGATGTTATCTTTTGCAGTTTTCCTAACTTCTGCCCAGATACAGGAAGACATGACAAATTCCTACAAACCTGCTGATCCTTCAAGTAGTGACATAGAGTGTGCTGCTGTAAATAGCCTAATTTCTGCTTGATCTAGAGAGAGCTAATTCCTGGTTTTCTCTAGAGACAAGCCAATTTCCTGTTTGGTCCCCAGGCCCCACCAACACACAGTTCTTAATTGATCCTGGTTTATTTCCCTCCTTCAACAAAGAAATGAAAAGCAGTCACCAAATCCACAAGTACATATTCTATTCATGAACAAGCTGCTACATGGATGTAACGGTCTAGAAGGCATTGGGCTCAGATGACACAACTGCAGAAATTAGCATTTTTGAAATCTTTGGAAATCTTTTTGAAATCCAAGTATCTTTGGAAATATGATTGATGCCATCCTATGGCAAAATAAACCAAGAGAGGTCATACAAGGAAGACTGTCATAGAGAATAATGTCAAGAGAGAACAACATGGGTCTTCTATCCCAGCGTCTGCACGGTTCAAGTGCTCATCATTAAGGTAAGTGTAATCTTTGCCTGTTAGGCAGCCTTGAAAACTTCAGGGAATATGTCATTTTTCAAAAGGTATCAATTAGTGGCTATTCTGATGGCAGAGTGTGAACCACACCTCTCTAATGCTTGGGCTATGTTAACAGTGATTCCTGTGAGTGGAGAAAACACACAGGCACTGATCCACAAAGGCATCCAGACACACTCCCCAGAGAAGGCAGGATGAAGGAGAGTAGGAGAGTGACATAAAGGTATTAGAAATTCTACACATGGCTCTTGATGAAGATTTCTCGGTGGAAGTGTGTCGGGGGATGTGATGAAGTGTGAATTTCGATCTACTGAACTAGGCTGGGTTTTACCAGGAAGAGGAGAAGCCCTGGGATGATACACTGTGTATGTGTCCAAGGCTGTGCCTCACAGACCTGCACAGAGCATTGTATGACCAGCAATGCTTTACTAATGTATTCGTTATCTCCGTTTGCATATTAGGAAGTCATTAAGTAATTTGTGTGAAGTCACACAACTAGAAAGTGACAGGTAAGATCTAAACTCAGAACCTACCCTGGAGCTTATGGGTGTTTCCCAAATATGCTGAAAATCGCAAAGGATCTGACACTTGGAAATGCCTCAGCTTTAACTCCAAAGGAAGAATTCAGTCTCCTAAAGAATGTAACTGTGAAAAGTGGCCCAGCTGGGTCTCTGCTGAGGAGCGTGGAAGCACCCAGACAGAGCAGACTGCACATCTCTTGCAAAGACATAGAAGAGATCATCCCACAGCTTGCGACAGCTGCTTCCTGAGCAGCAAATTCAGAGAACCAAGTCACCGCCGGTAATGGGACTCACTTTATAATATATTAAGTATAATAAGTATAATATATTAATATAATATATTAATATAATATATTAATATAATATATTAATATAATATATTAAGTATAAGTATATATAATAAAATATATTAAGTATAATATATAATATACTTAATATAGTATATTAAGTACAGCTGACACTATGGAAAAAAGGTTGGGTCCATGAAACATGAAATACTTTCGAGATCTGGAACTGCAATCACCACCTTTGGGCTAGATGTGGAAGCCTGCTGTTTATTCCTAATCTGGACACCAAACAATCAAACTCCTAGGGAATAACAAAAGAAAACTTGTGTCACTGGATTTTAAGGAATATAAAAAACATCCAGTGACTTTTAGGTGACTGATCCCTTGCCAATTCATTAGCACCTTAATTCCTTCCGGGCTTAGCCTTTTAAATTGAATGGAGATTGCTGTCGCTCCGACATCTAGTACTATGTTGAACAAGAGTGGCAAGAGTGGGCATCCTTGTTATGTTCCTGATCTCAAAGGGAAGGCTGTCAGCTTTTCCCTGTTGAGAATGATATTTGCTGTGGGCTTTTCATAGATAGATTTTATGAAGTTGAAGAAGGTTCCTTCTATCCCTATACTTTGAAGAGTTTTAATCAGGAACGGATGCTGAATTTTATCAAATGCTTTTTCTGCATCCATTGAGAAGACCATGTGGTTCTTCTCTCTTATTGATTTGTTCTATCACATTGATTGATTTGCGAATGTTGAACCACCCTTGCATCCCAGCGATAAATCCCACCTGGTCATGATGAAAAATCTTTTGAATGTACTGTTGGATCCTATTAGCTAGGATCTTGTTGAGAATCTTGGCATCCACATTCATCAGGAATATTGGTCTGAAATTCTCCTTTAATGGGGTCTTTGCCTGGTTTGGGGATCAAGGTAGTGCTGGCTTCATATAAAGAGTCTGGAAGTTTTCCTTCTGTTTCTATTTTTTGAAACAGCTTCAGGAGAATAGGTATGATTTCTTCCTTGAATGTTTGGCAGATTTTCCCAAGAAATCCGTCAGGTTCCGGGCTCTTACTTTTTGGGAGGTTTTTGATCACTGCCTCAATCCCATTACTAGATATTGGTCTTTTCAGGTTGTAAGTTTCGTGGTCGCTTCGGCAGCACATATACTAAAACAAGTTGTCAGTTTCTTCCTGTTTGTCTTGGAAGCTTATGGGTTTGCAGGAATGGATCCATTTCTTCTAGGTTGCTAAACTTATTGGCATATAGCTGTTGATAATAATTTCCGATGACTGTTTCTATTTCCTTTGGATTAGTCATGACCTCTCCCCTTTCATTCATAATTTTGTTAATTTAGGTCCTCTTTTCTTTTGGATTAGTTTGGCCAGTCGCTTATCTTATTGATTCTTTCAAAAAACCATCTTCTGTTTTCATCAATATGTTCTACCATTTATCTAGTTTCTAACTCATTGATCTCTGCTCTAACATTGATTATTTCCCTCCTTGTGCATGGGGTTGGCTTAATTTGTTGTTGATTTTACAGTTCTTTAACGTGTAAATAGAGATGGCGAATTCAGGAATTTTCGATGTTTTTGAGTGAGGCTCGGATGGCTATGCATTTGCCCCTTAGGACCGACTTTGCTCTATCCCCTAGCAATAGCAATCAGACAACAAAAAGAAATAAAAGGTAATCAAATTGGCAAAGAAGAAGTGAAACTCTTTTCACAGATGATATGATACTTTATATAGAAAACCAAAGAGACTCCATCCCCAAACTTCTAGACTCTCACAGCAATTCAGTAATGTGGCAGGATACAAAATCAATGCACAGAAATCAGCTGCTTTCCTATACACTAACAATGAAAATATGGAAAAGGAAATTAGAGAATTGATTCCATTAACTGTAGCACCAAGAACCCTAAGATACCTAGAAATAAACCTAACCGAAGAGGTTAAGGATCTGTACTCGAACTAAATAATACTCACAAAAGAAATTGAAGACTCAAAAAGATGGAAAAGCATTCCATGCTTATGGATCAGAAGAATAAACATTGTTAAAATGTCTATACTGCCCAGAGCAATTTATACTTTCAATGTCATCCCGATCAAAACTCCACCAGCATTTTTCAAAAGGCTGGAACAAACAATCCGAAAATTTGTATGGACCCAAAAAAGACCCCAAATTGCTAAGCAAATGCTGGAAAAGAAAAACCAAGCTGGGGACATCACATTGCCTGATTTCAAGCTTTACTACAAAGCTGTAATCACCAAGACAGCACAGTATTGGCAAAAACAGACACATAGACCAGTGGAACAAAATAGAGAGCCCAGATATGGACCCACAACTCCATGGTCGAATAATCATTGACAAAGCAGGAAAAAATATCAGTGGAAAAAAGTCTCTTCAATAAATGGTGCTGGGAAAATTGGACAGCTATATGTAGAATAATGAAACTTGACCATTCTCTTACACAATACATGAAGATAAACTCAAAATGGATAAAAGTCCTCAACGTGAGGCAGGATCTATCAAAATCCTAGAGGAGAACATAGACAGTAACCTCTTCGACATCAGCCACAGCAACTTCTTTCAAGACATGTCTCCAAAGACAAAGGAAACAAAAGCGAAATTGAACTTTTGGGACTTCATCAAGATAAAAAGCTTCTTCACAGCAAAGGAAACAGTCAACAAAACAAACAGGCA
>CM053607.1:38864049-38880496 GCA_028646535.1 Procyon lotor | reverse complement strand
AAAACAATGTGGAGATTCCTCAAGAAATTAAAAATAGAGCTGCCCTAGGACCCTGCAATTGCACTACTGGCTATTTACCCCAAAGATGGAGATGTAGTACCAAGAAGGGCCACATGTACCCCAATGTTCATAGCAGCAATGGCCACAATCGCCAAACTGTGGAAAGAATCAAAATGTCCTTCAATAGATGAATGGATAAAGAAGATATGGTACATATATACAATGGAATATTATGCCTCCATTAGAAAGGACGAATATGCAACTTTTGTATCAACATGGAGGACTGGAAGAGATTGGAAGTGAAATAAGTCAAGCAGAGAGAGCCAATTACCTCATGGTCTCACTTACGTGCTGAGCATAAAGAAAAACATGGAGGGCATTGTGAGAAGGAAGGGAAGGGGGAATGGGGAGACATCAGAGGGGGAGATAAACCATGAGAGACTGTGGACTCTGAGCAACAAACTGAGGGTTTGGAGGGGCGGGGGTCGGGGGTTGGGCAAGCCTGGTGGTGGGTATTGAGGAGGGCACATATTGCATGGACCACTGGGTGTGGTGCATGAACAATTAATTTTGTAATACTGAAAAATTAAAATAAACATATTTGGGGGAAAAAGAAAATAAAGAAAGCAGCTAGCTTACAGGAAATACAAGGACTGAGGCATTTGCTTAAAGAACACAGGGATACAATCAGCAACATCCAGGCTGTGGAATTGTCTACAGGATAAAGAACCGGATCATCTTCAACAAATACATCACAGAAAGAATAATGAAGAGTGATGGGAATCTACAGATTATGAAAAACTTAAACACTCAGTCACTTCTAATGGATGAAAATTTAGATCTTGACATACAAACAGTGAAATAAACAATTATGAGCAGTAATCTCAAAAAAGACAAGATACTTGCCAGTACAAAATCATTACTGGTATCTTCAGTATAATAATGACATAGTTTTATTTACAAAAAGAATGTTACCTTTTAGAGTTGAGCACTGTATTATTTAAGGAAGAAATGTTAGCAGTAGGAATTTGCTCTAGCGGGGTCTGGGTGATGTATACAAGACTGCCAGTGAATTGGTAAGTCCTTTAGCTGATTTATGGTCACCTACGATTTCATTACCCTGTTCCCTCTACTTTAAAATATACTTTACAATAAATCACGGAACACTTTATCAAAAACTAATGATGAACTGTATGGTGACTAACACATGATAAAATAAAATTTAAAAAAATAAAATGTGTTTTAAATTTTCCGTAACAAAATAAAACTGTTTGCCAGACAAAAGCACATCAGAGCTTGTTTAACAAAGGAAGGTGATAACAATGGTAATAGTTGTCTCTAGGTGGTAAAATTCTGTAGAATTTTGACCTCTTTAATTCCCATTATTTTTTTTGCTCTTAAGGAGTGTGTGACTCACTTTACAGACAGAAATGAAAAATTTATTTTGAAAACACTTCCCCCCCCCCATAAGAAACTTTAACCATTAGTATTTTATTACTTAAACAACTGGGAAGTAAACATGCAAAATCTTAGGATTTGCCAAGCTGGATGATGGACACACAATCAATCATTTTATCATTTTCCTTAATTGAAAAAAATAAAACCTTGTATAATAAAGTATTATAAACCATAAAAACAAGTGGACTGTCCTGTGATCTATTAGGTCATACTAAATAGTTTCTCCAAAGTGACCACTAGAAGCAAAGTATGTCCCACAATGTAAAATGATTTTGCTTTAACCATAAATTTAAGAACAATTTTTGCAACCATTTCCAAAGAACTGTGTAAGAGATACTTGGAATCTGCCCTACAGGGAAGACCACAGAGCAGCCCAATGGAGATTGCTCATCTCTATGTCTTTAAATATTTTTTTAAAAGGAACAAAGATATGACCTGTAATTCATGAGTTTGAAGAGATTTTACTGTAATAATGTTAAATAATTAGGACCAAGTCCCAATCATTCAGTTAAAAATGTTTCAAAGAAAAGAACTGGACAGAGTCCTAGAGGTCAGCCAGTCGAATCGTACTATTTTGCAGATGAGGGAAGGGGCTTGTTCAAAGTCAAAAAAGTGATTGGGGTCAGGATAGTGACATGACTCCAGCTCTCTAATACCTGATTTCCTTCTTTCCCAAGCATAGCACCCTCAATAACATCATCCCAAATACTACTATGATCCCAGCACAACTACACACCTGCACCGTATTTATTAAAAAAATGGTAAGAATATGTAGGACACAGATGGAGTCATGACTTCTGTGGGGGTATCTGAGAGAAGAACAAGGGGTTTATTTGTATAGATTATTACAGCAGTTTTCAGTTGATAGCAAACTATAACAGAAAGCACAGAGAGTTCTCATACACTTCCTGTGCCGAAGCATGCAAGGTCACTTCCATCATCAAAATCCTGAACCACTGTTATCATCGTTGCCATCAATGAAACATTATTATCCATCCATCACCATCATCGTCACCCAAAGTCAACAGCTTACCTTAGGGATCCCACTTGATCTTACACATTCTATGGGTTTTAACAATTGTTTATTAAAGGCATGTCTTCACTCAAATAGTATTATACAGAATAGTTTCATTGCCCTAAAAATCCTCTGCACTCTATCCGTTCCTCCCTCTCTTACCTCTAATCCCTGACAATCACTCATTTTCTTAAATTTCTCTATATTTTTGCCTTTTGCAGAACGGAATACAGTTGGAAGTTCCTACTGTGTATAGCCTTTTTCAGAGTGGTTTCTTTCATTTATAATGCACATTTAAGTCTCTCCCGGTCTTTTTTGTGGTTTGACAGCTCATCTCTTTTCAGCACTGCCTAATATTCCATTGTCCAGATGGACCACAGTTTCTTTATTCATTCAGCAACTGAAAGACACCTCAGTTGCTTCCAATTTGGCAGTTATAAATAAATCTTTGAACACTCACAAGCAGGTTTCTCTATGGACGTAAATTTTCAATTCCTTTGGTTAAGTATCAAGATCACTACATCATCAAATAAGAAAATATTTAGTTTTCTGAGAAACTGCCAAAGTGTCTTTGAAGTGGCTATACAGATGGGTTTCAGGGTAAAAGTCAGCAAAGTGAAAAATCATATAAAGCCAACATCATGCTTCAAAATACCTTAGGAGGGCAGGATGTTAACTGATAGATATCCCAAGCCACTCAGCTCTAGGTTCTGTGAGGGCCAGGTAATCTATTTCAGCAGTTTACTGTGTCCCCAACAGTACTCCTAATATCTAGCACGATGCTGCTACATAATAAGTGCTCACATAGTTTTTGTTAAATGAGCAGATCCAGCGGGGGAAATCGTTTCTTCCATCTTGTAGCACACATTTCCTTGGTTGAACAATAAACAAAGCGAAGACTCATCTCAGGGGCCCTATAGTATGGAAAGTAAGTTTTATTAAGGAATAGGACCCCACTCAGATGAAAGCCTTATCCTATAGGGGCATCAAAGTCTGGGACAGACACTGAGGAAAGCAAAGAATGTTGCCTTTCTTACTCGGGGGCATGTGCGCACTGCACAGACCAGGGGACAGACTCCTCTAAACGATGGAAATGGTTCTGTTTACATTTGCTATGCACGAACAGTTGAATTTGCATAAATTAAATGCACAGAAGCTGAGACTCTACTATAATTGCAAAATCACTGCATTGGAAATCAGCTTTCACTAAAATCACATTAGAAACCAGAAAGATTAGATTTAGAAACATATTTAGCCCCATCAAGAGGGAGATTAGGGAAAGTTTATAAAACACAGATATACATTGTAGGCCAGCCAAGTGTCTGGCTAGGGAAAGGAATAGCCTTATCACCTCAATAAAGCTGTCATCTAACTTCAGAACAAGGACTACAGAGTCACTCGAACCTTTGAGCTAAATCCCTGTTCTGCAAACTTGAAGCAACCCACCTACTCACCTGGCCTCAGTTTTCCATCCTGTGGAAGAGGCATACTAATACCCATGCTTTCGAAAGGAGAAAAGATTATAGGACGGGCCCAACACTCTGCTTCGATTTTCAAAACAAACACACAAACAAAATCATAATAACAATTTCTGAAGCCTCGGTATGAAATACTGAGAAAAACCGGTTTGCCAACTCTAAACTTTCTGGAACCATCTGTTTCCCACTATAGCACCATTTAAGTTACTACTAATATTTATTAAGAACCCACAGAGCTGTATGAATGACATAATTGTGCCTTAGATAGCTGGTTATTACTTTTCCCTCACTTCTTACTAGGCAAATGTGAAGTTAAATTAGTCACTTATCATAAAGTTCTCTGAAAACATTAAAGCTGAAAGAAATGCCTGATAATTGTTCTTAGCCATCTGGCACCAAGCGATGCTCATGAACTTACATGAACCATTTGGCTAAAGTCCAAGAACGTCTATCTTAATTTTGCATCTCACTTACTCAAAGTTCTAAGTTGAGAAGTTTCTAAGAGGAGAAAATGTTTTATTTAAAAGGAAAACAAATAGGTCAAATCCTTGAACTTGTTCACAATTACAGAGGAAAGTACAACAAGACTTCTACCTCTAGCCTCCAGTTTTAAGGAAGAAACTTAGGGGAATGTTACAGATTATCTGTCAACACACACACACACACGCACGCATGTGCACTCACAGACTACACACTGTAAAGGATGAGTTGGGGTTGATTTTCTAAACCCTTTCACATGAAGGCCCACACATCACCTTGCTGAGAAGCCAGCACCTTGCCTGCCACTAAGCAGCTAACTTGCAATGCCTCTCCCATGGAGGAGGCTTTTCCATGCACTGTGAGCCACTCCTCTCTCCCAGATGGAGCCCCTAAAAGCACATTCCCGCTTGTCAGGGAAATCTATCAAAACCCTAGAGAAGAACATAGGCAGTAACCTCTTTGACATCAGCCAGAGCAACTTCTTTCAGGACATGTCTCCAAAGGCAAAGGAAACAAAAGCAAAAATGAACTTTTGGGACTTCAAGATAGAAAGCTTCTGCACAGGGAAGGAAACAGTCAACAAAACAAACAGGCAACCCACAGAACGGGAGAAGATATCCCCAAATGACACTACAGACAAAGGTCTGTTATCTAAGATCTATAAAGAACTCCTCAAACTCAACACTCACAAAACTGATAATCACATCAAAAAATGGGCAGAAGACATGAATAGACACTTCTCCAAAGGCTAACAGACACATGAAAAAAGGTTCATCATCATTAGCCATCACGGAGATTCAAGTCAAAACCACACTGAGATACCACTTTACACCAGTGAGAATGGCCAAAATCAACAAAACAGTAAATAACAAATGTTGGAGAGGGTGTGGAGAAAGGGGAACCCTCTTACACTATTGGTGGGAATGCAAGTTAGTGCAGCCACTTCAGAAAACAGTGTGGAGATTCCTCAAAAATTTAAAAATAAAGCTGTCCTAGGACCCTGCAATTGCACTACTGGCTATTTACCACAAAGATGCAGATGCATTACAAAGAAGGGCCACATGTACCCCAATGTTCATAGCAGCAATGGCCACAATCAGCACACAGTGGAAATAACCAAGATGCCCTTCAACAGATGAATGGATAAATAAGATATGGTACATATATACAATGGAATATTATGCCTCCACCAAAAAGGATCAATACCCAAGTTTTGTATCAACATGGACAGGACTGAAAGAGATTATGTGGAGTGAAATAAGTCAAGCAGTGAGAGTCAGTTATTTTATGGTCTCACTTATGTGTAGAACAAAGAAAAACATAGAGGGCATTGTGAGAAGGAAGGAAAGGGTGAATGGGGGGAAATCGGAGGGGGTGATGAACCATGACAGACTGTGGACTCTGAGTAACAAACTGAAGGGCTTAGAGGGGTGGGGGTGGGGGTTTGGGCAAGCCTGGTTGTGGGTACTGAGGAGGGCACGTATTGCATGGACCACTGGGTGTGGTGCATGAACAATTAAACTTGTAATACTGAAAAAATTAACGTGTTTGGGGAGAAAAAAAAAGCACATTCCCACTTGTCTGGAATATTTCTACAACCTTCTCACTGGCATCCAATCAATGCATCTTCAGCTGATCTCATTCCTTTTTCTTCCCTACAGCAGGAATAACCTTTTAAAATAAGCCATTTCCACTCCTCAGCCCCAACTTTCCAGAGGTTTCCCAATGACTTTAGAATAAAATGGCAGATCCTCGCTACAGTTTAGCAGATCTGAGATGCGGCCCATTTCACAGGTCTCACATGCTCTACACTTCTACCCACTTAGTGCACACCAGCCACGCTGGCCACACTTATGCGTCTGGCTCCTTCTGGCCTTCAATCGTCAGCACAGTGGAAACAGAAGGTAGAATCTTTGCTTCACATACCCCCCAAAAGACATCAAAATAGATTTGGAGGGGCGCCTGGATGGCTCAGTCGTTAAGCGTCTGCCTCCGGTCCAGGTCAGATCCCAGAGTCCTGGGATCGAGCCCCGTATCGGGCTCCCTGCTCTGCGGGAAGCCTGCTTCTCCCGCTACCATTCCCTCTGCTTGTGTTCCCTCTCTCGCTGTGTTTCTCTCTGTCAAATAAATAAAATCTTAAAAAAAAAAAAAAGTTTAAAAAAAAAAAAAATAGATTTGGAGATGATCCATAGAAGACTTGGACTCTCTTGCCCACTCCTGCTCCCCTCATTCATGAGGAGGGTGGCCCAGGGACATTCCAGATGTTCCATAGATGTTAAGGTAACGCCCTTCCTTCAGTAGTGGAAGTATGTCCTATTTCCCAGAACCATATTTTCCAGTAAGTTTTTCTCACTGACATATTCTCTTTCTCTTTCTCCACACCCTACCCCAAATCTCAGACACGTCATCACATACTTATCCTGTGTGGATCAACCGGCAACCAGCACACTCAACTCACTTCATGAGCACGACTGGAATCAAAGGAGCCACTCTCCTGGAGTAGTGGGAAGAAAATTACTTATCTTTCAATGATTTTATGACAAGCACCAGCTTCCGAACATTACTGGATATTACTCTAAAAATAAAACATTACAGATAATTACCCCTCAGAATGGAACAAATCATTATATTAATTTGAAAAGTTCTTTTGGATAGGGGAAAGGGTACTTTTTTGAAAAATAAAATTGCCAATGTACATGAAGAAGCTCAATGCTGAGAGGAAATGGGAGAATAAGAAATGGCTTCAGGCTTTTTTCAAAGTCGCTGTGCTCATGCTGATATCCAACCGAAGGCCTTACAGTCTTCCCAGAATGGAAGGAATTACACCAAGTGTGCTGCAAGGAGAGGAAGGAAAGAACACTATAGGCGGGTGAGAAAGATCTAAGTCCCATGCATATGTATTGACTCAGCTCTACTCCCTAACTTACTAGGAAGGTTCTATTAGCATCTCCACGAAACAGGAGAAAACAGGCAAATAGCCCAAAGTAGCAGTGCTGAGATGTGTACTAATGATGGCTTAAATCCATGGTCTACAGTTATAACCAGGGCACAACACTACTTCTCATGTCTTAAATGAAGTTAGACACAAAGGGATATGTTAAATATTACACTTTGACACTTTGATCCCCAAAGCACAGGTAAGTTAGTAGTTTCTGATAATGCAAAAACAGAAATGCGCAATACTATATAAATGAAGAAAACTAAGTCTTAAAGATCTTCCGACTTGCCCCAAATGACGCAAGATCTCCTGATTCCTAATCCATAAATGTCCTCAAAAGGCACAGTTTCCCAATTGCCTTATATACATGTGGTGTCTTTCAAATACTTGTCTCTGTGTAGACAAATGAGACATAAAAACTGGTTTGACACAATTAAGTACCAGGCTGTGTGGGATCGCCAAACGATAACCTTCATCTAGGTCATCACAGAGAGGAGACTGTCCATGAGCTCTGAGGCTGAAAAGTGTTCACCTGGATGAAAATCTAAGAAGAGGAGAAGAGATGTAAAGACCTTTCTAGGCAGAAAAAAACTCCTTACAGAAGAGCCTGGAAAAGAGAAACACTGTGCTTTCAAGGAACTTGAAGTCCTATATTGATGAAGGAGTTACACATTTTCAAGATGGAAATTATAACCATCAAAATGAAAAAATAAATGGGGATGAGACCACACAGAGCAGCACAGGCTACATTAAGGAATTTAAATAGATCAAACTATTTGTAAAGTTAAG
Organism: Procyon lotor; assembly: GCA_028646535.1. NCBI lineage: Eukaryota > Metazoa > Chordata > Mammalia > Carnivora > Procyonidae > Procyon > Procyon lotor. The sequence goes on along the minus strand of CM053607.1, from coordinate 38,872,338 downwards.
GAAAGAGCAAGACTTCTGTCTTCCATGGTTCCCCCACCTCCTCCTCCCACTGCACCACCAACCCCACCACTGAAAAATCAGACAAGAACCAAAACTGAGTGAATGAAATCTGCACAGAGTCAGAAAGGAAGCCCACAAAGACAGCAAGATTAGATGTGAAGGGATCGAAGAAAATCAAGAAGGTGTCTGAAAGAAGGGGAATTTTACTTCCTAAACAGGCAAGCAACTAAAAGACAGCTCTGAGAGATGTGATTAAAGGATCTATCATGATACTTTGAAGCCAGCTAGCAAATGTCATGCTCCGTTTCCAGGAATTGTGTGAGATAGTTAAGTCATGAAGCCAAACTTGTGGGAATATTTACACTCTTATCATTGGCGAACGCTCTAAGACAAGGTGTCCCTTTCTGGAGAACGGGTTTATCAGCACACCAATGCCTAATCTCACTGAAGAATATGGTGGGATTATTGCTGCTGCTGTAGGAAAGAACTAGACTACTACGAAGGAGTCATTCTCAATATGTCCCATTACCTTACGGACTCTTCGAATATCAAAGGGTAACAAACCTGAAAAAATACACTATGGTGCATTTCATTGCTTCCCCATGTTGGCTTGACTCACTCACCGTGAAGCTAAATATTGAGCTTGATGAGCCCTCATATCCTTGAGTTTCTATTTGTGTAGATACACAGCTCAACAAAATGTATTAAATAAAAAGCAATATATTTACTTAGGCAGTAAGACTTGGTAGAAATTTCAGCTGTGGATCTTACCACCACCCAAGGTGTTAATGCCCACAAGATCCTTAAAGGAAATATAATCAGGAGTCTGAAAGGTCTGTTTCAAATAAATAAAATCAAGGACATATCCTAAAGATACATCCCATAGAATTATGGAAAGTAAATGCCCAGCAACTTTCTCTATTAATATTCAGAACAGATCATATTTGCTTACTGTTTGGTAGATGTACAGGGTATCCAGTCTCATAACAAACTATACTCAGTTATGACTGTATTCCCATTTTACAGCTGAGAAAATTCAGGCCCATAAATTAAACAGTTTGCCCCAAGTCATATAGCTATTAAGAGGCAAGAGCTTCCAGCTACTGATTGCATAGCAAAAGCTCTTAAAAACCTGTACGGAGCTGCCTCACAAGGTTATTTCAATGTCCTTGGGTAATACTGCAGAATGTAAACAGTAAAAAGTAATTAACTTATAACTTTTAAAATTAAACAATATTCACTAAAAGGCGTGTATCTTGTTTACTCTTTTTCTGTCATAGTAACTGGTAGGATCAGAATGGATTAGTTTCCTAATTGCAAAACAAATTCTCTAAAGTGGCCTACAATACACCAATTCATCAAATTAGACAACGCTCTTTATTATCTTTTATGAAATATAGCAGCCAGTGCCCACGTCATGATAAAAAATTGAAGCTACTCCACAATTAGAGTTCACACCTTTCTACCCTAGTAAGCTGAGCGGTGCACCTTCTAAGAGGCAACAATGTCAGTTCCCAAACCTGCTTATTTCAGTTATTCTTGTTTAAAAAAGCATGATTCTACAATGTTTACTATTAATACCATGCAAATAAAAATGCGTAGTAAAAAACCCCAGAATTTGTTTCCGTGAAGAAGCTGAAAAATCGTAGCGGAAATACAACTAAAACACACTTGAATGTATGAACTCGAATCAAAGATCCATCTATCAAGTGGGATAGGAGTTGATGGGGACATGCCAGAGAAAGACTACCTACTCTGGGTTCACTTGAGGATTCAAGAGGAAAGAGTCTCGGGCACCTGGGTGGGTCAGTCTGGTAGGTGTCTATCTTCCACTCAAGTCATGATCCATGATCCCAGGGTTCTGGGATCAAGCCTCACATCTATTTCCCACTCAGTGTGGAGTCTGCTACTCCCTCTGCCCCTCCCGCTGCTCATGCTCCCTCTTGCTCTCAAATAAATAAAATCTTAAGAAAGAAAAAAAAAAAGGTGGGGGGAGAGAGAGAGCTTCAGGGAACAGGTGATGTTTGGTTTAACTTGGAAAAATTATCAGCATTTTACAAAGCAGAAATCACATAAATTTAAGTTAATATGACCAATATAGACTATTAATAGAGTCTAATTTAGAACCATAAGAGTTCTAATTTAGAACATTTTACACAGAACTATTGAGTTGGAACAGAATAATAAAGCGAGAACTGCCAGTCTTGGTAATTCTGATTATAGAGGTTTCAACTTGAAATCAGGGATGAGCTTCTAGGGGCTCCAAAATTTATGTACTACATTTTGTGATTTCTATCTTCCTAGGGAGAAGGCCCACAGCTTCTGATTCAAAGTAAGACTTAGCATCCTTGGGGCGCCTGGGTGGCTCAGTCGTTAAGCGGCTGCCTTCAGCCCAGGTCAGATCCCAGGGGACTGGGATCGAGCCCTGCATCAGGCTCCCTGCTTGGCAGGAAGCCTGCTTCTCCCGCTACCATTCCCTCTGCTTGTGTTCCCTCTCTCGCTGTGTTTCTCTCTGTCAAATAAATAAAAAATCTTTAAAAAAAAAAAAAAAAAAAAAAAAAAAAAAAGACTTAGCATCCTTGACTTACTCCAAGGTAATTTGATGGGCTAATGAGAAGTGTAAGTTAGTTGTGATTTCCAACTCTATTTGCTTTTAAATGTCCATAACACGTATCAGAATTGACAGGCAGCGACTCTGGAAAGAAAAATTCTGTCCAGAAAAATAAAATGGAGTAACCATATACTGCATTTAGAAAAACTCTCAATTGGACCTAAGCTGGCAAAGACCCCTATCACGTGGCAATCAAAAGGAAGAAAATCGTTCTGTAACCAAAACAGACCATAATCATTAGGATACACATTTCCCAAAAGTTACTAACAAAGAATTCAAATTTTTCACCCTGAAGATATTATACGCTAAAATAATGCATCGCTGTAGATTGAATTAAAGATAAATATAAAAAATGTATTTTAATAAATTCGACATCACTAAAGGGGGGATTAACTTTATAGACTTATTAGTGGGCAAAGAGAGGCAGTTGTGTTTATCTCCAAAAAGAGATTAGTGGGCTACACAAGCCCATTCTAATATGCCCCACGATTTTACTTTGAGTAGTGTGCTTCATAGTGGTGAACTGTTAAATATAGATCATTAGTCAGTGCATGTTTCATTATATACCAGTATTTCTTGAAGATTAAAAATGTCTACAGTTCAATTATCCCCACATAGCGGGTCCCATTTTCTATTCATTCAGCTTGGAACAATGTAGTCACAAAATATATTGTCTTAGATTAAAATCTGCTCTATAGTACTCCACAGGGCTGATTTCAAAGGGGAAAATACACCTGCTTCACTTCTCAGGGAGAATACAAATTACTGCTTTATACCTTTCTACATTCAAGTGGGTTTCAGAGCACAGCAGTGACCCCCTCAGACCCTTCTCTCCATCACCAATGCCAGACGATTATCACATGGCTGGTCTTTCAAACCCGAGTCAAGCAAAATGGCTTTATCTTTCATGTAAATGATCTCCACTCTGGTTTTGAGGCCCTGTCCCCAAACATTAGCCTGTCCTCTTCAGGAGATTTGGATTACTCTAAGTAGTTACCAACACAGTAACATTCTGATGCAAACCTAAGTGATCTTTTACAAGAAGAAATCATTCCCCAGGAGAGAGAAAGGAAGAAATTATAGTGTTTAAGTTCTGAGTTTAAGGTAGAAGACCCAGAAAAACATTTTATGGTGCTTAGAATAATTTACTTGATTACACATACTACAAGTATTTTCCTTCATGTTTTTGTAATGAACCTGACCATGAAAAAACAAATTTACGTCTGTTGTCTGTCTCATTATGAGCTGAGCTCATTTGGTGCAGAAAACCTACAGTTTAATTGCTTGATTTAAATTTGGCTAGTAGAATGCATACTGAAACATTACTCTTTTAATTATGTTAATTTATAACTGAAAAGCTAAATTTACAAAGGCAATAACATTAATTATTTACTTGCCCATTAAAGTTGAATATATATTACCAAGCTAATTGGTTTCATAAGTCTGCCAAAAAATTAACAACAAGTTTGTTCACTCATTTATATGGGAAAGGTAAACATATTCTCAGTAGGTTACTTGTTCTTTATTAGAGTACATGAAAATATGTGTAAAATACGTCACGTCATCTATACGATATTTCACCTATCTTCTTTACCGGGTTAAAACACATTTTAAAGAAGGAATAGAACCAATTAATATTTATTCAATTCTATATCCTGCTGTTCATGAATTATCCCATTTAATCTAGCATCATTTCCTTTTTAAAGTTGAAGAAACCAAAGTTTGGAGAGATTAAAAAGTTTGCCAAGGCAAGGATCAAGGTAATCAGATTAAGGATTTGCTCTAGAAACACCCAAGATCTTACCATTTACACTGTATTATTCTAATACCTGTTATTTACAGCAGGATGACACTTCCTAACTCAATGATTCCCTAATGAAAAAACTTGCTTTAAGGCACCTGGGTGGCTCAGTGGGTTCAAGCCTCTGCTTTCGGCTCAGGTCATGATCTCGGGGTCCTGGAAAGGAGCCCCAGGTCAGGCTCTCTGCTCGATCGGGAGCCTGCTTCCCCCTCTCTCTCTGCCTGCCTCTCTGCCTGCTTGTGATCTCTTTAAAAAAAAAAAAAAAAAAAATCTTTAAAAAAATTGCTTTAATATCAAAAATAACTAATGAAAAATTTAATCATAACCCTATATATTGATGTAAAAAAATAACCATAGAACTCAATCAAAAGCACAGAAATTACTGATTAGTCTGTAACCCAGTGACCTCAAATCAGAATAGTACAAGGATAAAGTCCAGCAAATACACTCGAACTTTATCTCTGCAGTAGGATTCAGTATTAGGCAGGTTCCTCTTAGACCACAACTCAACAAGCGGATTACAAATTAAAGAGGATAATACCCATCTTACTACCCTCTTGGGCATAGTGTGAAGATCAAATGTGAAATGGGATAAGAAAGAGCTATGAAAATTACCGAGCATTATGCAAATCCAAGTCAGTACAATTAGTGTTTTAGACTGTTTTGCACCTAAGGAATTCCCATGGAATTTAGTCTGAGTTTATATGGAGACTAAAATTTAACTATATTCTCATGTAACTTGAAAGGCTTCTAAAATTTCTCAGTATAAAATTCAGTCAGTATCTGGTCCAGCAAAAATTTCATTAATATGTGATCTGAACAAGGTACAATGAGCAGGGTTTTTTGTTTTTTTCCCCCCAAATAATTTTTGAAGTGTTACAAGATGAATTGTTCATGCACCCAGTGCTCCATGCAATATGTGTCCTCCTCAATACCCAATGAGCAGTTTTTAATTAATACTCAACAAAATACTGTGAAAGGTCTTCAAAAGGGCTTGGGTCATCGTATTCATATTGGAGGTTTTTGACATCCAAGAAAAACCAAAATATTAAGCATCTGTTTCTTCACATACACTTCAAAAAATCATACAACTACTAATGGTTATAGAGTAATTAGGGCCATACTCATACGTAATGAAAAGTGAATATAAGTATTTTCTTGATTTAAATTATACTTTGAATGTCTCCAAGTCTACTGGAAAGGAAAACTATATTCCATCTTAGCTGACTTTCTGAAACATTTCCAAACGAGGCCTACTGATTTTAGAGATTTTCTATAGTAGTTCCAGACCTAGTGTATCATAATAAATTATCTCCTAATACTGCTGTGGAATACCTCCTATCATTCATTATGATGGAATTTTGCTGAGGTTAAGAGGCCTGAAATCACCTGATCAAGTTTAAATTACACTTTGGTTCTTCTTTTAGTCAATATTTAACACTATTATGTTATATCTGTGAAAAGACAGGCTATTTCTCAATCGAAGAGACATTTCAACATTTTTCCATCCCTTGCATCATGAAAATGGAAGAAAATTTTGTGTTAAAATATGAAATAAAAATGCATCCACCATCTACTTAGAGTCCAGTAAGTGCTAAACGAAATTGCAAATCCTGAAATCTTAAAAAAAAAAAACAAAAAAAAAACAACAAAAAAAAAACCCACCACAAAAAACAAAAACAAAAAAAACAAAAAACAAAAAAACAAAACAAAACAAAAAAACACCTCTTTGGAATGTCCAAATAACTTACCACTACCACCCACAGCAGAATAATTTTACTCAACGTCAGAACTGGGCATGACACCCTATGGGCCAATATTTCACTTCTCATTTATGAAGTCTAGAGTAGAGAAGTGGGGAGGTAACACATTTTTTCTGTCCAACCCTGCTAATTATTCTGATAGCAAAGGAATGTAGATTTGTACTCACAGTAAGTTCTTGAGATTCAAACAGAAGTAGCTAAAACTCACCAAATCTAGAAAATCCAATCCAATTATTCAATTATATATCTATACATACATACACACATACATACTGATTTCTGGTAGGAATTGCATAGAAACCTTGCCATGAATTAAAGTAGTAAATATGGCCTTTGAGCCAACTACCAAATCACAATTTACTTGCTAACACATGTTGAGCATTGGTCAAAAAGATAGCATTTAATCCAACATAGTTTTATCTCTTTTGAATTACAAATTGTACATCAAAGGAGGACTGTCATAGAGGAAAAAAATATATATATACACACAACAGTGGGCTCTCACTGAGTTCCTGAAGGAAATGTAGTTTGTTTTGTTTTCTTTTCTTTGTTTTAAAGATTTTATTTATTTGACAGAGCAAGAGAGATGACAAGTAGGCAGAGAGGCAGGCAGAGAGAGAGTGGGAAACAGGCTCCCTGCTGAACAGAAAGTCAGATGTGGGGCTCGATCCCAGGACCCTGAGATCATGACCTGAGCTGAAGGTAGAGGCTTTAACCCACTGAGCCACCCAGGCGCACCTAAAGGAAATGTTTTAACTTTCAGCCCCAGATTGGGTATAGACATTACTTAAAAATAATTAGTATCTTTAAAGCTTCAGGTATCACTCTGTAAATCTATAATGGCATTCTAAAAAAGAAATGGGGAAAAAAAATGGCATATTTTACTAGACAAAGCCCCAGCATTGCAGAGGATCTCTAAGACTGACGTAATACTGCTCGGCAACTAAGCATCAACATTTGTTTACATGTGTGACTTCCGAAAATGCTCACAAAATGCCCAAATCCACCTGCAGACATCAGCTGGCTTGGGTCACCAAACATCACAATATACAGAACTATTTCAGTTAAGAACTGAGGTGTAATTTAAGTAATTAGAAGACATTTACCAAAATGACACAATGGTAAGCTTCAAAAGTTGTTGTTTTCAAATACTGAAGATAAAGACTTTTATAAGTAACTCGAAAGAAAAATAAGAGAAGAACAGCTCCAGGTAGGACATCCCTATATTCCTATACTCTGGGCCCCATTTTTGTACTAAAACAAGTCTTTCCTCCAAACACACACCTTTCTCTGGCTTCTCACCTGGAATGTTCCTATTCTATCCTGCCACACCCAAGAGGTAAGAGCCTACCTAAAACAACAGATCTCATGCATGAACCTAAATAGGTTTCCTCCTGTGCTAGAAAGGACACATGCTGCATCATAGGAAAATAATGGAATTTTCCACAGGCCAGTCCATCATCTCAACTTCCTTTTTCTGAACGAAGAATTTCAGTGCTTTGCCTCTAAAACCAAGGTAGACTGTGGCAATCCTTGTCTGATCTACTAGGGTTAAGAGTTGCTTTGAAAAGGTATTCAAAAATCTTATGAAAAACATATCAAAAGATATTCTTTAAAAAAAAAACAAAAACTCTCAATTCCCAGCAGAGCCCATCTGTACAGTCTCCTTCCTTTGTAGGTTGCTCAATGAATATTTGTTGAAAAACGATCTGCCAGTTCCTAATTTATCTTTTGTAAAAGCTGTGGTTTTGATCTAACAGGCATGGTCAAAGGAAAACACTATTGTAACGTGGAAAAATGAGGATGCTGAATAATTAGATATCAGAATCATCGTTTTTGGATTCCTAATAACAAAAAGATAAGTTCTGTAAGAAATTAAAATGCTTCATGCTGCTCATCTTATGCTAAAAAATAAGTCAAAAAACACATCCATGTACCCCTGTATTAGAGACATCTGCTGATATACTGGACATAATACTCATCTCTGTGATAATAGTGTTTTTGACATTCCCAGGTGATAACACCCCTAATAAAGTACAAAAAACCAATATCCCTTTTCATGCTTTTTCTGCTTTAGGCCAATCCTATTCTTTCCTAAGGGCATTAAAAGGAGT
>CM053607.1:38848532-38863549 GCA_028646535.1 Procyon lotor | reverse complement strand
CTTCCTACCAGACATGGATAATGGCCGCTGTTGCTCAACTATCCTCCTTCCATTCCAGTTTTAAGAATATAGGACTGGGCTTACAGAGGTTGGTTACTGGGAAAAGAAGGAAGAGAGCAATTGATTGTGCTATGAAGTAACCCATCTGGAGCATCAACATCTGAGATGGGTCTTCAAGGACAGGGAGGATTTGCCAGGTGGGGATTTAATTCCTACTACCTCTTTTCAGTATGGCAGTCGCTAAACCCAAAATATTAGCAGAGAGAAGTCATATTAAGCCACTGATGTATTTACAATCTGCTTAATTGGCTTATTTAATTGAAGATCCAGAAAAGGTCCAAAAGAGGGAGGGAGGGAAAAGGTAAAGGCCATTATCCAAGTGTTTCCATTGACTTTTTCCCCACTTTTATCCTTTTTCCTTTCATACATAATTGCGTTCAGTAGGTATCACACCTTCCCTCTGGTAAATAAACCATGGACACTCAGAAATGGGAAAACGACTTGTCCAATGTCATGCTGCTTCAAGCAGGATATTTAAAACGCAAGTTGGACTCCAGATTCCACACTTCTTCCAGGACCATCACACTGGGACTATAATACATGTTATTACAGGAAGGGATAGGTCACACGCGTGATGCATAGCATTCACAGGTTGGGTGCTAAACCAGGGCCCCGAGGGCAGCAGCAGGGAAAGGAAGGCACAGTGAGAACTGAAGGTGAACTCCACTTACGTTATGTTCCATCAAGATAGAGGATCCTTCAAACGCACCCCAAAAGAGCAAATCTTGTGAGTCCAACATTGCCCTTCAAATAACAGTGTCACGTGGTGAAGTCAACAGGATTTGCAATCAGACTGACGTGGGTTCAAAACCCGGTTCCTTTCAGAACGAGCTGTACCAAGTTCTAACTCAACTGCCGCTCAACCTCTTCACCCACCTTTTATTCCAGCCATGGCTGGAACACATTCAAGAGGCCTTCAGCCAACTTTACAGTGGTGCAGACCAACAGCTCATTACCTTGGGCCTTGAAACAGGGCTGTTTTAAGTACTTGTCCCGGAATCTCTGACGCTACGCTGGGGAACGCCAATGAGAAACCGCTTGGCCCTCAGAAATATATTATGTGAAGTCCGTGCAGGACAAGAGCTAATGCAATAATGTTTCCCTTTCATCCTCAAGGTGGATGGTCTGGTGATACCTCTCCTAGAGCCCCTCATAATGTTCCTCCAGCAAGGCCAGACCACAAATTTCTAGTAGCGTTCAAATCCCTAACAGTCCACACATAATTCTCTCCCTCACTCTTGTCACTCCACTCCCGAGCCACGGAATCATTTCCCAAGAAAAATACTGACCCACAAGCCTTTGTCTCTGGTACTGCTGTCAGGAGAACCCAGGCCAAGAAACTAGCTGTGTGGTTAGCGCAGCCTTACCCATCTAAAATGTACTTTCCCCAGGGATGCCTGGGTGGCTCGGTTGAGCAGCCAACTATTCATTTCTGCTCAGATCATGATCTCAGGGTCCTGAGGTTGAGCCCCTCATCGGGTTCAATGCTGAGTGTGGAGTCTGCTTAAGATTCTCTCTCCCTCTGCCCTACCCTCAGTTCTCGCTCCCTAAAATAAAATAAAATAAAATGTATTTTCCCCAAATATGAAGCTAATCATTATATTGTTCCTACAGAGCCTTAGAAGCAGTAAAAGATATACTGCAAGTAAAGCATTTGAGCCCATTGTAATCCTAGAATGAACAGCAGTTATTTTATTCACTGGGTCCTCTGTAAAGCCGTTGTGTATCTTGTACGGAAGCTCAGGACTTCCATCACAGTGTATCTCCAGCAAATGCCCTAATGAGAGCTATGATCAACCTATTTTTTTCTAGCCCTTTTGCCACTTATTACTTAGATACATATGCCCAGGTTCGGAGTGCTCCATTATTGTAAAGCCTACAAAATTCTGAGCAAAACTTAAAATGCCCAAGAGATGGGAAGGAATTGGTAAAGAGCACAGTTATCTACTATGGATGTAGTTTATCTACATTAAAGCACCAAGAAATGCTGAGTGTCAAATTTTATCACATAGCTAGCTAGCCATTTTAGGAAAATCTGGGAAGTGGTTTCAGAGTCTGACCCTGCTTCAAGGGAGTAACTATCTTCCTCGTTTCCATTTTTCATTTTCCATTCCATTCCATTTTCCATTTCCTCAAACTTCTTAGAAATTCCTTTGATTTCTCCCTTTGATTGAGAGGTTTGATTTTGAGCTGAACAAAGTAGTAAAATTTTATATCATGCATTGCATAAAATTATGGTAAACAGAGCACCGTTTCAAAGAGTGAAGATGAAGAGGAGTCCCAGAATCTTTTAGAGAAAGAAAAACAAGGATGAAAAGAGCGATGAAAGCAGAGGGGGAACACCCCACCACCTGTCTTGAGGGGAAGACACATGGAGGAAAGAAGAAAGCATACAAAAAGAAATCTGTAAATTCTGAAAAAAACAATAGAGCAATGGCAGAAAATGACCTCTTTGATTTCTCCAGAGATCTAACTCTCTCCTTACATCAGCATATGGACCACAAAAGAGAAGTTCTGCCCTTTCTGGAAGTTTATTCTAAAACAAGCACCTAAATCCAGAGTAAGATCTACTGGTGTATGATATTTTGCCCATCCAAAGGATAGATCCAGAAAAGGTTCCAGGTTTTTAAAGAGTGAAACAGATTAGGATTCCTTCCGGGTGGAGACCCCAAAGCCTACACCCACTTTTGGCTGGCTATGCAAACTGCCATCTCAGCTTAAATCTGGAGAGAAGTTGCAGGCTGAAAATGCTTAAGATGGTGATCCAAGAACCTCTTCAAATTATGGTGGCCGGCCATGGGATCTCATGATCGCTGCCTCCATGAGATTTTCCTTCTCCACCGTTCTGTACTCTTCTTACACTGTCACACTAACACTCACCTCAGTCACCTCATGGTTGGAATATTACAGAAGGCTCTTATTAAGTAAGGTGACCTCTATTACCATTTTGTCACCTCAGTCACCTCATGGTTGGAATATTACAGAAGGCTCTTATTAAGTAAGATGACCTCTATTACCATTTTGTCTGCCCCAACTCCATCAGAATTCCACTGTCATATTATCATCATCCGTATCAACAGAATTTTTTCACTTCTCTATCAGTAACTTTCGACAGGTTAATTCCAAGACAGCTTCCAAATTCCAAGCCCTGAATGCTGGCAATCCTGGTCCCTCAATTTGACCCGATGGCAACAGTCCAGCCTAACTTCCATCAACTCCCTAATCGAGTCTTTCCTCCATACCACAAGATGCTCTGTGCACACTGGCCTAGGAACTCGGGCTACCATCTAGATATGAAAGGTCACTGAGCCTGTTATTGACATTAGGGCTGCAAGAACCATACAATAAAATAATTAGGTAAACCAGACACCTTCAGAGAAAGAGCCAACGCCATTAAGAAAATAAGCCTGTTTGTTTCTATCATCCCTCTACTTGCCTCCTCATTCTTTCTCAGGCTCTGACAAGGAAGTCCTTCTACTGGTTTCCTGAATCCTACCACCCTTCAAGACCTGGTCAAGTTCTCTTTCTTCCATGAAATGTCTCCTGAAAGCTTTCTCTTCTCCACTCCAGTCCTTGGTGAGTGCTCTCTCCCCTAAGGTTTTAGACTTTATAGCCACTTTCCACGGAGCCTCTGAATAGTGCTTTCCACCGAACATATGGGGCTTTCAAGCAAGAAGTTCTATAAAGAAAACAGTCGTAGTTAAAAGCACAAGCAAGGGGCGCCTGGGTGGCTCAGTCGTTAAGCGTCTGCCTTCAGCCCAGGTCAGATCCCAGGGACCTGGGATCGAGCCCCGCATCGGGCTCTCTGCTCTGCGGGAAGCCTGCTTCTCCCGCTACCATTCCCTCTGCTTGTGTTCCCTCTCTCACTGTGTTTCTCGCTGTCAAATAAATAAAATCTTTAAAAAAAAAAAAAAAAGCACAAGCAAAACTGACTGCCTTCCCCTGTTTTATTTCTCTATCTTGTCTGCTCATGTAGATGGTATGCTCTTCCAGGGCAGAAACAGGTCTCATTGTCTTGTATTTGTCAGAGCACTAAGCATCAAGAGCTGCATCGCTAATTCTCCCATTCTGTTGATCTGTCCAAGCATGGACACTGACCCTGGGTGTAATGCAATGGAACAGAGATGAAATGAGATACAGGAGGTAAGCCACCTGCTCCCTCCTGAATTTTCTACAAACCAGGCTTTTGAATTTCACTTATGCAATGAGACAAAAGGGAAGGCAGGGCATTACAGCCGTATCTTATGAAATTTTATAGTTCGAGGCATTTCAGACACTGTAGGGGGAGAAGTGAAAAATGAAAGCTATTGGTAGAACACCTGTTTCAATGGGATTTTTTGTTGTTATTTCTGAGATATAATTGACATATAACATTAATCTAGGCTGTACAACACAATGATCTGGTATTTTTTGATCAGTAAGATTTATAAAGAAAGAATTCTACCACTTAATGAAAATGGAAAATCCTGATTAATAGATGATCACTAAATATCTTCCAGCTCCAAGTTTCTACAAAGGAGTTACTCTAAAACACATTTGGATGTAGCTTGGAAGAGCACCCCAGAGCCATGTCCCCAAGTCTGTCAGATCTATGGATTCATCCCGATAACCCATTAGATATTTCTTGCATTTGCTTCTTAGTTTGCCTTTACTTTAAAAATAAATTTCTCCAGCTCCAAGTTTTCTATTTCTTACCAATTATTTAACAGCAGTTATGCTTTGTCCTTCTAAATCTGAGCTATGCCAGGTGGTAGTATACAGATTCCTACATTTCAACACTACTCCCTGAAAATAGCTTTATTTTCTACTCAGGGGTCCAATTCATTAATATTCACACAACGGGTGCATTTTTAGATCTTTTCTTCCCACCTTTTAAGGCAGAAACTTGAAGTATGGGAAATTCAGGTTCTCGGGACACGAGTTCTGTTCTGTGAATTGCAACACATCTTTTAGCCACCCATGTTGGGTTTCTCTATTGGTAACAGCAGTTAGGCAGTGTAAAGGTAAGATAGAGCTATAAAGCACCTGTAATCTAGAAACAGAACACAAATGGTGCTTGTTCCCTCAGTTTCAATTAATAGATAAGAGAACCTTCCTTGCAAAGAAGGCCTTTTTTTTCCTTTTACTTCTTTATGAAGGCTAAAAATAAAGAGTTCACATTCTAGACTTGAGTTCAGATGTGGAAAAACCATCTCTCTAGCTTTGCTATTCTGGGGAAAGATCTAGTTCAACCTTCTAAGGTCAAGCCTGAAGAGAAACAAGTAAATCTTTAAAAGGAATCAGGAAGCAAGCCTATAGGACACAGGCACAGTACCTAACAGACTGAATAACCTCCAATCTCTGTCTCTTTTACTAGTCGTTTGTTTTTTTCTTCTCCTCATGTTTTTTGTTTTATATTGGTTTGGGCAGTTTTGTTTTTTTTTTAAGCTCAGGGTCCTCAGATAAAGGCCGAGGATTAGGTTCTCTTAGCTTTAAAGAATAATAGATTAGGCATAGACTCTATAGTTTGGAATAATATAGATGAACTCTTGGAAAATTTTACCAAGAAAAGGTACAATGTTTTTACACGGAGTACAATTCTTATAGACACATTTTTACAGGATATTTTACTTTCCACTGACAATCACACAAAAATTTAAAATGTGTCTATAAGACTAGTGCTTTGGTTTAGGTGAGGATGAAATCTTGAACAGATTTTAAATCAATTCTCCTGGGAGTCCAGACATAGGGCAGAGACACAGGGAGTGTTTGTCTTTGGTGGCCTTTTCTCACGGCTTCTTTTATGCCCAAAGAAACATAATGACACTAGTTTTCTACCACAATAAAGATATAAGTAAAAATAAAAATATAAAAATAAAATAAAAAAATAAGAGTGACCTATAATAATTTTTATTAAAGTGCATGCACTTTAATAAAAATTATTATAGGTCACTCTTATTTTTTGGTATAAAAAACATCTTCCCAGGTCTTTATACTTAACAACACCCAGATTATACCTATGAAGACTCAAACAACTGTACTCAGACTATACTTGAATCCACCTTGAATTCATCATATTGCCCCCACTTCCAAACTTCTTGATCTTACTATTTTCATTCATTACACCAACGTATATTGCAGTGTTAACATATCTATGTAATTTTCCCTGCCAGAACACCTTCTCTGTGCAGCTCCCAAGAATTCTCTTATACAAAACATTAAAAAAAATTTTTTTAACTAAATATTTGAATGACCTTAGATAGGACTCAAATAATCATTTCTTTTATCCTCTTACTTTGGGTCTATAGTCCTCTGGCCTTACAGGTAGGGGTACTTTCTTGGTTATCCCAAACCTTCTCTAAAATCCAGCCATCCCAAAACCAAAACCAAAGAAATCTTACCTTGAATTCTTTTAAGATCATATTCCTCTCAAAATTTTTCAGTAGGTACCACACTGCATAATAATTTAAATCCATAGTACTTAGCATGGTATTCAAGGCCCTGTAATAATCTGACCCAAGATTTCCCATCTGTTCTCATTTTCCACTGCTTCTACTCCTGCCTATCCTATATTCCAGGGAGTTGTTAAGCAGGCACTTGGACTGTATGGTGCTCCAAAATCCTAACTTTTAAAATTACTTTAACAATAAGCCCAAGGTAGAATTTCAGGATAATCTTTCTGTAACAAGAGTTTCCATTTCCTACAGGATTTTACTAACTCAGAAGCTTCTTGGGAGGACATTTGACCCAGTTTTGTGACAACCATATGCATAAAGATAACAGATAGTCAGGCACCTGGATGGCTCAGATGGTTTTTGTTGAGCGACTGCCTTTGGCTCAGGTCAGGATCCTGGAGTCCCAGAATCAAGTCCCGCATTGGACTCCCTGCTCAGCAGGCGGTCTGCTTCTCCCTCTGACCTTCCTCCCCCTCTCCTGCTTGCTCTCATTCTCTCTCAAATAAATAAAATCCTTAAAAAAAAAATAACTGATAGTCTGAGAACATCTCAGCCCTCCTTTGGGGGGCAGAAGAGCCAAATCTGGCGTCCATCAATAGCAAGAAAGGAGAAAGCAAGAGACAAATGATAAAAAGCCAGTGAAGTGGGAAATGATTCACAGATGGGCTGAAATGCAGGGTGTGGAGATTTTCTTTTCTATTGACAATAACCACAAAAACAACTTCTTATTTACTGCATGGGAACACTTTCCAGGCACTGTGCTCCTAACCAGTTAAATAGTGTGCTCGTGACTTTGTTTTGCAAATGGAGAAACTCAGGCTTAAAGAAGGCAAAGCCCTTTGCCAAGGAAGTGCCACAAAACAGCTAAACCACAAAGCTGGGATTCGAACTCAAACTCGGTTGCCTCCAAAGTCTGTGGTCTTAAAAACATTGGACTTTCTTACCTCCTTGGCCTTGCCACTGCCAACACAGGCGTGAGGAGAGCCAAATCCATGAGGTGCTCCCTGTGCTCAGTCTCATGTTCGCCACAAGTCTGAATTTCTAGGACGCCTCTTCTGACACAAGTTTAAAATAGCTCCACTCAGATTCCCCAACCTCTCTCCCCCAACTCTCAAGTCCTTAGTCCTGAAGGGCTGCATCCTCAAAATGCCCCTCAAACTGTCAGGGCACAGAGCGCTTCAGCAGCAGAGACAAAAAAAACTCACCCTCCCTTGCTGGCTTTCCCTCTCTTTCTCTGTCGGGAAGCCACCTGAATTTATTTGAACTGTGTTCCTCTACCTAGGGCGTGGCCTTGCTCCTTACACATCATTATTTTCAGCTGGGCCAATTATCAGTGACATGAAAGAACTTTCTTGATTTTCAAGACAACACACACACTTGTAGAAATTTGGAAACTATGGGACAGCACATAGAAGAAAATAAAGATCATCTATAGCCTCTCTCCCATTTTGCCCTTCATGCTTCTAATCTTTTGTTTCTATGCCTACACAATAAATACTGATAAACTAACTTTTCTCGTGGCAAATTGCCTAAATACACGGAAGTATGCAGACTGGTGTAAAGAAATCCAGTGTGCCCATCACACAGCACAATCTTAATCACAGTCAATCTCATTTCATCTACATGACTACCATTCCCCCTTCCTCTCATCCCAGTCATCATGTCATTTCAACTGTAAATGTTCCCTTATGTATTTTTATTAAGTAAATGTAGTTTTCATTAATCATAATCAGATACCATCATTTTACCTACAACTTTAACAATGGTTCCTTCATATCATGAAATATCCACATTTAATGTCCACATTTCCAATTTCTCATGAATTTTTTTTAGGTTACTTGTTTGAATCAGAATAAAATTTAGGTCTACACATCGCTATGGGTCAATGCATGTCTTAAATCTTACCTCCTGAAAGTGTATGGGGGGGGCGGGTAGGGAGCAGCATAGACATCACCTGGGAGCTTGTCAGAAATGCAGAACTTCAACCTGCCCCTACTTTACCCCACCCAGACCAAGGAAAGCAAAATCTGCATTTTAACAAGACCTCAGGTGATTTACATGCATATTAACTTAATATTGAGGCTCACTGTTTTTAAGTCTCCTTTAATCTATGGTTTCCCACCTTCATTTCACCTTTTTTTTTTTGTAAATCTTTTTTTTTAAGATTTTATTTATTTATTTTAAAGTGCCAGAGTGTGCGTGCGCACATGAGCAGAGGTTGGGGGGGGGGCAGAGGGACAGGAGAGGGAGAACCCCAAGCAGACTCTATGCACCTGAGCCTTAATAAAGAGTCAGATGCTCAACCAACTGAGCCACCCAGATGCCCCCATTTCATAAACCTTTATAGAAAAATTAGCTTGTAGGACTCCTTAAGTTTAGCATAGTGTAGCTATTACTAGTGTTATCCTAATGGTATTCTTTAACTCATCCCTCTGTCTCCTGTATTTAATTTGATGTAAGTGAGGAGGGACACCTGGGTGGCTCAGTCAGTTAAGCAGCTGCCTTCAGCTCAGGTCATGATCCCAGAGTCCTAGGATCGAGCCCCACGTCAGGCTCTCTCCTCAGTGAGGAGCCTGCTTCTCTCTCCCTGCTGCACCCCCTGCCTGTATTCTCTCTCTGTCAAATAAATAAATAAGATCTTAAAAAAAAAAGGGCACATATAGTTTGGTCACCCCTTTTTGTAAGGTTAGTAACCCTAACGCTCATTGGGTAGATCTGTTATTTCATTAGGCTTCGTAAAATGGTGATATCTCTTCCTTCCTCTTGTACAGCTTTACCATTTCCAAGAACATCTTCTCCTTATAAGCTATTGGAGGATAAGGCATCATCTGTACAAAACAAACAAGGTGACTCCTTGTTTCTTTCCCTTTATTAGTGTTCAGAATAATATCTTGGTTCTCAATCACACTCAAAAGGTTGACCAATAGGGGCGCCTGGGTGGCTCAGTGAGTTAAAGCCTCTGCCTTTGGCTCAGGTCACGGTCTCAGGGACCTGGGATCGAGCCTCACGTCGGGCTCTCTGCTCAGTGGAGAGCCTGCTTCCCCCTGTCTCTCTGCCTGCCTCTCTGCCTACCTGTGATCTCTCTCTCTGTCAAATAAATAAATAAAATCTTTAAAAAAAAAAAAAAAAAGGTGACCAATAAGCCTTTGGGATTTTTTTTTAGCATTCTTAGCAATGCATGGATTTAATCATATTTGATATTTTCCAATCATCCCAACTATTATCCTTACTGAAACCGAAATTCTTCCATCTTTGGCTAGCAAGAACCTCTTTAAGCGGGGTCCTCCCTGCTTTCTGACATATTCTCAGGAGCCTTTGAGAGTGGGCCTGCTTTCTAGTATGACAAGATGTTGTACATTCAGTTCACGCATCTTTTGTGCCTCAAACCTGGATCTCTCACATCTCCAAGAAGCTGACTTAACCTAATGACAGTCATTTTTTGCTAACTCTTTTAAGAGGACAGACCTACTAAATAGGTTTTGTGTCCAGAGAAAGTCATCCTAAGTTCAAAATGATACTTACAAATCAGATTCAGAATGATTATGATTTTAATCAAACCCATCTGTCTTACTGGATGTTTTTCATTTCCCATACCAAATATCCTGGATCTCAATGACATCAACATAATTCCTCATGTGTCCCTAATGATGGACTTTGAGGTTGTTTCCTGCCTTTTGCTGTTACAAATATTGTTGCAAAAAATAGCTTTTTGTTTGCATCTTTAATTGTTTGGCAAATTTACCTCAGGAGAGGTTTGAAGAAGTGATTGCTGTATCAAATGATAGGCGGTACAAATACTAACGGGATGCTATCATAATGTAGAGTATATTTTTACATAATACTGCACCATGAACATTTTTCGACATCATGAAATGATCTAGTTTCATTGTTGATGGCTCTAAGATGGTTCTTTTAATCATTCCCTTATTACTAGACATCCAACCTATTTTCTGTGGATCACAGCTTCAATCATCTTAATCACTATCCATGGAAATAAGCCACTCACACTGTTTCAGACCTACTTGGTTATGAGCTAGTTTCCACCTTCACTTGATGAAACTGCTTTGAACAACCTCTTACGCTAAGCAGGTATCAGTCCTCACATTCCATGGATACAGCAACATGAGTACTTTCAAAGCTACTTTCAAACAAAGTCCAATTGATATAATCAGATAGTGGATGAGAAACAGCACCTGACCTCAACTTTATCCCTAATTCCGATGAATGAATCTAGCCCACCCCGTCATTTCTAGAAGTGTTAGACTAGGTGATTTTTATCAATTTCCTTCCAGCTTTAAAAACGAATATAATTCTAAGGAATTTTGTACGCTTTTGTGTTCTTTAGTATTCTTTAGAAGTCAGAGCTGTTATTCTACCTATTTATTCTTTTTTTTATTCCACTAAGCATCTGCTATCATGCTTTACTCATGGTGAGTTTCATTACCTGCATGCTGAATTAGCTTTTCAGACTCTCTCCTGGCTGTTGAACTAGCATGTATGGCCCTGAGTCTAGAAAAGATTCATGCCTAATTTAAGAACTACAAATATTTATTGACTGCCTCTTATTTAGAAGCCAGCGTGTTTGTTCGAATCTAATTTTTAGATAAGTTTGTTAGAGGACTAAGTTCACTGTAAAATATGTAATCTAAAAAGTATCCCCTGAAATATCCTCTCTTTACCACCACCTGAAAACAGTAGAGGGACAAAAGACAGGTAGTTCTTTAAAGCTAGGCCACTAGGACTGGATAGACATAGAGTTAACAATCTTCAGATCCATATTCACCTATAGGAAGAGAATCATCTTTATCATTTCTAATTATGTCCCTGCTCTCAACAGGCTGCCTGAAGCATCAACTGGAAGCAGAGACAATGGTGATCCAAGGCCTTCAATAAACACATTTCTAGTGTTCTCTGACATCATCTGGAAGAGATCCAATGTAGAGGTGCCCTGCACAAATATCAAAGACACCTTCATGCTGCAATGAGAAGCCGTCTCCATTATCCATCTATCGGAGGTCTTGTCTACCCCGTCTGTCTAGTATCCATCAGAAACTACCTTATTATTTTGTTCTTTAAGAAAAGAAAAGTAAAGAAAAGAAAAAAGAAAAGAAAAGAAATAGCCTAGGGGCTGAATCCTTCTGTGAGAGGGGTGGGAAGAGATAAATGGAAGCTGGCACAGCTACAGGCAAAGCACTGGAGAAGGGTTTTTCTCACACATCACTGGAAAGCAAACATCTCATAACTCCTTTGAGCACAGAACTCTTATTTTAAATTCTTCTTAATTCACATACAACAGAAGGGGAGAGAAGTCAAAATAGCTTCATTTTGAAATGTACTGAGTGTGTGAGGAAAAAAATAAAAAGAAAAATAGGCATGTTGGCTAGTGTTCTAGTTTAATCTATAGTGTTCTAGTTTAATCTATGGTGTTCTAGTTTAATCTATACTTGAGGCCAGATGATCTGGCCCAGCTGCACATTTTTATTCTATTTTAAGGAAAAAGAAAAGTCCAGTGTCCCTCTATGTGTATTTGAAATGCAATAGAGAATTCCATATACTGAAAATCAGAATAATTCAAGTCACTATTTACTTGAGAAACAAAAATACTATTTAAAAATCAGAAAATGGACTAGAATAATAAAAATGGAAAAATGAATATAGATAATTATATGAAAAAGAAAGACCTTTGAAAATGCACTTATGTGTGGTCAAATAAATACAAAGTTTTGCCAAAGTATTTGAGATATTCAAATACAGTTGATCCTAGAACAATACAGTTTCAACTGTGCAGGTCCACTTCTATATGGATTTTTTTTTTCAATAAATACAGTACAACACTATAAACAAACTTTCTCTTCCTTGTGATTTTCTTAAAAACACTTTCTTTCCTCTACATTACATTACTGTAAGAATATAGTATATAATACATATAACATGCAAAATACTTGTTAACCAACTGTTTATGTTATTGGTAAGGCTTCTGGTCAACTGTGGGCTATTAGGAGTTAAGTTGTGGGGACTCAAAAGTTATATGTGGATTTTCAAGAGCACAGGGATCAGTGCCCCTAACCCCCACATTGTTCAACTGTATAGGAAATTTGGGTTTACCTAGAATCCAAACATCTAGATGTTTCAAGTTGTTCTTTATTTTTGTGAAAAAGAGTTTATGAAATTATTACATTAGGACTCTGAACATTTCGAGACCTTCCTCTGGACTTACATTTACATTTCCTTCCTTGACATCTTCCCCCAAGATATATCAAAGGCATCTTCAATTTAGCATGGTGAAACTGAAGAACTGGTTTGCTCTTACAAAATGATTGGTTTTACAGTCTTCCCTCATCTCAGAATATGGCTCCAGTATTTACCAAGATACTTAGTCAAAAACCGAGGAGTCTGGGCCAACTTCATGGGTGTGTGCCCAGTGTTGTCATACAGAGACCCATACTCTGAAAGGTCCTGTGCTTGGAGTTTAGTGCTCTATGGGTGCTGTCTTGAATTTCTTAATTGGATCTTCTAATCTGTGTTTTATAAGTGAGGTGCAATGGAACGATGGAGTGTGCCAAAGGCTTTGAGTTTGGCTCACATGTGGTCCTGCCTCCCAGGACAGGTTCTTAGCCTCCTGTCATCTGTTGCCTAGCATCCTGAGTCTCACCCAGCCTTTCCCATCATGTCACTGCCCAGTGGGAGACACTTCCTTCTTCCCGGGATGATGACCAGATCACACTGGTCATGTTGGGGCACTGAGGCAAGAAAGGCCAATACAGAGAGACTGGAAGATGCTACCTTACTGGTTTTGAAGATGAAGAATGGGGACATAAGCCAAGGAATGAAAAGTGCCCTCTAGAACCTTATATTATAAAACTCAAGAAAATGGATTTTCCTCTAGAGCTTCCAAAAGGAAGGAACCCTCCAGAACTGTTGTTTTAAGCCACCAAATTTGTGGCACATTATTACAAAAGCCATAAAAGCTAATATGGTTTGTGATAAAGAGAGTTATATATTTTGTGCTTTTATATATAGTATGGAGCAGAAGCACAGGTTAAAAACGAGTCATAAAATACAATCTACTCTACTAGCTCCTAAAGTTGCCTATCGATCAAAGTCACATGAAGAACTTAATGTAAACCTATTTCCTGCCCCTTCTTTAGACATTCTGATTCAAAAATCCTGGTCCAATAGGAAATGAAGCCCAAGAAAGTGAAATGATGTCATAAGGCCACAAAGAAAGTCAGTAGATGGATAGGAGCAAAATCCTGATTTTCAACTGTTGGTACCAAGATTACTGTTCTATATTGAGCTCTTATACTGACTGCAAGGATCTTATATGCAATATATAATGATCAAAGCATAATTTTCTGATTTTTTTGTTGTTTGTTTTTTGTTAAATGTTTCTTTTTTTTACTTTATTTATTTTTTTATTAACATATAATGTATTATTTGCTAATTTTCTGATTTTTAAAGAATAAGAAGTTTCAACAAATCTGGTCCTAAATAAAAGTGGCAGAGGGCTATGCTGGACTAAAGAGTCTTTTTTTTTTTTTTAAGATTTTTATTTGTTTTTATTTATTTGAGTGAGAGAGAACATGAGAGGGAAGGTCTGAGGAAGAAACAGACTCCCCATGGAACTGGGAGCCCGACGTGGGACTCGATCTCGGGACTCCGGGATCATGACCTGAGCTGAAGGCAGACGCTTAGCCAACTGAACCACCCACGTGCCCTGGACTAAAGAGTCTTAAGGGCCTATTATGGACTCAGTGTTTGGGTCCCCCCAGAATCGTATTGAAGCCCTAACTCCAGTATGGCTATATTTGGAGATGGGACTTCTAAGGAAGTAATTAAGGCTAAGTGATGTCATATGGGTGGTGCTAGTGTCCTTGTAAGAGACACCAGTGAGCTAGCGCACTCTCCCTGCACGCCCATATGGAAAGGTGAGCATACACCAAGAAAGTGGCCATCTGTGAGTCAGGAAGAGAGCCGCCACCAGAAACTGACCCTGCCCAATCGTGACCTGGGACTTTTGGCCTCCAGAACTATAAGAAAACAAAGCTCTGTTGTTTAGGACACCCATCCTGGGGCAGTCTGTCATGCCAGCCTGAAATGCACAAGACAGGACAGCGACAACCAAATGCATGTGTGGTCCTGAACTGGATTCTGATTTAGAAAAACCAGCCTTAAAGGACATTTTTGAGTCAACTGGGGAAATTAGAATGATATCTGGGTATTGGATAAGTTGAAAATTTACATGGAAAGTGAAGATTATGAACTGAAAATACAAGATTATCAAACATTATATATAGTATTATCTCATGCTGTGAAAACTTTTAAACATGTGTGTGTACATATCTGTGTACACACACACACACACACACACACACACACACACACACAAAATATACCTGGAAATATATATACACTAAAGTATTACAGTTTGGATCTTTCAGTAGTAGGGATGTGATAATATTTTTTTTAAGATTTTATTCATTTATTTGAGAGAGAGAGAAAGAGAGAGAATGAGCAGGGGAG
>CM053607.1:38816866-38838041 GCA_028646535.1 Procyon lotor | reverse complement strand
CCTGGGTGGCTCAGTGGGTTAAAGTCTCTGCCTTCGGCTCAGGTCATGATCTCAGGGTCTTGGGATCGAGCCGCGCATTGGGCTCTCTGCTCAGTGGGGAGCCTGCTTCTCCCTCTCCCTCTGCCTGCCTCTCTGCCTGCTTGTGACTCTCTCTCTCTCTCTCTGTCAAATAAATAAATAAATAAAATCTTTAAAATATATATATATAGTTAGAATCGCTCTTAAAAACTTGCAAACAAACTGTTTATCCTGGGATGTACTCTGGCAACAATGGGTATTAACCAAACACAAAACAGATTTTTTTAAGTGATTTCTTCCAGAAGATAAATATCTTCAAGGAAAATAACCAATAGAATCGCAAGAACAATTTGTGGCTGAAGGCAGAAATGCTTTTTCTTTCATGAACCACATTTGTTTTCTTTTCTGTGCAAGCTGGCCTTGTTCTCTTCCAGGCATAATCACTGAGCAAACACTTCCGAGGACCGGCTGCATGGAAGGGAAGAGGGTGCCGTGGTTATGAGGGACTGAGCTCACAGGCAACCTCCCGAACCCAGTTCCAATCAACCTCCTTTTGCAAGTAACTTCACCACTTGAAGCTTCAGTCTCCTCATCCGTGGATTGAAAATAACCATCCCCAACACCATCGGGCTGTTCTGAGAACTGAACAACATACTTCTATAAAACACTCTGCTTAAAGCCTGATCAATAAATGCATGATGTCAAGAAGCAAACAGGTCCCTGGGAGAGGGGATGATGGCGAAGAGACACCACCATAAATCAGGAATTCAAGATAGAAACCAATCTCACTGCTAGGAATTAATACTACTGATAACCCTTTCAAAAGTTCTCCAATATACACATTTAAGAGTATTTATAATAGATGCTCCTTTTAATGGATTTTTTTGAAAAGATCACGATTAGCAACAACTAACATATCCATCACAACTGGATCAGTTAGTTAAATTATGGCATGCCTGTGTGATTTGTTAGAATGTGGCAGTTAAAAATATGAGGCATATTTTATTTTATTTTATTTTATTTTTATTTTCGTTTTTTGGTTTTTTATAGAGGGCAAGGGGCTGGGGACTGGTGCAGGGGTAGAGATGCTCCCGAGGGAGCGGGGATGGGGATCCGGGGGGTGGGTGGGATCCGGCCGCCCCTCAGCATTCTCCTAAAGGGGGCCCTTTAAAAACCAAGGAACAGTGCAGCCCTCTTCTCAGCTCCCTCGATTTTCTCTAAGGCTTTAGTTTCATCTTTAATTAAGGAGAAAAAAAGGAAATACATTCCTTGTTTATTCTTAAAAATCATTGAATAAAGACATGCATATTAAAAAATGAGAAAGAGGTGTACATGCTCAGTTGATATTTAAACAGTATTAAATGGAAAAAGTAAAGAATAAAGTACTATGTACAACACAAATCCACATGTCTGTGAAAATAGAAAAATAAACACATACAGTAGGTCACATCTAGTCGGAAAAATCAGGGACTATTTTGCAGGGGACTTGGGGGAATCGCAGATGGAAAACTTGGGAAGGGAATGAATCACAGGTGAAGGAGAGAGGGGCACATGGCGTGGAGGAGGACAGACAGGAGGAGAGGTAAGAGTTTGCAACTCCCAAAGGGATAGAGTCAGAGAATGGGCATGGGTGGCAGGATGTGAGATTGCAGACAAGAATCAAGCTGATGGGGAGGTTTTTAAGTGGCATACCCAGGACTTTGTCTAGTAGTTTTTGGGATATTATAAAGATTTGGGAAGAAAGGGCGCACCTGGGTGGCCCGGTGGGTTAAGCCTCTGCCTTGGGCTCAAGTCATGATCTCAGGGTCCTAGGATCGAGCCCCACATTGGGCTCTCTGCTCAGCGGGGAGCCTGCTTCCCCCCCTCCTCTGCCTGTCTCTCTGCCTACTTGTGACCTCCCTCTCTGTCAAATAAATAAATAAAATCTTTAAAAAAATAAAAAAGATTTGGGAAGAACGGAATGAGAGGATCAGAGATGCACGTTAGGGATGGTCATGTAGAGGGGTACGTGGTGAGGAGCGCAGCGCGGATGGCAGAGCATGAAATCAGGCATTTAGGAAGCTACAAGTTGCCCTGGTTTCCCCCTGCCTTTTACAACTATCCTGTGGATACAGTTTCAGTTTTACTCCCCGCTAGAATGTTTTTGCTGCTTTCATAAGAAATTAGTCACGTGAACGGAGTTGGCGACTCCTCTCCAACATTCCCGACAGATGTTCCACACATCCAAAAATCACTGATCTCCATTCAATAATCAAATTCTGGGCAGATATCACTTTTCAAAGAAATGTGATTTTGCCTGTTTAATGAAAGGAAGTGAGATCATTAAAAGAGTTCCCTAAGTAATGCATTTTAAATTAAAGGCTTTTTTTAAGTCTTTGGGAAAAGAAATATCAAAAGTTAAACCGAAACATCCAGGAAAAGCTCAAATTAATATGTTAATTCTGCCAACATCCAAGGCTCTGAGTCCAAGCCTAGAAGTAACAGAGCATATGGTGATTTACTGCTCCCAAGCTAAAATTTTAACTATGCTTATTGAAGTCACAAAATAAATGTCTCATGTGAAGTTTTCATCACTCTTTCAATGTGAAATATGCAAATACTATAACTTCTCTGTTTTGTTTTAGAGATTAGTTTATGATACTGGAGCCATCAGTGATTTTCATTAAATGTGTCAAGTGAGGATGAGCTAGGGAAACAGGTGATGGATTCATATGCAGTATTTTGTCTTTACAGTGAAAAATTTAATGTCTCTCTGTGGGCATTATGTATTTCCCTGACAAATTTTTTTCCCATAAAAAAGACAATGAACCTTTGAATTACAGGTAAATGAAATTACATGGTTACAACTCGATGAAACTCTTGGAAATATTATACAGCATCAACTGCGAGGACTTAAGTTTTTCTATCTATCTGTTACAACTAGGGAAATTGCCATCAGTGCTTTGGTGACCAAAAAAAAAGTCTGCATATGAACGCTGAAGTAGATCCATAAAAAGGGAATTTTCGATGAGATGCAAAATTATACATATTTCAGTCTTCCTAAGGTTAAAGAGTTTTAAAATCTTTAAACATCAGCTTTGTGTCCAACATTTACTAGGTAAATGCCAATCAAAACCACAGTGAGTTATCACCTTACACCTATCAGAACAGCTAATATCAAAAAGGCAAGTAACAAGTGTATAATAGGATGTGGAGAAAAAATAACCCTTATGCACTGTTGGTGGGAATGTGAATTGGTAGAGCCAATATGGAAAACAATACGGAGGTTCCTCAAAAAAATCAAAAATAGGAAACCGTAGAATCTAAGAATTCCACCAGTGGGTATTTCTCTGAAGGAAACAAAAACATTAATTTGGAAAGGTATCTTCACCCCTATGTTTATTGCAGCATTATTTACATAAGCCAAGATATGGAAACAACCTACACACGCACATGCACACACGCACGCACAGAGGAATTATAACTCAACCATAAAAAAGGATGAGATATTGCCATTTGTGACAACATTCATGGACCTGGAGGGTATTATGCTAAATGAAATAAGTCAGAGAAAAATAAATACCATATGATTTCACTTACATGTGGAATCTAAAAAACAAAAAATTGAAACAAATGAACAAACAAAGGTAGAAACAGACCCATAAACAAAGAGAACTGGTTGTATACCTGAACTAATGTAACATTGTGTGTCAACTGTACTTCAATAAAAAAAAGAGAGATTGGTGCATTTGATTTGAGTACATAAAGTTTTTATGTATCAATTATATCTGAATAAAACTGGGGAAAACTTTTTTTTTTAATTTTTTTTTAAAGATTTTATTTATTTATTTGACAGAGAGAAAGATCACAAGTAGACAGAGAAGCAGGCAGAGAGAGGGGGAAGCAGGCTCCCTGCTGAGCAGAGAGCCCGATGTGGGGCTCGATCTCAGGACCCTGAGATCATGACCTGAGCCGAAGGCAGAGGCTTTAACCCACTGAGCCACCCAGGCGCCCCGCTTCATTACTACTTTTTAACATTTATAATTTTTAAACATTGAGGAAACATTAATAAGATTTATTTAAAGTGTCAGTGTTGGGTCACCTAGGTGGCTCAGTAAGTTAAGCATCTGCCTTTGGCTCAGGCTATGATCCCAGAGTCCTGGGATTGAGGCCCACATCAGGCTCCTTGCTCAGAAGGGAGCCTGCATCTCCCTTTCCCTCTGCCTGCTGCTCCCTTTACTTCTGCTCTCATTCTCTCTGTCAAATAAATAAATAAATAATCTTAAAAAATAAATAAAGTGTCAATCAATGTTAATTTAGGTAAAAAAAATCAGAGTATTTCTTTTTTACTTCTAAAATTACATTATTTACTAAATAAACTTCTTATAAAAGAAAAAAATTGAAATGAAAAAAATTTATAGAGAAGACAAAAGATATTTTACAAGATGATTTCAAAATGATTTTTAAACATATAAAAAGATGTTAATTCCACTTTTAGTAAGAGAAATGCAAATATCTCAACCACAGGAACAGCAAAAATTCAAAGTGTAACAGTATAGTTAATTGGTAAGTCCATGGGAAAAGGGTCATTCTCATATACTGATGGTGGAAATTCTGAGTTACCACCCCAACAGAGGAGAATATGCACATGTATTATAAAACTCTATGTTTGTTATTTGATCCAGCAATCACATATCTGAAAATACACCTGAATAAATATCTCCAACAATACAAAAGCATATATGCACATGGTCATTCACTACAGCATTATGTGTAATTGCAAAATATTGACAATTATCTCAAGTGCCCATCCAGGTGATTAGTTGAATAAGCTATGATATATACACAAATGGGGAACACGGTATCCACAAGGAAGATGAAAGAAGGTCTCCATGAACTCCATGGAGAATAATTCTCAAGATATATTTCAGTAAACAGAGCTAAGTAAAAGATTATAAATAAGTGCTACTTTTGTGTAAAAAACAAAGGAAAATAGGAAAACATGTGTGCATCTGCTTATTTTTCCAAAGAAAATAGAGGAAGAATAAACCAGAAATAATCACACTGGTTATCTATCAAGGGCTGGGGAGGGGCTAGATAAGAAGGGATAAGAGATGGAGACACCCTTCAAAACTCCTTCTCTGGTACACTCTTGACTTTTACAATTATGTTAATATCCTACATATGCAATAAATAAATAAAATTAAATCAGCAGGAATGGAAATAAAACACTTAAACTAAACACAAACAAATAAATGAACCACAACTGTATTTTAAATGAATAATAACACTGACGAGAGTGTTATTTGTTCTCCTAGAGAACAAATCTAGGTAACTTTTCAACACAGTACTTTGACATACATCTTCAATCTAGTGAAAAGAAAAAAGAAAAAAAGAAATAACTACTATCAAATAATGAACTCTTTTTAGAAGGTTTGGTTTAATGGAGGTATGGTTCCAAAACTACGTGGGTTGTAAAACTGAGCAAATTAGTAAGTGCATTAATGATGGGATCAGGGTTCTCACTGTGAAAGGAGGAAGATTAAAATATGTGAAATATGAAAGTGTTCTAAGGATCCTGTTTTGTTTCAAAAGTCAGTTTATCATACTAGAAGACATCAGTGATTTGTCAAAGTAAGAAACTTCTGGAACTGAAATAGTTTTGAATAGGCTTGAAAGCAATCATCCCTTAGTACTTATGAGTCACCCAGAAGCCAGATTTTGTCTGTTAACTATCATTCTCCAAACAGGACTCTTTGAAGAAATATCTGACTCCAGAGCTGGAACATCTGGTAAGAGAATGTAGAAAAAGATATACTCTGATTTCAAAAAAATTCATGGAAATAAAGAAATACAACATATACATGTAATATATATGTATATTGTGTATATGTAATATATATATGTATATATAATACAAATACAAATAAAAAATTTATTTGCTATCACAAACTTATTTGGGGGAAATAACAGTTAACTAGGTAGAATTATGTATCTCTTTCTAGAGTACCAAAATCATTAACTACTTACATTGCAGTGAATATTACCCATACATATTTCCCTTACAAGTGTAGTTACCATCTAACACCACACAATGTTATTATAATACCATTGAATTATTCTTTAAGCTATATCCTTTCCGTTACTTACACATATTCCCAGGCACTTTTAATAAGGCATATTTTATATTTTTTTCCAATTTCTGGGGTCAGCCTATAGTAAGAAACTTTATCATAAAGTATTTGCTTGAACGATTAATTATTACAGAAGAGAAGATAATTGCTTTTACCATTATAATTTATATTTTCTCCAAAGGTTAAGACATTCACATGAACCACCACCTCTGTCTTTATTGGTTATTTGTCTGTCAACCGTGGGTAACCACTTTATATATTCTTGAGGGCTATCTTACCGTATTTCCTTGTGAAGAAATAAACCAATATGTATATTATTTTTCCCATTTTTTTCATAATGGTAGGATACTATATATATATTTTTTGGACCTTGCTTTCTTTCACTCAGCAATATATCATGAAGCTTTTTCAAGATCACCATACACATGTCCACCTCATTAAGAAACCATAGTGCTCAAAGAACGACAGAGACTATAACAAAAAGAACACAAGAATCACCTTCAACCGGTTCCAGCTCATTGAGTCCGGGACAAATTTAGCATCAAAATGATTAAGATCACTAAGATACTTTAACCTACCAATTATTCTTATTAGATAAAAATCCATGGGTCCACTATGAAAACAAATGGGTACATTAACAAATAAAAGTGAGGGCTCATCCTTCTGTTCCAGCTAATAAATATGGAGGGGGTGGGGATTAGAAAATCACTGTTTGCAACCACATGAAGGTTGGTTCAGACCAGAATTATCAAAGATAAAGGTCTCAAAGTGTCCCCTTGAAGAATGCTTCCTAGGTAGAAGGGGAAAAGCACTGAATATGTAGTAGAGAAATGGACGATACTCAGGTGCTACAATAAATATTATCCACGAAGGGTAAGTACACATCATGTGACCCCAGTGTGATATGCTGAAAAGAACACATCACTTACACAGTACTCTCACTAGAAATGTATAACATGAATCTTTCTTATGAGGGACCATCTTCAAACCCCAAATGCAGAACACTATAGAAAATAACTGCCTGGGGCGCCTGGGTGGCTCAGTCGTTAAGCGTCTGCCTTCAGCCCAGGTCAGATCCCAGGGTCCTGGGATCGAGCCCCGCATCAGGCTCTCTGCTCTGCAGGAAGCCTGCTTCTCCTGCTACCACTCCCTCTGCTTGTGTTCCCTCTCTCGCTGTGTTTCTCTCTGTCAAATAAATAAAATCTTAAAAAAAAAAAAAAAAAATAACTGCCTGTGTTCATCAAAGAATGTCAATCTCATGAAAGCCAAAGAAAGACTGAAGGAGACTAAACAGACAGGACAAAGGCAACAATCCAGACTAGATTCTCTACTAGAGGAAAAAATGCTATAAATGAGATTATTGGGACAATATTGAGAAAACCGGGATAAATCTGAAAGGTGGAGTTTAGATTAGGTAAAAAGATTATGTATGAAATTTCCGGAAGTTGATAAATTATATACTATGATTATTAAAGAGAATATCCTTGTTCTTAGAAAGTAAACATTGAAATATTAAGGGGTGTGACATATACAATCTACTTTAAGTGAAAAATATAAATAATAAAAAAATCACATCATTTTCTCATATGAAAAAGAAATAATAACACATGCATATGGGTAATAAAGCAAACGGGGAAGTGCTAAAGAAAATTGAATCTGGGTAAATGGCATGCAATTGTTTGTCCTATTCTTATAACTTTCTAGAGATTTAAAATGATTTCAAATAAAAATAAAAAAAGCTTATATATTTCTCTGGATGAAGTAAATAGTAAGACAAGCCAGGGAAGCTTTGAAAGAATAGAGTAACAAGGAAAGTTATGATCTACCTGTATTAAATCTCATTCTAAAGTTCTAAAATATTTGTCCTGTAAAATATTAGTCTTGAACTACTCCAAGGATTGAGACACAGATCAAAGAAAGGGACAGAAAGGCCCCCCAAAAGACACTATAAATACATATGTTGAAGTTGGAATTTCTATCTCTTGGCAAAGGATTCATACTTCCGAAATGTAATGCTGGAACAATTTTCTAAACAATTTTCTAAAATTGTTCCAGCATTTAGAAAAACAATTTGAGAAAAAAATCAAAGTAGATCTTTATCTCATAAAATAACCAAAACATATGTCAGGTACAAACGAGTAAGCAGAAACAAATGACAACACACACACATACACACACATAAAATGAAAGAAAAATACTAAAGAACAACTATCTAACTTAAGAATTAGCAATGTCTTTTAAAGAATAAAGATAGATGATAAACTATTAAGGAAAATATTCATCTGACATAGAAATAAAAGACTGTTATCTGTAAAAGAAATACCATAAATAAAAATAAGGGCAAATAAAAATGAAAAAAACTATCAGTTATGGCTGAGAGAAGTTTAACCAATAGGGATATAATTTCTCATCATTAAATTGGGAAAAATTTTTTTTTTAATTTTAAGATTTTATTTAAAGCAGAAGGAGAGGGAGAAGCAGGCTCTCCACTGAACAAGGAGCCTAATGCGGGGCTCAGTCCCAGGACCCTGGGATCAAGACCTGAGCCAAGGCAGAGTCGGAATTGACTGGCTATCCAGGTGCCCTAACTTGGCAAAATTTAAAAGATAGACAGCATCTCACTTTTAAACACACTAAAGAGTTAGTTGACAGAAAGTCTCTTGAATAAAATTTCATATATGTTAACAGCCTTAAAATTTTCTAATCTCACTTTGATTTTAAATAAACATGAAGGAAAATAGCAACATGTGAAAAACGCAGAAATATCCACCTACTGGGCAATGGGAAAGCACTGCATGGTCATCTATATGCGGGAATACTACGAAGCCATTAAAAATCAACTTTCATGCATACTGAATGATATGGAAAATGCTCGTGATCACTCTGGCCTGCTTGGCCCTTGCCCAGCCCTCCCCCGTGTCACCATCACGGTGGCCTTGCTTCTGCTGGGGTAAGGACAGTCTGGGGCTCTGAAAAATCAGGGGGGAACAAAAAGGGACTGCCACAGAACCCCAAGAAGCAAAATCCACCAAAACATGTAGTGGAACCAAAGGAGAGGGGCAAGCTACTAGCCACCCCAACAGTAGCTGAATTGTCTAAAAACCGTCTTCAGCCAGTTCTTACCCATCATTTGTGAATCACGTAAGATGGTAGCAAGCCCTAGGCCCAGTCCCAATGACAGCATGCTATTCACAGATGAAGGGGTTCCAGAATTTTTGTCAAGAAAGACTTTGGTAGAGTTTCCTCAAAAAGTTCTATCTCCATCCAGAAAACAGGGTTCAGATTCAAACTTTTCAGGAGAGCTGGGGAGGGACAGAGGATGCATTGCCCTCTTCATCCAGCTTCTCTGATTCAGAGTCTGACCAGGAGGGTGACGGCTCCAAGGCTGATCCTCAGACGATGAGCAGGGGCAAAAGAAGGCTTCCAAAACCACAAGCCTCCCACTCCCCTGAAAATAGAGCCCCTCAAATTGCAATATCAGCCAAAAAAGAAGACCTGGTCACAGCAGGGACAGCCAGACCTCACCCCTTCAGAGAGGCCCTGTCGGGCAAAGAAGAAAGGGCCCACCGTCACCGCAAAGCCAACAGAGGACAGAAGACACTAAACCCAAAACCGCAACACCCATTGCGTTTATGAAGACAGAGAGTTTATGAAACAAAATGTAAAGGAAACAGAGAGTTTATGAAACAAAATGTAAAGGAAAAAAATGGAGAAAATATTCAGATCAAGTGAAAAAGATAAAGAAAGCCAAAAGCTACCTACCTAATGATCTGATGTTAAAAAAAAAATCTTACCTGATCATACAAAGTCAGGATTGTCTATACAGCCGGATGGCAGCCCAGCAGCTAGGCAACTCTCAGAAAGAACCAGAGCAGCAGGACAGCTGCAAGCAACTCCTGAGACCAGAGAAAGACATTTGGAAAAACAAGTGCTGGAAGGTGACGGGGAAGCAGGGTTTCCCATTTGACAAGGACAATTCAGGGAAGCAAGTAAAGGGAGGAAACCTGAAGGCTAAAGAGGAGATTTTGGAAGATCAGGTACCAGGACAACACCTGAGGCCAGTTCCTGTTTCTAAAGAAGGTGTTTTTGAGAAGACTAGGGCCCTGGAGCTTGAGGGAAAGGACAAGATGGCTGAAGACTCAGTACCTTGTCAGGAAGAGCAGGATGACACACAGAAGCCCACTCAAGCCGCCGGCCCGGCCGAGCTTTTGACAACAGCACATACAGGAACCTCCAGCACCATGACTACACCTTGTACACCTTCTTAGACCTTGACCTGGACCTGTCCAAGTTTAGCATGCCTCGGCGCTCGTCAGGACTGGAGTCACCTCACACGGAGCGCTCCCCTGAGAGAGAGAACCTTCCGGTGGCTAGGCAGCAGAAATAAAGTCCACTCCAGTCATGAGGGGAAAAAAAAAAAAAGAAAATGCTGACGATCTCTTGTCAACTCTATGTTGAAAACTCTTTCTCTATAGATAACAGTATAATTCTTACTATGTTATTTGACTTAAAAATGATTATCTGCTAAGAGTATATAACACCTGGAGAATCATGGTAAAAGGAGCAAACAGAAAGCAGACACAATTGTATAAACAAAAGCACGAAATAGATATGGTTTCTATAACATACACAGTTGACAGTGACATCTCTCTCCTCCCTCAAGTTCCAAATACAGTATTCAGTAAACACTAAATAATTAAGCTCTACCTCCTTGTGAGATTGAATATATTTGAGAGGGATATGTTTTTGTTGCTACAATTAGAATGGAACCTATCCAGGGTAGAGCTAGAGTTTATTATAAGGGGACAGTACTTAGAAAGTTAATAATGTGCTTTTGTCTTCTGCCTTCCTATGTATGTGACCTTTGTACTAGTCAGTCAAAAGCAACTGCCTGGTGAGAAATTCAGATTTACAGAAAAGAAAAGAATACAGAGGAGGGTGGAGATGAGTTCTCACTCAGTGTATCAGACACTACATCTAGAGATCAGTCTATGCATGCCCCTCATGGTAAGGACCAGGGTAGGCACTGTTTCTTTGGTCCATGTGGTGGATATTTTGGTTTATGGGACACAGCCTCTGCTATAACTATTCGATTCTGCACCTGGAGGTGTGGAGGCATTTTAGGTAAGTTGAGATCTGTGCAGGATGGTGGGGAGAAGGGGCTCTGGCGCTCCACCTAATATGATACACTTCAAAGAGGTCCTTTGTGATTCCCCTTTAAAATCCTGAAATGTAGTTACATCAGATTAAACATGTGGCTCACTGTACTCAGATGGATGCTTTCACTTACCAACTCAAAGCACCTTCAGATCTCCAGGGGCATGAGCCCTAAGTTGAGAGTCAGTAAGAGGGCAAAATGTCTGCTCTTTAAGGCAAGAGTGAGTTGATAGGAGGGAGCATGGAGACCTGGGGGCCTCTAGCAAATAAGAGCCCATATGGGCCCATCCAGCCATAAAAGCTTCACAAAATGTTTACCAAGGCAAGGGAGACCAGGATACAAATTACACTAACCCAAGACTCTATCGCCAATGCCAGGTAAGTGACTCTAACACCATGCCCATCACGGCAAACTAGTAAATGAGGAATTCTGCCTTGGAGACCAGGGGACAGAGTTACTCAACCTACCCTGTATTCAGTCAAACTAAGTCATTGCTACTCTACGTGTGGTCCACGGACCTGTACCATCACCTGGGGGCTTAAGAGAAATGCAACATCTCAAGCATGTCCCACACTTACTGATCTATTTAATGCATTTTCATAGGATCCCAGGTGATCTGTAAGCATCTTAAAATTTGAGTACTGAAAGGGGCCACAACTCCTCACCTTCTACCTCCGAGCACTCTGAGCAAGAGAAACATGGGATAAGGTGATGAGATTCAGAACACTATTGCCCAGGAGAGATCAGAGCCAGTATTGGTCAGCTGGAGAAATTATTAACTAAATGTCTAATCTAATTCAAAGCCTGTGCCATAGTTGAAAGAATCTGTTCATGCCCATCTATCTGCGTGTTCTCCCAGGGCTGGCATCAAGAAGGGCACAGAGTGTGGTGGGGCACACACAGGGCAGGTCGTCAGCACAATCAGCAGAGATGAGCAAGACCTTGCACAATACTGATCTTGGGCTCACATCACTGAATCCCCTGGAAAACCCAGACTGAGGGCTGGACTGGCTTAGCATCTCAGGGCCACAAGCGCATGGCGTTGGAGGGAATTTAATTCTCCTTTCTGCATCCTGAAGGACATTTACAAAAAGAGACCACGGCAGTCAAATGGAGATTCTCACTTGAACAAGATTTAGGCTGAAATTCTTCCTCCCCTGTTGATAAGCCACGAGGCTGACGCAGAAGTCACTGAAGCTGTCTCAGCCACAGTTTCCTGACCTGTGTGTGGAGGATACAAACTCACATCCCATAGTCCACAATTCTGAAATCAAAAGCTCTAAAAAGAAAAGGTTCTGAAAAGGTTTTCAGAACGTATTTGGTGGCCAACCTGACCTGACATGAATTTCTCTCACTGTAAAATGTGACCTGAACTAATACTGGCACCAAGGATAGTCTTCATTTATTCCATTTAGGATATGTTTCCTGTGTTTTGGTGACATCAAAAAAGTACATATTGGGATGACAGAGTGCTGCCCAGGATCCCACTAGGATATGTATATTGTCTTACTTTTCTAAACAACAACAACAACAACAACAAATTCTACATTTTGAAACACACGAAGGGTCTGGATAAGAGAGCAAAGCTTACAAGACATTATAGGCATTTAATATGTGAAGGATCTAGTCCAAAGTCTGGAATACAAAAGATGCCCCAAATAAATTACTTTCCTTCTCTCTCCTTCTTCCTCCCTAAATCTCTTAAAAAAGAAAGAAAAAAAGCCACCATGGTAAAGATGCATAAAGATGGATATTTTTAATCATTACATTTTCAATGTCTTTCTCATAAGATATGCAGGATAATCATGATTCTGTTTGGTAAAGAAATGAAACACAGCAAAATGAAACTATGTGAATGACCTATAAACATAAAACCACCCATAACAATATATATCACAAACAGCATTTTCTCGAATGGGCAGTAATGAGTAATAGCTAAGAATATGAGATTTGTTATCAGGCAACTCTGGGTTCAAGTCCCAGAACTTGTTTCGGACCATCAGCAGGAGAGGTGCAAGCTACTTGGATAATTATATTAACTTCACAGAGCCTCAGTTTTCTAAACTATAAAATAGGTATTATATTTGTACCTCCATCCCAAGTTTGTGCCCAAGATTAAATGAAATGCTGTATGTACAGAACTTAGTGCAATGCTTGTCAAATCCCTACATGGTAATAGTAATAACTTAGCAATTGAAGCAATTATTATTATTATTATAGATTAGAGCTACAGGTGACTAGATACTAAAACACCTAGATTCATTAGACATCAACAGTCTGAAAAATTCTTTCCATTCCATATTTGATTATACATTCAACAAAAATATATTTAAAGTTAATTTATACATTAATTGTTAACACTAACAAACAGGTTGTAAGAGCCACCTAACACGTTTTGACATGCCAACAGCTAGAGGGTATTTTCTCACACTAAATTATAATTCTGTAAATATTTAGTTTGTCAAAAACCACAAAATAATTACTGTATTAGATTTCCAACTGTTAAATCTTAACCTGAAGATTAATATAATATGTAATAAACTGAGAATCTAATTGCTACTTCATGTAGAATTTCTACAACACCCCCAAAGTTACGTTAAGTACCAGTAATTCATTCCATCTAAACTTGGGAAAAATTAAGAAACCATTGGCACACATTTGATTTTACACATTAGCACATTCTAATTAAATCTCTCAGAGTCTATAATAATATATGTGGTCTAATTAACTAACTCATCAAGCTTCTAAGTGGACCAAAGAGTAAAATATTTGAGCTTAAGCAAAGCAAAATCATTAAAGAGGAAAATTTGCCAAAGTTTGAATCTGTAAGGAAAACTGGCCTTTTAGTCTGGGCTGATTCTTGGCTTTCTGCAAATATGTATTCCTAGTTAGAGGAAGTGTGAGGATATTCATTTCAAAGGTAGTGGATTAATAATTTAGACAGTTGTTAGCCTATGAATAGACGGTGATTCCAAAGTTCAAAGAGGTGTCAGAGCCATAACTCAGAGGATAGACTGGGCCAGTTCAGTTCAAGAGAACAATAAAAGCCTGCCAAGAAGAAGCTGGCGATTCTCAGAGATCTATGTCAAAGTTAGGAGTTTAAAGAAGCAAGTAGATTATTGGCAACATTTGGGTCAACCATAACCTGCTTGCTCCTTTATTAAAATAGTTATTGTGTCTCTAATGTGTGCTGAACACTTTACTAGCAATGAATATCCAGGAGAGCTGGGAGCAGGAAATATGAAACCAGGCCATAGGAACCAGAGAACACAAGGACGAACCTCCCCAAAGACTGGAGCTAGGAGGCCAAGGACTAAATCCAGTCATGAGAAGTGTAGTTCAGCAGCAGGGAAATAGACTGGGGGCACCCAGATGAGGTGCTGCGCGTATGTGCAGGTGCCTCAAACAGCAGAGATCAAGCTAAATCAGCATCCCCAGCCCTGGAGACTGGAGCCTTGAGAGGCAGGGCAATCTGGTAATCCATCACATTCTGTGAACTTCCTTGGTTTGGAAACCACAAGGTCGTATTACCTTTGAAGAAGTCCACAAACATATATATCCTATGATAAAACGTATGTAGGAAATCTAGTGATGGTGTTAATGAAACTTCCCTGTGTTTATAAGGGTTTTATGGTGGGGTATAAGTGGTATTGGGGGATACATCTTCTACTTCCTGCCAACAGACCTGACAGTGGGGTTGGAGACATCTCTTCCTTTTCTCTACTTTCGGGTCAAGACCAATATCCACAAGAGTTCCAGGCGGATCTCACACCTGTCCTTGGTTCCAACATTCTTTTTTTTTTTTTTTTTTTAAGATTTTATTTTATTTTATTTGACAGAGAGAGAGAGAGAGATCACAAGTAGGCAGAGAGGCAGGCAGAGAAAGAGGGGGAAGCAGGCTCCCTTCTGAGCAGAAAGCCTGATGTGGGGCTCAATCCCAGGACCCTGAGATCACAAACTGAGCCGAAGGTAGAGGCTTAGCCCACTGAGCCACCCAGGCACCCCTGCTCCAACATTCTTATTAACCTCCAAAGACGGTCAAGGTACGGTTTCCAAATGTTAAAGACGTGATTCTCATATAAACATAGAATTAAACATATAGTAAAGACATCATTTAACTCATTAGTGAGAGGACAAGCAAGATGGCTGCTATGGGCTGTTTTCCCTTAAATGATATATTGAAGTCCAAACCCCAAGTACCTCAGGAGGTGACCTTCCTGGGAAAACAGGATCATTGCAGGTGTAATCAGTTAAAGTGAGACCATACTGGAGTAGGGGGAGCCCTTAATCCACTGTGAGTAACGTCCTTATAAGAAGACAATCTGAAGGCACAGGCAGAAGGTCAAGCAACAATGGAGGCAAAGACTGGAATGATACAGCTCAGGCCAAGAAACACCAAGGGCTGCTGGGCACCCACCAGAAGCCAGCAGGAGGCAAGCAAGGCCTTCCTGAGAGGTTTCAGAAGGAGCATGACTCTGCTGACACTGATTTGAGACAATGAGAACATGATTTTGGACTCCAGATCATGACACAACAAAGTACTGTGGTGTTAAGTCACCCAAGTTTTGGTAATTTGTTATGGCAGCCCTAGGAAATGATCCACTGGGTAAGCGGGCTCAAAGAGCATTAGAGAAATTGGGTATTTACCATCATTTTGAAAAAAAAAATCTTGGAATGACATTATTAAAGATACAAAACTGGAGGGCACCTGGGCGGCTCAGTCGGTTAAGTGTACAACTCTTGATTTCAGCTCAGGTCATGATCTCAGGGTCCTGGGATGAACCCTGGCGTCCAGCTCCGCACTCCGCAGGGAGCCTGCTTGAGATTCTCTCTCTCTGTCCCTCCTCTTGCTTGAGAGCACATGTTCGTTCTCTCTCTCATAAATCAATTAATTTAAGAAAAGGTACAAAACCGGCTCATGTCCTAGCATGTGACCCAGCAGTCAGATCATGACGTTGCGGGGAGAGAAATCATCTCTCCTGGACAAATGTCTACAAGTTAGTGCATAACTTCACCAAGGCTGAGCTTTTAATCAAATGTGAATGGCAAGTCAAAGAAAAGGACCATTCCCTTAGATAATTCAAAAATCCATGGGTGGCCCATTAAATAATGTTCCAACATGACATATTAAAAGGGCTTATTCCCCACTCTCTTCCCTTTTGAATGATCCCCAAGATTTGTATCTTTTTTTTTTTTTTTGGCAAGTCCATTCCTCACATGCCTGCCCACTTGATTTTGCAAGCTTATTAGCGTGCTGTCCTGGCCACGCCTCACCTACTTGCTGACTGTCTACACGTGAAGTTTGTCATCCAGTCCACCACCTCTAGAAGTCCAGTCTTGTCCCAGTTCTGACAGTAATCAAGCTCCTCCCATTTTAATACAGCAGGGCTTTAATGACTCTGGCCCACCGCTCCACCAGCCTGGAGTCTTAGTGAGATGCAGCTCAGTTCCACAGAAACCAAACAAGTTCCTCTGACAGAATCTGGAAGGCGGTTCAGACAACTTTAATATGAAAACATAACTGCTTTGCTATTTGATGCACCAGAAAGGAGAAAGGAAATATTTTCCCTCACCTCCTGGGAGGGTTGGAAGATTAAGCCCACCCTGCTTTCCAAGAAAAGAGACAAGAGATTCTACCTTGGTAGGAATTTGGACTTGAGGTTTAATAGGCCAGGATGGTCTTCGTGAAAAAAGCAGCAGCTGGGGTGGGGTGTGACCCACCTATGTGCCCCCCAGTTTGGCAAGAGAGC
This sequence comes from Procyon lotor, assembly GCA_028646535.1. Taxonomy (NCBI): domain Eukaryota; kingdom Metazoa; phylum Chordata; class Mammalia; order Carnivora; family Procyonidae; genus Procyon; species Procyon lotor. Next base: position 38,821,002 of record CM053607.1, on the reverse strand, counting down.
TTACCAAGAACGGAGCTGCCGCCGCAGAACAATAGCAAAGACTGGAGGTCTCCTGCCAGGCCAGGGGTCAATACTTCAGTTAAAGGGTTGGTGGGGGGAGGGCAAGGGATTCTGGGAAGGAGATCAGGGAAGGCAGTGGAAGGGGCCCTTGAAGGGGGTGGGTTCTTAGAATAGAGGCTATTGATTAACCACTGTGAAACTATTTCAATAGATCTAAAAATGTATGGTTGGATCAGCATGCACCTGCAAAGTATCAGCCTTGAAAGAGACAAAAGTTAAGCAGAAAGAGGGAGGAAAAAAATGCCTTGGTGTAACAAAGAAGAAAAAAGGAAAGTCTTCCTGGATTCCCCCCAGGACAGTCAATAATCCAAGAGAAGGTCTTAGAACCCTTGACTCTTGCAGGGAGAGCATCAGAACTACCCCCACCCTCCCATCCATGAATTTCTAGTGGTTGAATTGTGTAAGTTGGAGAACCCCTTGGCTGGAAAAATGTTAAATGATATCCTAGTACAGATTTCCATTTTAAAGCTTAAAATAAAATAGAATTCATTCATTTATCTTCCCCCTTCCCCCTACCATGCAATGCAACTCACATCTAAGGTTGAAAATCTAGGCATACATGTTTCTATTTTATCTCAGGGTGGCAAAAGTTAAGGAGAATGATTTCTCCTTCCTAGCATTAAGTGAACAGAACCAAATTTTTCCTGGATCTCAGCTATGGTAAATGATTAGATACATGGCCTGGATCAGTAAAGTGGTACAGTTTCATTTCCTGAAAGGAAGAGAGGTTTAAATCCACCAGACAACTCATTTGTAACAAGCTTGCAAGTGCTTGGGAGAATGCAGTAACTATCCACCCTGCTGCAACAAGTCAGTGAATGAAAGAAAGGCTTTTGACCTCCAATGAAAAAAAATTAAAGGGATTTTTCATTTTGATTTTGGTTCTGAATTCAAAATCAATGCCAAGATAGAAAATGCCATAATGCATAGAAATGCTGCCAGTGAACTTCTTTAGAAAATGGGATGAGGGGCGCCTGGGTGGCTCAGTGGGTTAAAGCCTCTGCCTTCGGCTTGGGTCGTGATCTCAGGGTCCTGGGATCGAGCCCCGCATCGGGCTCTCTGCTCGGCGGGGAGCCTGCTTCCCCCTCTCTCTCTGCCTGCCTCTCTGCCTACTTGTGATCTCTCTGTCAGGTAAATAAATAAAATTTTTAAAAAAAAAAAGAAAATGGGATGAAATATTAGCAGTCACCAGTGAACTTGGGTCCTACACACAGTCAATAAGGATCCTTCATTACAACAACAACAACAACAACATAATAATAATAGCAGCTCAAATTGATTGAATGTTCAGGTTGTGCTAGAGATGTTCTAAGGGATAAATCTGTACTCTCAAATGATCTTCACAACAGCTACTCGAATACTTAGCATTCCTACCTTGGTTTACAGAGGAGGACAGTGTGCTGTTAAAAGGTTATGGAACTTGCCATCTATAAATGGAGAAGCTGGAATTCAAACCCAGACACATATGACACTAGAGCCCATGACCTGAAACACTACCATATAACTTTATAGCTATCATCACTTAATAGCCATGAAGTGCTGTCATATATCACTTAATAGCCCAGAAAAGAGTGGGGTGTGGGGCACCAATAATGTATCCCGGACTGAGTCCAAGAGACTTCAAAAACCAGAGAAGCTGCCCCTGGGCATTTAAAAACAAAACAAAACAAAAACCAAACAACCCCTGCCTCAAGAAAACAACAGCAAGAAAAAACTGAAGACTATTCTTGAAAGCTACCTAATTTTTATTGTACCGTGATTTGATTTCCTTCCTTGAGAGCTTTCTTAATTCTGTTAGAATACCCTCAATGAAATATAGACTAGGCCGAAACCATCCTGATGCAAGCTGGAAAGCAAGATCAATCAAGAGGCCATTAGAAGAAGGATGAAGGGCAAATGGCGGAATGCAGCCAATGCCAAGAGAGTATCGGGATCCTTCTCAAGTGTCTCTGATGTCTTCAGTGTCAGTTGCTTCCTGAAATGCAGCAGCTCTGGAGTCAATTTCCCATTATCCGCCTGTGAATTCCCCACTCTGCAGATTTATCTTAAGGTCTTTGAAGTTTCATGCCTAAAGTTGCTCCAATCTCTACAGACCCAACTTCAGAGCTGCTGTTTCTGTCTGCAGTGAGGGCTCACCCCTGGATGGAATGCCAGCTAACCAGGCTGTGGCTCCCCTAATGCTCCAGTTACCCCCCAACTGTAAGCAACAGGCTCTCCTTTATCTCTGTTTAGGTGTGTGCCACGTGTGCTCCCAGAACCAGGAGTTGGAATGCGCACAATCTGGGAAACAGGATTAATTCAATTCGGCTGAAGCCAAGAATGTCTGTATTTTAGCTTCAGAAGCGGGTTCATTCACTCAGCTTATAGAGCATAAAACGGTTCAAAATCCTTTGAAAGGGTAGCATGACAGAAAAGGATAAAAGAAGACCAAACACCAAACTTTGCTTTATATAAGTGTTGTTATCTGTCTTTCCCATTAAAGACGGCATGCAGGACTTGAAGGAGCCCGAGCTTTCTGCTGAAGCTGATCTGGGCATGAGCTGGGATTCCATCACTCACTGGCTGGGTGACCTTGGGCAAATTACTATGTCTTTCTGCCATTTTCTCAGTGTGCAGCAGGGACAGTGATAGTACTGACCTTACTGGCTGTCGTGATTATACAAACACCTCAGGTAAGACTACGAACATTATAGTCGTTTACGAGTAAACTGCAGGATCATTATCACAATCATTAATAGTAGTAATAGCTCCAGCATTACTGGTAGCAGAAATGGTGGTGTTAGCACTAGTAATAATACAAGTATTAACCGAGTAACAGCAGTGATGTCATAGAAGGGAGTAAGTTACAGGTGTTGGATACATTTTGAATAAGAGCTACGCACCCCAAAACACAAATATTATGTTTAAGAACTACACATATTTGTATGTTTTTAGAATATGCTTTGCCTCTAGCTATGAATCTCAAATAGCATCTTACCCTGAAATAAGGACTGGCATACCTAATTAAGATGCTTTCCATTTATTTATTCTTTGAAGATATTAATTCAAGAGAATTGCTTAATCTTCCTCGTTCTTAATCTATTTAAGCATGCGAAACATAAATGAACTTCCTTGAGACCCTAATAACATGAAATATAAGATAAGGCTACTTGCTTTCAAATTAAAACAAAATCTATGTTTCTATCTTTGTTCCTAATATAGTGACTAATGGAGCCCTAACGCTTTGATCTTCCACTTGAAAAGTATCAAAACATCTTTAATATGCAAATCAAGGCAAGAGCTTGTGGGGTCATCCACAGCAGGTTTTTTCCCCTCTTATAATAGTAATTGGAAAATCTATGGAGCCCTGAGGATCATTATTTTAAAAATAATTCTACCTCTAACAAGAATCCACTAGCTTATCCTTAGCCACATTTCAAAATGAAATTTAGATATTAAATAGTATTGATTTCAATTCAAAAGTTGCTTTGACCACCTCAATATCAATCCCACTGACTTGGAATGAGAATCCGTGGAAATCATTAAATCATTTATCTTGTCAAAAATCTCGGCAATGTGCCCAGATGTATCAAACACTGGACAAGGCTACTTTCAGTTCCCATTCCCACCCGGTAACTGACTTCCCGTAAGCCCTCTGGCCAGTCTCTGTCCAGGTCAGACAGTGTGGAGGAGGAGGGAAAGGGAATTTGAAAATATCATCATCAGAACTGATAAGGACCTTTCAAGATGGAGGTGAGGTGGGAGTGGGAATCACATTTCCTTCCAAGTGATGCGAAGACCTCCAAAACCCTTGCTCACGTTCCCTGGAGTTTTCAATGCACACTGCTTCCTGTCTCTACTCAGCAAATACTCATGTAGCTTTTCTTTCGTGCCACGCATGCTACTAGGTGCTAGATGACCCCAGGTGCTCTAGATGCACCTAGATGACTAGGTGTGATGAACCCACACACAAGAAAGCCCTGTAGAGCTTATAGGCTACTGGGGGAGGCAGGAAGTAAACAATCTATTGTGCAAATAAAAACACAAGTGTAAGGTATGATACCTATTACAGAGGAAAAAAATAATAGATGCTGTAA
>CM053607.1:38795794-38816366 GCA_028646535.1 Procyon lotor | reverse complement strand
GCATTGGGCTCCCTACTGAGCAGGGAGTCTGCTTCTCCCTCTGCGTGCAGCTCCCCTGCTTATGCTCTCTCTCTCTCTCATTCTTTCAAATAACTAAATGAAATCTAAAAAAAAAAAAAAAAAAAAAAAAAAAAGGAAGAAGAACAGTGTTCACTTGCATATATTAGGCGTTACTCAGCGCTCTACATAGGATGTCTCATTTCATCTTTACAATATCCCAATGAGAAAGATGCTAATGGGCTCATTTTCTAGATGAGAACACAAAGGCTCAGAGAGGCTAATGAGTTCCCCAGTGGCAAACATTCAGAAGAGCCAGAATTTAAATCCAAGTCTTTCTGGACTCCAGAGGTCTTAATCAAAATATATTAGGTCTCACATGCCTCTAGTGTGTGGTGGTCCTTTCTATTCTCCCACTGCTATGGTTGCCATTACTTCTCAGGAAAGATACATGGAGTGAAAGCCTTGGGGTAGATCGTATTTTCCAAAGATGGATCGCTCTCCTATCTCTCTTACCACATTTTCCTTTTTCACTGTGACCTGATACTTTTCTCATTTCATGGTGGAACCTATATTCTCTCCACTGAACCACTCTACCTGGGTGGACCTTGGGTCTCATTCAACCAGAAGTGAGAGCATGACCGAGGTGATGCTATGTTACTTCCATGACTAGAACATCAAATGTCATTTGCTCCTGCCTTATTCTTTGAAGAAGCTTGCTCTACATACTCAGCCACCATGCCACAAGAAAATCCAAACGGGCATGTGCATTACAACCACAAAGGGATGACAGGCAAGATATTCTGACCCAAAGCCAGCATCAACCACTAGATTTGAAAGTGAAGCCACACTCAGATTGCTTTGAACAGTATGCAGGATTTGTTTTAACCAAGTATGTTAAGACACATAGACATGGAAGTGACTATCCATCAGGGAAGAAGCTTACACTCACAAATCACTAGAAAAGGGAGGTGTGGTCACACCTCGATGGAGGGCCACATGGAGAAGCCCCAGAGTTGTTCAGGTGGCAAAGGGAGTGAGGGGCAATGTGAGCAAGAACTTCTATTGTGGTTTTTCTGCAGAAGGAACAAGGCAAGACCAGGTAAGCAGGCTTAGAATAGGCCAGTTTGAACAATTTCAGTGGGCTCAGCAGTATAAGGATTGTCTTTAGTTGTCAGATGCTGGTGAGCATTTTGGTGAGGTGAGAGTTTTGATAAACCAGGTGGTTGGGGTAAGGCCTCAGATTGGTTTGTTTGCATATGAAAGGGGCACTCTTGGGTAAGGCAAGTGTCTGCTCCCTATAGTATGAGCTCAGAGGGGCAGGAAAGGCCTCAGATGTCCAAGATTCACAAATACAGAAGTTAAAAAGGCCTGAGTCCACCTATTATTCCAACCCCACCACCAAGTTAACCCCCAGCTTTCAATCCTTCCAGGTGAGACTCCAGACATTTTAGACACAGAGAATAGAGCCTCATTTTGCTCTGAGTTTAGAACCATGAGTATAGTAAACTGGTGGTTTCATGCCACTATGTTTCAGGGAGGTTGGTTAAGCCCAGTAGATGACCAATACAAAGCGTGGGCTTGTGTGGTAATTCCAATCAACTCCAGCTCATTTTACCTGTACAAGGGGGAATTTCTGATTATTCTTTGTCTCTTGGCATTACATTTGCAGCAGAGTGCTCAGGAATGAATGATAGGAAAATGTGTTTAGGTTACTTTCCCCTCCATCTAAAAGAAGCATTCACAGAGATGAGTGATGCCGATTTTTCAATTTTCTCATGAAATTCTCCCTTATGAAGAGTCAAGCTGCATTCCTAAATCCTAAATCACTCGAAGCTGCCCTCATGAAAACCATGGATCCTGCCCTTCCTTGACAAAAAGAACAGAGTGGCCATTGTTTGTACGTAACTTGTACCCAACCAGGAGGATCAATTCTCCAGAATGTGCACAGAATAGTAAGAAAGAGATGAGCAAGGTTTCAAGTACTCTATTTCTATCTGATTCAGTTTGCTTTTTATAATGACAGAACTCTGGTCTTAATTTGAAAGTAGCATCCAATCCAGAAAAGGAGGGGAAAAAATCATGTATTTTGTGGGAAGATGATGAAAATTAAAATTTGGAGCCATTTGCCAATTGAAAGGAGACTTTAAGGGCTTTGAAGATTCAACCACAGAGGCGGGAAAGGTGACATGACAGTGGCCATGTTCACACACAGAAATGAGGCAAGGCAGAAAAGCAAGAGAGAAAGTTGGAATAGAATTCTTATCCCCCAACCTCCTTGACAAGCATGTCTCTGGAGAGATCAGAATACTACCCGCTATGAAAGAGCGACTTAGCATGATAAGAAGAAAACCTCCTTCTGGAGGGACAGTAAGTGATGACAGCCACAGGGAATCCAGGCCCCAGGCAGAAAGCAAAGACAGGCATGTAACAATGGGCAACTTCTATTTCATTTCAATAATATGTTAGTTTGTGTTTAGCAGTATTTTTGATCATGAAAGCCCTAATATTGTTTTGGGGTTCAGATAAAGAAGTATGAGTCAAAGATGACTGCAAAGTGTCTGTGACTTTATTCATATTTATGATAGTCACTCAAAGAGTACCTACTATGTACAGGGCATGACAATATGATGGGCCTTTCACTGCAACACAGGCAATCTTCCCAGAGAATATGCTGCTCCTGGGAAGTAAAGTAAGGATTGATCCATCCAGAACCAATCCATCAGTTTGTTCCTTCACAAACTTGAACTGAGATTCTGTTATGCGCCAAAATCGTTTAGGTTCAGTGACTCTCAAATGTTGGTGGGTCCTCTGGATCATCAGGAAATCTTACTGAGAGGGATCTATGAAAAGATGCTGGTTCCCCCTCAGTATAGATGAGACAAGCTATAATTTTCAGAACAATGTTCTTTTACATCAAGAGGAAACCAAATTATGATTATTATTATTAATAAATAATAATAGTAGTAGCAAAGTCTAGATTAAATAATAGAACATTTTAGCATGGTGATTATAGCTAATAATATTGCGTTATACACTGGAATGTTGCTAAGAGAGTAGATCTTGAATGTTCTCACTACAAAAAAGAAACAGTAATTATGTGATGAGATGGCGGTATTAGCTAGTGTTACTGTGGTAATCATTTTCCTATAAATATTATATATACATATATATATAAAATCAACAAGTGGTATACCTTAAACTTGCATAATGCTATATGTCAATTATATCTCAATAAAGCTAAAAAAGAAAAAAAGAAAAAATAGAACTTTTTTAGTTCTATTTTAGATTATCCCATACCTAAAAGGGCCCTGAGGACTGCTGATCACATTTATTCTTCCTTAAAATCGGTATCTCGCTTTACTTGGCCCCAGTGCCCAAATGGGCCCTCCCTGCCTTTCAGCCTCATCCCCCTCTTCCTCTGGCAACACAGGCCTCCTTTTACTTTCTCTGAAGCACTGAATTCCTCAAGTTTCAGGGCTTTGTTCATTCTGGAACCTTTTCTTTCACCCGCGATCCAGTCACTTGTTCCTCCTCTCTTTAGGTCTCTGAGCCAGAATCTTTCTGACCCCAGAGATTAGATCATCCTCTTACTGTGCTATGTTGTCACGGTGCTCTGTATTTCCTTTATATTTTTGTCTATCTTGTATTATGATGGGAATACAGTAATTACCTGTGAAGGCTTTTTTTGTTTTGTGTTTCTTTTTTTCTTTTTTCTTTTTTTTTTTGAAAGAGAGAGAGAGAGAGCTAACAGGGAGGAGCAGAGGAGGAAGTGAGAGAATCCCAAGCAGTCTCTATGCTCCGCACAGAGCCAAACATGGGGCTTGATCTCATGACCCTGAGATCATGACCCAAGCCAAAATAAAGAGTCAAGCGCTTAACTGACTGAACCCCCCAGGCACCTTATTTGTGGAATTTTTTTGTCCGAAGTCTATCTCCTCCAACAAACTCTGAAGTCCAAAATAACAAACACCACAGCTTATAACCTAATATCCCAGAACTGGAAATAGCACTTAGCCTCCTATTAGCTGCTAAATAAATACCTCCTGAATGGATGGAAACAAACACCGAAAACCCTTCCCTCTTGGGCCTCATCAACTTCCACTTATTTTCCAGACTCAGTTCAAATTCTGTCTTCTCTGGAATGCTTTTATTAACAATCCTCTATATAAAACCTCAAGTCCTCTAAGGTGAGACCCTGAGTACAGGAAAAGAATCTAAAATATCTATAAGGGCAGAGCCTGCCACAATCCCTGACATTTTGGTAAGAGCTCAGTAAATGTTTGATACACCTAAGACAGAAGTTTAGATGTTTTCCATTGAAGAACAATTGACATACAATATTGTCTCAGTTTCAGGTGTACAACACAGTGATTTAATCTTTATATACATTATGAAATGCTCACCACAATCATATAGGTACCATATGTCAGCACACAAAGTTGTTACAATATTATTAACTATATTCCCCATGCTGTAGACAATGAGGAACCAAGGCTGATGTTCTGACATAGACATATGAAGCATCAAAAGTCAAAATCATCAAACTAAAAAGCTTGTGCAATGCAAAGGAAACCATCAACAAAATGAGAAGATAATCTACAGAATGGGAGAAGATACTTGCAAATGACATATCCAATAAGGGTTTAATATCCAAAATATATAAAGAACTTATACAACTCAACACCAAAAAACCCCCGAATAATCTGATTTAAAAATGAGATGAGGACTCAATAGGCATTTCTCCAAAGAAGACATACAGATGGCCGACAGACATGAAAAGACTCAACATCACTCATCGTCAGGGAATGCAAATCAGAACTGCAATGGGATATCACCTCACACCTACCAGAATGGCTGCTATTAAAATAAACAAGTAACAAGTATTGACAAGGATATGAAAAGACAAAAAGGAATCTTCTTATAACAGCTAGTGGAAATGTAAAATGGTACAGACCCTGTGGAAAACAGTATGGAGATTCCTCAAAATATTAAAAATGTAAGTACCATAAGATCCAATAATACCACTCTTGGGTATTCATCCAGGGAAAACAAAAACACTAAATTGAAAGATATATGCACCCTGTTTGTCACAGCATAATTTACAACAGCCTGAACATGGATGCAACCTAGGTGTCCATCAATAGATCGATAAAGAAGATCTGGTACACACACACACACACACACACACACACACACACACACACACGCATGCACGCATGCACACGATAGAACATTACTCAGCCATAAAAAAGAATGAGATCTTGTTATCTGTAGCAACATGGATGGATCTAGAAGGGATTATGCTAAGTGAGATAAGTCAGACAAAGACCAATACTGTATCATTTCACTTACATGTAGAATCCAAAAGACAAAACAAATAAAAAACAGAAATCGACTCTTAAATACAGAGAAATAGTGGTTGCCAGTGGGAAGGGAGTTAGGGAATGGGACAAAGAGCTGAAGGGGATGAAAAGGTACAAACTCCCAGTTATAAAAATAAGTCTCGGGGATGTAATGGACAGCACGGAGAATATCGTCAATAATACTGCAATAACTTTGCAGGCTGACAGATGGCAACTACATGTGTAATCAACACTACATAACGCACAGAATTGTAGAGTCACTACATCATATACGTGAAACTGACAGAATGTATGTCAAGTATACCTCACAAATAAATAAATAAATTTAAATTTAAAAAGTCAAAGTATTTGTCTCAGCTGACACAACGGTTTCAGTGTATGCTGCAAGAATGAAAAGCAATGAAGCATATAATCATCTTTTTTTTTAACCACCTCAGAGGTATTTCCTGTATTCCATAACTGAATATACAGAAAAACTTCTGAAGGAAAGGTAGGGAACAGTTACACGCAAACAGTGAGTGTAAAAGAATGCTTATCATCACACGTTGAGCATCACCTGTGAAAAATAATCTTTATTCAAGAGCCTCTACCTAGGCACTGCTTTTTTCCCCTTTAGCAAATCATGTAATCTTTTATTCAGCATCTTGATTACACACCCTGCTCCCCTCCTGAGCTCAGGGTCTCACCCGTGAGACAGCAATCTTCCCAGCAGCCCCCAATGCTGGCTATGAACTCCCTTCAGTGTGATCCCTTTGCGTCTGAATTCACACTCAGGGCCATGCACCTCCCTGTGCTGTTTCCAACAAACAGCTTGGTCCTTAAGAGATTAACCTGACAATCCCAGGAAGATGCCTCCTACTCCCTTGGCACAGGGAAGCTGTACAAAGCAGCAAAAACCTTGAAATGGAACCTGGAAGTATCAAACCATTTGCATGTTTGTATTTATGTGTGTGTGTGTGTCTCTCTCTCTATAGCGCATTTCCATGAAATGGCACCTTCTTGGCTCAGATAATGCTCTAAAGAACATAGTACTTTTCTTTTACATTTGAATAGGATGTTATACCTTCAAAGCCTTCACACAGATACTAAACAAAGACAAAGAGAATAACAGCATGGACCGGAGAGGTGACTGAAATGGTGGTTCTCAATGTGTAGGTCTAGAAGCAGAAACATCAGCATCACCCAGGAACTTATCAGAAATGCAGATCCCTGGGTCCTAGGCCCAAACTACCACATCACAACCTTTGGTGATGTGTTTTAAAAGTCTTCCATGTGATTCTGAGATATTCTCAAGTTTGAGAACTGCTGTCTTGAGACAGAAGCACAGAAGATTTAATGCAGTGGTGGTGAAGAGCACAAAAAAGGGTCACTAAGTGCTAGGGTTGGAACCTGGCGCCTGTATTTACTCCAGCAAATTATTCACTGACATTGTCTCAGTTCCCCCATCTTAAAAATGAGAATCATAATCATAATCATAATTATCACAAAGGGTTATTGCAAGAATTAACTGATAAGATGCACCAATTGTTTGCTATAAAATTCAATAAATGTTAGCAAGTATTGAATGGGGCAGTCCATTAAACATTGAGGCTGGAAACTGGGTAAGGCCTTATGGCTAAGAAGGAAGAAAATATCTAAAACTATCTATGACTAAAAAAAGATAGTAAAACAATAATGCATGCATTCATTGCCATAAGTGTTATTTTCATCCTTGATTCACATGGAAATCCCACTTTACCCCCAAAACATCAATTACCTATTATAATACCATGTAAGATCATATGTTTACTTTCCTTCCCTTAAATAGATGGACGAATAAGCAAAAATTGATAGAACTTTACATCTTCATGAAAGCACTGCTATTTTTCAAATCTTTTTATGTCAAGTTCAGAAATTCTGTGGCTGCCTTGTTTCAGCACCACTATTGATATTAAACACACTATCATAGCTGCAAGAAAAAAATAAATCAGGGATGTTTTTGAGCAAAACAGCTTAGGGGAAAGCAATGCTATTTCCGAGCTGCTTAGAACCCTTAGTTGAGGAAATGGTGAATCCTCTCCATTGTACACCTTGCAAGCATGCTTTTTTTTTTTTTTCTTTCCTACATGGAAACAAGTCAAAGGTATCAAATGCTGCCTCTGAAAGCTGTTGTCTCTCATTTTCAACCTGACATAATGAGTTTCAAGACTTCAAGGCTGCTGCCCAGGAGTGGTGGTGGGGCCTGGGTAATTGATTTGGAAGAGTGGAGAAATTGAACAAAAGGAAGGAACAAACATGGTCTCATTTTTATTCTCGAGCTATCAGTCTGGCATTTATTTATTCCCAGTGGAATTCTACAAGTCAAACCCTGATTCTTTCTTCATGTTGCAAAATATGCAAGAGTCTTTTAGTCCTTCATTTTACAGGCCCAGCCTAACAACACAAAAGATGAGATGGACACACAGGGATGGCTAATCAGACAAATCTCGCTCACCACCTGTTGAGGGTGTGATATTATTTCTTGCTTCTTCATAAACTGAGAACATTCTAATTATATTGTTAGGTTTATTTAAAGCTACATCATCTAGTGACGGAATGCAAAAATAAATCTCATTGCTTTTGAATCCTATGCTATCATTCCAATAGTAGGAGTTAGTAATTTGTGTGTTAAAATGCCACTTGACGATATTAAAATTCACAGTATTTAATTAGGAAGTAGGTTTCAGGGTGACAGAGTGAATGATAACTTTAACCTAGTATGATAGAAAAGAGGGCAATGACACTAAGTGAAACCAGGGCTTGGTGAAAAATTGGTTCATAGCCCAAATCGAGACAGCCATGGAATTTCAGATGAGCCATGAGCTAAGAGTGGTTTTCACATTTTTAAATGGTTAAAAAAAAAACACTAAGAATAATATTTCATAGCTCAGGAAAATTACATGAAATTCACATTTCATTGTCCATAAAATTTTATCAGAATATATACCTATTGTCTGTGGCTACTTCGATGTTATAACGACAGAGACAGTACAGCCTACAAAACCTAGACTATTCACTATTAGGCCCTTTATAGAAAACGTTTGCCAACCCTGAGTTAAATGAATATTAACTGACTTCAGTGGGCTACAAGTCCCTAGATGGATGTTTTGCTTAGGATTAGTGAATCAACAAAACTGACAAGAGATTCAAAATCCCACTAGAAGAAAGAAAGAAGCATTTTGGCAGACGGCCAATAAGTAAAAACTCAATATCCTTATATATTTAACAACAGGAAGAAAGGGATAGGTCTACTGGTTCCATCTTTCACTAGTAAACTTCCACTGTCAGTTGGAGGAAAAAATACACTCTTCAAAAACTATAAAAATTACAATAACATCAACATCTAAGATAACTGAATGCTTTTGGTGTTCTGAGTGAATGTGCATTATTTCTCTGAATCCTGACATTAATCTTGTGATGTCATCATTATCATTCCCATTTTACGGAGGAGGAAACAGGAGCCTGAAGAATTTATATAACCTGCCTGCTTAATGTGGTAGAAGCCTGAGGAAAGGAAGGCATCAGAACTCAGAGAGGGAGAGAGGCATTTGCACCAGAAAGTCTAATTGCCTGGGATCATCTCTGCTATCATCCACTGTGGAAGGCTGTTGGAGACAGTGGCACTATGGCGCCCAGTCCAGCTGGACATAAGGTTAATTAACAGAAGTTGCCATTATTTTTATTGTCATCATCCCACCAGGATACTAACAACATATATTTAAATATGGATGAGGGAAGGAGGTGTGCCGGGGGGAAGGCAGACATGAACCAGAGAAGGCCGTCTGGGAAGATGATTAGGAGTTTGCTGGACAAGAAATGAGAGAGAGAGGGAACATTTTGAGCACAGCCTTGGGGGGAGTGTTGGGCAAAGTGGCAGATGGAGAAAAGAAAGCCATGGAAATGGAAGGCCGGGCTGGAGCCAGATCAGGAAGGGCCTCATAGTTACTAGGCTGGGTCTGGTGCTTGACCCCACAAACAAGAAGTCTCGGAAAGGTTGTAAGCAAGGAAGGCACCTAATCAGGTCTCCGTTTCAGGTAGATAATTGGCAGCTGCATGGGCGAGGGCCTGGAGTTTGTAGAAGTCTGAGTCACAAGAACCATGAGAGGTTATTTCCATACCAGCCACCAGATAATGAGGAACCAAACCAGGACAGTGATGGCAGAGCATGCGGAGGAAGGCAGCTTTAGGGACATTTTGGAGGGTGAAAAAGGATCAGTGAGCTTCGGAAGGTTAAGAAAACTGAAGGCTCAAAATGGACTCTTGAGTTGTTTTTGATTGTAGGGCTGAGGGCCTATTAAATGCGATTACCAGAGACAGGAACATTCAGGAAGTGTGTTAATAAATGATTTGAGTTAGCTGTTTCTGCCAAGTCCTTACTAAAGTCTCATCTAATTCCCCTTCAGTGTAGTCAAGCCTGCTTTCTCTTGGGAGATCAGTGCACAGGAAATAGGACACAGGAGTGGCCAGGTTCTGTGCTTCACAAGCCCTTATAAACAGCCGTGCAAGCACCTTTGTGAGAAATAAGACTTCCAGCCGCTTTACCAACAATTCCATTAAGATTCTGCGGTCAGGATACACGGTTCAGTCTTACTATCATCCACCCCCCCAGCTCACTGCCGGCATGCCCCGTGTAGGGCCTGGAAATAAAAGTGCTCCAAAAATGGCTGTTCCTTTGATTTGATGTGAAATCACACTTTTTAAGGGTCAACTTTAAAGTCCTTGATGATCGATGTGGAAGCTCCAAAGAGACACTGTGGAAGGAGTGTCAAAAGGCAAGGGCATGGAGTTATTTGGGTAAATCTAGGCTCTTGGGGATTCAACCACTCTGTCATAGAGAATAAAATATGGCATCCCGTAGCCTGAGCCTCGTACTCTTTCAGTGTCTCTACCCTTGCTCAGTTCTCAACCTTTGACTCAGCTCTGCTTAGTCTTCACAATGTGTATCCTTACCATCCATCAAAATGGTGCTCCAGTGGTTACAAGTTTTTCCAGGGCATGCATGCACTGAGCACGAGCACCAATCTCAGCAGGTCTGATGCCCTGCTCATCCAGGGCCTCCAGGAATCCTCCTGTACTTTTTGGCATCCTTAACCTCACTTGTTCTGTGTTCTCACCTACCCTGTCCCATAGGCTCCCAGGAACCCTGGTTCCATGCATCTTAATTAGCGTCACAGAGGCTAGGAGAGTGTGAGTATAGTGAAATAAGTTTGCTAAATAGTCGGTCCCTTTAATATACTAACACGCACTGAAAATAATCAGGAGCAGAAGAACCTTTATAATATTTCCCATTCTGGCCTGATAATGTGTATTTTAAGTGAATGCACCATCTCTAGGATGGATAAACAAAAGAGTAAAACAAAAAGTATTTTCCAATCTTTGGTCATAAGATTTCATACCGGAAATGAATGAATGGATGAATGAAAGAGTGAATGAATGAAATGAACAAAATCAAAGGAACAAATTACCTATATGTTTTCTCTGAAATAATTACCTCCCTATGGTGCCTTCATACTTTACTCCTGACTGCAAGAAAAGAGGAAGAGCATCAGAGGTTTGAGAACACAAGGAGGAAATTCAGAAATGTCCAAAGTAAGGGGATTCCTTTTTAGAGAAAGAGTATTGCCTTGGGCAGACACCCGAGGACATATTCACGTGAAAGAGGGAAAGCATTTACAAGTAAGTAAGAGACAATTCCAAAGGGACAACCATCTATTGAGGCTGGCAGCTGTCTGCCACGAAATACACTTTTCTCCTTTGTCCATTTCCCGAACCTGATTCAGCCAGCACTTGTGTTCCACAGGGAATCAATGTGTTAATGTGAACGGCTACCACTCAAAAGTAATGGAGTGAGAATACCATTATTTCAAGTTGTTTGAAGCCATGAAGTCCTCAATTTCATGAGCTCCATTTCTTGGGAATCTATCTACCAAATTTCTATGGCGTCCGCAGAAGTGGCAGGAAATCCACACAAATGCCTTTCTACCACAAATGCCATTATGATGAATCCCACAAATTTATAGGCACTTGGGATTTCTGGTAGGCAGAAAAATGGTTCCCAAATGTGTCCACGTCCTAATTCCTAGCACAGATCAATGTGATGAGATTATCCTAGAATGTCCTGGTAGGTCCATTTTAGTCACATGAGCTCTGAGAAGCAGAAAAGGAGGAAAAAAGAGAAAGAGAAATGAGGCAGAAGGGGAAGGCAGGAGATAACAAGTGCAAAGAGAAACCTCAGCTGAGCATGGCCTCTGGCCAAGAACCAGCACCCACACACAACTGAATTCTACTAACAACCTGAACAAGCCCAGAAGCAGATCCTCCCACAGATAGTAGTCCATGCTGCCAACACCTCGACTTTGATATCATGAGACCCTAAGCAAGGAACCCAATTGAGTTGCCCTGTGCCTGGGCTTCTTGACCCATAGAAACAGTGGGACAGTAAATGGGTGTTGTTTCAGGCCCTGAAATTTATACTCATTTGTTACTGCAGCCTTAGAAAAATAATACAGGATTTCACTTAACCTCATTTTACATTAAAATTTACATTAAAGAGCCAATATTGGTGAGCATTCTTTTTTGATTCACCCACCCAAATATCCATTTTCTAAGCAACTCATCTCCTCTGCGCAGATACATGGTGGTAACTTTCACAAGAGCAAAGACGGGCATCTCCTTCAGGGCTTTCATGCCGTTGGGGACTTAAATATTATGCAACATTATTCACATAAATGCATATATAATAGTAAACTATGATCAAGAAAATGGAGAGGAGGTGCTTGGTGCCAGGAGAGCCTCTATCAGAGGTTCTGGTGGGCGTGTGCTAATGAGGACTTCCGTGCAGTCTTGACAATGAAACTGCGGTACAGGCAGAAAGGATGCAAAGGTGCAGGGATTTGAGGGCAGAGAGACCAGCAAAGGCATTGAGGCGAGAGGGAACATAAGGTGCGTGAGACAGTGAAAATGCTGGGGTAGCAATGTTGGGCTTAAGAGGCAGGCAATGGCCAGATTCTGAGCACTCTGTGACTCATTCTAAGGATTTACTATAAAGAAAATAAAAACATGCAAAATGCTTTAAAAAAAAAAAAAGAACTGCTGTTTAATGCAATAGAATTACTTGATGACGAATAAGTATAGAAACTGCTACATACATGAAATGATACTCAGACTCTCCCTGTGAGCTGCACATTTTTAAGATTGTAATCCATAGCTCAGGAAATTGAGTACAAGGCATGCCTTTCAAACTTCAGATCACTGACAGGTTTAGAAAAAGCCCTAAACTTGGTATTATAAGAATTGAGAGATGTATGGAAAGTGATTTATTCTCTCTGAGACTCAATTTACTCACCTGCAGAATGGAAATGATAACTTTGACGCAAATAGGAGACACACAGTAAATACTTCCTGAGTAAATAGGTAAATAAGTTCCTGTCCTACTTGAGTCAGGATCAAATAAAAACCAAGTGCATGAATGTGCTCTGTAAAGTGGAATATGTTTTACAAATGTGAGTAATCACTGTTACTAGTAAGCCAACGGTGTCTTCATACAAGGAGAGATGACTTATGTTTCTGAAGAGAAAGAAGACTAGTGCTAATGATACTAACAAATGAACAGGAACAGGTTAGTGAAGAAGGTCATGGAATATTCACCCACTTCTACCTGGAATAGCAGCCACCAGTCATCCACAGATTAGGGAGATGTCAGCAGAGGAAACAGGAATTAGAGCAGACGAGGAATCCTGAGCCCTGGCTTTCTGTGGAAAGCTGCTCTCACTAGAACAGTACAAGGGCCCGGTGACTCTGAGGGCTATTAACGCAACATGTGGTTATCATTAGAGTCCAATCTGCCAAAAACTGTAATCAGCACAAATTTGACATTCTTTTAAAACATAATGCTTTTACGTCTGCCAAAACTGTTCCTTCCTCGGAAATCTGAGAAAATTTTGTTTCTATGGGGGCTCTCTTTCTGAGATCCTAATTCTGACCAAGAATGAGCGCCTGTGTCATTCCATATCACAGAGAGGACATCACGGTGCTGAAAGCATGAGCTTTGAAGCCTAAGAGAACTGGGTTTGAGTCACAGCCCTGGCTGAGGAGGGACGTTGCTTAACCAAAGACTCAGTTTTCTTATCAGTAAAATAGGAATGGTAAGAGGACCTAACACCCATGGTTGGGCTCTGTGCAGTGCTCAGTGTATTAAAATATTCAGCACATACTATTATCACTGTTGATCCGTATTTCCTGTGAGAATCTGAAAGTCTGACTTTAAGATAAAAAAGAAACAATGTTTCAGAAATGCAAGCAGTTTCTCACTGATTGCTCCTCAGCCTGATTGTTCTTTCTCCCTACTACTAACAAAGGAAAAACAAAATGAACTGAAATCTACCTACAAAAGATTTCCTAACTGAGCTATTTATCTTCACTGGGAGGTCAAAGTGGGTGTCGGTTCAGGGCAAAAGAGAAATAGCAAAACTCAGGGTTGTGTTAAGTATGGAAAGCAGATCCTTACTTCAGAGACCAATCTCAACTGCTGGCATTTGAAATACCGTGGAGATAGGAGTCATCCTGATTTCAAAAAAGACTCACCCCGAGAGAGCAGAGTGGACCAAGTCATTCATCTGCTGGATCTCATAAATGTGGCCCCAAAGCGAGCCCAGAGTTCAGGCATGTGGTAATTAGGTCTCTAAATTTACTCAAACGACTAGGAAACCTGTCAAAGAAATTCTTACCGTGGGCAGTTTTAATTACACACAAAACGACAGCGCAGACCCACGGCGAGACAAGCGGTAACCTGGAGATGGCCGGAGGAAGGGCGGCGAGAAGCTGCCATCAGAGCAGGTCTTTGTGCACCTCAAATGCCACAACCCCGCACGTGCAAATGAATCCAGTGGGGTCAGAAAAGAGGGTTTTCAGTGTCCAAGTAGATGTGAATTGGGTTCATTCACAGAAAGCTGAAATATACTACAAAACCACCAACTGAGTACTTTCTAAGGCTTGATTTACTTACCAAGGCAAGAAGTTCTTTCTGGTCTGCTTTCATTTGATGCTTTCATTTAAACATTTACTGGAAAAGGGCAGGCAGCAAACACTAAAGCCTGGTAGGGAGAAATAGACTAAGCCCTGCCCTCAGGCGAAGAAAAGTCTGAAGAAAAACAGAAAACAAAGGGAGAAACACACAAAACAATCAGTCCTTATAAATTGGGAAAGGTGCCTTAAAGGAAAAGGACAAGGTACTGTGAGAGACAACAGGTGTGGGGCGGAGGACATCTTTGGACTGGGAGACGAAGTGAAAGGAAGTACAATTTAAGCTTCAGACTAAAGCAACATAGACATTCAGTATATTGGGAAAGAGTGGGGGAGCTTTCCGGGAGAATGAAGGGTTCCAAGGCCCCCCATTTCCTTTAGTTCCCTTTTTTCTGCCTTTTCTTCATTTCAGCCAGCCAGCCCAATATTGGTCGAGAATAACCCATGAGCTCTTCTAAGTACCAAGGAGGATGTAAAGGAAGTTAAACCTTGTCCTTGCCTTCTAAAAAATTTGTTTTCTTAAACCTCAGCGGGCAACAAAGCCTATGTGCACGTGAAACAAATGATAAATAGTACTGAAGAGCGTATGACAGCTCGGCAAACCAAGAAGCAGTTTCCACCCACGAGGAGCCCAGCCTCCAGCTTCCATTTGGGCGAGGCCACACAGCCCCTCTCTGGCTCTGACCCATCTGCTTACTTAGATCCAACCCTCTCCCCAGCAGGGTGGAGCGTTTCCCAGCAGGATTCCCTCTCCTCCCTCTGCTGGACTATGGAGACCCCTCCTCCTCTTGTCACACCTCCCGAATGAGCCAGACAGAATCCTCCAGAATCCTCCAGCAGACAGCCCTCCAAGGATCCAGAATGAGTTTGAGTTTGCTCTGCCCCTTTGGGTTTTGTGAGTCGGTGCCATCCTTAACGGCCGGTTCACTGCAGCTGACCACTCTTCTCAGCTTAGACAACATCTATATCCCAGACCAACATGTGGTATTGATATCTTCTGGGGAAATACATTTACCTATTTCTATAGTTTTTTGGAGAACTATTTTTGCATCCTCCAACCAAATAAATTTTTTTTCCAAATCTGAGTAAGTTTTATAGAGGCAAAAAGATATTACGAAAACAGTGATCACACTAGCAGTCCATGCACTAAGCCCATGGCCTTGAGAGGCATCTGTGAAGTTGATAAGAACCTTGAGAGGTCCAGGGGCGCCTGGGTGGCTCAGTCATTAAGAGTCTGCCTTCGGCTCAGGTCATGATCCCAGGGTCCTAGGATCGAGTCCTGCATTGGGCTCCCTGCTTGTTGGGAAGCCTGCTTCTCCTGCTACCACTCCCTCTGCTTGTGTTCCCTCTCTCTGTCAAATAAATAAAATCTTAAAAAAACAACAACAAAGAACGTTGAGAGGTCCAAATCAGTCATGATCACCAGTAGTCCATGTCCTGGCCATCATCACTCTCAGCTGAGCCAGCCCCAGGGGGACCCCAGCACCAGCACAGAGCATAGCACGATGGGTGCTACTGGATCCCCTTTTTGGAAGGAAGGAATTACTCTGCTAGCCACCAGGAGTGATGCCAGCAGACAGCCCTCAGCTGTAAACCCTCTCTAAGAATTGTCCTTGTGAGTCAGCCTACATCCAACGCCTGGTCCAGGCAGGGAGATAAAGGCCCAGTTTCCACATCTCAACTAGGGATAACTAGAAAAGCGCCCCAGCTTCACAGCTCCCCATGGCGTCGGCAGAGGCTTCTGGAAAACCATACTGCATTCCAACAGCTCCTTGCAATCCTTTCAGAGTTGAACATTTTCTTCTCTCTCCTACAGGTATTGATTCTGCAGCCCTACTTAGGAAAATCCCCACAGGCAAATTCCCCACCTCAGAGTCGGCTTCCTAGAAAACCTGAGCTGTCCTAAGCAGAGACTGTTGGAACAGTCACACGGATTCTCCCACTGAATTCATCACATACCTCAGGCATTTAGTGAGCACTGTCATGTGCCGAGCCTTGTGTCGCCTTAAGGAGCAGGCAGCTCCCCTCCAGAACTCGGAGTCTTTTTCACAGGTGTCCCTTCATTAGACACTGGTCTAACTAACACGCTAGTTGTTATTTCAAAGAGTCTGATCTTTAATATCCAAGGTAGTTGCAATGATTCAATGTGGACCATCTGTTTTTGTGTCAATCTGTTCAGGCAAGAGAGTTAAAATCCTGGGAGAGTCTGGAATCACAAGTTTCTTGCCTTCAAAAATAATGTGGCAGCATTTTCAGCCCAGCTGTGAAGGCCTGCCTGCCTCAGAAAATACAAGTCCCTGAGGAGACACCCTGCATGACATGCTAATGAAATCAGGAAGAGGCCAGCTTTAGGACCTAATTGGTCTTTGGAGAGGACGTGTTTTTTGTTTTTGGGTTTTGTTTTAGTTTTTTTAACCAGGTCTTTAAATAGTGATTTTCTTGCTGTAAATACACTGCCTTTTTTTTTTTTTAAAGATTTTATTTATTTATTGGTGGGGGGGGAGCAGACTCCCCACCGAGCGGAGAGCCTGATGTGGGGCTTGATCCCAGGACCCTAAGATCATGACCTGAGCTGAAGGCAGTGGCTCAACCCACTGAGCCACTCAGATGCCCCAATACACTGCCTTTTTTAAGGCAGCTGTGGAGTGCTATCATTTTTTTTTTACCTTAACTCTGTTTTCATAATTCCATCTTTTCTCCCCTCCTATGATCTCCAAAGAAACAACTGCGCTCCTGAAGGTTAACTTGAAGAAAAAAAAAAAAACAGAAAATGCTTGTATTTCTACAGGTCTGCGGATTCATAATAACTCCGGTTTGAGGGCTACAGGAAGAAGGGGTCGGCGGCGCGAGGCCAGGCCTGCTGTGGGCACCGTGTGAGGGCTGAGTCAGACCCGGGCGGTAAAATCAGCAACAAGCCTGGCCACGTGGGAGTTAAAAGCAGGAGCCACCGAGCACAACAGGCGACCGCCTTTCACTGGTGTAGTAACCATACATCACCCTTCCAGCTGAAAGGGAGCCCACCACGTCACAGCGGCCACCACGTCACTGACACATTCGCCATGACGTGTGTTTTCATCAGTTCTAAGAATTGTAATTGGCCAAGGAATTTTAAACTGATGGTCCTTTTTCCCACACCCCAGCCCCCACCCAGCCAACCCCACTCATGAGTTTACCATGACCATGCAGATACCTGGAAACTGGTCTGAGCCTTCTGATGGAGAATGGTTTTCTAGAGATGCTCAGGAACCTGCATTTTTAGCAAGCACAATGTGATTGCTATGCATCACAATGTTTGGAACTAATTGGTCTGCCAGGCGAAACCATACCTGGAACCCCCAAATACAAAGGGATTATACCCTCTCCTGGTCTTCTCCTAGATGTGCGCATCCTGTCCCTTTATATGGGGGAACCCTGCCCACAAAGACATCCACCTTCACCGCTAAGTCTTCACTACTGACTTCTTCAGTTCCCTGGCCCACCAGGCTCCACATCTTGACTCCCCAGAGCAACCTGACCCTCCTTTTCCTGGTAGCCAATCTGGACCAGCTTCCCATCCCTCAGATCCACGTACTGTGACACTGGTAAGAGACAAACTCAGGCCGCAGATCATGGGACAGCTGAGTCCTGTTCCAGCCCCATCACTACATCGACAGAGGAAAATGCACTCGCTTATTCATTTACATCTTCGCTTATTCAATATATATTCAATGAACACCAACTACATGCCAGGAACTATGGTATGCCCTGAAGATACAGCAAAAAAAGGAAAACAAAACAAAAAAAGGCTTGGAACTCGAGTTATATTTGAGGAAATTTTAAAGTGATTATGTAATGAGTTGTTTATTTAAAGTTGCAAGTGCTCTGAAGGATTATGACGTCCTATGCGGGGGTATAGACAGCAGCAGATCTGCCTAGATTTGGAAGAGACATTGAAGTCCCTAAGGAAATAACACTAGACGGGAACACTAAACAGTGGGTGAGAATCAACAACTTGGCCAAGGGCAGGAGATGTGAAAGGCATGGGGACCAGAGGCGGTGTGGAGGTGGTTCCCTGCACAGGCAGCCATGTGTGTTAAGCCCCTGGGGTGAGAAGGTGCTCAGCCCAGCAGCTGGAAAGCTCAGGAAAGAAGAGCAAGAAAGGGGCTGAGGTCATGCTTGACCTTTAAGTACACTAAAGACTGTCTTCTTACCCTGTGAACCATGTGAAGCCCTGAATGGGAGGGGGGGTAGGAAATCCAACCCACCTTTCAAGCCACTCTGCTTGGACGGAGGAGATGAACAGGAGGGGCCGCAGGGAGAGCTGGCAAAAAGCAAGTGAGGGACAACAGGAATTAAGACGAGTGCGGGTGGAGGTGAAGGGAGGACTCGGAACGATGTGGTAGTCGATGAAAACACAAGAGGAGGCGAAGGCAGTGCTGAGCATGATGCCCAGAGAGTGATGTCATACTCTTCCTGGGATCCTTGTGAATCCTGATTCACGGTCTCTCCTTTGGAGAAGAGGAGGAGTAAAGGACACCAAGTGCACATACTCCAAATGGCGCATGCCCTGCCTGTGTCTCCGAGCCTTCATCGACAACAAGAAGACTACAGATCTTCCAGGACTTAGAAAGGGTGAGTTCCGGATAAGCCCAGCACACGGTGATCATATCGTAAGTCAAAAATGCACTTAACACACGTCACCTACTGAACGCCAGTGCTGAGTCTTAGTCCACCTGACGCATGCGCAGGGTGCTTAGATTAGCCCACAGGTGCGCAACATCATCTAACACAAAGCTGATTTTATAATAAAGCGTTGGGTGTCTCATGTAATGTACTGAACTCTATACGGAAAGTGAAAAACAGAACTGTTTAAACATCAGGAGTTGGGGACAGTCTGTAGTTATAGTGCGGGATTTTGGGCGGGGGGGATGAAACAAGTGACTACATCAGCTACTGAGAATGATGTCTGGCCGACCACGAGCTCCTGTTCTTCCAACCTTGTCCTGCCTTGGCTCCTGGGGCAGAAGCAGCATGATGCGGTGATCCCGAGTGCGGGCTCTAGAGACACTTCTAACTCTGAATCCGATCTGGTATTTACTTACTATTTACTATTTAGCCATTTATATCATTTTAGCTCTACTTTTTGAAAAAAAAAATTTAGCTCTTGGTTCCTTTTTTCCTTCTTTTTCCAAATATACAATGTTGCTAATATCTCAAGATATAGAAAACAATGTTTCGAGCAACCGGAGCTCACTCCCAGATTTAACAACTGTTTACATGGTGCTTCAGATGTATTTTTAAAGAAATAAAGCGGGGTAAAATCCTGTTAAAAAACTCTCTCCATTAATTTCCATTTCCTTCCTTCACAGACATGACTGAATCTGAAATCGGCATGTATCTCTCTCCTACAGGTTTCTTTTTTTTTAATACTTTTACTATATATGCAAATGTCCATGAAATATACATGGCATTTTTTTGTATGCTTAAAAATCTTCATATAAATGGCATCAAACTGGACTAAGTAGAATTTACCCCAGGAATGGAAGAATGGTTTTAACACTGAAAATTCTATTGCTAGAATTTATCACATAAACAGACTAAGGAAATAACACATGATTATCTGGATATAGTGCAAGGATTTAATAAATATTTACCACTCACTCATAATAAAAGTCTCTTCAACTTGCTAGTATGTCATCTTAGGCCAGGGTTTCTTAACTTGGGCATTACTGACATTTTGTGCTGGAAGATTCCTCATGGAGGGGCTCTGTACACTGAAGGTGGTTTAGCCTGTAGCACCCTCCCATTACTTACAATCAAAAATGTCGCTAGACATTGCAAATGTCCCCAAGGAACAAAATATCCCTTGATTGAGAACCACTGTGTTAGACAAGTTATTAACCCCTATGAGATTCCTTTTTCTCACTTACAAAATGGAGAAAATAATAGGACCAACACTATAGGGAATCTGCAACAACATGATATGATGTATTTATCGTATTTGCTGGTAATTTCACAGTAAGATATCAAGACATGTACTTGTTTGTGTTTATGGTGATGGTGAAGATGTCAGTGTTGACCAGGGCAGGGGGATATTGCTGAAATACACACAAATGTGTTTTTATTCTCAGGAGCCTCCTCTCTCTCTGGGGCCCTTTTCAGTCATCACTGAGGCCTTCCAGTCATTTATG
>CM053607.1:38771885-38787828 GCA_028646535.1 Procyon lotor | reverse complement strand
CTCTGCCTACTTGTGATCTCTCTCTGTCAAATAAATTAAAAAAAAAAAAAAAAAAAAAGAATTTGAGAGACCCGATGGGGGGCTTTGGGAGGGTTGGGGAAGGAAATGAAACAAGATGGGATCAGGAGGGAGACAAACCATAAAAGACTCCTAAACTCACAAAACAAACTGAGGGTTGCTGGGGGTAGGGGGTAGAGATAGGGTGGCTGGGTTATGGACATAGGGGAGGGTATGTGCTATGGTGAGTGTTGTGAAATGTGTAAACCTGATGATTCACAGACCCATATCCCTGGGGAAAATAATACATTATATATTAATAAAAAATTTTTTTAGATGTCATTATAACAATTCGAAAAATAAAAAAGCAACACCCACTAGGAGAGACAGCTTGAGGGCACAGGTCCTTAGGTCCACCCTAAGAGATCCAGCACACATACACATATCAAGACATACATTCAGATGTTCACAGCAACATTTTTTTGTAACAGCAAAATAATGCAACTCAAATATCTGTCAATATGCTAAATACATTGTGATCCACCCATATCATGAAAGAGTATGGTCATTCTGACAGAGGATGAGTGAGCTGAAGGGTAGAAAGGGATGAGGGTTTAGAGAGGAGAGTGGGGAGGCTCTTTTAATGGATCATCTTTTGTCCTAGGTAAAGGGAATCTCTCACACCCACACTGCTCTAAATCGAGACTATCACTTCTTGACTGTTTGAAGGCTCTGTCTTGGAAGGGCTGTACGGTGTCGTCAACCTGATCTATATTGCATGTGTGTGTCCTATTAACTAAGAAGCTTAGAAAAACAATGAAAAAACTTGTTCCAATTTGGCTTCCTTTTTATTATGGAATAAATTTATAACACTATTATATTCCTATTTAGTATTATGCAAATAGCAAACATCGTGAGATTAAAGTAACTTGGCCAACATCATCATGACAATGTCTAGAGTAATAACACTTTCTCAATAATACAATGTTGGTGGCCCACTTGGTGACAGGGTCTGTGCTAGATGTTTTACATACACTGCTCTTATACTCGTGGCCACTCCAAGAGGCAGGTTATGCTTAACCCTGTTGTAAAGAAGCTGAGAAATAGTGAGGGACCAGACACCTCAAGGCCTCCTATGTCTGGGCCAACAGTTCGAATAGGCTATTTGGCTCCACATCTCATTCCCATACATCTAGCACGTGATCCTCACGCCACACTTTCTCTACCTAATATGCAAAAACAATTCAAACTCAATATCCCTTGACCATTCTTAAACACATACTCATTTTCACTCTCCTGGAAAATGATCCAAAAATTGATTACCGTAGATTCTTTTATTTCTTTTTTTTTAAATAAATTTTCACAGTTCTCTTACATTTGAAGTGTGCATATTCAGCTCTGCAGGATTTCTTACAGGCAAACAAACACTTGCAAATCACCGCTATGTTTTTATTCTAATGTAACACCTTTGCCCAACACAAGCCCCTAGCCAGCACTCACACTTTTTTGCAAATTTTCATCTGTTAGCATTGTCTACATAAGCCATTGTTAGTCCATCATTAGGATGACCATCCAGCAGTTTCCAATAACGTAATGTCCCAATCAACACTACATGTCTACACTAGAGATTTAGCACATGTATATGCATAAAAAGACAGAGATGTCCACAGCAACATCTCTTTTTGTAAAAGGAAAATAATGCAATTTAAATGCTCATCAATATGGTAAATAAATTGCAGTACCTCCATAACAAGGAATAATAATCAGCTCTCAGAAAGACTAACCTAGATCTGTATGCACTTAAGTGGACAGAGTTGCAAAATACAGCGTTACGTGAAAAACATAAGCTACAGAAAAAAATAATAAAATATGATCCCATTTACTTATATAATCACAAATCGAAACTATATATTACTCTCTGTACCAATTTATATATTTACATTCATGCAAAAACATCTGGAAGACACACACACACACACACACACACACGCACACACACCTAGTATTAATGGGGAAAGGAATGGGTTGAAGGGTAGAGATGCAAGTGTAAAATCCCTCTGTCCATTATTATGAGAATTTTACAAAAAGAATGGGTTCATTTGCATTGGCGTAGCAAAAGAAATTACTAAAACCACCGGTAGCTCAAGAATAGACTCAGAAAGCATCAACACACGGAGTATAACTGAAGCAAATCCCCCACCTAATTCCAAGTGTCTTTTCATGAGAAATGTCTCACATATTACTGACAGACTGTTAACGTTTACAAAACCCAACCATTTATTTTTAGATTTACAACTGCCACAAAAAAATACACATTTTGATCAGCCTCCCATGCTGCCTTGGCTTGGCTTCAAGAACGTGATGCTCACTTGCACGACTGTATCACATAACAATGATCACCAGCACCACCCTATCCCACCACCTCATAAAACTGAGGCAAGTTTCTGTTTGTGAACAGTCCTAGACAAGGAGAGTATAATTATTTACATCCCTGCTTGAAAAGAAAACAATAACTCTCCTTGGAAAGCTAAAAGGCACTGAAGGAAGAAGGCGAGACACAGAAATCACTTCTGACAATGTTCAATTATGAGGAAGAAGAAAGGTGTCTCAGAGCTTTCCTCCTTAAAGTGTCTGTGTGACTCCTATTTCCAGAAGCTCCACACCATCTCCACCAAATTAAGAGGAAATGGTTTGAGGAGATGGAGGCAGTGAAAGCAAATTGTCCATTCCCTCCTGGCTGCCTCAGAAGTCATTACTGAACGTGTTCCACAGGATAATAAATAAAACTGATTGGGTGTGTGGTTAAGAACATTAGAGAAACCTGGAGCGCCTTTCAAGAGTGTTGTGCTGAGAGAGGAGAATTAAAAAGTGAGGAATTTCCACGCTTCACATTTAAATGCGGTGGCTTGGGAGAGAAACCATACTTGAAATGGATAGGAGTAATTTTCCATCATTATAGAAACCTTAAACAACCTCTGACTGCTTCTACCCTCATCTCTTAGCATCCTAGTAAATTGCAGTTATTTGTTCCAAACAAACAGAAAAGCCCATGGTAAAATGGAGCAATTTAAGGCTGGAAGAATACGACACCTGTAATTCAATTTCATGGCAGCTGGTTTCACAACACGCTCCTCTCCCTCCGCGTATGACATAGGACATGTCCCTCCAAGCGCAGCGAGTCTTCCCCACCTAAGCCCAGGGCTCAAGATGAGATGTGGACCTTCCACAGACAGAGACGCTCATCACAGGCGAGGTGTAACTCAGCCTCAGTTCCCGGGGCAGCTCGACCTCCACGGGGTGCTCAGGCGAGTGGTCAGTTTGTACTCTCTCAACTGTGTGTGTGTGTGAAGCCAGCAAGTATTCTAGAAGAAAGAAGTGCTCCAGGAAGACGTGCCCACCAATGAAGACAGCCAAGCTCCAGTATGTAAAATGATAAAGGCAGAGCTGCACAAATTACATTACACATATAGATCTAGACATAGAGACAATCAGAAAACCTCTACCTTCCCTTATGAAAGAACTGAAAAGGAAGCACGAGACTGCCAAAACCAATCACCAGTTAAAACGTGCTCAGTGGACAGAATCACAGGAAGTTAACTTTTGGTGACCATCTGCTGTAGTCTGGAGCAATCGGATGCAAGCTGGTGTTAAGACGGATGTAATGTTTATTTGGGGCAGCTCTGAGTGAGCACTTAGACCCTCATGCTAACTAATCGACTTCAGCGAATTCTCCCAACATCAAAAGTTGAGAGTCATTGTTGTCACCCGCATTCTAGAAATGTGAGGAATGAGGTTCAGAGAGGTTTCACACCACACACAATCACACACCGAGTCCGAGGTTGAGCAGGCAAATCAAACTAGTCAGAGTGACCTGGAGTCTGCCTCCCACAGCCTCCTGCAACTTGCTGATGTGCTCACAAGACTGTCGGCAAAGCGCTGTCATGAAAACTTTTGGCCGCTGCCCTACATTTATAAAGTATCATCCACACACTGCCTTCTTAGTTTACGGTTTCAACCCCAGTAGTAAGCGAGGGTATGAGCCTCATTTTGTAGATTAGGACACTGAGACCCAAATAAGTGAGGAGACTTGCCCTAGATTTCACAACTGGCAAGAGAAGATACAAAAGTTCAACTGGGAGGAGAAGGGGGCGCCTGGGTGGCTCAGTTGGGTGAGCGTCTGCCTTCTGCTCAAGTCATGACCCCAGGGTCCTGGGATTGAGTCCCACGTCAGGCTCCCTGCTCAGTGGAGAGCCTGCTTCTCCCTCTCCCTCGGCCTGCTGCTCTGTCTACTTGTGCTCTCCAGCTCTCTGTCAAATAAATAAATAAAATCTTAAAAAAAAAAAAAAAAGGTGAACCAGGAACTGGATATCAAACTTTGCCTTCTCTGTAGCTCAGACTGCAATGCACGTTGACATTCAGGAGGCCGATGTCAAGCAGGATTCACTTGACGCAGTGAGCATTTATTAACAGGGTGATGGTTCTATTTGTAGGACTTCTGGATGCTTCTCTTGGCATCAAGAAATTTCTTGAGGTTTGTGTTTTAAGTTGAGTACACACTGTTTTAGGAAGTTTATGAGATCCGCAAGCATTTAATGATGATTTTTTTTAAAGTGCTTTCATTCAAAGAAATGAATTCATCCTCTCACAGAGAGAGCACCAGGCAGAGAAATACCCTATGTCTCAAGACCTTCTACTCATATTTGTTAAAATCAGCTAAGAGATGCAGAAAGAGAATTAGAGTGAGACACAAGGAAGAACTTCCCTATTTGATGGCTGGGGATGTTATCAATTGGGCAGCATTAGCCACAGACAGGATCCGAACCGTGACAGTCACGGAGGCAAAGACCATCCTTAGGAGGGGAGCCTGCTCTTCCGCTGGGGGCGGACCGGGGTCATGGATGCACCAAGCCCTTCCAATACTGACCAAGTAGGCTGAGGACTAGGATGCAATGGTGGAAAGAGCTGTGAGCCGTCCGTACCATGGAAGTCTACTTAAAACAAAAGGAAGGATTCTGAGGCAAGGTCTAAATTCAGGTTGGCAGAAATCAGAGAGAATTAAGGACCACCACACTCAACTCCTCCTGTTGTACTGGACAGAGACGCACCAGGTTGAGTGTCTGAGCATCGTGAGAGTAGAGTGGGGACTCTGGGCCCACTTCCTGAAAGCTGTTCTCAAGAGTTTCCACCTCTAGCATTCAGGCAGCCACGAACAATTCCAGAATTCACTTGTCTTTCCAGAGAAGTCTGCTACTAGGTGCCCTAGGGCTTGGTATCCTGGGGCCTGAGAGGAATGTGACATCTGCACTGATAATCACCTCTGTGAGGAGCTGGGGTAGGCGGAGCATACGGGCAGGGGTTGAATGGTCTTTCTTTAGCAGAGCTGGGCTGATAGCCCAGGTCTTGGTCCAGCAGCAGAAATGCAGGTGTTCTGGCCACGCAGTGTAGGGGAATTGGGGTTTGGGACCCCAAGTGCTGCATGCCATCCTAGCTGTGTCACAAACTCACTGCGCACTCCTACTTCCCTTCCTGGAGACCAAGCACTCCGATCGAGGCAATGAGGAGCCATAATAGAGTGTTTATGGATTAGATTGATAAATCTCTATTCGTTGCTGAACAAACGAGCCAGCCCATCATCGATACCAAGAAAAGCATCTTTCTCTGCTTTCCTCCCCTTCCCCCCGCTTCATAGTGAAAAAGAAGATGATGAAGCATGTTTAAGCTGGAAAGAAATGCCCAACTGTTTTAAAGGGGGAAACACCACCCTGGTTATAAAATCACAGCAAATCAGCAACAGATCTAGATGGTTTTCTCTGACTACAGTAATGAGGAACCATCAGAGAGTAGCTTCTGCAGATACCTTCACAAACAGCTCCCGCGGAAGTGAGGTCAGGCACGATGAATGTCGTGGGGTAGGAAATACGAGCAAAAACCCACTGTCTGCGGTGACATATACCAATGCATCAACTTTTGGTGCTTCAGTGTCAGGCGATTTTTTAGGCTCATTTTTTAATATGAGGCAGATGGATTATTTATATAAAATAGAATAAAACACTCAACTTTTAGGGATTTTTTTTTTAACAGAGCACCTACTAAATACATCACTGCACTAGCCAAGAGAATAAGGAAGGCTGGGTTCTCCCTGGGTAAAAGATCACCTTTATCAGTGATCAGATTCTGTACAGGCCACGCCCTGAGTCTCCCAGTGCTTAGCTCCAGAATGAGAAGATAAGAACAATGATCTTTTCTCATCATAAAGATTAAATGAGACAATACATGACATATAACTAGAACAATGCCTAGGATGGAGTGAGTGCTCAAAAAATGTCATCTTCATCACCACAGTTATTATTCTAGACCATGTAGGGAGCCAGCGAGGGCAACTCTCGAGCCAAACAAAAAGACTCAGGGAGACATCCAGAGTAGAGGGGAATTAAAGACTTTTTGTCTAATTTTAACCAGGTATGATTATAACCAGACAATTGCTTCAGGGAAATATCAAAATAATGTAATAAAATTATAAATATAAATTTCAAAGCTTGTTGAGGAAAAGCATTTGCTTTAACACACTAGGCTATTCCAGAGATAATACCAGCATTGGTATTTCTTTTCTTTTTCAATTTAAGTCAATAAACCCTTGTTGTATGTATGATAAGCTGGCCAATGGGCTTGTCGCCACAAAGGGCACCAAGGTAAGTTGCCGTATTGCAGGCACTCTTGTCCATCTCCACGATGATAAAAGCCTTTGTCCTTGAATGTGAGCACCAATTATTAGAAACAGTTCATATTAATTCAGGGCCAAACCCAGGCAGGTGACTGATCCGGGAAATAAAACTGAGGCCTGCCCTGACTGGAGGCGGATTTCCTTGTACACCTCCACATAACTCCGAAAATCATTCTCAAAGGGCTTTTGCCACAGAGCAGTGGCGGCATTGCTGAACGGAGTGCTGTGAGCCACTACGGTGGCCACGCTGGAAAAGCCTACATTATGATTTCAATATGGAAGACCTGGTGGCTTTTGTCAGAAATCGGCCTCTTAAAAGCCTCCCCTGCAGCAGAGCCAAGATTTCCTGTCCCTTCGTGTCTTCCTGTGTCACTTAGCACAGTTTTGCACACACGGTACAAACTCAGTCAAGCTGCTATTCTACCAACCTTGAGAGATGCCCCCAGGTGGCGACCCGTGCCTTTGCCCCTCCTAATTTCTCTGGATGGTTCAGGACACTTTCTCATTTCAGGCTTGCTACACTCAACTGAAGCATAACCCATTGCTTTCTGCTAAAATTGTATTTCCTGCTGTTCCCGTGACTACCTCCAAAGGCCTCCTACAATGCAAGCTGGCAGGGTTCCTTCGAGGTACGGTGGCTGTGAAGAAACCGCTGGAACAGTATCGAGTGGAGGGCACTGGGCGTGCTCACTAGGATTCAGGGTAGTGGAGGGACAGGAAGAGTCATGGCAGCGCCATTTGAAGGCCAAAGCCCAGATACATCCTGGAGGGAATGCCTCAGAACCATGTCCAAAGGTAAATACACTTTCCAGGTGCTCAGAGATGCCTGAGAGAATAATCTACCTCAGCTCCACAGGCATCGTGGGTTTACAGCCAGTAAAACACAGTAGGCAGATTTGGGTTTAAATTCCGACTCTACCCTCTGATTGCTGTGTGACCAGGCACAAATCATATACCTCTGGAAACCTCAATTTTCTTATCTATAACAGAGGGATTTTAATAGTC
The DNA here is from genome assembly GCA_028646535.1 of Procyon lotor. Taxonomy (NCBI): domain Eukaryota; kingdom Metazoa; phylum Chordata; class Mammalia; order Carnivora; family Procyonidae; genus Procyon; species Procyon lotor. The sequence goes on along the minus strand of CM053607.1, from coordinate 38,780,105 downwards.
CCTAACTCATTAGATGTCACAATCATTAAATGCAATTAAGCCTTTGACATATAGTAAGCACTTAACAATACTTGTAGTTATCACCATCATTATTGATTAGAAAGTGTTTAGAGCAAAAAAAACAGACAAAAAACAAAACAATGTTCAGATGTATTTGCTTACCCCCTTCTCTATCAATCTGTTAAACTCCTGTATGAATTTTTCTTCATAAGAAATATGTACCTACCAAATATATGTGCATAAAGCCCCTACCATATCATATAACATTGTTTTCGTGTGTTTAAAAACTACCCTTTTCATTGAAATTCTACACTTTTCCAAAAAGGCTTGGACTAAAGCAAGGATTTAAAAAGTGATTCTGAAAAAGACCTAAAAACACCCAAACAAGACAAAACCACCACGTTTGGTTTAAGAAATGCCTTACTTGCCTACGTTATGAATCAACTGATAACTCTTGGATTTCATTTCTACCCAGTGAAGAGTAAGGCTTGCCAGGTGATAGGAGGCAAGCAACATATAGGATGGCTAATTGGATTTTTAATCTTCACTTGTCTTTAGCAACACATATCCAGCAATGTTTATTTGTGGGCCATTGTGTGAAATTGCCAGCCAATTAAATGTCAAAGAGAGCAAGTGGTTACCTGAATATTTATAGTGAGATTCATACTTTGTTTTCAGGGAAACATTTTAAATTATTTCCCATCGAAAGTATACAAATTAAAGCTGCTGTTGAATTAAAATAAGAAATGTAAATACTCATCAGCTGTGGAAGATCATTTTTAAAGACTCATTGAGATATAATTGCTCAAAAATTAAAATAAAATATACAGAATAATAAAATAGAAAATGAAGATAAATTTTAAAGCAAATAAAGGGGAGCATATTTATCTGTGTCTTTAAGCAAAGGCATAATTCCCCAAATAGTAGCTATTTCACAATTGACACTAGAGGGAGGAAACTAAAGAAAGCAAAAGGAAAGTTGAGTTGCTATCTGATAATTCTGATACATGAATTATAACATCAAAAATTTTATTAGGGAGACTGATAGAAAAAAGTTTTAACTAATAACTGTATTCCTGAAGGTTCTAATTACTGATTTTTTATTTAGCTTCTCTGCAAAACCATTCTTAGCCCCCCATCATAATTCTGCCATCATCACGCACTCATAATGCTTGAGTTCTCCCAAGCGAGATGTGGAATCCCAGGTTACAGGAAATGGAATAAGGGGGCCCCCCAGACCCAGTATGGAAGTTAAAACCTACTACTCGTTATCCGTGTCAGCTTCAGCATTTTGGGAGAGAAGCTGGAGCTCCCTTAGGTAGATTATAACTCTGGCCTCTCAAGAACCTTGTGTGAGAGATTTAGCTATGCAGATACAAAGAAAGTACATACTTACCATTCTTGGGGAAGCCTTGGTCTGCGAAGCAACCCAAATGCAGGTGCTCTAAGATGTTCCGCTCTCAGCTTAGTGAGCTAAAATAGGTTCATCTTGATCAGGACTCCCTCCTTTTGGCCACATTTAATTTTTTCCTGACTATGAATTCTAACTAGATTGTATTGAAAATTATTTTTGGGGGTGAGTGGGGGGACGTGTCCAGGCCATTACTATTTTCATCAGAGGACTTGCTCCAAGAAGATCATGAGGCTGGAGCCTGACAGGAGACAGACGTAGGCCTGACCTCTCCTCACCTCATGCTGGGAAAAGGTCACAAGGCTGACAGGGCCTGGCTTTGGGGCCAGGCTGGGGCCAAGACTATCGGTGTCCTACCCCCACAGGATGGAGAACTCAGAGGTGAGTAAACGTTCTGTCAGCTCCCGGGAGGGCCTCCCCTGGGCCTTAGCAGACCAGGTCAAGAGTGACAGGGTTCCACGCAAGGAAGTGGATGCTCTTTCAGTTACGGAGCAACAAAGGGGAGGTGGAAACAGAAGCGGGGAGAGACCAAGGGAGAGCGAGGGAGGGAGAAGATAAGAGGGAGGGAGGGAGAGAAAACAAGGAAGAAGGAAAAGGAAGAGAAGGGAAGGGAAAAAGAGGGGAAGGCGGGGCTGGGAGGGAAGGGAAAGAGAAAGTCAGATCCTATATAATGCCCCAGGGAACTGCCACAAAATCATTGTTTCTGATCCACAATTGCTGACTTCTGTTTGTTTTCTCCCTCTCTAGTCCTGGGGTTAGGGCAAGGACTTTGGAGTTGAATGTCACAGTATGAAAGTCCAGGTGAGAGCCTTCTGAGACTGACTAATGTATGACCTTGACAGAATCAGTTCATCTGAGCTTCAGTTTCCTCAAATGAAAAAAAAAATCCGTTTTACTTGAAGCTATTATGAGAGTTAAACAAGTGAAAACATATCATGCTTAGTGTACTTTCGGATACATAGCACATAGTGCTAATAGAAAATATCTCCATTATAAGTATACTACTAACACTTCCAAATCACATTTTTGAAAAATATCTCCTAAAACATTGATGGCATACCGAAAACGTTATTCATCTTTTACTGAAATTCTAGCAACCAGAAATTACTTGAGTGGCAGCTCAACAAATTCTTCTCAAAAGCCCAAACCAGGACATCAAATGTGTCTTTCCACGCCATAAAGTTGGACCGTCTTAGGACAGCAAAGACTATCCGAAAAGAAAGATTCCACCAAGAGAAGTCAGTCCCCGCCCCCCATAAGCTGTATGAAATCTGGGACATACTCAGAAAGGCCATGGTCATGCTCCCCAGGCTGAGCTCAGGATTAAAGCTTGGAGAAACCCCAGGGCAGGAGCTGAAGACGGGGATGTGCAGTGCGGGGCTGGCTCAGGGCACCTGGCGAAGGGCCTGGCTCGTAAATACAAGGGAGATAAACGAAGGAAGAGGAAGAAAAACTAGAGGTGTCTGAGAGATGCTGATCGATGCACTAAACTATGTCACATTAAACTGAGAAATGAGGCCAGGGACCCATAAATGACCTCACCGTAGCTACGAGGCACAATAAGTGGTCCACAGTTTGCGGCACACTTGTATTTTGGCTGACCTCGAATTACATTCACTGGAGCTCTGCTGTGGCAAATGAAACAGAGAGACAAGAAAGGGTGAAGGATACGGTTTTGGAGAATAAACTCCCACACTGTGGGGGCGCCAGGAACAAGCCAGGTCCTGGCGTGCGATTGTCCGGAGAGCTTTACTTGGCCTTAGGAAGAGAAAACACTCCTCCTTGTCCACACGGCATTTATTCATCAAAATAGCCCCTCATGCGTATGTCTTTCTGAAGTGCCAGGCACAGGGTTCCTCCGTGCGTGATTTCCTTTCAACCTCGCAGCAACCCCTAGAGGCAGATACAATGATCTCCATCCCACAGATGAAGACACTGAAGCTTGGACTTAACTAAATGCAAATGGTTGAAGCTGGACTCAAACGCTGCTCCCAAGATGGATATTTTTAACTATTTTTCCGATTGTTGCCGTGCTTATATATACTCAGAGATATTCGCTGTCGGCCTATGTTAATTGTAGTGACATCACTTGCTGGTAAGTAGAAGACACGGGTCTGACTCCTCGAGGTGCACAAAGACGGGATGCGAGAAGTGGATGGGAGCAGCCAATAATGGTGAGGAGAAGAAAGTCTGAGTTTCAGCCTGTGTTTATTCCCTGTCTCTGCCTTTTCTCAGCTATGCGACCTTGGGCATGGCCCCCCCTTTAAGGCCTCGGTTATTTCATCTGGAAAATGGGAATGACGATAATAATCATAACTAGCTCCTTGCCTTTTGGGAAGATTAGTTTAGTTCCTACAGGTAAAATACAAGAATAGTAACTAGCCCAGGATAAGCAATCAATGGATGTTAGCTCTTATTAATAAAAAGCTTCAGAATTTAAAGATTGCTTCTCTACACACTGTTCATTGCAGCCCTCACAACAATCCTATGAGGCAGGGAGGAGAGATCGGAGCCTGCAGGATTGCCTAGTGATGCTACTGTCTCCACTTTCAGAGACTTTCATCATTTCTCTCTTCTCAAGCCCGTGGCCCCTCTCAGCTACTGACCCTCCTTCTTATTTTACCAAGTGAAGTCATCAGGAAAGAACTTCTAAAAGTTCTTAATATCAAGTTGACCTACCCCTCTTCATCTATACCCATTCTTGCCTTCCATGTTAGCACAGATGAAGTGTTCATGTTCCCAACTGTGCTATAGGCAGAATATTGGCCTCCCAAAGATGTCCTTGTCCTCCCCCAAACCCTGTGTATATGTTATGTTATATTGGCAAAAGGGAACTAGGGGAGCAGATGGAGTTAAGGTTATCATTCAGCTGATCCAAAACAGGAAGATCATTCTTGATTACCTGGGTAGAGCTAATTTAATCACAAGGGTCCTTAAAATGGGAAGGAGGGAGGCCAAAGAGCCAGGTCAGAGCAATCTGATGGTAGCAGGACTGGCCCTACTCTCACTGTCCTTGAAGATGAAAGAGGAGAGCCATTGCAAAGGAAGGGCGGCAGTCATCAAAGCTGGAAAACACAAGGAACTGGGTTCTCCCCTGGAGCCCCGAGAGAGGAACGTGGCTCTGCTGACACCTCCATTTTGGCCCAGGGAATCCCATTTCAGACATCTGAACTCCAGAAACATAATCCTGTCTGGAGGCAAGGGAACCCAGCTTTACACTCCCAGTATGAACTAGTGCTAACATGCAGGCTGCCCAGGGAAGGCAGCCTGACCTTGAAGGAGGGAGCTCTCTTCCTCTCTTTGGTCAAGAGCATTTCCCAAAGTATTCAGCGGAGTTCCCGGAAGCTTTGGGAACGAGTGCCCTGGTAATGAAGGGAGACCTCCCACCAGCCTTTCCTCCACCAGCAACGCTGACCCCAGATATAGGCAAGTCCCTCTTCTCAACTCCTTCAGACCTTTACCAGACCATCGCTGCTCGGTGATGCCTTTCTTGACCATCTTACTCAAAAAGGCATCACCTCTCCACTCCAAGGGTTCCCTATCCCCTTTCCGATCTGTTTTCCCCATAGCACTCATCTGCTATATTCTAAAATCTTATTATTTTTGCATTTATCATCTCTTTCCTTGCACTAAGTTGAAATATCTAAGGGCAAGGAGTCTTGTCTGTATTAGTCACTGTTTAATGCCCAGCACTCAGAACAGTGCCTGGCCTCCAGCAGAAATGCAATAAATATTTGTTGAATGAATGGATGAGAGATATGGGCCCCTAGAGGATGAGAGACACTGAGTACTTGCCCAAGGTCACAAACAAGTGTGAAAAAACTAGCAAGATTCTAGACAGAAATCAAAATTTTTGGACTCCATGCCTAGTGCTCTAAAATTTCACTGAACAACCGAGGCATCCTCCCTGATCTCTCTTCGCATATCATAACTAAAGAACAAAATCAAATGTGTAGAATTGATCAAAATGGTTCTGCAGATCTCTGTGTGAGGAGTGAAACAGGTGGGGAGAAGAGACGATATTGGAGTATATAATCAGTAATGAGTAGCCAGATTTTGACTCAAAACACACTTCACCCACTTCAAAATATGATCTTCATAGAACGTCATTCATCCAACAAAAGTACAGAATACCAGTTATATGCCAGGCACTGTACTGAGCTCTGGGGCTACGGTCGGTGAAACAAGGTTGACATGCCTGTCACCCCCTGGCCTATACTACACACTTAGGCAATAAGATAATCTGTGAATCAGATGGAAAAATGATACTCATCGGAAATCAAACTTCCTCTTCAGATTTGATACCGAATGGAGGAAAAAAATACAGATTTCACAGCTCATGTTCTAGATGGTATCTCAAGTAATGAAGAGACCTACTTTACTTTGTGGCAAAAGTAAAAAGTCACTGAATATCTTGATAAAATGTTACTCTAACAAAAGTGCTTTGAATTACAAAGACTGAAAAATGTTTTTGCTTTTCATGTTTCATGTGGCCACTACACAGACTTTCCCCACCAATAGGGGAGAAAATAAAATAAATTTTTAAGAAGATACTCTGCAAACGACTTAGTCAAGCCCCTCTCACATCATCCCACGAGTGCTGTTTCACATCTGGGTCTCAGCAAGGCTATGACAGCAACAGGGTTGCTCCTCTCCACAGCCTGCATAGACCAAAAATCAGGGAGAATCAGCAAATAGGGTTCAACTGTAGCTCCCCAAAGATCTGTCCAAGTTCCAGTCCTTGGTACCTGTCAATGTGACCTTTTTGGAAGAAGAGTCTTCACAGATGTAATTAAGTGAAGGATCTCAAGATGAGATCATCCTGGAGTAACCAGATGGACCGTGACTCCAATGACAAACTCAGAAGAGAAGACACAGTGTATCTTCTGAGGGAGAGACGTCAGTGAGGAGAAGCACAGACACACAGAGAAAGCCAACTGAAGAGAGGCAGAGAGGCAGAGATCCCTTGCCACAGCCAAGGGATGCCTGAAGTCACCTGAGTTGAAGGAGACGAGGGAGGATTCTCCTCCAGGGCCTTGAGACGGAGCATGGCCCCGCAGACACCTTGTTTCTAGGCTTCTGGACTCCAGAACCATGAAAGAATAAATTTATGTTGTTTTACTGAATCAAGTTCGCCATAATTTATTATGGCAGCTTTAGGAGACTAATATAGTAAATATTCTGGGGATGAGAAAAAGTAAACACCGGCACCTTCCCTATCCTCTACACAAGCTCAAGATACAAGCAGTCATCACCCATCAGAGAAGAAATCTCCATGCATGTAGAGCTTTGATTTCTTTTCCTCAGAGTTGATTAAATCCAGTCTTGGTTTTTTTTTTTTAACTCAATATTCCATTGGTCATAGTCGTTCCTAACTTCAAAAATAACCTAGTCTTAAGCCAGATGCCAAGTCAATAAAATCACCGCTTGCAAGCTAGTAACATCTGGGGTAGATTTACAAGAAACAGCGAGAAGGATCTAAATCATGAACACAAACACTTCAGCCTATGGCACGCCCACCCCAGATGAACCAGAGGGAAGGCCCAGGCCATGGAAAGTTTTGTGAAAAGTTGGGGAAAGAACAGCAAAGAAGCAAGTTCCATGGGATACTGAAAACAACATTATAAATTTTTATTTTTTTAAAGATTTTATTCATTTATTTGTCAGAGAGAGAGAGAGTACAAGCAGACAGAGTAGCAAGAGGGGCAGAGAGAGAAATAGGCGCCCCGCCGAGCAAGAAGCCCAATTGAAGACTTGATCCCAGGACCCTGGGATCCTGACCAGAGCTGAAGGCAGCAGCTTAACCAACTGAGCCACCCAGGCGTCCCAGCATTATAAATTTTTAAAGTGGAAATGCAATTATTTCAACATTTGCCTCCTCTAATATTACAAGTAATACTGATTCCTTCTCTTTTGAACTCTACTGTTGCTCACCATCAGTTTTGTACATTTTATACTTAATTTCCTATAGTTTTATACTGCCAGTTAATTGTCACATAACTGCCTCTATAGCTAATCCAGTAAGCTATTTTAGGTTAGGGACCATCTCATATTTTTTTTCTTACACCCCTAGTTTCTTTCCTTTTTTTTTTTTTTTTTTTAATTTTATTTCTTTGACAGAAAGATCACAAGTAGGCAGAGAGGCAGGCAGAGAGGGGCATGCAGGCTCCCCGCCGAGCAGAGAGCCCAATGTGGGGCTCGATCCCAGGACCCTGAGGTCCTGACCTGAGCCGAAGGCAGAGGCTTTAACTCACTGAGCCACCCAAGCGCCCCACACCTCCAGTTTCTTTTCAGGGGTGAGTAAAGAGGAGATAATTAAGAGATAAATATTAATTGATTTTTATCTTTATTTTCAAATTCAGAAGCTTCCATTCTAACATCATAATGACTCTGACTCATGAATGTTGAAGCATTGCTATATCGGAGCCTGAGATCGCAAAAAAGATAGAGGCAGCAACTTCGTATACGTGTGTCTGCACACCACGCTCCCCCCCACACACACATGCTGACATGCAGCAGAAATATCTGACCCAAATCAATTCCAGTAACAACTAGTGTCATATCTGACGTTTCTAATAATACGCGAGGCAATTATTTTTCACCAAGGAGAAGCAGGAAGATGAAAACGTCTTCAATATAATAGACAATAGGGTGTTTGCAGAGATAATATTAGAACCAAAATGCTCCAAATGTCCCAATCTGAAATATTATAGGTTGCATTATATATAATTAGCTATAAGCCAACCCTGGCTCAGGTCATGATCCCAGGGTGCTGGGATCGAGCCCCGCATGGGGCTCTTTGCTCAGCG
>CM053607.1:38708173-38771785 GCA_028646535.1 Procyon lotor | reverse complement strand
ACTTACAGAGTGCATGATGGTTAATTTTACATCAAGGGAAGCTCAAACATTTAGTCAAAAAAATCCATGTCTGAGAGGCTTTACAATCTATCATTTATTCTGAAAAGAGAACTATAATGTACCCCATTAATAGTATTTTATCCCTGTTTTACAGAGAGGGCACCAGGAATTGCTTTAACCCCAGACCTGGGTCACTAACCAAGTAGATCCCAAGTTGCTATCGCATAGACCTAGTGCATCTTAGCAGGGTCCATTTCATCTTTGATTTCACTGATTCATATCTCATCAGTTTAGCTACTACACACTGTGGAGGGGGTGCACACAGGCATGTGCACACGCTCATATGCTGTGTGAGTACACATCCTTCCTCAAGTTCACTGGAATGCCAATTTATGAGGTAGGAAGCCAAAGTGGGCCTAATCTTCAGGAGGCAAAGTTTAAGAAGCAATGAACTACTAAGAAACAGTCTACAATTACTGATGAGCCAGAGATACTTTCAAAAACTCTTTGAAATAATGCTTTGTTTTCTTCCACCAACAGAAGGGCAGGGAGGGGTGTCTGTAGTCCGGATGGTAGCTTTGCGCAGTGGCAGTATCGTAGCCAATGAGGTTTATCCGAGGTGCGATTATTGCTGATTATTGCTAATTGTAGTCCGGATGGTAGGGAAGGGTGAGGGTTAGCAGCCAATGGTCACGGTTTTAGGTCTCAATTTGACCAGACTTATGAAATTGGCCTATTCATTTACCCCAACAGTGCCTCCATTTCTGACCTACAAAGTGGGGATAATAAGAATATTTGCCTCCGAAGGCGTCAGCAATTAGATGAGTCAACAGATGTAAAGTTCTGGGCACAGTGCCTAGACCAGATGAAGCCCTCATTGACTATAGGTAAAAATAATGAACAGAGATAATGAGGTCAAACTTAAGTATCAATTTAACATTTTAATGCATGTGGGCAAAATGAATATTAAACCTGGTCGACAAGAAAAATATCCCTTTGTGGGTGCAAATCCCATACAGAAAGACCTGGTTGCCCAGGTGTCAGGATGGGAGCAGAGATGCTCAGCCAACGAGCATTTCCTGGGGGCCCAGTCCAGCCCAGGCTCTTCATGGCCAACACAGCTCCATCAGCACACCCACTTCTCACCACTGCAACGTGCAGCTGATATTTGCCTAAGCAGCTTCCGTGATCCAGGCCGCCGCGTGGTGCCAGGGAGTCAGTGGTGAGCAAAATAAGGAGTTCCTGGCCTCATAGAACTTACAGTCATGAACTAGTTGGGTAATGACCAACTAAATAAAGGAAATGCTTATCTGTACAAGCTTTTTCTGCAAGGAGCCAAAAAGTCAATTATTTTAGGCTTTGGAGGCAGTGGTCTCTGATGGCAACTATCCTACTTTGTCGCCGTAACACAAGGCAGCCCTAGACAATATGTAAATAAATGAGCACGGCCGTGGCCATGTTCCAATAAAACCTGACCTGTGAAAACAGGAACCCGGCAGGCCATAGTCTGCAGATCTCCAGACAGTGAAAGAAGCAACTAACTCACAGTCTTGGGGAATTAAGAAGAGCTTCAATAAACAGAGGGGTTGCTAAGGGAGCTGTGCTTTGAAGAAACAATGGGCCGCCTTCGAAAGTCAGAAAAAGGGAAAAGAGAAGAGGTAGCTCTAGGCAGCAGGAAAGACAAGGCAGAGTCACAGAAGCGTTAAAGGAATGAGGCTTGTTCCAGAAGAATGAGGTACCATGAGAATGGGGAGAAGGGGGTCAGAGAAAAATGAACAGAGATTTGGAAAAGAGCCTTTCCGTACATAGCTCCGCGGTGGTTGGAAGCAAAGTTCATATTATCTTTCAGTATTTCGAAAGGTCGAGTTGCGTTTCCCCTCCCAAAGCTAAATGAAACATGATGCAGTTCAAAAGCTGGTCAGATCAAATTGCCATCTAATCATTTAATTAAAGCCCCATGCTGGCACCAGCCATCCTCAGGGCCCATTTTTCATTTGGGCACATTTCATTACACTTTTCAAAGCAAATTTGCCTTTTCAAAGGCGAAAAATGCAAATGACTAGGTTTGAAAGGAAACGCGTAACACTCTGGATAATGACAGGGATTTTCTTGGAAAGCAGTGATGCAGGGACAGAGCTATCTTTAGGGGCTGAGGGTGGCTTATCAACCCTATAGGAACTCTACATGATACTTCATTACAGCACCAGGATGCAAAAAGAAGTGAAATACAAAGAGCAGAAAGTGAACCGCCATCCTGTCTCCTTCTTTAGCATCACTGAAACCACATTTTGAAACAGGATGCGTCCCCTGGACCAGCAAGACCAAGGCAGGCATTGATAAATGGAGGACATTTACAGTGCAGCCAGGAAAATGATGAAAAGCTAGGAGGAGCTGACCTGATCAAAGGCAGAGAGAAGAACACCTAAAGGCCAATTAACATAAAGCATTCATAGGCAAATTACAGTACAGTCAAAAAAAAAAAATTCTCAGGAATCAGAAAACATCCACTTCAATGCAGTATAATATATGTTGGGGGTATTCACAATAAGACAATGAAAGTGACCTTAATTATAAGTCAGCATCTTCCTCCTAGGTTTGTGGAAACTCTCAGAAGCACTGTATCCCAATCACTTAGGTCTTTGACCCTGGAAGATGAAGGCACAACACACCCTTTAGGGACCCACAGACGCCCAGAGTGAGGAGTCCAGAGAGGAGAGAGTGGTATACAATGAACACTCATTAATTTCTCATTCCTTAACCATCAAGGAGAGAAGAAAAGCTTAACTTCAGGAGGTCAGATAAATCATTTCACCCTGAGAAAGAACCACCACCAACATGGGGAGGTATAGCGTTTCGGCGAAGTTCAAGGTCACAGACAGTTTTGATTTGTGGCCAGAATACATGTGGCTATTTCAGACAAGAGCTTCTGACCAGTTCACTAGTACTTGAACCATAGCTGGTTAGCTCGGCAAAGGCCTCGGTCTGGAGTAAGCTAAAGTCCTCACTCTATTCCTCATACACGAAGGACGCAGGCTTCTAGATAGGCTGTAAGCAGCCCCAGGCAGATGGAGCCCTACCCCAAATGTGGCATTCGGCTCAGGCGACCACCCCACCTCGGAGGCAAGAAAAAGAACCAGAGCACAGGAGGATGTTTTGACATAGCCTGACATGGTTTTTTTTTTTTTTCCTATTTTAATTTCAATTATATTGAAATATAATACACACACAGAAAAATACACCTATCATGATCATCTTGAACACAAATCTGTAGCAATTAGGCAAATTAATCAATCAATCAATTAATTAATATTACTAGCACCCAGAAGTTACCCTCATACCCTCTCTTAGGTTAACCATTGCCCTGACCTCTAGCAACATAAGATAGTTTTGCATGGCTTGCATTTTTGTAGAAATGGAATCATATAGTATGGACTAGTATGTCTTGATTCTTTGGGCCAAATTAAATCTGTGAGATTTACCCATAGCATTAAGTCTAGCTGTAGCTTGCTCTTCCTCACTGCCATATAGATTTCCATTGTGTCAATACACCACAATTTTATTCACCTAGTTTACTACCGACGGCTTGTGTTATTGCCTGCTTCGGGCTATCAGAAATAGTGCTCCCAGGCCTCCTGGTAAGCAGGGCAGATTTTGATTTCACCACTTTGATGTGGAAAAAATATGGTGATGGGGCATTTTGACATGGTTATGTCAAATGTGCCCTATGAAAATGTGAAATCCCCAACTTTTATTGAAAGCAATGCTTGAAGGGAGGGCTCCTGATGTACATTCTGTCTCTGAGCCTCCCACCAACCTCAACTCTGTCCCCGTCCCTCACCATCCCGTCTAGTTCAAGAGGCTGAGATTGGGGAGAAATACACAGAAATGAACACTAAAGAAGCCTGAGAAATCACATGCAATATTCATCACCCTCCTGAAAGAGACAACAAAATATGCTTTTGAAACCATATAAGGATTCCTTAAAAGAGAAGTTTTAGGTAAGTGGGTTTCCTGCCTCTGGCACCAGAATCAATAATTATAACAGATTCTGACAATTTGAAGAGTATCATATGCTAGCAGCTGAAAGAGAGAATATATACAACTCACTATGATTCAAGCCTTCCGATGGGAAAGGCTATAGAAATAGAGAAGAGAGAAAGATAAATTCTGCCTGCCAGAAGCTGGCTCAGGTAAACAGAAATGTGGGAGCCTCTGGGGCAGGGAGATGTACCAGGCATCTAGGGGACCTTCCTAGCAATGATTCCCCCATTCTTTCTTAATCACATCCCAAATTTCTCATCTCTATGATTGCAATAGTGCTGACCCAACCCCTGGCTTGAAAGGTGAACACCGACTGACTTAATCCAACCAGGCTACCTCATCTTTTTAGCCTGATTCAGGGGTGGGTTTAATCCATCTCCAATCAGCATGAATCCTTCTCTTAGTCACAGACCTTAGCCTGAGGACAGTAAGACATGGGGACGTCGACAATTCAATCCATCATCATGACACCAATCTTTCTGGTGAAGGTTAAAACACCTAGTCTCTTTACTGGTCCATTCTGGACTAAGTGTGTGAAATAGAAGCTTTGGAGAGAGAGGCGGGATATGGCAGGACAGGCATGAGTCGTGTTCTGATAGTATCATTTTTGTCTTAGATGGAAGTGCACGTGATGTGAGATGAATTTCTGGGTGTGTCTTAACACAAGATAACAGACTCTCTTTTTAAAAATCCAATTTGAGTTTGGTTTTCTGCTTGCTTGTAACCTAAACTTCAAAATAAGGTGAAATAAGTTGCTGTCTGATCTGGACCTGGAAAAGGCTAAGAGGCTTTCAACAGGTAGAGGTGGCATTAAATTTTGTTCCAGAAACAAGCACAGGAGGAACGAAGGATGTAAATAAAGGAAGATCTATGGGTAAACCCAAGTCAAGAAAGGTATCACAGCATGTCTTAACTGGATTAAGAAAGATCAGAGGCAAAAGATTTATACGAGTGGCTCAGTGGGTTAAAGCCTCTGCCTTCAGCTCAGGTCATGATCTCAGGGTCCTGGGATCAAGAGCCCCCTGTATTGGGCTCTCTGCTCAGCAGGCAGCCTGCTCCACCCCCGCTCTCTGTCTACTTGTGATCTCTCTCCCTCTGTCAAATAAATAAATATGATCTTTTTAAAAAAAAAAAAAAAAAAAAGACAGATCAGAGGCTAGGAACATTTTTGATATTTGTGAATATTTTTGGTTTTGCAAGCCAGATGATTTGTGTCACAACTACTCAGCTCTACTACTGTAATAAGAGATTAGCCATAGTCAATATGTAAACAAATGAGCATGTTCCAATACAGCTTGATTTAGGGACACTAGACTTGAATTTCACATAATTGCCACATACCACAAAATATTGTTCTCATTTTGACTTTTTTTAATCATTTAAAAGTCTAGAATCATTCTTAGCTCATGGGCCATAATTTGCTGATCCGTGAGGTAGAGTGAACACAAAATTTCTATGTTCGTATTCTTCTTCCAATATGCTACCTACCTAGCTAAAACTGGATGAATTACTTTATCTCTCTAAACCCGTAATTTCATTGCCCATAATTTCTCATTATAGGGCAGAACTCATAATTTTGTTCCAAGAATTGAATACTCTAATCCATATAGAAATGCTTAGCAAAGTGTCTGATACACAGCATCCAATAAAAACCATCCATCTTTCTTATGATTGATTACAAAGGTCCTCTGATCATAGATTATGTACCTTAACAATAGAAAGCCATTGGTGGGAACACCTGGGTGGCTCAGTCAGTTAAGCATCTGCCTTTGGCTCAGGTCATGATCTCAAGGTCCTGGGATCAAGTCCTACATCGGCTCCCTGCTCAGCATAGAGCCTGCTTCTCCCTCTGCCTCTCCCCTGGCTCGTGCTCTCCTCCTCTCTCTCTCTCCCTCTGACAAATAAATAAATAAAATCTTAAAAAAAAAATTAAAAAAAAGAAAGCCATCGGTGTTTCCTGAGCAGAAAATTTACACAAAGTTTATACATGTAAACTTTGAAAATTTACAAAGGCATCTGTCAGAAGGATGGGTTAGAAAATGAGTACCTACTTAAAGGAACCTAAGTGTGGATCATCTCTAGTTGAGGGAACTCAAATGTTTCTGAGCATCTTACTTTTCACTTCAGTGCAACATTCAGTGTTTTTTCTTTTTTTTTTAATTTTATTTATTTATTTGACAGAGAGAGAGAGAGAGAGATCACAAGTAGGCAGAGAGGCAGGCAGAGAGAGGGGGAAGCAGGCTCCCTCCTGAGCAGGGAGCCCGATGCGGGGCTCGACCCCAGGACCCTGAGATCATGACCTGAGCCAAAGGCAGAGGCTTTAACCCACTGAGCCACCCAGGTGCCCCAAGTGTTTTTTCTTTTTAAGTCAGGATTTTTATTTTTATTTTTTTATTTTTTTGGTGAGAGGAGGGGTCCATGCTTCCAGTCCCATGCAATGCATTTCTTTAGGGGGAAAAAAAAAACTTTCTTTTTTTTTTTTTTCTTTTCACAGAGACTCAGCTGAACAAATAAAAATTTTAAAACCTACGGTCACTTCTGGTTTGAACTGCATTTGTTGGTGTTGATAATTTATTCATTGACTAATTAGTTCAGCCAAATCTTAGAGACTATGTCTCTTTCTAGGAGCCCAGATGGTACCCCATCACACAGATGATGGGGGAATAAGACCCCATACTGTATTTGTCAGACACCCCACCAGGTAACTGATAACCAAAAAATGGCTCAGTAAAGATTTGCATGTAGGGTCTCTTAAGGTCCTCTGATTCTCTCCAGCACACTCTAAAGATCCTAACCCCATTTAAGATCATTAGCAAATCCCAGTCTTCATAAATATCACAGGGGAGCTAATGAGATGACTTAGAGAGGGTTTGCGGCTCATTGTATAAAAGGGCACCGAGCCAGTTTGATTTCTCTGGTCCACACTACTGGGAAGCCAATCAGAATTTGCTCTTGCTTGAATGATGCAAACAAAAAATAGTGTAACTCGGTTGAATAAATTTGTTAAGGCAAGAGATGGGGATTTATAACAATAACCTGCAATAGAAGGTATTTTTTCTTTAACTCCTACCCGAATAAGCAACATGTCTTTATTCAATATGTATGTCAGGCATTGCACTAGACATTTAAATATATCACCTTATGACAACTTTACAATTACCCTATGAAGCAGGTCCCATTTTCCCAGTTTTACAGATAAGAAAGTTCAGGCTCAGAGACCTTTATCAGAGTAAGGTAACTTGCTCTTATCCAAGTTCCTAGAGCTGGTGAGCCTGTGCTCTCAGCCTCCCTTCTTTCTGTCTCTACAGTGTCTCTCTTTGCTGGCTCTTGGTGTCCCAGCAAACAGCATAGCACCGTGCTCAAAACCAGCAAGTGCCTGCAGGGGATAGCGGGCAAGAGTAGAAAATGCATCCTTCTGCTCTTTTCCACCTCCATCTCTGGCATGCTATTTTTTAACTTAATCTTGATTGCATTAATTTTCAAAAGAACCTCTTCAAGAGGTTTCTTTCCCTTTGGGAGCTGAATACTGGCTTTTTGTTTTGATTTGGTTTGGTTTTTTTGAGAGAGATCTTCCCAGTGGGGAGGGGGAGGCAGAGGGAGAAAATCTTAACCAGGCTCCACATACAGCAAGAAGCCTTAAGTGGGGCTAAATCTCATGAGCCTGAGATCATGACCTGAGCAGAAATCAAGAGTTGGTCACTTAACCAACTAAGCCATACATGTGCCCCTGGGAGCTGAATATATTTACACATTTTACACAGGAAATTAAGCATCAGGGGAGGTAAAGTCACTTTTCAAAGTTCAAAACCAGTGGATGGATGAGTCCCATTCTTATCCAGACCTGGGGTCAAAGATCACAGTATTTCTAAGATTCTAAGACTTTGAGGAAAGTCATAAAGGTTCCCTCTGCATTCTCGTTCTTACATAGAAAGGTCCATCTTTTTTTGAAACAACTACATAAAAATAAATACAAATCATAAGGCATTTCCAAGATCCTTAAAAATCTATGCATATATAAACTATATATATAGTTTATCTGTTTATGCTAATACTAAGCTAGTAATTTGAACCTCAGTTTTTTCATCTGCTAAATGGAGCTAATAATACCAATACCAATAGATTGTCGGAAGAATTAAATAAGAAAATACAAGCAAACTATCAACACTAACAGCTATTAAAAAGAAACCCGCCTATCTTTCCATCTGTGTTCATCTTCCCCCACACATCTTCTTCCTCTCCACCCATAGCATACACTTGCTGACAGAATGGAAAAAGGCAATGGAGTGTGGAAAGATGGTTTCCTGGCCCAGCTCCATTACCAGATCTATTACTCTGCCAGGTTGTGTGGCCCCCATTGATAAAAGGGAAGGGTTTTGCTGGATCACCTCTAAAATGCCCAATATGCTCAGAGTCCATACAAGCCCATCACCATGAGAGTACTACCTATGAGTAGGAGACAACTACATTCAGTTTGCCAGATCAATAGGCTAAAGAACGAAATCCTGTACAGTTCTGTCCTAGTGATTCAGCTGGTTTGGCCGGCCATGCATTTTGTAGAAAGTGGTAACTAGTCTGGGTAGTGACTGATGCATTTCACAAGATGATTTCATTGTGATTATATGAACAGTCACTTTCAAGTCACAGAGGCTGCCTTGTTTTGGCACGAAAACCTGCTCTGAATAAGCTAGGAGTATCAATCTCCTGTTTAAATCTCTAGAAAGATTGAGAGAAAAGGAATCAGGGAGGGCATAACCCTCTTAGCATTAAAATAATGTTACTGTTTTAAGGTTTCAAAATACTATTAGAAAAAGAGCCTTCATATTTATCAACAATTTAACTACTTGGCAAACATCTGATTAAACTCTCAGCAAGAAAAATATAGTAGAAATATCAGAGCCTTGGAAGTTGGTAAGACCGGGCTTCAAATCCCAGCTCTGCCAAAAGTCACTGACTGACTCTGGATTACTAATCTAATCTTCAGTACCTTGATATCTTCACTTAGAACACAGGTAAAATGGTATCCAACTTATAAGATGATTATGAGAGTGAATTAAATAAAATATGCAAAACATCTAACAGCGCCTAGGACTCAGAGTACCTTCAAGTCAACATACACTAAAGAGAAATGAGGATTTTTTTCTTCCTCAACCCTGAGGTTTGCAATCCAGTGCTTCCTGCCTCGGTGGACACCATCAGTCACTCAGATGCACAACGAGAAAACTTAGAGCTCTCCTTGTCACCCTCCCATCACCGAACACATCCCCTTCTCAACTGCTTTGTCACAATGCCGCCCATCTTACCTCTTAAATTTCTCAAATGCATCCCCTTCTGTCCATCCCCAATGTCACTCTTCACGTTCCCACTCTGACATGTCTGAACTGTGCTAACCCACACAAACTGGGCTTTTCACATCTGCTTCTATCTCTCCTCCAGATGACTCTCCACATCGCAGCCAAAATCATCTCAGAAAAAGCAAATCTCTGCATGTCCCTACATTGCCGTTCATACTCCTAGAATAAGACCAAATTTCTCACTGTGGCCTTCACCTCTCTGCCTTAGCTGGCCACCGGCCATTTCTCCAGCTCCGCCCTAACTCACCATTCACCCTGTTCTCTGGGTTTCAGTGACACAGGCCTTTCTTGTAGGCTTTGAGGGTTTCTGGTGCTCTCCAGCTACACACTCCATACGGATGCTTGAACACTCCCTTTCCCGCTCCCACATATACTCTATTCGTAAGAGAAGTCATTCCTCACACCTCAGGCTAGGTCTGCCCTCTGCACATGCTTTCAGAACCTTCCAGGCTTTTCCTTTAGAATCTCCAATCACTTGCAGTTAAACTTGTGCGTAATTCTTTGCTTGTATGTGACCCTCGCTACATTCTGTAAATTCATTGGGTCAGTGGGATCGTTTCAGGTCCTACTCTCCTTTTTCTGGTAACCAGTAAAGAGCTAGGCCCAGAGTAGCTGTTCAATAAATATTCTTTGAATGAATAAAGATTCTCTCCCTTTCCTTTCTTCCTTTCCTTGTCTCCTTCCCTTTCAACCTTCCACAAATATTTACTGAATGTTTGCTATATACCAGTTACTCTATTTGGTACTTTTTTTTTCCAAAGACTTTATTTAACAGAGAGCGCTAGCACAGTTCCCAGGAATCATGACCTGAGCCAAAGGCAGACGCTTAACCAAATGAGAGACCCAGGCATCGCTCCATTTGGTACTCTTAACATTCTTTTCCAAGCTCTGAACATCTCCAGTAACATGGACCTCACTACTCCCCAAAATCTTCATTTGTAGACAGTTGATAGTTCTTTTTTAAAACAAAAACTTCATGAAATTTATCTCTATGCAACTTCTATTCATCTGTACATGTGGCTTATGTTTCACACTCAAAATCGGAATAAAACTTTTGGTATTTACAAAACTCTTGTATGTTTTTCTTACCTCCGGCTACCTCCTATATGGTGAGATTGATTCATACTCGGTTTGTGTGGTTCCTGAATCTTCAATAGTATATCAAAGGCAGATAAAAGGTAATTTATTTTAAAATGTGCCTAACTCCAATCATAGATTCATCATACTCTTGTAATTTTTGGTTAGAATATCCATCTTTGCCACTAAACCATGAGTTTCTCAAGAGTAAGTTCATATCTTCATAGTATACGTCTTCATCCAAGCATTTAGTACACTATGCCCTCAATATGTATTTGTTAAACAAATGAAACAATGATCACTATCACCAGAGCCTTTATTCTAAGTTGAAAAATGAACACCTGTGTTTTATTCTGGATTCTAACTTTTGATGCCGTTTGGGAGAATGAGGTAATCAAAAGCCAGAGACAGAACAATGTCTATCATAGATTATGCTTTTTAAAGTTATAAAATAGTACACATAGAATGATTCCATTTGAGAATGAAAAAAACCATGTACGTATATACAGATAAATGTACAATATACGCCTAGACATCATCTAGCATCCACAAACCCTTAACAGTTGTTTGTAAGAATGTAATTTGCCTAAGTGGGGCTCACAAATACACTTACTTTGCATTTCATATGAAACTGTATTGTTTTTGGTTTGTTTGGGTTTTCAGCTGCTTTACCTTAATTTACAATAAGTAATAAGTGTATATTACTTTTGTGATAAAAGGAAACAACTTACAGAGTTATTATAGAGAGCAAAGTGGTCAGGCTATTAATGGGGCTGGATCCCAAGGGAAAGGACTAACCACCGAGAGAAATGGAAACATTCAGCCTGGAGAAGGCCAAGGCAGAACACAGTAACTGCCTTCAAATTCTTGGAGGGCTGTTGGCCCGCAGAAGGCAGCAGACTGCCCTCTGCAGGGAAGAAGGAGGACCACGGAAGGAGCAGAAAACTCAAGGACAGGAATCTCAGTGAGGAGAACGTCTTTCCTCCCTTTGAGCTCTTCAACAGTAAAATATGCTTCCTTGAGGTAACCGGTTTTACATCATAGAAATCGAGATCTCTGCAACAGAGTCTGTGAATAGATTTCAGGGCTTAGCAAGCCCCTCACAATAGGTTCTAAAAATGTGTAGGTATCTACATTTTTCCAAGGAGGGTTCCATAACTCCCTAACTTGCTTAAATTCCTACAGCGGCCACCCAAAAAAGGAGCTCTAACAGGGACTGGATAACTATTTCTCATTACTGACATCAAGGGGATTCATGCACTCTTAAAATCTTCATCAGCTCATCTATGCCAGATATTAAAAATCACGGGAAAAAAATGCAGTTCTAGAGTTTCTTGGATCTCCCTCTACACAAATTATGTAATGTTCAAAATTACTTATTATGGTTTATTGAGAGCAAGGACGATGTCTTTCATGGGGCTATATTTCCTCTGCATCAAGCACATCCTCTTGTACAAAGTAGGTGCTTAGTAAATGTTGAATAAATATAGGATGCAATCCAGGAGCAGATTTCATGACAGAATTTTTCCCTTTTGACTGCTTGATGGAGTAATTACACCAGGAAGGCAGGATTCCATATAGGAGTCATGTGCAATGATAATGATCACGGTGATGATAACTAAAATGTTATTAGGCACGTACTATGTGTCAAGCACTTCATTAAGCATTTTATTTGTAATAGCATGAATAATTCTCACAGCAACTATTTAAGGAAAATGAGGCTTAGATGAATTAAATGACTTATCAAGGTTATATAGCTAGGAAGTGATTCAAATCAAGGCAGATCAACTACAGCATGCGAGCTCTTCAGTTCAATAGAAAATTCTACTGAGAGCATAATAGTAATACCTGGGCTTTGGTGTCAACTCGGTCAGAGCTGTGTGAAGAATTTAGGCAAGGTACTTCTCTATCCTTTATTTTTCAAAACTGTTATGTGAAAAACAGTGTATGAAGAAAAATCTGGGAGGCGGCATAGCAAGGATGAAGAGCATGGACTGTGTTTATTCATTATGAGTAGGTTTCACTCTATACTCCTGAACATAATTAGAATACTTGCTTTAAAATCCTCGTCTGCCAATTCTAACATCTGGGTCACCTTGGGGTTATCCTCATTCATTGTCTTAAGTATGTCCGCATTTTCCTATTTCCTCACATGTTTGTATCTAGTAATTTCGATAGTATCCTGGATATTGTCCATGATAATATGTGCTGGGTCTTATTATGTTCCTCTGAATAGGTGTGTTTGCCGTTGTTGCCATTTGCTTATTTTAGCAGACATTCAACTTGACCTAAATTCCAAATTCTGCCTCTACTGAGGCATCAGCTGAAACTTATTTGATTTTTTAGCTTTCACACTTGCACAACTCAGGGGTCACCCAGCGATTTGGACAAAGCCTATTACAAGGCTTGCCCTTATGGTGTTCTCCTATCTAGATTTTCCCCTCCACTTCCCAGCTTCTTAAGTTGCCCCAAATTCTTTCTTTCAATCCCTTATACCAATAAGATGGCAGGTTTTAGCTCATACAGCAGTAAAAAACCATAAGTAAAATCATAAAAACAAGAAAATCCCTCACTGCCATGCCCTTCTTCCAAGTATCAACTCCCTGCCAATTTCTGTCTTCTTTAGGTCACTCTGTATTGTGTTCACATAGTTTATATATACATACAGACGTACATACTACACACACACACACTATCCATCATTTGTAATGATTTGAGGGAGGGTTGGTCCAATGGAAGCTACTCCACCAAGACTATGGACTTTGAGGTCTGATAGGCTTCAGTAGCTGCCCTGCCTCTCCCTTAGAACACAGCATTCTAGGGCACCTGGGTGGCTCAGTGGGTTAAAGCCTCTGGCTTCAGCTCAAGTCATGATCTCAGGGTCCTGGGATCAAGGCCCGCATCAGGCTCTCTGCTCAGCGGGGAGCCTGCTTCCCCCTCTCTCTCTGCTTGCCTCTCTGCCTACTTGTGATCTCTCTCTCTGTCAAATAAATAAATAAAATCTTAAAAAAAAAAAAAAAAAGAACACAGCATTCTAACCATCATGCTGGTAACGGATTAAAAATGACTCTCAGCTCTTAGGGCCACTGATCTTCACCACATTTTAACCCAATATATTTTCATTTTCTAAGTACGCCACAACACGAAAAAGATTAAAAAACATTGTCTTCAACAAAGCTACTCTACCTCTTATCTCTTTAGAGCCTGACTTTTTTCCATCAGTCAAATTAGGGATAATAATGAGATCTACCTGAAAGAGTTATTGTAAGAATTCAAGAAGATGGGGCACCTGGGTGGCTCAGTCGGTTAAGCACCCGACTCTTGGTTTCAGCTCAGGTTGTTATCTCGCCGTCCTGAGATCGGGCCCCATGTCACACTCTCTGCTCAGTGCAAAGTCTACTTCCGATTCTTTCTCCCTCTCACTTCCCCTCTGCCCCTCCCCACTCATGCGCTCTCTCTCTCCTTCTCTCTTTTAAAAATAAATAAATAAATAAAAAGATAAATAAATAAATAAATTCCTTAAAAAATTTAGTATGATAGTGTAGGTAAATGAGAGGTGATGTGGGAGACAATGAATATAGAGGCATTCAGGAAAACCTTGGTAGGACATTAATATTGTTGACTTTTAAATCATTAATAATTATTAATGCCAATGTGACTATAACTTTGGTGATTTAAATGATATCAATGATTACTTATGGTACTGTGACTAAGTTAGGAGTGCCCCACCCCAAATTCCATGAGACCATTCAGAGCTTCCCGTCCCTCACCTTGTAAGGAAAATGTGGCTGCTACTAGGTTCCTGTACTTGGCTCCTAATGAACTGATCAAGATAAAAGCAGTAAGAATAATAGTGAATTTTCCAACACTAGCTAATTTTCTAGTGTTTGGCTATATCAGGTAATGTTCTAAGCACTTTATAAGCATAACCTTGTTTACTCCTCAAATCGATCCCATGATGCTGGTATTATTACCTATTCTCCACCAAAGAGGAAACTGAGACTCAGATTGGTCAAATATATTGCCCAAGATTACACAGCTAGAAAGGGCTGGACTACGGCTTGAATCCAGAGAATGTGTTACTAAGATCTGCTTTCTCAACAACCATACTTAGGGAAGGAAAGAAACAGAACTGGAAAAGGTAATAAGGTTAAAATAATTTGCCCTAACAGAAGCAAAGAACTCCCTGATGGAGAAAAGCCTGGATCCGCAGGAAGAGGGAAAAAGGAAAGCCCAGAATGGGATGAATTTTGGAGTGAGATCTCTAGGGGGGCCTGGAGCATTCAGATGAGAACTTCAGGGATGAACAGATTTGAGGAAGATGGATGGAATGTATCTTTTTACATACGTTACTATGCCACATGCTTTGTTTTCCTTCTTACAAGTGTTTCAAGACCCAAGAAAAAGATTTAAGTTGCTTTTAAATTCTTTTTGGTTTGGGGGCATGAGATATTTTTGTCTCTGCTAAATGTGATATGATACTGACATTGTTTGATTCTCAAACACTGCGGCCTCAGCTGTGTGATGATGGTGACGTGGACTATAAAACTGATAACGAGAAACAGGAGGTATGATGACAAAGGGGAGACAATAAGAGGATTTCATGTTTAAATCCAATTTTAACACTTATGAGTTGGGTCCTTAGACAAACAATTTAAGCTCTTGGGGGGGGTGGCACCTGTCTCATCTGTGAAATGGGAATAATGATGTCTACTTGTCATCGGTATCCTGGTAGGATTAAATGAGATAGTACATGGATATATAACACACCTAACAGAATACCCAGCATTATGGGAACAAAACTGTTCCGTTTCCTTTCCCTGCCCCTTCTTTCTCCAACTCTCAAATCAAAACAGCCCCTGTAGGGAACAGCTACTGCCCTATGAGAAAAATCATTGCCAGAGTAACAGCACTTTGGTTAGTGGCCCAATTATACTAATGCCTATTAAACTCATGTGTATTTCAATAGACCATACATAATACCAGGACCAAGAGAGGAGAGAAAAAGGCACAGTGATTAATGAAGCCCCAGGAACAGCCAGCCTGATGCCTCATAAACAACCACATGTTTGTTTACTCATCCATAATTTGTTTATTTTTCCTTTTTGAGTCCCAAACTCAGAAAGGGCTGTCAGATGAGAAATTCAATCTAATGCGATTCCCTAGGCACACTTATCCTGGGGCAGACCCCACTTTATTTCAGGCTGACAGCTGGCACCTGTGGCCTGTAGTGAAAGAGTCTCTGACACTGATGAAAAGAGACAGGTGGCAGGGCTGCCACCAAATGCCACATTTGATTGATAAAGTGATCTAAGTATCACAGGCACCAAGAATGTCATTAGCAATCATGGCTTCCCCTCTAGGAAGTACCCCATGGGCCAAGGAGGCAAGAGAGAATGTAGCCCCTGGGTGTCTGTACATGCAGATGTGTGTGTCTCTGTGAGTGGAGATAGTTCCCATCACTCCCGACCCAGAGCCCAGGAAGGCTGTGCTCCAATCCTGACTTGGCTGTTAACGAGCTATGGGGCCAAGGGTAAGTCATTAATCTTGTGAACCTCGGCTTGCAATCTTCTCATCTCCTTTCTATATTCTGAGCCGTTAAAAGCCACTTCTTCAGAGAACTCTTCCCTGATCACCCCCACTCCCAGACAAGGTCCAGTCCCCTTACGATACAGTTGAATAATATCTTGCATAGTGTTCGCATTCTACTTGTAATTAGGTAAGTGCTGATTACTTGGTAATTCAATGTCCATCTTCCCACTACGTTGTAAACTACACGAGAGCTGAGACTGCATCTTTCTTGTCAAAGTCGATCTGCCCTGCACATTCATCTTCCCTAAGTCTGCTCATCCCCAAATATCTCATTTCATGTGCTCCAGACTCCCTAAAGACCTTTCTCCAAAACTCATCCCTTCCTGGGTTTTTCCTTTCTCCCTCCTCTCCTTTCACGGATCGAGCTTTTCTCCACCATGTACCCCCTCCCCAGCCTTTTTAGTGTTAATCAGTTTAACCTCTTAGCTTCCATGATCCTGTTTCTCTAGTTTCCAAATTACAGTTTTTGAGAAAACAAACCCCGGTAGGAGATTACCTGGATTCAAACCTGAGCTCCAGCACTTCCAAGACGGATGACCTTGGGCAAGGGGCTGGACCCACTGGCCCGCTCTCTCACCTTCATGGTCAGCTGGTTTGCACTTGCTGTTCTCATGCCTGCAACGTTCTTCACCTGAATCTTTTCCTGGCTGTCTCTAAGGTTCAGGTCACACACAACTTCCCAGAAACCCTGGCCCTGAGCCCACACCCATCACTCACTATCCCATTATCCTTTTCAGGTACTTCCATGGCACCCACCTGCTGGGTCATATGATCTGGTCTGTTTGTTTCACCTGTCTCCCCCTGCAAAAGCGAAGTTCCCGTGAGGACAGTAACCTCCACCTTGTTATCCAGAGGGGCCTAGCCCCGAGGACAGTGCCTGGCAAAAATTGTCCATCCAACAAATATTTGAATAAATGAATTAAGCACCAAAGGAATCCATAAGTAAATGAATGAACAAATAAAAGTCGCTATAGAGGATGATGTCCCCCAGGGTTCTTAGTTGCAAACAACAGATCCCAATTGCAGCTGATCGAAGCACAAAAGGAATTTGATGGGAGGGTGTTAGTTAACTCAAAGACTTCCCTGGGAGGATTCAAAATCTGTTATGGGCTGAAGACTGAGTATTTATAGCGCAAATCCAGTAACAGGATGATATGGTAAGAACATCACTGCTACTGCAGTCTCCCACACTAGACAAGGCAGCTTGAGCCACAAGCCTGTCTCATGGCTGGGGATGGCAGCGGTGAACAGTGGAATCGGATCAACACAGCAGGAGCCCTGGCCCCACAGCAGTCCCTGGGCCCCAGCTTCAACATGTCACGAGCTCACAGTCCAGGTCTGCGGCTGGCACAGCCAATGGACAGACTGGGAGCCAGACGTCCACCCCATTAGAAGGGTGTGGGGAAAGCAAGGAGCCAACAGTTTCAGCTTCTGCAATGGAAGAAAGGTCGTCACTTCGACCTGGAATCATCAAGTGAGTTTTCCAAACATGGGGAAAAGGTTCAGATGCTGAACAGTCAAAAATAATGACAAATTTCCACTACAACGCTCAATAAATATTAACCGCAAAACAATCCAATTACCAAGAGCTCCCCTTCTGCAAAACAACTGACAGTCAATTTTTTGAAAAGGGAAGACACAGAAAAAACCTACTGCTTAATTCTCTAAAGCTGTACCAAGGTGGGAACACACATTTGACAACTTTTTCATGAGTTATTCAGTTTGTCAACTAGCTGGATAGTAAATGTGCTTGGGTATTGATTTGAGGCAACACTTGTCCTGCATAGTTCAGTGCTACACACATACCATCGTTAAAGAGGTTTCTCGCCAACATAGCTCTGGGGACGTGAGCTTGCTGACAAATCAGCCCGGCCATTTTCATGGTTTGCTGCTCACCGAGGAAAAGAAACCTTTAACTGCTTTCCAAAAATGCAGATGTCAAAGACTTTTGACTGAGGGGCTACTGCCTTAATGGGGCTCTGAACACGACAACATCCCCCAACAGGAGTCAGTGATTTGGTTTGGGGGCGCCCAGTCCTCTCTGACACAGACTAGACGCAACTAGGCAGCAGGAGGCACAACTACTCCTAACAAAACTTCATCCATCTGAGTCACTCTCCCTGGAATTTGAATATTGACCCAGGTCCTTGAAAAACAACAACACAACGGGAGATGGTACTCCCTTGAGTTCCGGGTACCCAGATCACGGTTTCATTCAAATTCCCTTTCTTTTTGTTGAACTTGGCTCTTAGCTTTTCCTTAATTCTGTGAATTTTTCGCATAGGTAGCATCAGATTCTGTTGCTTTAACCAATAAACTTCTTTGTGTGAGTGCGTGGGGTGAAATATCTAGATCTAGTCTCTTAGCAGCTTTCAAGTAGACAATAGCATTAACTATAGTTAATGCTGCACACGAGCATCCCCAAAACTTATCTCGTACCTCCAAGTTTGTCCCCTTAACCATCATCTCTCCAATTCCTCTACTCCCAGCCCCTGGCAACCACCAGTCTATTCTCCGTTTCTACGAGTTCAGCTTTTTTGGATTCCACATATTAGTGAGATCATACAGTACCTGTCTTTCTCCATCTGATGTACTTTACTTCTTAGCATAATGTTTCCAAGTTTCATCCATGTTGTTGTGAATGGTGGCATCGCATTGCTTTTTTTACAGCTGAGTAATATTCCACTGAGTATGTACATGCATGTGTGTATCGTGTGAACATGAGTGGGGGGAGGTAGATACGTATTAGACAGAGTGATTTCATTCCCTTTGAATATATAATCAGAAGAGGGAACTGCTGGACCATAGGACAGTTCTGTTTTCAATTTTTGACCAACCTCCGTACTGTGTGCCATAGCAGTTAGACCGATTCACATTCCTACCAACAGCACAACAGCCTTCCCTGTTCTCCACATCTTCACCAGCACTCATTATCTCGTCTTTTACTTTTTAAAGATTTTATTTATTTATTTGACAGAGAGAGAGAGAGATCACAAGTAGGCAGAGAGGCAGCCCGGGGTGGGGGGCAGCCCAATGCAATCCCTCAATCCCAGGACCCTGAGACCATGACCAGAGCCGAAGGCAGACGCTTAACCCACTGAGCCACCCAGGCGCCCGTATCTCTTGTCTTTTTGATGACAGCCATTTTAACAGGTGTGAGGTGCTTTTTTCATTCTGGTTTTGATTTGCATTTTCCTGCTGATGAGTGACGTTGAATGTCTTTTCACGTAGCTGTTGGGTATTTACAGTCTATCCAGGTTCTTTACTCATTTTTTAATCTGATGTCTTTCTGCTATTGAGTTATAGGTATTCTTTATTTTGGATATTAACCCCTTATCAGATATATGGCTAACAAATATTTTCTTCCGTTCTATAAGGTGCCTCTTTACTTTGTTGATAGTTTCTTTTGCTGTGCAGAAGCTTTTTAAGTTGACATAGTCCCATTTGTTTATTTTTGCATTTGTTGCTTGTTTTTGGTGTCCTATCTAAAATGTCATTTCCTATTCCAATGTCAAGGAGCTCTTTCCCTAAGTTTACTTCTAGGGGCTTTATGGTTTCCAGTCAGTCTTTATTCCACTTTTAGTTATTTTTTATGAATGGTGTAAGATAGGGGCCCAATTTTATCCTTTCACATTTTTTGAAAAGGGGACATATGAATGTCCAACTTTCTCAACATCATTTATTGAAGAGACTGTCTTTTCTCCATTGAATACTGAGAGTTGCTTGTTAAAGATTAGTTGGTCATATATGCATGAGTTTCTTTCTGGGCTCTTAATTTTGTTCCACCGGTCTATGTGTTCACTTTCATGCCAGTACCATACTGTTTTTGATGACTACAGCTTTGCAACAGTTTGAAATCAGGAAGTGTGAGGCCTCTAGCTTTCTTTTTCTTTCTCAGGATTCCCTCAGCTATGAAGATGCTTATGTGATTCCATACAAATTTCAGGACTGTTTTATTTCTGGTAAAAATGCCCTTAGAATTTTGATAGGGATTGCAATGGATCTACAGATAGTGTGGGAATTATGGCCATTTAAATAGGATTAACTACTCCAGTCTTTTTATGTGTCTTTTTCAACTTCTTTCTTCAATGTATTACAGTTTTTAGTGTATGGATCTTTTACCTCCTCAGTTAAGTTTTTTCTGGTTTTGTTTATTGTTTTTGTTTTTATTTGTTTTTGATGCTATTTGATATAAATGGGATTGTTTCCTTTATTTATTTTTTTGAATAATTCATTGTTAGTGGGTAAAAATGCAACTGATTTGCATATGGTGATTTTATATCCTACACTTTACTGAATTTCCACCTTTACTAGGATTTCCACTACTATGTTGAATAGGAGTGGTGACAGGCATCCTTGCCTTCTTCCTGTTCCACTTTCAACCTTTCACTTTTGAGGATGATGTTAGCTGTGGGCTTGTCATATATGGCCTTTATTATGTTGAAGGGCATTCCTTCTATATCCAATTTGCTGAGTTTTTGTCATGAAAAAGTACTGAATATTTTCAAATACTTTTTCTGCATCTGTTGGGATGGCCATACAATTTTTATGTTTCATTCCATTATTAAGGTGTATCACATTATTGATTTGTGGATGTTGAACCATCACTGGGGATAAGTCCCATTTTATGATAGTGTATGAGCATTTTCATTCATTGTATAATCCAATTTACTAGTATTTTGTAGAGAATTTTGGCATCCAGATTCACCAGGAATATTGACTCACAGTTTTGTTTTGTTTTTCCTTATAGAGTCTTTACCTGGCTTTGGTATCAGGGTAATGCTGGCCTCATAAAATGAATCTGGAAGCGTTCTCTCCTCTTCAACTTTTTGAAAGAGCTTAAGAAGGATTAGAATTAGTTCTTCTTTAATGTTTGGTAAAATTCACCAGTGATACCATCTGGTCCTGGGCTATTCTGTGTCGGGAGATTTTGTACTATACATTCAACCTGTTCACTCATTATTAGTCTGTCCAGATCTTCTATTTTTGCTTGATTCAGTCTTATTAGATTATATGACTCAGGAATTTATCCATTTCTTCTAGTTATTTAATCTGTTGATATATAATTGTTTACAGTAGTCTCTTAAGATCTTCTGCATTTTTGTGGGATCAACTGTAATGCCTCCTCATTTGTTTATAATTTTATTTATCTGATCTCCATTTTTCTTACTAAGCTTAGTTAAAGGTTTGTCAATTTTGTTTATATTTTCAAAAACCAACTCTTACTTTCACTCATCTTTTCTATCGTTTTCTTCCTCTCCATTTCCTGTATTTCTACTGTGACATTTGTTATCTCCTTCCTTCTGCTAACTTGGGGCTTAGTTTGTTCTCTTTCTAGTTCCTTAAGGCATAAAGTCAGGTTGTTTTTGAGAGTTCTCTTTTTTCTTAATGTAAGCTTTAGGATAGAAATATCTTCTGTCAGCCCTGTTAGGGACTCTGGGGTCTTCTTAGACCCCTTCTATGGATATGTCTCTTCCATACTTCTTGTTCCCTCATAGGTGGGAATTCTTAAGATCTTGTGCCATCTCTCTATCCTGCAGAGACAGGCTAGGTCCTGAGAGCCTCCTATTTGCTTTCCCTAGGACGATGCTGAACGCTCGAGTAAGGGTGTTTTCCCCCAAGCCCACAGAGCAGGGGGATCTTTCTGTGCTTACTGACTAGTTGGGCATCTTCAAAGGCTGGCACCTACCACCCCCGGGAGCCACACAGGGAGCTACCAAGGATAGAGAGTCATAAGGGGTGAGGCGTGAGGAGTCTCTGTGCCCACTGGGGTGATGTCCAGATGAGGTATTCCCAGAGGCTCATGGACAGGCTCCCTGATGGAGTCTGCAAATGGGTTAGTAGGCCCTGTGTCCCTCTGATGCTCCCCCAGAGCCCCAGCAGCTGTTCTCCCAGCAACCCCCCAAACACCTCCCAGTGGTACAGCACATCTCAGCATTCTAGATGAGGCAAAACCACAATGAGCCTCGTTGGCAGCACCTCACACAGCTGGGGAAGCCAGGCACTCACTAAGTTTTGCCCAGGGGAACAAGTGTGGGCCAAGAAGGTCTCTCTTGGCCATGAGCTGTGCCACCTCGCGGGAAAAGTGACAGAGGTAAAGTAAAACGGTTCCTCATACCTCTTCAGTGTGTTCAATCCGGGACTGTTTTTGTTCCAAGAGTGCACTGGAATTTCCCTACTGAGCGCTTAGACTTTTCTCCAAAGGCGTTCTCGTCCTCGGGTGACTGTCCAAATAGGTGTACTCTGAGGAGGAAGACAACAGAAAACTCCTTTTTCTGCCATTTTGCTGATTTCAGCTCATAATGAGCTTTAAATTAAACAGTCTCCTTTGGAGGTAACTCGATGATGACTTATAGAATAATATAATTATAAAGTTATTATTTATAACTTATAACATATTTATAAGTCATATTATAAGTTAATTATATTATATTTATAATTATAAAGTTGTTCTTTATAATCATAAATAATACTAGTGATTAAAGCTCAATGAAGCACCTATTATGTCACAGGCTTCTGGAAAATGCTTTACAAACATCACAAAGCCTTCACAAAACCTTCAAGAGAGAAGGTGGGACTTCTTAAGATTTTGTGCCATCTCTCTATCCTGCAGAGACAGGCTAGGTCCTGAGAACCTCCTATTCGCTTTCCCTAGCACGATGCCAAACACTCGAGTGAGGGTGTTTTCCCCCAAGCCCACAGAGCAGGGGGATCTTTCTGTGCATACTGACCAGTCAGGCATCTGCAAAGGCTGGCACCTACCACCCCTGGGGGCCACACAGGGAGCTACTGATTTTATGTCCATTTTGTAGCTGAGAAGGCTGCACCTTGGACTGGTTAACTGCCTAGCCCAGGAAGTGGTGGCCTAGTGGAAGTGGCTAAGTTAGCAGTTCCATCTTAAGTCCATGCCCAGGCACTTGCCCCCTCTGCACTGAACTATCAGAACACGATTCATTCATTCGTTCATTCACTCATTTAGTAATTACTGACTGGACATTTACATTTTGCTGGATTCTGTTCTATACACGAGGGGTAAAGGAAAACAAGAGTCTCCACGCTTATAAAATTGCAATCCAATGGTGGAGGCGAACACTAATAAGTAAACGACAAATAAAACAACCTTACAGGTTCTAATAATGAG
Source organism: Procyon lotor (assembly GCA_028646535.1). Classification (NCBI taxonomy): domain Eukaryota; kingdom Metazoa; phylum Chordata; class Mammalia; order Carnivora; family Procyonidae; genus Procyon; species Procyon lotor. Next base: position 38,748,583 of record CM053607.1, on the reverse strand, counting down.
GACAAAGCAGGAGACTAAAGGCTAAGGGAACAGAGTGGAACAGAAGTGGTATGAACATGTGGTGAAACAATGAGGAGCCAGGCAAACATGTCACACAGAGCAGCCAAGACAGACACAAATGCAAGTGCTTTCATCCATGAGGCAGGCAAGAAGGTGTGCGAGACACAAGAAGGCTCATATGGCTACAGTGAAGTGAGAGAGGATAAATGAGTAGAAACTGAAGTCAAGATGACAGGCAGAAGCCAGATGGTAATGGGAACTTCCAACTGCGGTCCTGTCTCTAACAGTGGTTCGTCCTCAGGAAACTCACTAACGGTGCCTGGGTCCTTTCCTTATTTGTAAAAAGAGAATGTAGAAGGAGGACAAGGGGACCTGAAAGGTCCTTCCTCATCCTGACATTCTGTGGTGAGCTAGAGAACACAGTGGATGACAGGAAAAGGCAAAAACTGAATAATGAATCTAGCTTCACCCGGTGGTCACCTTGAACGTCTCCATCTTCTTTCGTGTGAGCCAATGTGAGGGTCTATAGATAAAACTACTCTTTCCAAATGTTGTAGGCCCATCTGATAACATGTTTGTTTCATCATTCACTAAATACAAAGAGATAAGCCAAATGCCCCTGACATTTAAATCAAGGAAATTAGAAACATTTTGGATATCAGTGAAATGCCCCACCATTCTAATGAAACATTTGAATCTGATGGAGGTCCGGTGTGAGATATCCATCGGAAAATTCTACTTTACTGATTTTTTCTAGAAAAATAGCTCCTAGAACCAGCTATTGTGGAGGTGAGTGGGTCAAATGATCTCTGAACCAAAACAAGTCAAAATAATAGATGAAAATCAGTCACGTACAGAATATAAAGCTAACCTAAACATATTTCCCATGATTATTCCTTGTGATATAAAATATGCACAGAAAAATACCTTTGGATTAAAAAAAAAAAAATACCTTTGGATAACAATAATCTGATAAGCAAAGGCCCAGATAATGTCTGGAGTCAAGCTTGCTACCCAGTGGATCCAAGTTCCAGAAAATCTATTCAGTCCTTTAAGAAATCTATATTCTAGAGAAAACCTATAGTCAGGAAGTAATTACTCAATTAAGTATATGAGTTGAACATGTGGAAAATGCTACAATAAAACAGAACAGCATCATGGAAGTCCATGATGAGCTGATGAAGCTGTCACATTTTTGAGTCAACATGGAAAGGAAGTGAACTGCATAATGAGAGACAGTAAGTGGTTTCAAAGGAAACCTGAACCCAGGTTCTAGGTTTCTGAACTAGATATCATCTTGCCAAATGAAATGCTAAGAATAGCTAACCTATTTCCAGACTTAGTATTAACCTGGAATTTACTTAGTGCCAAAACATTAACAATACTTTTTTTGTGTTAATTAAGAAAATGTATTATTTAGTGGGATACTAGAAACACCTGCTCGACACAACTGAATAATCTTGCTTATTTCTTTTATAGCTCCTAAGCAATTAAAAAGCAAAAACCCCACAACTTTTATGCTTCATATAGAAATAATTATATAAATGACATTAAATGAAGATAACTACAAAGAATTTGGAATATTTCCAGTGCATGTATAAGTGAATATGTTTAGGGTGATCTATATTCACAGAGAAGTGTTTATAATACAATATAAATAGAAAAAATAATCCATTAAGGCATTGAAGCAATTTTGAACAAAATGGTTATTTGATTCCATTTGATTCCATGGCTGCTTCTTTCTAATTTCTTATAACCTCCCATGAAACTCAGAATATAGAGGCATATAATACATTTTATCCACTAAAAATAACCAAAAAGGCCTTTTGATTTTAAAAGCCTCAAGAAAACTGGGGTATCTGGGTGGCTCAATCAGTTAAGCTTCTGACTCTTGGTTTTTGGCTCGGGTCATGATCTCAGGGTCTTGAGATCAAGCCCTACATCGAGCCCACTTGTGATTCTCTCTTCCTTCCTCTGCCCTTCTTTCTCTTTCCCTCAAAAATAAAATAAAATTAAATAAATAAAATCTTTAAAAGCTTCAAGAAAACTAAAAAGAATGAGAAGAGTTTTACCTTGGTGCTTAGTAATTTTACCTTTCATGGGACTTTTTACTGAAATGTCACATGATTATTCAGTTTAGTAACATATTCTAGCACATGCACACACACATACAGATCCACACAACCATTTGCAAATGTTAAGCTATTCTAACCATCATGGAAAATCAAAGTACTTTGACATCATTTTTAAGAAGAAAGGAGGAAAATAAAAACAAGTAACCCTAGATGTATAATTTCAAAACAAGATTATATGAAGCTTAACATAAAACTTACTGCAATGTCAGGGATTATGTTTATTAAGCTGGTTTTCATTTAAATGTGACCTTTCCCCTCAAAATCATCCCAAGTAATGAGGGCAAGAGTTTTCTTAACCCTACCATTGTCAATAACTCTCAGTAGAATGTGATTGCAGAATTTCTGAATTAGAAAGGACCCTTTGGGTCATCTCTTCCTATATCCTAATTAATGATATTTTGCTAATGTTATTTTCAGACCATCAGAATACATGTGGAACAAAACTTGTCCATTATGAGAAGTCCATGAGCTAGAGTGAGCCCACACTCCTTCCTGCCATCCATAGATGCCCCAACACGTGCTTCTAACCCACGCTTCAGGAGTGGGGCACAATGACCCATCCGAAGCAATATTCAAAAGACCCTTTACATTGACCACAGCACTCCAAAAATATCACAGAACCTAGTGTGTGCTTTGCTAATATTCTCTCTTACCCTCTATCATCCAGACAAAGGAAACACAGTTTGCCTCTACAGTATGCCCGACAGATTAGCAAAGTCTTTTTGCCTCGGCTCTTGGACTTGTTCAACTTATTTATCTCAGATCTTCACCACGTCCTGTGCATTCTGTAGGCACACTCCACTGACTCAGAACAATGTGTGACCATTTTCCTGTGCAAAAGCCTCCTCGAATCGTACAGAGGGATTTTCCAGGGATCTGGCACTTGCTATGTGGCATGAGAAATATGCAGACAAATAGAAGGGTGAAAGTCTCTTACATTCAAGAAGTTTTCATTGGCAAGAAAAGGAGAGGAATGCCAAGGACACAGGGAAGATGCAGTATCCCATACCTTCAAAACAGAGAGAGAGCAAAATACTATTAGCACAAAGGAAACAGAGCAAGGAGGTCAATCTGGAGAACCCTGGAAGTTTTGCATAGAGAGGACCTTTAGGCTTTTTAAAAAAATATATTATTTATTTAATTGAGAGAGAGAGACAGAGAGCACAAGCAGGGGGAAGAGCAGAGGTAGAGGGAGAAGCAGGCCACCTGCTGAGCAGGGAGCCCAGGTGAGGGGCTCGATCCCAGGACCCTGAGATCATGAACTGAGCCAAAGGCAGACACTTAACAGACTGAGCCACCCAAGCGCCCCGGAAAGTTTTGGGGTTTAAAGGGCACATAGATTTTTTTCCCTAATGGAAAACAGTGAGAATGACATTCTGAAGAGGGATGAAAATAAGTGAACACAAGTACACAGTGAATGTGGGAAATGGGATGGAAATGACACACAATCAGACAGCACAACAGGCACACAAACAACAACTGGCTGAACGAATGATTATCAGGGCAAAGGCCGTGGAAGAGTGAGGGAGGGTGCATAAAACCAGGGAAAGAGGTTTCAAGTCTGTGCTACAAAGTGAAGATCATATCTTGGAAGCAGTGAGAGTCATCTGAAGTTTTGGAGATGGTAAAGATCCAGATTCATGTTTTAGAAAAATAATTAGGGAAAAAAACGTGGGACTGGATGGAGGATAAGAAATGAGAGAGGGAAGCTATCTCAAGAGCTGAGCTACTTAAAAATTGAGACCAAATGTTATATGAGTGACTGAAAGATCAGTGGTAAAAGGTATTAAAAAAAAAAAAAAATATTTGGAAAAGAAGATGAGGTTAAATTGCAAAGTCTCTACGAAAGGATAAGGGAATACAAAATGTTTCTTTTCTGAATCACTGGATTCACACAAAAGCATTCACTGAGATTAAAAAAAAAATCCCTGGGGTTCCTCTCATTCGAACTGCTGAGCGAGTACATACAGAGCTCGGACCCAGGTAATGCAGAGTGAAGAAAACTGCAGCCATGACCTTGACCTCGTGTAACATAACCACCTTCTCACATCATACTGAAGACCAATATTACAAGTATGGAAGTAAATGTATTCACACCAATTAAAACCAGAAACAAACAAAACCTGCAACAAATTAAGTAGATTAGAACTGGAATGATTCTGAGGATTAAAATTAGACAAAAGGTTTTACCATTTCTTTTTTGACCTTTGGATCATTGGAAATAACTATAATGGGAAAGAACTATTTTTAACATTTAAAAATCCAATAAGGATTACAAAGTAACTAAAACTACAAAATTCAATAGACCCCCAAACCCACTTTCAAAAGGATTCAAAATATAAAGAGAATTCATGTATATTTTAAAAATGTCCTTGAAGAGTCTTGCTTTGGGTTGTTGCATAAATATGCTTAATTTAATTTTCTTGCTCTGAATGTTACTGAAAAATGTGAAAGAGGGAAAATCCAGTTTTTTCTGTGCTCGTTATTGAGTGTGAGACCCTGAAGACATTCATATATATATTCTTTCACATGCACCATCTTTTTTTCTCTTTGTTAAAAGAATAAAGACAAAGCACATTTTGTTTTCTATCTATCAAGATTCAACTGATTGATACATAATACCATCCAAACTTAATAACCCTCTTTGAAGAAGCGAGTCAATTTCCGCACATGTAATTCATTTAAAAAGCCATTACCACAAAGAATCTTTCCTACAGCTTGTATATTACATAAAGAGATCCATCTAAGGAGTGGGCATTAAAAAATAGCTACACTTCTTTGTTTTTCCAAACTCTTTCTTAGCACAGGTCATGAAATATTATTAGGAAGAGTGCAAATTATTTACAATTGTCTCCTTCTGCCTATTTTACAGATCTGAGATTTCATTCGACAATATTGTAGACCTATCTCATTTTACCGTGAGCATGCCTTTTACCATTTTTTAATTAACGTGTATTTGTTCTTATTACAAAAGTAATATAAGTTCAAAGTAGAAAGATTCAAAAATAGTGAAAAGTGAAAAGGAAATGAAAAGGACTGAGAACAAAAGAAAGAGTAGCCTCTGACACTCATAGCCTACCATGTTATTCTCCTGTTGGAGATAAACCACCTTAAGGAATAGCATCCTCAGACATGATTACACTGAGACCATGACAAAATGACACAAAGCAGGCACTTCTTAGTTTTCCCTGGGCACAAACTATTAGAAGGTCACTGTACCTCCCACAAAAAATCAAGTACTCCCTCAGATCAAATAGATGACAGCTACTTCTTTACCAATTACAGCTCTGTATTCATCCTCGTCTGCTCATCCTAGAGGTAAGGTCAATTTAAGATGCCCTATCACAGAACTGTCCCCACCTGCTGATACTGCCCAATCTAGCATGAACCCCTTGCTTCCTTAGAACTTCCCACAAGTCACTCAACCAAAACCCAAACCCTATCATAGGTCCTTTGTCATGCCAAGATATCTCATGGTTTTCCACGGCTTGTGTCCTCCCTGGCTGTAACTCGTTCAACTATCAAAATGTTGCCAAAGATCTTTGGCTGGAAGGCATTGACAAGACCTGTAGTCTTAACACTGTCACATTCTCCTCTCCTCTTTCTTCACACCATGACAGATAGTAGTGAAAGCAAGCATGTCCCAAATGATGAACTGGGATCTAGTCGCCGTTCTAGTGTTTTCCCTATATTATCCAACAACTGTCACCATAACCCTACAAAGTGCATATCATTATTTCTACTTTGAGGATGACAGACAGAAATGGAAACATGAAGCAGTGATGTTTTAAATGAAGGTTTCTCCCCCATGGCATATTTGGGGCTGGGTAAGTTTTTGTTGTGGGGAGTGGTCATGGGCATTACAGAAAGTTCAGCAGCCTCTCTGACCTCCAATCGCTAGATTCCAGAGTCCTGTCCCCCTCCCTCTGAGCTATAATAATCAGAAGTGTCTCCAGACATCACAGATGTGCCCTGAAGACAAAAAATCTCCCCCAACTGAGAACCACTACTTTAAATGATTGGGATGATATCATACATCTTCATTTCCAGTTTTTTATTTGAGATTTTATTGTGTTTTCCCACTGTTAACATATTTTTTTGATTCTGCCATCATAAATTTTAATGGGTATAGAAATGTATATACCCCAATATATTTAGAGATTCCCTACAATGGATTGTTTAATTTATTTTCAATTTTTTTGCTGTTGAAAATAATTCCTTAAGGAATATCTTAGCACACATATTATTTTCTATTCCTCTAACTTTTCTCCTTAGACTCAATTATTAGGAAAAGGAATGATTGGACCACAGGGTATCTTTATTTTTCTTTTTATTACTTTCCAGGAAAAAAACAGCATATCCTTTACTTTCTTTTTATACACCAATTGGTTCCACTAATACAATTAAACAAGATACATGTTTCTTTTCAAACCCTCTGAACAACAGAAATTTCATTTCTATTCTTTTGCTGAAATATATAGAGCTCAGTCTTTGCCACATTCAGAGAGCACCATATTTGGAGCCAGAAATCCAGCATCCATACTTAAGCAACGACAGATCCCCAAAACACAGGATGAATGGGATGAGGTGGTTGGAGCATGAGACTGTGAACACCAAACTTGTGAAGAACCTTCCACATGATGTGTACTGGGTTGAAGAGAGTCCGCCCCAAATTCATGTCTACTCAGAATGTCAGAATGTGAACTTATTTAGAAAGAGGATCTCTGCACATGTAATTAACTTAAGATGCGGTTATACTGGGTTGGAGGAAGGGACATAATCCAATGATGAGTGTCCTCATAAGAAGAGGGCAAGTTGGACACATGGGCAAAAAGGCAGTGCACACACACACGAGCACACACATATGGAGAAGGGCGTGTGAGAATAGGGGCAGAGACTTGGCACAAGCCAAACTTGGCCACGCATTATCAACACCCAGCAGTGGGAAGGAAGGGTCCTGCCCTATGGACAGCTTGCAGACTTCGGGCCCCCAGGCTGTGAGCCAATCAATCCGTGCCATTTTAAGTCATCTAGTTTGTGCAACTCTGTGCCAGCAGCTCAAGGAAGCTCATACCCCAGGATAAGGGCCTGGCCTTTATTCTGTCAAAGAAAAGCCACTTAAGAAAATTCAGTAGGAAGTTGTTAGCATCCTAAGAGAAGAGAGCTCAGTAATCCACAGGGGGAGGAAGAGAAAGAAGATGTCTTTTTAATTTTCTAGTGAAGAATGGTTACATGCACGTGCGTGTGTGTGAATGTTCATGTTTATTACTTTCACCATCATTTTATAAAGATTAGAGTATTTTAATACCAATGTAGGCTGACAATAATCTCAGAATATTACCAAAATTTAAATATAATATTTGTAATTTCTGAATGTCCTCATTTTGCCAAGGACTGGCAAAAATTCAGTCAGGGATCAGCACAATTCCCTGCGCGGTTCATTAAACCCTTGCTAATTCTAGTCTATCTGCAAGTATAACAATCTTCACAGTCTTTCCTGCAGAGAGGCATCACCGTGGACCCACAAAGGGACACAGGAGCCACATCAGCATTTTGCAAACCTTCTCTAGAAGTCCAACATATTCTCTTGCATTTCTCAATATTTTCACATGCACAAATGATCTAGGGTTATTAAAGGATAAATCATAAGAATTTGAAACGAAATAAAAGCTGGAGATGCCAAATCCAGCTGTTCCTGGAACCTAAAGAGATACTCGGACCCAGAAAGCAGAAAGACTTAGAGCTGCCTACTCAACCAACATACAAACAGCAAAGCCAGGACTGTTTGAAACCATATATGTTGGTGCCTCTGGGTGGCTCAGTCAGTTAACCGTCTGCCTTCAGCTCAGGTCATGATCTTAGGGTCCTGGGATCGAGTCCCAACTGGGGTTCCCTGCTCAGCAGGGAATCTACTTCGCCTTCTCCCTCTATTTTCCCTTGTGCTTTAGTGATTAGTATTTCCTCCCACGTTTCCTGTGGCTAAATATGTTTGGGTTGGATTAAAATTGTAAAGCTGTTCTGGCCTTTTTAAGATTATAATGCTGTCATTGTGTAGCAAAAGGAAGACAGTAACAAAAAGGCAAAAGTAGGGGATAGGATGGGCGAGGGAAGAGAATGGAAGTTCTTATTTTTGTCTCACCAGAGAGCACTTTCGTAATCATCTACTTTGTACTACTGTTTCCCTACAGTACGATACATCTGAAAACACCCCAGTCAGGAGCTTTAAGGACCTCTGTTTAAGTTTTAATAAGGTTCTTAATTTTTCTAAGACTCAGTCTGTGCATTTCACCATGTGGGAATTTCAAATTGAGCCTATTTACCTAGCAAGGTGTTTGCCAGGATGAAAGATCATAAAAATGTTCTATAAATGATAAGGTGTTACATGAAAAAAAAAAAGTAATTATCATCCTACTCCTACTGAGAAAAACAAAACAAAACAAACAAATAAAAAATCCTAAAATAGAAAGCACAAAACAAATACTAAGGGCTCCTGGTAAAGAAATATTGTTTGCATTAGCCAAATCTCTTTGTCCAATTTCCTTGATTCCTTTTCTTGCTTCTCTGTAACTCTAATTGAAAATGCAAAATGCAACAATATTCTTCAGTTGGCAGGGCCTGTCACATTAACATATCGATCAAGTGATGGTTTTTCCAAGATCCTAGTGTGGAAATGTCCATTCACAAGAAGTGTATTATATAAACAGTGCAAAATAGATAATTATCAATGTCCATCTTTGCCATATTTTAGTTCTCTTTGCCGAAGTAAGAAATGAGGACTCATGGTTCAGGGTCTAACAACTGTTGATTTTAACTACTATTCCTGTACAAAAGATGGGGGTTCCACTAACATACAGTCAAAGCACAGAAAGTTATTCCCAGAGATACATCCCTAAAGCCTTTTGATCATGCAGCCGTGCATAAAGTAAATTTGAGATATATCCCTAATACATGTACTTTCTGGTCAAGCCACCATTCCATTATACTGACATACATTTTAGAAAGTGTAGAAAAAGTTAAAAGGATGAAGTCAAAATGTATAAATACAAAAATCTTCATGTTTGCCTCCGGCATCGGAATAGTCTGACTTCCGTCCAGGGTGAGAACCCCATTTTGGAGTCTACACAGTTCTATCATATCAAGGAGATGGACTGTGGTAAACATTATCTGCTTGTGCCCCATCCTGTCCCAAAAAATAACCATGTTTCATGCTTTATGGCTATGTTAATAGGGCTCATCTAGAAGTCGATCTATTGACCACTGTACACGTTTGTTCATTACCCCCTAGAGCACTTGGGGCATTGTCTGATGTCCAAATTTTTCAGTAGGCATTGATTGGGCTGGAGCCTCTGGTGATTTATTGGTCTTCCCAGATGGAATAGTCCACCTCACCTGCCCTCTTCTTCTACAACTTACTTTTCTTTGGGGGCTGAAAATATTGCAGTTTTATTGAATGTACTTGCAAGTTTTGGCACCGAAATAGCTGCACTAGCAGGAGAGAGAAAATAGGTGTCCTCACAGCCTGGAACTGAAACCTGAAAGACAGCACTGAAAAACCCCCACACACGTCTACACTTTCTCTGAACCATCAGAAAACTGGAATTCTGTAAATGGCAAAATGTTTTTGCAGTTTCATTTTTATTTGAATTGTCTATTTTTTTCTTTATTAAGCCATTTTTAATTTTAACACAAAAATAGCGTTTTAAAATCACGATCGCCATGTAGATGGATGCCTTCTGGGAGACGGTCGTGTTTTCCCCATCGCAGTAGGAATTCCTATTTTGCTCAGGATTATGCTCGCCCAGCTAGAGCGACTCAAAAGGAAAGGATGGGGCCCCCACCTGGCCCCACCATGTTGCTCACTGCCCACCTCTGGGGCTTTGGCAAGTCACTTAATTTCTCTAAACCTCATCTGAGGGCATTAATTCCCACGAGGAAAACTGGGGACCATTTCTATGTGCCAACACTCTTTCTTCTAAGTTATACCTGAAAGATCTCATACTGTAAATCCAGAGCATGAGAACTCAAAGAAGGCCTGGAAAAGGAGAGTGGGAGTCCAGGCTTGCAGCTACTGAATAAGTAAGTCATGGGGATGAAAGGTCCAGCAGAGGGAACAGAGTGAATGGATCCGTGATAACATTGCATAGTGACAGACGGGAGCCACACCTGTCATGAGCCTAGCATGACGTGTAGAGTTCTTCAGTCACTCTTGTTGGACAGCTGAAATAACTCAACATTGTGTGTCAACAATACTTCAATTTAAAATAAAGATTTAAAAAAAAAGAAGCCTTTAGATCATCAAAGAACATTTTGAAGATAAGGAAATAGAGGGTCAAAAAGGTTGACTTGCCCAACTCAGAGCTAATACTTTTAAACACCAGAAATGATTTTGATTCAAGGAGAAAAATTGCCTCACAAAAAAGAATTTTCCCTGAAAGTCCTCAATATTTCCGGAACAGAAGCTAGCGTCCCAAGTACAAGCCCACCACCCTTTCCGCGGTTGGCTCATGGTTGGTGCATAAACCACACGTGTTAAAATAAATTGAATTATTCTACTTAGGGGATGAGTTTGGGAAGCCACTACAGGTGGCATTCTTAGTATTTCCTCTTTAAGCTTAAAACATTTTCTAAGTATTTTCCAATGGCTTCTGAAAGGCTTGTGATGGGTGCAGGGAGTTTTCAGCACTGCCTCTGATAACCGAGATTCAAATCGAACTCCATCTGCCAATATACCCAACATTTATCATGTAGTTCTCAAAAGAGCCGCTCACTGTGTGAGTTTAGGTTTCTTCCCAGTTTTAAGCAGCTAAAATCCTCAGAGGCCTCATACTCCACTAGTGCTTTAACTGACCCCACCCTCTTCAGCCTGCTCATCTCGTCTTTTCAGACTCTCGGGCCACTACCCTGCTACTGCTACTCCCTGTCACCACACTCACACACCCGAATCCTTCCCTTCTTAAAATAAGATGAGGCAGAACCTTCCATCCTGTGCACTCCCTCTACTTCACCCCATCTCCTTCCTTCAAGAGCTAAACTTCTGAAGAGGGTTGTCTGCACGCACGCGTCACACATTCTCATTTTCTCTTTTCTTCTTCTCTTTCCTCTCTCCCACAACATGGCTTCTGCTCCCAGGGGCCCACAGAAGCTGCTCTCCCTCAACTCAGAATGGTCTCTTGGTTGCTAAATCCAGGGGACGCTTTCAACACTTCCTGCAACACTGACCCCAGAGGCATGCCTTTGCCAACCTCTGTAGAAACTTTTTCTTCATGACCGGGAGCCTGGAGATGTGCTACTAGAACCAACTTCTATAGACATTTTTTCTTCATGTCTAGGGCTCCTTTTCATCACCTTTTACCCGCTGAGTTTTGGTATTGCCCAAGGTTCTGTTCTAGTCCTTTTTCTTTCTTCACTATTATCCATGACAGCATCTTCCATGCTGTAAAGAATGTCAAGTTCACTTCTCTGATGCAGGCTTCTGACCTCCAGACCCATGTGTGAACTGCCTCCTGGATAGCTTAGCAGAGTGGGGAATACTCCAGGCTCTACCCAGATCCCTTCTTCATGGCTGCCCAACCATCCCACTATCCCCTGGCTCCTGGGAGTATTAGCCGTTGACTGCTCACAGCTGTGGCCCTCACTGGACCCTGCACCATCAAGGTCACATTCTCTCCCAGCAGGAAGCCCACAGTAAATGACTGTTAGTGGGGATAAAAAGGCCAGACCTCCTGCTGCAATTTGTAGGACTATAAAGTACCATCCAGAGCTCTGGGTAGAACTGGCTGACTTCTCAGGTGCAACTGCATTTCTCATCTTGTTTCTTTGCTTGTTCCTCCATTTAGTGTTTCCCTGTAGGGTTATCTCCTGTGAAAACCCCCCAGTACATCTTCGGCATTCAACTCTCCGTCTCAGGGAACCACCGTCCACATCAAAACAAAACACATCACACTTCCATATAAACTTATAAAAAACTTTTTTTTTTTTTTTTTACTTATTTAAAACTTCACTCTTTAAGTATCAACCATATAATAAATAGTCACATTAGGACTCAGAGGCCAAAGCAGAAATCCCCAAAGAGCTGGCTTTTCCTTTATTTGTCAGACTTGAGAAGAGTTTAAACCAAGCCAGAGTTTAAACTCAACCTGGGGCCACACCCTACTCTCTACCTTCTAGTTCCAGGGGAGTGGATCGCATAGTGGCTGCACTTCACCCAAGGGTAGTCAAGGCTTCTTCCTCCCCTCTTCCTACCTCCTCCAATATTTGCCCTCTCAGTAAAAGGCACCATCACCTACACACCTTTTCCCCCACATTATCAGTCACTCACCAAGTCATACCAATTTTTCTTCCCAAATATCTCCCAGGTTAATCTTTTGTCCACTTTCACTCTAATTTCCCTGGTTCAAGAGAACCTCTCTAATTATTGCAGTCCTACCTAATCAGCTGATTATTTCCCCTTGGGGTGGCTGTACCGAGCCAAGGCAGCCAGGACTGACCACTTATTTACCTCTATCCAAGAATAACCTCATCCAGGGGCACTTGAGTGGCTCAATCACTTAAGAGGCCAACCCTTGATTTTGGCTCAGGTCATGATCTCAGGGTCCTGGGATCAAGCCCCGTGTCAGGCTCTGTGCTCAGCAGGGAGTCTGCTTGAGGATTCTCCTCCCTCTTCCCTTTCCCAGGCTCTCTCCCTCTCTCTCTCTCAAATAAATAAATAAATAATGGAAGAAAGAAAGAGGAAGGAAGGAAGGAAGGAAGGAAGGAAGGAAGGAAGAGAGAGAGAGAGAGAGAAAAAGAAAGAAAGAAAGAAAGAAAGAAAGAAAGAAAGAAAGAAAGAAAGAAAGAAAGAAAGAAAGAAAGAAAGAAAGAGAACGAACTTCATCCAGGGTTCTAAATCACCACCAGAGCCCTACAATTTCTCATACGATATTATCATTGTAGAAAACACCGCTATCACCATAAGGTCCTATCTGTCACCCTACCAACTGTCTGTCCTCTCCTACGGTACATGTTGAGCCGTGAAGATGAGGACTCTATACTTCCTGTTTTTCTGTTTCCCAGTGTTCAGCCTAAGACTAACAAATAGTTGACATTCACCACATATTTGTTGTGAATCAATAAACCCATCAATCAGTTCTTCATAAGAAGTAATGAATGAAGAGGAATGGAAAGGAGGTAATAATGAAAAGAAGAAAGGAAAAGGACAAGAAACCAGTTTTTCATTCTTCCAGGAACCTCGTTCCTGATGTTGAATTGACTCTCGTGATAAATGATCTATGTTAAGAGATAAGAGGAATGTTGGTAAAGTTCTGAAGAACAAGGTTTTAAATTATAGCTACATTTCTCATTTTGTCCCTTTTAGTTTGTAATCTCCAAGAGGGCTAATAATACCAGTTTGTGCAGTGAAGTCGTTTACTCAACAGAGAGGGATCAATAAATACTAATTGATGATAAGAAATGAGGAGTAAGTAGTGGAGGACAGAATTAGAATGGCTAAATAAGCAAATCTTTCCCTGGAATGGAAATTTTATACCAATGGTCCTGCCTGTTGCATTATAATTCTTTTTGATAGTGGAAAAACAGAGTCAACAAATGGAAAAATAGGTGTTCATGTTCCAGCTCAATCACACACTTGGGGTGTGACCTTGGGGGAGGCACTTAACTCCTATGAACTTGCACATCCTTGTCTGTAGGAAGAAAAGACTTAACTCGATGCTGCTTTTGTCCACTTCTAGCTCTAAAATTCTATTCCATTCTGTCCTATGTTATTTTTAACTCTCTCAATATCTGTCATGTCTGTCAATCCAGTATTTTCTGCAAACTGGAAAATGAATTCAAACTGGCTACTCTTTTATTAGAGTTAGCCAAAAATAAACTTTAAAACTGAAAACAAGAAACTACTCTGTGAAAACAATGCATATCAGCAAGCTGAAAGCTTTCTATAGGAACATTTTCAGCCTGTCCTTCTTCACCTCTTAAAGTGTGTGCTTTAAGTAGGAAAGAGATAATGACCAACCATACATACTTATTTACCAAGTCGACCTACGGAGGAGGAAGGAGAAGACGGAACATGGAAATGCTGGCAATTGTTGACCTGCCAGGGATGCACAGAAGTCTGAGAGAGAAACTGAATCAGTAATGACAACCCAATGACTACTGGCAGACATTGACTTGATCTCCCCAATAATTAACCTCTTTCCCACTACCTTGCTTAAGTTAGAGAAAAAAAAAATATGATAAGGTATGAAGCCAAGTTTGGTGTTCTTGAAGTATGTGGTGCCACAATGTCCAGGATGGATTATATCACTTTACCCACTTCTAAACTCCATTGCGGTGCTCTTCATTTATTGGTTAGCTTTCAGGATCCCATTATTACCCTTTTTTTCTCTTGTTTAAAGGAGAGGGCCATTCATATTAAATTTTTTTATCTCATGGGCTGATATAATTTCCATTTTTTTGAGGAGAGTAGAATATGAAAGAAAATTACTTGAATAAAAATCAGACCGTTTGTAATATTTGGCCATTTAGCAAATGCCCCAAGGTGTTATAAATCAAAAAACCACAGTATGAGTTAGAGATCAAGAGAAATGGAGCAAAAACATATTAACACAAGCATCTGCTATTCTTAATAAAGTAAATGAAACCCTTAATTCCTACTTCAAGGCAACTCTCCCCTATGACCAGAACCAATGAAATAAGTCCAAGAGCTCTTTGAAAAAGCCATATTAGTGGTCACATTAGAACAGTCCTAATCCTTTAGGAAAAAAGGTTCCTTCTTTGGGAACAGATGCACCTTGCAGCCAACATCCATAGAGATGCACATTCATGTCTATCTCTCCATCAGCTCAGGCTCTCTGCTAGGAGAGCAGGATGAGTCCTCTTCTTTGAGCCTGGCAACTTGGTATTCTGGGAGCCAAGTCCTTTGGACTTTTTTTTTTTTTTTTTCCTGTCTAGGAAAGCTTACTTTCCAAATGACTAGGCTACAGGTGATATTTCCACTAAAAACTCATTCTTTAATTCTCAATTTTGCTTGGTAACGTTATTCTCAGTTTCAATAATGTCTAATAAGAATGGCTAGCATTGAACTGCTTACTTACTATGGGCCAGACCCCTTGTTAGATGTTTCCCATGCAACAACTTTCCTTTCACGCCTCACCACTGTCCTGTGAGGTCAGTACATACTACAGTCAACCTCACTGAACACAGGGCCAACCCAGGCAGAGCCTCATGTATGTCCCACCATTTGCCTGTGAGGAATCAAGGTTATCACTCTAGGGTAATAGTATGTAAAAAACTCTCCACTTGGCCCTTATCAAATGGAGTTACAGGTGAGAAGGGCAACAAAAGATCACTGGAAATTTAAGAGGAGTGCATGTCTGCGGGTCAGAAGAGAAAGTGAGGGCCAAATGTCAAGTTCAAAGGCAAGGCGCCTTTTAGGTGTAATGAATGATTTTACTTTCATTTTTTTACCCTTGGAAATACTCGATACAAATGTCCTCTTAAAGGACAAAGAGAAATATAGGAGAGCAAGAAAGTCACAGTTGAAGCAAAAGCAAATAGAAGGAATTCAAGCAGCAAGCCAGCTAAGTAATTTTAGGCAAGTTACTTCACTGTCATGCTTACTTTTTATTGGATCTAGAATTCACATATTACCCCTTGCCTTTCCCACTCCTGGGGACATTTACAAGATGCGTATGAGATAACAACACTGAAGAAACTTCAGAAAAGTCAGAATGACCCGTAACTGCAAGCTATTATTGTTACCGCCACTCTAATTTAGTTCAACTCCATTTACTTGAAATTCTGTGGTAGTAAACTTCAATAATAATCACAGCAAACCTTTCTCAAACATAAGGCATCTTTTGTACCTTAGCCATAAAATTACAGTTCTCCCAGAAGCAACTTAAAAAAAAAAAAATTGGAAATGAGGTTGGAAAATGAAGATCTACACAGACCCAGTATACCTACTTAAGCCAAGTTCAATCTGGAACAATTCCCACCCCCCATCTGTCAAAAACAGGATTATTGCAGGCCATGATGACCAGGACAATGGGACAATCTCTGGTAAAAACTCGAGATGAGAGACCTCATATCAAATTGCACTAAGAATCATAACTTACAATTGTTAGGAACTTTAAAACAAACACTAAGCTAATCCACTAAAATACAAGTAGAATAAAACCAAGAGTTATTTCTGGAAGAAATTACATTACATCCAACTTTGGTTTTATCTTCTGTTATAAACCACAAGATTTTCACCTCTCCCCACAAGACCCCCTAATGAAAAACATCCTTTAACAGAGCTTGTGGGAAGTAACAGGATCCTGTTGGGAAACACCAACAAAACTTACTTATCTTCTTTGTTGACATGGTAGGTCTGTGTGTACAGCCTCGTATGTTTCACACTTGCTAAGAACTCAGTTTGTGCAATGAACATATGGCCTTTGCAGGTTTGTAAAAAGAGCTGTTTAACTGAAGATAATTAATTCTGTCAAGTGTTTTTCTCTTTATACATATAAAGGTAACAACCACTTAAGCACAAAAGAGAGCTTCCACCTTTTTGCTTTTTATCCTCTCCCTCTCTCTCTCTGCCATCTCTGTACCATTTCTGGCACATGGGCAATCAAGATATGATTCTGATTTTACTTTTATCAGGAAACCTTCCTGCTATTTTTAGAAGCACCACCCAACATTATCTCACACATATTAAATGTACCCATATACCACTTTAAATATATATATTTGCGATGAAGTTTTTGAAATGTTTAAATAATTTAGCCTGTGAACTTCTTTGGTTATGGGTACCTCATCTGATACTCCTGAGAATCTGATTCAGGCTCAGGGATTATTAAGAAGTGAAAAAAAAAATCTAACTGTAAATTGTTTCCAAACATAACCCGATTTTCAAAAGCTTGAAATTGAAATGAAACCGATACAATGTTTTATATTTAATTAAATATTGATTAATTTTGATCTTGCAGATTTCATCTTGTATTCCATAGCCATTGATCATAATTTTTTTCTTTAAGGCCCTGTGTCTTTGCTCTGATCCTTCAGGATCTTGTCTATAATTAATCTGTCATTTGTTTTATCATATATTTAAGCATGGATTATATTAAACCATACATTCTCAATGGGGGAATAACGCTCCTGTGAAGATGAAAATCGATTCGTGGGGAATGAAAAATCTTACCCTAATTGTGGGTGAATAGGCACACAGTCCATAAGCAGATATAGAGTATATCTATATACTCACAGTATATCTGTGGTACACATTTTCAGGGGATAGAAGGGCAATTAGGAAAAAAATGTCTGAAAAGGCTCTTTAGAAGGGGCGATAATGGCCCAAAGCCTGAGAAACATTGTTTTGGATTGTTTTCATACGCTTTGTATGTATCTGTTTGGTTTTCCTAACAGAGTTAAAGCTTTTGAAGAACAAGGATTATTTCTTCTACTTCTGAATGTTTACACCACCTGCTCAAAGTTCCCAACATTTTTTTTTGTTTTTCACCCTCCTGGGAAAACACTGTGGTCTAATTTTATGCAACTCTGAATTATGCAAACTTGAAAAAATGTCATAATAAATATCCAGAGTTCAAAATGTGAAATAATGCAAATTTCTTCAAATTAAAAATTTGCCAAGAATTGCCTGATTTCAAAGCTGGCAAGGTAAGTGAATTCTTAATTGTGTTTACTGCCAAGTGGCAGTATTGTAGGCACAGAAATTCCCTCCATCTTTTCTAGGGAACAAATTACATGAAGTCTGTAGAAACATTTCTCTCCAATAAAATGAATTAATATACTATATATATATATAATATATATCTATATATTAATATATTAATATATAGAATCTGTTGAAGCATACTTCTAGAAACCTAATATATAACCACTGTATGTTTAAATATAATTATATACATTATATACAACCATATATGTGTGTATCTATATGTGTGTGTGTATATATATATACATTTACACATTCATATATACATATATGTATATATATAACTATTATGGAATATATATGTGTGTGTATATATATACTCATACACACGAAGTAAATTTGGAGATACTTGAAAAAATCTGTTTAACTGTTAAACATAAAGTCAACCAGTAGGACAGAATTTGGTCATTACGTTATCATAATCATTTCTCTTTATTATCTGTGATCAACGAAATAGATATCACTGTGGCTGGGCTGTCACTTGGAATACTGATCTAAATAGACTTTATGATACATCTAGCACTGGAAACAACTGCAGAAGAGCCACAAGGCATACTGTAATGTCATCTGGAACCCTCAGCTCTCAGCACCTGGCCTAGTATGTGGCACACAGAAATGAAAATGAATTATTTGTGGGGCACCTGCGTGGCTCAGTGGGTTAAAGCCTCTGCCTTCAGCTCAGGTCATGATCTCAGGGTCCTGGGATGGAGCCCTGCTTCGGGCTCTCTGCTCAGCGGGGATCCTGCTTCCCCCTCTCTCTCTGCCTGCCTCTCTGCCTACTTGTGATCTCTCTCTGTCAAATAAATAAATAAAATCATTTAAAAAAAGAGAAAATAGGGGCACCTGGGTGGCTCAGTCGTTAAGCGTCTGCCTTCGGCCCAGGTCATGATCCCAGGGTTCTGGGATCGAGCCCCGCATTGGGCTCTCTGCTTGGCGGGAAGCCTGCTTCTCCCGCTACCATTCCCTCTGCTTGTGTTCCCTCTCTCGCTGTGTTTCTCTCTGTCAAATAAATAAAATCTTTAAAAAAAAAAAAAAGAGAGAGAGAAAATGAATTATTTGTTAACTGGATGTAAGGTCTTGGTCATGCTGGAAGACAACCAAATACCCATTGTGATGACAGTATACATTCCATTTATTACAGAAATACATTTACAACTTCATTAAAAGTTGATGGCAAACCTGTGAAGGGCTCCCAGTACATCAGGAAAATCACAATGATAATATAAGGTATAACAATAGGAAAGTAATGAGAAGATCCAAGTTCAGGGCTTTCCTCCATTCACTAAGATTGATACTTTGGGGGAGCTGCTTATGTCCCTGTGCCTTGATTTCCCCATTAATCAAAGTAAGGTACTGGATAAGTGACCCAAAGAGTCAACAACTTACCTGTAAAAGTGCATGAGTTTCATGCTCAATAAAAGCTCACCATTAATATCTTATAACCTATCCTGGGTTTGAGATTTCAAGCCTATATTCCTTTGCCCAGAAAGGTTAGCATCAAGGAAACTGTTTCAATAGTCTTAATATCTCTGCTTCTGAGTTTTGCATGGTTAGCACAGACTGCGCAAGAACCTTCCACTCACTGGGGCATGCCTGCTAAATTCCACCACACTTCCACAATATTATGGCCTTGGATCTATTAAAAAAAAAAAGAAAAGAAAGAAAAGAAATCCTACCTCAAATATAACTCAATGTAACAAGTCTAAATTTTGCCTAAAGAAAAAGAATGAGAATTTCCTGACTCTCAAGGTGTTCATAATTATTGAAGAAATGAAAAAGCAGACATATAAAACAGTTAAATAACAAGAGGGGATAATATGTATTCAAGATTTTCATTGAATGCAGTCATCAGTAAAAAGTAATGTGCAGATAACTAGTGCTAAACATGGTCAGAATGGAAAGAAGTCAATGTTAACGGAATTCCCGAGAGGTTCAGTGAAGGAGGCAGTGCCTTGGAATGATAGCATCCCAGATGGTCAGGGGCCTCAGAGGTAAGTTAAACCATTATCCCTATAGCATTTCATCCTCCTATGCCATCCAGCTGCATTACCATCTAGCTGCATTATCCAGATAGATGTTGCTACTGATGAAGTCAGCAGTTCATTACCAAGTCCATTTCTTTCTCATTCAACCCTTCTTACTCACAGTTGGCCTTATGTTGACCTAAAGCTGACTTTTCTTTTACTCTTCTGTCCTACATTCCACTCTCTGGCGTCTCACAGATTAAGGAGAATCCTCTTCCAAATGAAATCCTCTTCCAAATGAACAGGCGGGGCTCACCCAAACTTCTCTCTTCACCTGGGTGATCATTCCCAGTTCCTTCTAACAGTACTTTGTCTGGTCTGTACCCAACCCACCCCTATTCCTCATCCTTTTCCCCTCTTTCCGAAATCTCTTGGATAGGATTAACCCAAAGTGGAAGATCCCAGGAGTAGGAAAGACTGTCACGGATCTTGCTAAAAAGGGAAGTTTGGGAAGACATTTACCATATCACCACTGGAGAAAATCTCACACTACAATAATATGAAAAAATTCATGACTTAGAGTATGGATTAGGATGTGACAGGGTCCTTAAAGGGAAAATTCTTAGAAATTATTTTTCTAAAATCAAGTGTCAAGAACAAAGGGAGGGTGAAAGGAATAAATTCAGGAAAGCAAGGAATTTGGGGAGAAATATTCAAGGAATTGAGGATGTTAGCAACGAAGATGTTAGAAAGGGAAACGAGATGGAAAGATACTAGGAGAGAAGGACATCATTAGAAAGACAGACAGACGGGGGGAGAGGCACGGAGGCAGGAAGGAAAGCCTGCCAGTCAAAACAAAGATGAACTGGCTATCACACAGGCTTCCAAAGAAAATTAGCGTGATCAAATAAAGACCTCATAATAAGGGAAAAGGACAGCCAATACAACAACCTGGCTTCCAAGTTGTGTTTAAAATACAGCCACAAAAGCCATGTGAACTGGAACAAAATGACTTCTTAAGTGGTTACCGTGCACCAAGCAGGCTGTACGGCTTCATCCTGGCACTGTTTGAAGAAACTTGTTCCGAACACCATTTGGACAGAACCCAAGGTGTTCATGCCCCAATAAGAAGCACAAATCGTTGCAAGAAAAATGTGGAAAGCGGTTGCCGCGTCGGTGTGTGATTTCTCGTTACTGCCAGCACGAGAAATGCTTTGAAGGTGAACCAAACCTAAGGAAGCAGAGAGATAAACACAGCCAGTACTTGTACCCGCCCCTCACCCTTCCCATGGTTTTCCAAGTTTTCTGCATCCTTCTACAACTCACTCTGTGGAGATGACATGTGTGAGCACACCTGGGGATTCACCCAGCAGTGCGTCTTTCCAGCTTCTACTACGGTGAGTTCAAGAGCCCCACATATTAATTATGAAATTCCAGAGACGAGGGAGGTGTCAGTTCCATCCAAGCTGAGAACGAGTAATGAAGACCTCTGTCCACACTTTCCATCTGCACGTAATTCACTGGCAGGAAAGGCACTTGGGAAGAGCAAGTTTTTATGCACCAAATCCTTGAGACTGAGTGGGCAGCGTGGTGAAGCCCGTCCAGCTCCCCAAATCAGAGAGAAAGCTGTGGGCGGGAGCAGAGGAGGGTGTTCTCACGTGTGACCCTGGGAGACACAGGGCACAACAAAGCAGGTGTAGCCCACAGGGGACAGAAGTGACACTGATGGGAGGAGAGGGCCATTCTCCTTATTTTTTTTCAGAGCCACATAGCTCTGATCTAACCTCTTAACAAGACACTTCCAGAGTTTCAGGACACACCACTGTGTAACATTTAGTGTTCTCACGGTGGATGCCAGCAATGGTGGAGAGAGGCACCAACAAATGAATCCGCAAGTAGAGGACGCCAACACCAGAGCAGAAGCAAGAGAAGAACATGGAGCTACTACATCATGAATGTAGCTGACTGAGCAGTCACTAGAGCACTTTCAGAACTCTCCAGAAAAGTCTTTCCAGTGGACAGGATGCTGGCCACTAACAGGTAAGAGCAGGAATCAGCGTGTCTGAAATACAAACCCCGTTGTGAACTTACTTGTATCCAGAGGCTACTGAAGTCAACGAGATGTTTAGATATCATTCTACTTTTCTTTGCTTATGATGTGGTAAGCTTAGGTAGGCCCTGGTAAAGGATTCCTCCGGGGGAATATAAGTGATATACTCACATAAATAAGATCATCTTCTATAAGTTAAAAAAATAAAATCTGAACGAAGCTGTTGGAAAAGATTTGGAAATTCACACGCAACAAATAATATTTGAATATGGCAGTTACAATTCAAGAACCTGGATAGTCTGATACTCTATGAATCTCAGATTTTATAGACTGAGATGGGTCATGGCCCTTCTGGAAACAGCAACATCATGTTTGTGATCGTACAGGTAATAATAAATAATGCAGGCCCTAATCAGCCGACATTCATCCTACGTACCTTCGAGATGAGAGCCAATGAAGTCTGCTCTGGGATGCAACAAGGAGCTCAATACCAAATTGGGCCCTGAAATCGTCTTCTCATAATTCCCATGCAGGAAATGGAGAGCTCTCTCTTCTGAGCCACAAACCCCAAATATTTACACAGCATGTCATAAAGCAATTGAAGGAACGAAGAGAAAGCAAATATACTATCAGGTTGAGGGCTATCTTCCACTTTGACAGCATACTCTCTTAAAATTGGGATATTTTTGTGTACATGATTCATTTTTCTCTTCTCTGACTATGATCAAGTGACAGATTAGTTACCATTTATTCCTCTTGTCCTCAAGGAGAAAAAATAATTCTCACAAAGGCTAGAGTATAGCCAGTCTTTTCACGAGTTCTTTTGCACAGACTCACATAAATTTGTCTTCCTAGTGTTGTGCTTTCTCATGGTCCTTTGTGGAAATTTTTTACTATCAGGATTGACATGATATGCAACCACCAAGCTACTATCTTGACTCAAAGTCCCTGTGCTGGGGCATCTAATGACCTTCTTGGGACCAGAGCCCAAGACTGGCTTTCTTCCCTGATTCCACTTGCCTGTCATCTAACTTCTCACTGCTGGATTTCTTATACTGCTTCTTTTCCTTAAATCTGTCACGAGAATCCTGCAACCCTACTACTGAAAAAGGAGAAGGGACGATTTAAGTCTCTGGCATTTTTCTCTTAATCATTCAGTTTTAAACTTCCTTACTGAGTGGAGGAAACTTTTTGTTCTTAACGACACACCGGGCAGAACCCCAAACTATAAAATGGTAGAAAAAGATGTTACATTAGCCAAGAATATTGCGGAAGGGGCTGAGAAGGTGGTGATAATAGGTCTGGGCCACCATCCACAAGATATGCCCCCTCCTCACCCGACTACCACCTTCTATATCTCCCAGAGCAAAAAACTTGAAAACCACTAGCTCACGACACTGTACAATTTCCTGTTTTAATGAATTTTTAGGTTGAGAAGAGTTGAATATATTCCATCTGAAAAAAAAAATGAGTACACATGATATCATTAACCTTCTCTAAACATGGCTATTGATTACATTTTGTGCCTAGACTACTAAAGATTCATATTGTGATGTAATCCCAACAATACTCATTTTCTAGGAACAAACAGCAAACGGTAAGATTTTCATCTAAAATTCCTTGGAAAAATAAATCCTAAAATTTGGAAAAATGTTGCCCTCCTCTGCTGAGCTGTTGAAGAAACTCAATGCACTCAATGCCAGTAAGAATATTAATATTTTTCCCTAAGGTCTACTACAAAAGATTTAAGGCAAAGTTCAAATGCTTCTCACTTTGTTAGGGCCTGGGGAAACGTGAAGGAAGTCCACTGCGATTCTCAGAAGCAGAAGAGTTTGCGATGTCTCTGAAAAGAGAGGTGCTTTCCGATGCCCTTGGAAGCATTTGCTATTATTCACTCATCCCAGTCAAAAAGACTCTATAATCTCAGCTTTAGTTCTTATAATCCTATTTTTCAAATGCATGCCATCCTTAAAGTGGCATTCTGGTGATCCGCAGACAGATTCTTACCTACCAAACAGAGCTCTTCTTCAATAACATAAGCATGTCCTCCACATAAAGGCATTGTGCAATAGCGGTGACAAAAAGGGGGAAATGGTGGTTATTTATAGAGATATCTAAGTACTGTTCCATCAGGACCCCACTCATCACCAAGTAATAAAGAAGATCCCCTTGGAAAATGCAGACTTTCTGTCTTCTGAATATTTACTAAGCAAACCAACTGTTTTTAAGGTTTATTGGAAGAAGATAGCTATGGTATAAAAGGCATTTAATGATTCACAGGCTGAAACTAAACTTCCTTTTAGAGAGAAGAGAAGGAAGATACACTTTGTTCCTTAAAAGAGTTCAGCAGGGGACCTGTTTGGAGCATCTGGAAGAGAATTGCTCACAACTGCAGAAAGCTTATCCCTCACCTTCTCAGAGCCTAATAGTCACCAGATGATTAGCCTCAAGCTAATCAATGATTTAAAAAATGAAATCAGGCTTCCTGTGTCCTTCATGAATGAAGAAGCCACTAATGATTTATCAGCGGCAGGACATGTGTTCTATCATAACACATTTGGAAAATACGTTACCTAGCCATTCCTTCCTTCATTTCACAAGCATTTACTGAATACCTACTATGGCACAAGATCAAGTGCATCTTCTGAAGTTTAAAAACAGAGAGCAGCCCCCTGACAAGGCAGACAGACATGCCCACAAAGTGATTAACCTGCAGTCTGAGGTCAGACTCGAAGCCCAAAGAAGTTCAGAAATGATGCTGCCTAATTCCTAGGTTCATCTCTACTTGTTGAGGCTGAGTTACCGAAGCAAAGCTCACAAGAAACTGATGCATAAACCAGTAAGAAAAATAACTGCAAAGAGGATCAACAATTTATTAAGTGTATCCCAACCACAGTCTTCTTTAGAATTATGTGAAAAAAAGCTTCAAAACCTCTGTCTTTGTGCAAGTTCAGCAAACTCTTAGATCCTCGGTGAATCAAAAATTACTCCACAAAATTGTTGCTGCTAAGTGAAATAACCTTTACACAGGGCTTACCACTCATTAATTCAATGAATATTTACTGACCACGTACTATGTATCAGATACCATACTAAACAGTAGGGATGGGGCACCTGGGTGGCTCAGTCAGGGTCATGATCATGAGATCCAGGGATCGAGCCCTGCATCAGGCTCCCTGCTTGACGGAGAGTCTGCCTCTCGCTCTGCTGCTCCCCCTGCTCGTACTTCCTCTCCCCCTCCCCGAGGAAATAAATAAATAAAATCTAAAACAAACAAAAACCCAGCAGGGCTATAGCAGTGAATGAACCAAGTGTCTCCATGGACTTTTGGAGACAAGTGGAGTGAAATAAAGAGAAAGCTGGAGTCCATTAGTAAGTGGGGGTTAGCTTTATGCTTCGCAGAGCCAGATGTAGTGAGAGCCATTCTCTGTCAGGCAAGCAGGTTGGGTCCTGCCAAGATTCCCTCTGATTCATTTTCTAAACTTTCTTGTTGTCCAATGTCCCTTCTGATGGATGGCTACACTGAACTTGCCTATCCAAAAAGCTAATACTAGCTAATACTTACTAAGCAGATACCGTGTGCTGGATAAAACGACTTCACTCTGACTGGGGATGTGTTCCTCTCCGTGACAATTCTTCCATCTGTTTTCTTTAATCCAGTTAATACTGTGGTATATCTGTTTGTGCACCAAGTAAACTAAACCAGAATTCTGCTACCTAGAATCCCCATTCCTGCAGCGCTGGCTATATGAGACATCTCACCTGGAAAGCTGGAAGCAGTGAGAAACTGACATGGGTCCATCTGTTCTCATGGACACTGGCCTATCCTGCAGGTTCCAATTTATACTTGCTTCCCCCACGTCGCATCTATTTTTCCTTCCTGACTCTCTGATCAGCCAACTCAGACTCCAAAGCAATAGTTTCCCACGTAACCAACTCTCCACGATTGTCCAAGTGGAATCTCCTCATATCATCTAGCGTTTCTGCTGCTCCGACTGAATTCTGATTCATAGAGTGTTAATTTCAAAACATTTCTCTAAGGGTAGTGCCCTCCTTTCAAAGTTTCTGCAAAGATGGATGAAGGGTAAAACCACTGTGAGGAATCTCTATCCTTTCTTTGTTTTTTGGAATTTTTTAAATTAAGGCATAACTCACATACCATAAAAGTTTCCTGTTAAACTATACAATTCCATAGTTTTTCATATGTTCACAAAGTTGTGAAACCATCAACATATCTAACTCCAAGAAATTTCCATCACCCCCCAAAAAATCCCTGTACACCGGCAGTCCCTCCCTATTCTCCCTCTCTTCAACACAGCTACCATCAACCTGCTTTCTGTCTCTATAAATAATATGCCTATTCTGTATATTACATATATAGGAAATAATACATTTTATGAACTTCTATGTCTGGTTCCTTTCCTTGAACATAATATTTTCAAAGTTCATCCATGTTATAGCATATATCAGTACTCTATTTCTTTTGATTATTAAATAACATTCTATTGAATGGCTATACCATATTTTATTTATCCATTCATCAGCAGATGAACATTTGGATTATACCAATTTTTTGGTATAATCCAATCTCATGATCGTGAGATCCAGGGATCGAGCCCTGCATCAGGCTCCCTGCTTGGCAGAGAGTCTGCTTCTCTGACAATTTTTTATTATGAAATAATGCTGCTATGGACATTCATGTACAGGTGCTTACGTCAACATATATCTTCAATTCTCCTAAGTGTATAAACTGAGGAGTGAAATTGCTAGGTCTTAGGGTAGCTCTACACTTAACACACGGAAGAACTGCCAACTCAAGGGTTCTAGCATGTTCACATCTTCACCAACACTTGCTATTATCTGTCATGGTTTTGTTTTTGTTTTTTTGTTTTTTGTGTGTTTGGGTTTTTTTTGTTTTGTTTTATTTTGTTCCATTTTAGAGAAAGCACACAAGCAAGGAGCAAGAGGCAGAAGAGAGGAAGAAAGAGAAGGAAGAAATATTTTTTTTTAAAGATTTTATTTATTTGACAGAGAGGAGAGAGATCACAAGTAGGCAGAGGGGCAGGCAGAGAGAGAGGGGGAGGCAGGCTCCCCGCCGAGCAGAGAGCCTGATGTGGGGCTCGATCCCAGGACCCTGAGATCATGACCCAAGCTGAAGGCAGAGGCTTTAACCCACTGAGCCACCCAGGCGCCCCTTTTTCCACACTTTTCCAGGTTCCACACTCAACGCGGAGCCTGAAGTGGAGCTCGATCTCACCACCCCCAGATCATGACCTGAGCCGAAATCAAGAGTCAGACACTCAACTGACTGAGCCACCCAGGTGCTCCAGTTATCTGTTTTCTTGATGAAAGCCATCCTAGTGAATGTGAAGGTCATCTAGGAATTATATTTATCCTTATATAAGGATTCTAGGTAGCCAGGGTGAAGTATATCATCTCCATTGTCTTGGGGCAAAGTTTTGTTGTCTTTTTTTTTTTTTCACCTTGAAACTTACAGAGGGACTAATAATGATGATGATCAATAGTATACTTTGTGTCAGCGCAATGCTATATTATGAAGAAATTCCTTCATTATAACAGTTTTCTCCACAACCCTTCAAAAAAGACAACATAGATACTCTTATTTTCTCAGCATCTCTAATCTATGACATAGAGCCAGGGACAATGTTGGCTCTTTGTTGAGGGGCTTAATCTCATTCATTTTACAAAGGAGGAAACTGAGATTCAGAGAAGGAAACTGTCACACTCAAAGTTATCCAATCAGTAAGTGGCAGAGTTTCCTAACTTCTATGTGGGTGCTCTTGCACAAGAAGATTAAACATGGTATGATTGCTAATTAAAATGGAAGGTGGTGCTCAACAAAGAAGTGAGGCATATTAGGTCAAAAGATAAGAAGCTACTTCGCAAATTTCTCTGAGAGTATGATTTTACTAAAAAAAAAAACAAAACTATAATTAAAAAAAATCACAAGTCAAAAAGCAAGGCCACATCTAACAGCTCTCTCTTTTCTTCCCATCTCGGCTTGGTAGATAATAAGTACAGCCCTTTATATTAAAAGATCGTCTATAAAACTCCTTCATCTATATTCTATATAAATATTCGGAAGCTATTACTCTGTTTGAAAAGCATTCCACAATACACATAAATATAAAATATATGAATAAACAAAAAAGATAGGTAAATAAAGTATGGCTTCTTTAACCATTAAAAAAAGGGTATAGTAATGATGGCTATGTAATATAGTGAATATACTAAATGTCACTGAATCGTACACTTTTAAATGGTGAAAATGGTTAGTTTTATGTTATATGAATTTTACCACAATAAAAAAAAAGGAGGTTTAAATTCTTCAAAGAAGGCTATTACACATCTTAGTGCTGAGTTCTATTCTATCAAGATTGGGCAAGACCATAAGGGAGTGACTTACAACATGGTTTCCGAGGAAACTGGCTCCTCATTGGAAGAAGATATCCAACAGCTGCAGAAATATATCATGAATGTTTCCTCAAACCCTTTCTCCTTTTCATTTAAGCCAGGTCATGGGAAACAAAGAAAGACATTCTTTCCAAAGGCACTCCATCTACAGATTTTCACACCGCACGTGCACGGTCCCGTATTAGCACCCACGTGCGTCAGGGTGAGAAATTCACTGGGAGTAATCAGGGCATCGCCTCTCTGATAGGCGCAGAATCAAGGCTGGAATGAAGTCAGTGGCAGAGGTCCTTCTGACAAAAAGCTAAAACTCCAAAGCCCTGCCGAGGACTTTGTGCTGCCAAAGCTCCCAAAGTCCCTTGAATCTAAGAGAACGTCCACAGTGAGTGGAGAGTTGTTTTCTATTCAAGCCGAGTAGAAGCTATATATTTAACCGAGGCTGAATTAAGTAAGAGAAACAAATGCATTATGCCTAGGATTTTTATTTCTCTGTAATTTTCTTGTATCCTTGAACCTCAGACATAGGAAGTATTTTAATCACTATTTATTAAACTTCATTCTACCATTATCACTGATTAGAAATTAGTTCACAATCAATTGGCTAGTTCAAAAAAGTTCTGTTCTATTTTAATTTCCAAGTATGTAATTCACACCCATCAGAGCTCCAACTTTACTCATTGTCCCAAGGGTGGGAAGCTGCTTCACCCAAAGGCTCCTGCTTATTAAAGAAGCACACATGCTTCTCCCTCAACAACGGGCAGGCCCTGGTCGAATCAATGGGTTTTAACCCATTCAAGGTCAACCAAAAGACAACGCTGTTTAGAGACCTAGGTGAAGCACTTGTTGGAAACACAACAAAACAACAACAAAAAACTCCATCCGATGAAAAACAATGGTAATTAGTAGTTAGCTGGTCCAAAAAGATTTTCTCTTTTGGAGTTTGTGGAAGAATATAAGGAACCAGCCAGTTGTTAATAAAAGGATAAAGGAGAAACTGAAGAAATTCCAGGAGAGAAAGAGAAATGAAGAGACTGACGGAGAACCCAGAAAAGCCCATGGGAAGGAAACACAGAGAAACATGGTTTGTAGCACACTTGGGAGGACCTGGCATGACATCTAGAAAGCCCTTCTCTCATTTCTTGAAACACAGAACACGTGATTTCATACAATTAACAAAATTTGATTATGAGAAAAATTCTAATCTTCATTTTTCACATTCCAGTAATGTGTAACTAGTTTAACTACAGACATAATCATAGTCCAAAGACCTGGTTCAAAATATTTGGAAGTGCAGACAGAGCTCAGGAGAAATGAGATTGCCTGTAAATAACTCTTTTCTACAAAATGCTATCAAATAGCTTGACACTGGCACTTTATTGTGCATTCGGTATGGAGAACAAAACAAATCTGGGCACCTATCTGGAGAATTCTAAGGCCACAAATGCTTATAAATAAATAACTGTAACATCCTTAATTTCAAGAAAACAAAGGAACAGCAGAGTAATAGTTAATGTTTACTGAGCATTATGCTAAATTATCAAATTTAATCTTGATAATAATTCCATGAGGACCATTATTGTCTCCAAATTGCAAATTAGAGTACTGAGGGTCAAGAAGTGAAGTCAGCAGCCCAGGTCACAGAACAACGAAGGGGCCAAGTTGGGGATCCTGACCTG
This sequence comes from Procyon lotor, assembly GCA_028646535.1. Taxonomy (NCBI): domain Eukaryota; kingdom Metazoa; phylum Chordata; class Mammalia; order Carnivora; family Procyonidae; genus Procyon; species Procyon lotor. The sequence continues at coordinate 38,718,608 of CM053607.1, read as the reverse complement.
GTTGGCATGTCTATAAGGACCATATTTTAATGGTTCTACTCATCTGCCAATTATGTACTATATGACCCTAAGAAACCAATTAACCACCCTGTGCTTCCTCAACTGTAAAATGAGAGTATTGGCATAGATAATGACCAAAATTGCTTCTGGCTTGAAAATGGTACTGTTCAAATAAATAACTTTTGTTTAGAAAGGAATATTATTACCAATACCAACTAACATTTACATAAGCCCTCACTATGAGCACAGTTTGACACCCCATAGGTGTCCAATAAATATCAGTTGAATTAATAAAGAAAATACTAGCCTTATTAAATACATCATCTTATTTACTTATCACACCCCTAAGACAGTTGTTGTTACTAGTTCCTTTTACAAGTACAGGAATTAATCCTTAGGAAAAAGCAACTTGCTTAAAAGGCACACAGTAAGTGACAGAAGTCACTTCAAGGCAAGAAATCTCAAAATAAAACACCGGACAGAGAAGGTAAAAATGGCGAGTCTACAATTTCAAGTTGGTTAAATCTTTAGTTTTGGATTAATTTTTTCTACCACTCTATGAATATAGAGAGAGGCAGGCAAGATTCTGGGAAATCTACACAGAGTCGTAAATAAGAAATCTGTTCTTTGGAATAAAATCCCGATACCCATTACCATCTCATTTCTGTTCCTGGATCCATAAAGCAGGGTTAAACTACCAGCTACAAGTAGGTAATAAAGTTCCTAAGTAAGAAGGTTAAATGTTAAAGTAGACATGGAAGCCATTTGAGAGTCAGAGTTCAATACAAATGCACAGGTTTCTTTCTCAATGTTCTAAAAGGTTCATCCTCATGGCTACATACCAAATAAAAGACTCCTGAAGCTTTTAGCTATGTGAGGTCAAGCCCATTTTAACAACTAAATGTGAATTTATTCCCTTACCAGGTGGCTTTATACAAAGAGCAATGAACTTAGTTAACTTTCTTAACATATTCAGGGGTGCTCCATACATGATCTCGACCTGCCACTTAGGATTCAATGAACTGTGGCAAATCACTGAGCTTCTCCAGGCTCCATTTTCCCAGATCAGAGTTAAGCATCTAGCCTCCTTCCAAATCAGAGTTTCAGATTCAATTTCTGAATCTCAATTTCAGAGGTTCCAGAAACCCTAGTAATTTCATTTATATCATTGCTTTTTGATTGGCATATCCATCTAGTCATTTAAAACTAACTCAATTTCTGTGTGTCCTTTGTATTTTATACCAACTTTTGAAACACGGAATATAGCCCCAAATTCTAGCATTTGGTGATAAAATAAAGTTCCAAATAGTTCCTTAAGCCCTTTATTGAAAAGTGAAAACATAATTTAGTTACTATCCATATTTTCAAAGGGTTTAATATACTCTTATAAAACACCCTATTAAAAAACTTATTTCTACATTTTGAAGTGGAATTATTACTAGAACAGGTCCTAACATCTATAAAAAGGCAAAAAAAATAGAAATTATGTGTTGGGGGGTATGGCATGTAACAACACTGAACATAGTTGGCGTTAACTATATTGGGGGTGACTATGTTGTTGGGGGGTCATTGGTAGAAGAGCAATGTTCTCTTCTTGCTGCTATTACTTTTAATCTGCTTTCTCTGTTGTTTTTTATGAGGCCTTTATTAACTGATATGAATAGGAGGCATCCACCTGGTCCCAATTATAAGAATTGTCTAGAAAAGTTTAATTACAGGTTTTTAAAGACTGGGGAAAATTTATAGTGGTTTGATTATTCTGCAATATAAACAGCCGATGAAAATCTCCAATATCATAGAAGACACCAAATGAACAGAGCAAATTTACTTTTAGTAGAATATGCATGGGTTGCAAGGAAACAGATATCATTTTTGGCCAAGTTAGGAAAAAGCAACCTAAATTAGTAAAAACTAAACTATAAATTTTACAAAGAAGATTCATTGATTCAAGTATGAACAACAGTTTAATCATGCTATATTTTTCCTGGTTAGGGTTTTTTTGATAATCCTGATTTTATAATAGTTAAAAATTCCATTTGAACTGCCTGCAAAAGGGAATTTCCAAAATGTTTAATATTTTATTCTCCTTAGTATTTATGATAGTTCTCCTACATTTTTTCTGTACCATTTAATTGGTTATGAAATTATTTTTCAAAGATCTTGCAAAAGTTAAGTTTCAACCTCATTGCCCTACATAAAGCAGATCATAAATTCTAACTAGTCGTGATCTAAAAAAAAAAAGTCTAAACAGGAAATTACGTGCAGCAAAGAACATTTTTAAATGATCCTTATTTATTTTTCCTGAGGTCTCTAATCTAAAGCATGCTTCTAAAATATCATTCCCAGTGCATGGAAAGAAACACATTCTTTTAGGGTGGAAGTGTTAATTAATGTGCATGACATAGAGAGAACAAGGAAAAGGTTAGAGCTGATGGTTTCACTAATAGCATTTCTAAAAATAGAGGATTTTTGAAACAATGCTCTTTCATGTTAGTTAACTTTCTCAAAGCCCTAGGATTAGAGCTAAAATACATTGATTGGCTAAAATAAAATAATCTGTTACACAGATATTATTTACCTGCGTTCCCATTTCAACTAATTCAATCATTTATTTTTCATTAAAATTAATTTCTAGGGGCAAGTTGTGATGGCTTTTCTTCCACATCATTTCCTCCAATATCTTCCTAGGGTTATCAACAGGAACAGATTTCACTTTGAGGTTATATCCAAAATGTCCTACAAAGTCATTAGCACAATATACAAATCTACATAGTTTTCTTTGTTCAGTGTTGTTACATGCCATCTTCCCCATGGTGACTTCCCATAGCCACATGTAACTTTCTCCTGGTTCTCAAACACAGGGAGACTTTCCATAGCCCCATATCATTTCAAGTCTCTTCATTTCTCTGCTTAGAAGGTTCCCCTAATTTCCTCCAGGCAAGCTCTAGCAAGTCCTTCAAAATAACCAAATATCACCTTTTCTGGCACCACCTTTCCTGACTCTTCTGGTACCAACTTTCCTGACTCTTCTGGTTTGGCAGATCCAAGCACTTGTCTGCTCAAGAGCCATTTCCAATCACTTTCTTCCTTGCTGGCCTTCCATTTAAGAAACTAAAAATTAGATACTCAATTTCCCAGTTTCCCCTGCAGCTTGATGCAGTCATGTGACCGAGTTCTAGCCAATGAGACATGAGGGCTGTCTGCTTAGAGGAATCTAGGAGTAATCTTGCATACTAATTAAGAAGACATGTCAAGAGAACTTCCTCTGTTCACTACCCTGGCTGCTTTGTCTTCTTCCAAAGAACCTTCAAAAACCTGGTATTCCCGAGCTCCAGGAGCCATTCTGCAACTGTGAGAAGAGACTGCTGAAACGGGGAGGGTGGCAGAGGGAAAGAGAGGGGGCAATGGACATTTATGATATCATGCCAGATACTGCACCCACCCTGGCTTGCCTACCAAAAAGGCTGGAATTGTTTAAGCGTTATTCTGCTTTTGAGAGCATCTAACAGATATTCCTACCCAGGGAGAAATACTGACCAGTGGCTCCCAAAGCATTATATCTCTAAAGGCATCTGTTCACATTGGTACCATATCTGTGCAAATGTGCACCTCGCTTAAAAGACTGTGAAGAGAAAACAAGTGCTGGCTAGAGTGTGAAAATAAAGGAGCCCTTACCCACTGCTGGTGGGGACACAAATTGGTACAGCCAGCATGGGAAACATGATGGTGGGTCCTCAAAAAATTAAAATTAGAACTATCATATAATCCAGCAATGCCACTTCTGGTGATACATCCAAAGGAAATGAAAGTAGGGTATTGAGGAGATATCTGCACTCCCATGTTCACTGCAGCATTATTCACAGTTGCCAAGATATGGAAACAACCTAAGTGTGCATCAATGGATGAGCAGATGAACACATTGTCTTACACACACGCGCACGCGAGCACACACTGACACAATAAAGTATTATTCGGCCATGACAAAGAAGGAAATCTTGCCTCCTGTGACAAAATGGATGAGCCTTGGGGGCCTCATGCTAAGTGAAATAAGTTAGAGAAAACCAAATACTGTATGATATCACTGATACATGGAATCTTAAAAAGCTGAACTCCTAGAAATAGAGAGCAGAATGGTGGTTACCAGAGGCTCAGGGATGGGGGAAATGGGTATAATATTTAAGGGTACAAACCTGAACCTCATAAACAAATAAGGGCTGGAAATCTAATGCACGGCATAGTGATTACAGACAACAATACTTATCATAACCTTTCAAGATACTAAGAGACTAGATCTTAATTGTTCACACCAGAAAAAAATGGTAACCACGGGACATGATAGAGGTGTCAGCTACACTACAGTGTAGTGTAGTACACTACACTACTGTAATATATAAATGTATCAAATCAATGCACTGTACACCTTATGATACTTTTATATGATACTTTTATGTACTTTTATATGATAATTATATCTCAATAGAAATAAATTTATAAACAAAGGCCATTGGGATGCCTGGGTGGTGTGGTCAGTGACATGTCCGACTCTTGGTTTGGGCTCAGATCATGACCTCAGGGTTATGGGATCAAGCCCCGAGTTGGTCTCCACACTCACCGGGGTGTCTGCTTCGGGATTCTCTCACTCCTCCTGCCCCTCCCCCTGCTCGTGCATCCTCTCTCTCTCTCTCTCTCTCTCTCCTAAAATAAATAAATAAATCGTTTAAAAAATAAAGAAAACTTAAAACCATAAAATAAATAAAAACAAAGACTGCGAACTCCCCCATTCCCTAGCATAGGATCAAGCACAGAGAAGAAAATAAGTCTATTATATGAGTAAATGGATGAATAAATGGATAGATTGATAAACATATACAGAGACATAGGAAAAGTACTAGGTGCTCTTCTTATCATGTTTATTTCTCTATTAAACTTGTTCATATCTGCTATTAAAGAAAATGGTTTCCCACATTGTGGCTTACATTGGTTCCAAAGTCTTCTGATATTCACCTGGGACATCAGGGACAGTTTACTCATAGGCAAGTGCTCCAAGATATCCCAGACATAATTCTTCGAAGTTACCAACTGAGAAATGAGCCAAAGGAAAGGGGGCTGATAAAAAGTGTCAATGGTAGAGGCTTCAGAGTTCGATGTAAGAATTCAAACCAAAAATATCAGAAAGGGGTTCATGTGTTTATCCACCTACCTATTCATTCATCCATCCAGCATTTACTGAGCATCTGCTATGTGTTATGTTATGGACTAGATGCCAGCAATTCATCATGATTCAGATAGACATGATCTTTGCCCTCATGGACCTTTCAGAGTAGAAAGAACAAGCCATTACAAGTATGTCATCGCCTTCTAGGAGATGCGCCATACAGCATCATAGACACTTCGCACTAAGGAGCCATGTGATCTGATGAGCGCTGGGTGTTCTACACAACTAAGGAATCACTGAACACTACATCAAAACTTAATAAGGTACTATATGTTTGGATAATTGAACTTAATAAAAAACACATTGCACAAATATACACCTAACTACATGTAGTTTTTCTGAAAATTGTTTTTATGAAAAAACAAAGAGCTACATATATATAATGTTGAACTTAGAAAAAACTCACAAAGATTATCCAAGATTCTGATTTTCAGATTTTAAGTTTTAGGGGGTTTTGTTCAAACACAAACTTAAGTGACCGCTGAGGGAAAGACCCTGCCCGTTAGGCTGGCAAAACCCACGGTGGCCACTTCGCCATCTTGGAAAAACCCTGGGACTCAAGGGAGCACAGTTTGCAAATGTCCAATTAATATCAAGTCCTTCATTTGAAAAAGGAGGAAAATAAAGTCCATAAGTATAAGATATTCAACTTAACACCCCTAACTGGTGACAAAGTTGGAACTAGAACTCAGATCCTCTGCCTCTCCATTCCAGCACATTCTGTTCTACTCCATGATCAATTGACTTACCCAGTATGAAAATGAAGAGAGATCTGAGGACTGAGGTCCTGGTGTGGATGTTAAAACATTAGGATTTTTAGAACATATTACTGTTGCACAGGAAAAATGGAGTAGAACATAGGAAGACCAAATCAGTTTGGGAAAATTGAGGATTTATGGTGGTTTCACCAGACCAATCACAATGTAAGAGAGAGAATGTGTTAAAGCCAAAGGCCATACATCTCAGACAACGCTGCAGGTCAGTTCTGCCAGGGAAATGGGGTGGTTCAACTAAAATAATATCATTGATTTTAATTTTCTGGGCTCTGTGGGGATTGATTGCCTCTGCCTGTTTTCCCTGAGATACCACTTCATACTCACATCCTTGCAATGTGCTCCTGCTTTGTTGTATGCAAGCCAAAAGGGAACGTAATCTCTAAATGGTTCTGCATCCCACAGAGAATTTACTTAGATGACATTCAAATCTGTTTTTCAGGGTTTTTTTCTGGTGCCATTACAAGAAATCATACAGTCATTACACTTCAAATTTGACAGTTCTTCACAGCATGAAAGGCAGAAATTAGGTCCAAATGTATTTATTGAAATGCAAGGTTTCACTTACCACCAGGACATTTGTGAGGACTGAAAGATGACAGCCAAGTGTGAGGTCTGCACTGTTATTATTTCAGGAACCCCTGACCGTGGATCATCAGGATCAAATATTTTAAATTCAAACAATGAACCCATTAAAGAGAACTTTCAACTACTGTCTCTCCTTCCCGTCAATGAACTCAAGTGAATTCACTTAGCAATCACATTAAAGAATGAAACAAAACCTTTTGCTATGAATGGGTTTTGAAATGTATTTGAAGACAAAGGACCCAATCAGGCAGCACTTAATTAATCAGATCTCAAAAATTTCCCGGTGTGTTGGCTACCTAAGAACTGAACCCAAAGTGTCAATCCTACTTGTGGAGACTACACAGTGTGGATGTGGCTTTCTTGCACCTTATCTTTAGAGGTAGGAAGATGGACTATTTTCCTGTGAAGCTTCAAAACCTGTAATCCTTGTTTGCCTCCATGGCAGTGGTCAGGAGAAAATCCAAACACTCTTTTTTAAAAAATGGCTTGAACCCACTTCTCTTCCCAAGCAACAACTTCCCTTTAGTGCAAAACTCTACAGAGCTGTCACTACTGTTGTCTCCAATCCCTCTCCTCCCGTTTTTTCTCTTAAATCCAATCAGGCTTTTGATTCTTTCCCCGTTGGTTACTACCTCCCACATTGATAAGACTGAAAGTCCATTCTAAGTCATCATATGACTTTACCCATGATCAGCATTTTACACTAAATGACATCCTGTCTTACTGGAAGCACTGAAAGGTTTTTCTGAAGTTCAGTTTCAGCTTCAGACACGTAAAATCTCAGGCGGATATTATTAGATAATCTAAAGGGAGATGTTAAGTAGACAGGGTGCAGTTCAGGACAGCGGTCCAGGCTGGAGGTCACATCTGGGGAGTAACCAGTCTGGAGATCTATAATTAAAAGCTCAAAACTGATGAGATCAGTCAGGGAGTGAACCCCCAAGTAAGCTGCCAGCGTGTCTCAGGGAAAAAGGGAATAATCGGAGATCCCAGTAATTAGTAGTTCAAAGAAATGCAGAGAGGTAGGGAAAAGACAGAAGGTATGGAGTCTTGTAGGAATGGTGAGAACTCTGGGAAGTCAACTGAGGGTCAAGTGGAAAAACATTTTAATCATCAGAGTTCCAGACGGGATGGGGAAGGCAAAGTAGCCAAGTGAGGCCACTTTCTGTGTAAAAAACAAAAAATACAAACAGAAGAGGAGGAGGGATTATACTTCCCAGGATCTTCACATGGCAGGGTGAGTCAAGGATAAGGTGCAAGAACAAAAAGAGGTTGAGGAGATGGAGAGCAGGAGAGAGACGAAGAAAGAGGGAAGTGTATGTGAGCTCTGGCCTACAACCCCCTAAGATCTAAATCAAATAACCAGTCACCAGAGTGTTAAGTGTGGTTGGGTTTTTAAGGAAAATACAGAAGAATCAGGTTTTATTTCTGGGCACAATACCAGTCTAAGAGGGAGAAGGCTATGGGGACTCAGATCCGTTGGAATAAAAGCACAAGTGGGGTCTGACCATCCCAGATTAGGGTGAGCTGGGGTGCGCTTTGAGTTGGCCCACGCTTTAGAAATGGGCGAAAAGGCTCACATGGCACATAAGTTACACACACATTATCTCATTTAATATTTACCTATATCTATAATGTTTGAACTATTGTCACATTTTACAAATGAAGAAAAAATTAATGAAATCGTGTAAGTTACCCTCATTCATCTGGCTAAGTTACAGCCTGCTGGGACTCCGATCCAGGCCTTGGGACCACAAAGGCCAATCTATGCTTCTCTTTCATTATACCTTTCTCTGACAGCTGATCTCAATAATCAAATGCAAAGAAAATTGGTCAACTATTCACATAATTCAACTGAATCAAGCTGAACATCCAGATAATTAGAAACAGTTCAGGGTTTTTGTTTTGTTTTGTTTTAATTCAAGTATAATTAATCTATAGTGTTATATTAGTTTCAGATATATAACATAATGACTTGACAATTCTATACATTACTCAGTGCTCAACCCAGTAAATGTAGTCTTAATTACCATGAATCAATTTTAACACCATGTATCTCAACATTTGGAAGACTGAAGTTTTTTTTGTTCTTCTACTCCACATAGTAGGGATCCTTCAGAACAAAATTTATAATTGATGACATCCAGACTATGGATGTGCATTATTTGACCTAAATATTTTCTCTTCTTAGGTAAAATAGACACCAACCTTTAAAAATCACAAGAATTTATACAGATAACCCAAATTCTAAGTCATCCTGAAAAATCAGATGAGGCAATACAAAACTTGCATTTTCAAAGGGCAAGAATTGATTAGTACTAGGGCTGCCTGGTGGTGCCGTGGGGTTAAGTGTCTTGACTCTTGACTTCAGCTCAGGTCATGAGAGGTCATGATCTGCAGAGAGTCTGCTTGAGATTCTCTCTCCCTCTCCCTCTGCCTCTCCCACTTGTACTCTCTCTCTCTCTAAAATAAATAAATAAATCATAAAAAAAGAGAAAAAGATTTGACTAGTGCTGAATCTCAGGCATTCCTTTACCTGGCATCTGTGTCCTCCACAGTCCTGTCCACTGCCCATCGCACCAACTAATTTATTCTTCCATGTCCTGCCGAGCCCCTGTAAGCATCAAAGTTTATAATTCCTGCCTTAGACACAAGACAGATTCCATGACTACTTCTTTCCTCCAAAGAGCTCAAAATATAGCTCAAAAAAGAAGCAATAACCTATATTGAAAAACATAAGTGAACTAAGTAATCTTTCAGCCCCCTAAGCAAGTGTACTTTCTGTAGCTGAAGTAATACACAACATTTCACAGATTACTTTCATAATTCTCAAGAGAAACTCAAGAGGCAGATATAGGTCTCAATTCTGTTGCCACTAAAAGCAGGGGAAAATATACTTGGATTTTTCTCATTAGCTGGAAAAATGCAAAGAAGTATTGTGTAAGTTGATTGTACCCTAGCACTGGGGTGACTAGTACGGGTTTTAGTTCCCAAGACTTCTCCAAGATGAGAATACTGTAGGCACCAATATCCAACGTGAATGTCATTTATCAGCCAGACACTGAGCATATATGCCAAAGTACTTAAGGTCAGCCTGGAGCACTGTCACATTGTTTTCATTTCTGTTTTGAAGGACAAACTGAGAGTGTGACCAGGTAAGAGCAGAGGAGCTTGTCAAATGCACATTCCAAACAAAACAAAACAAAACACAATTAGAGGGGCGCCTGGGTGGCTCAGTGGTTAAGCGTCTGCCTTCGGCTCAGGTCATGATCCCAGGGTCCTGGGATCGAGCCCTGCATCAGGCTCCCTGCTCGGCATGAAGCTTGCTTCTCCTGCTACCATTCCTTCTGCTTGTGTTCCCTCTCTCGCTGTGTTTCTCTCTGTCGAATAAATAAAATCTTAAAAAAAAAAAACCAAAAACAAAAACACACAATTAGAAACTCTTAAAATTCTTTTCCTCTTGAATTTGGGAACTCCTTTACCGCATTTATAGTCATCGTAAATAGCAGGATGGAGAAATAAAAGGGGAGACAAGTACTATTGTTGCAGAGATTAGTGGGGGGGTGCTTAATAAGTCCACCTCATTTTACAAATGGAAAAAAACTGAGGCCCAGGGAGACAGATGTTTACTGCCCATGACCACTCAGCAATTTAAGGTACAGCTCAAAAGTTTCATTTCACTTTTAGCCACAACAAACTGAAGAGTCAAAGACACACTTGGGCTCAATGAATGGTGACCAGATTGAGACACATATCTGAGAAATAAGGAAAAGCTGAACACTGGCCTCTAAAACAGCAGACCCCAAGGGTTGGTTATACACCCGAAATCCATCTAGGAACATCAGCAGTAGGAGTTTGA
>CM053607.1:38663133-38707673 GCA_028646535.1 Procyon lotor | reverse complement strand
ACACACACCTCTGCCATCATGTTTGTGCCAGATGAGGTTCTCATTGAGCCAGGAACACACACATGACTCAAGTTCCATCAATCACATTCTCTCATCTGGGAATCTGGAATCTCTGGATGGCATGTGCTCACAGAAGCTGAGAACTAAGGGCACCATTTTGGGGAGCCCCTTTCAGCTCTCAAAAGAAAAACGCAGGGAGCAGATACACACAGGAGCAGCAGACCCTCATCCAGCCCTTTCCAAGGCCTCAATAAACTTCCTGCTTCCAAATTATATGAAATACCCCTGTATTTTTCCAATAAATTACCTCTTCTGGGATTAAGTCAGTTAAAATCAGTATCTGTTACTTATAACCTAAAGAGCCATCACTAAGACATGCAGCGAAGGCATTTGATATCCACGCCAATACTCCTGGAAAGTGTACTTTCCAGAAGCTCAAGAGAAGGCAGAAGGGAGACTTTCTGTGTCATAAACTTGTAGGAAAAAACAGCAATGATGATAAACAGAGTTTGTTGTTGCTGCTGTTGTTTCAAAGTGCGCCTACAAAGAGTTGATGTTAGTGACTCAGGACATTGGTGTGGCATTTCCGACCCTCTGGGCACGTGGTGAGACTGCAACACTAGAAAACACCCTCATCTGTCCCAGCTTGTCTGCATTCCTGGGTCTCCCACGTCTCCATGTTTGGAGTAAGTGGCTTTGAAGACTTACAGTGTTTTGGAGATGGACGGATCGTTGATTATGAAAGGCTAATCATCACTTTCTCTTTTCCTGAAAGTAACACAGAAAGTTAAATTCCTCTGAACCTGCTTACAGCACAAAGGACACCCATTCAAGTTTCCCGTTCAGAGAGTGGGTGTGGGTGTGCATGTCGTCAAACACCAGAGCTGGCATTTAATATGCAAGATTACTGGCTTCAAAGTACATAAAATAAGCATTCTGTTCCTAACATTTGCAAGAGCGTCAGAATGTATGCATCCGATTATCACTATTATTTTTACTTTGATCATACCTAGACATAAAGCTTTATCTCCTAATTCTATCATCTGTTGGGTTTTCAAGTGGTTTCCCTCCATCTGCCAATCGCCCTTCACTCCCGCCTCCTACCTCACTTGTCTGGGCTTCCATAACACCTGATGTTCTATGCTTGCTTCTCCATCAACAAAGATTACATTGCATTAACATCTGCTTAGCTATACTAGGTAGGGAACTTACTGAGGGCAGGAAATTTGTCCTTTGTGTCTGTATTCTCAACACCTAGGACAATGTCTAGTATGTAAGCGATTATTAATTCTTTGCTGTATGGTAAAAAGTGGGCATATTTTATCCACCCAAATAAAATCTAAGTATCCCAGAAGCATGTCACTTTGGACTCTGTGGAAATAAATTCATGTTTATTAGTTAAATACATGCTCTTTTGCTACTAAGCGCTGGGGTGGGGGAGAAGGATGGGGGAAAAAGCACAAGACATTATTTATTCTTACTTCGAGGAAAGTGTAAGAATGTACTTATATAAAACATGTCACGGCTATTTTTTCCAGCATTACTGAGATACACCTGGCAAAGAAAAGTTGTATATATTTAAGGTACACACTGTGAAATGATTACCACAACCCATCACCACATAGCTACTCTTGCACATGAGTGTATGGTGAGAACACTTGAAATCTACAGTATTCGCCAATTCCGAGTATATAATATATTACTACTCAAGACAGTCACCATGCTGTATGTGGGTCCCCAGAACTTACTCATAACTGAAAATCTATAGCCTCTAAAACATGGCGGAATTATTGTCAGCAGCAGCAGCCTATTCGTGGATCACTTCTTATATATCACGTACGGTATAATTTCATTTCACAATCCCAAGCTTCTCCCAGAGAGAGGCTCTTCCTATCCCCATTTCACAGATTGAGAAGCTGGGGTCCACAACGTTTTGAGTCATGGCCAACAGATGGCGGAACAGAACTGTGAACTCAAGTCTGCCTATCTCTCCAGTTAATACCAACTAGATGCCGGAGAGAACACCACCACCTCTGAAGATACTGACCGTACAGAGAAGGGAAAGAGCAGTGAGGCCCGACAAAAAAAGCTCTTGCTATATCTCAGACTATTTCAATCTCAGACTCCTCACTTAGACATAAGGCATATACACACCTTATAAAGTCGTAACAGTTGTAAGTAATTTTTCTGAAGGAAAAAGCCCTTAAGAAAGGGTACGAAACAGTTTCTCCAGCAGTTGAAAGCTTGATGATGAGTCGAATTTACTGCCAAAGGTTACACTGGAAGGCTCCCAGGCCTCACAGCAGAGTGGGGCAGGCCTTGTGCGGGATTTATTGTTCCTGAGGAGAGCAGCAGCCCCAGCACCACTAATCAGATCATACATCAGCAGAGTGATTACTGTTGACTCTTGCAGACACAGAGAAAGACAAACAAGTGGCTTGAAAGTAAACGAAAGCTGAGTCTCTCAAGCTCCCTCATCCCGCACAAAAGGGCCATGAATCACCTTGGTCAAGGATTCATCATCTTTTAGGTGTCACCTGGGTCATAACAGAGGTTTTTAGTTGTGTGTTGGATGGCTTAGATCGGAGATACAGAAAGCCAAGAAGAATAGGGCAATAAGAGCATTGGAACACTACTGGTGAGAGTGAATTCCCATTATGGGCACATTTGCATAAACCACGTGATTGGAGAGAGCACCGAAACAGAGTCTAGAAATCTGGATTTGACTCCCCAGTTCTGCCATTAATAGCCTGTAGGATTCTGCAGAAATGCTCTGAGCCTTCATTTCTCCATTTAGCAAATAAGTTGCTGGCTGATGAACCCTTTAATTCTTAATTTTTAACAGGTATTAATTATACGTGGAATCCTGTCATTGATGGAAATCCTGGTAGATTGAGAGTCAGGACACCTGCGTTCTAGACTGACCTAACTGAGAAATCACCCCACCACACACACACCCGAGCCTCAGTTTCCCCATCTCTAAAATAAAGACATCTCATTAGATGGTCTCCAAAGCCTCTTTTAACTACAGAGGTCCAGGACTCTCTATTTCTTTTTTTTAACTAATTTATTTTTTTTTAAGATTTTATTTATTAGACAGAGAGAGAGATCACAAGTAGGCAGAGAGGCAGGCAGAGAGAGAGGGGGAAGCAGGCTGCCTACCGAGCAGAGACCCCAATGTGGAACTCGATCCCAGGACCCTGAGATCATGACCCGAGCCAAAGGCAGAGGCTTTAACCCACTGAGCCACCCAGGTGCCCCTGATTAATTTTTTTAAGACTTTATTTATTTGACAAAGAGCAAGCATGAGAGAGCAAACATGGGTGGAGGATGGGAGGGGCAGAGCAAGAGGGAGAAGCAGTCTTCCCACTGAGCAAGGAGCCCAATGCGGGGCTCAATCCCACAATTCTGGGACCATGACCTGAGCCAAAGGCAGACGTTTAACCCCCGATGCCACCCAGGCACTCCTCAACTCTCTATTTCTTAATCTCAGAATATTAACTTTCAGAAATACCATGGGCGATCATTTTGCCTCTAAGAATAAGAAGAAATCTTTTCTGCTTACCCAAGAGGCAAATAAAAGTAAAATTCTTAAATAAAAACAGCAGAAGGATAGATCAGGTTGTGACAATACTAACAAACCCATGTCCTTATCCACAGGAGAAATGTACAGGCGGGATGTTTAGGGACAGAAACGGAAAAAACAGTTCCAAAACTTTCCTGGTGAGAATACAAATGCAGGTTTACTTGGTGGAATTTAGCTGTGTGGAGTTGCAAGGTCAGAGCGGCTAGAAGAACTGCATGGGTCCAGACTCACACCTACTGACACCTGGAAACACTTCTTAATCCCACCATCTCCCCTATAAGGGCATGCACGTGTGCCCACCAGTGCGCGTGTGCATGTGTGTGTGCACGGGTGTGGGTTTGTATCTAAGGCATACCTAGATATCTCTGACTGCCAGCTTCTGGCAGTGCTGTGTGACAGACACCAAGAGAGAGATGTGTTCCAGTATCAAAGCGAATTTTCAAATCGCCTATAAAGTAGCAAAATTCAAGGTTTCCGCACATGCCACCATCTCCACATCTACGGGAAACTCTATCCATTCAATAGTTAAGTCAGGATCCTAGCTAGTACTAAGACAATTTCAATTTCTACTTTCAAGAACAGCGTCTCTAAACATTTTTACAGCATTGGTATCACTGGAAACCTGAGAGGTACCGAGCACGGAGGGAGATTTCCACAGGCCGTGCAATGTGTTATGCGCATCTTGGCCCGTTGTCATGAAATCCTCATAATCGTCTAGAGAGTTGGTGTGTACCTATTAAAGATAAGAAAACTGAAACCCAGAGTCATTGAGTTCTTTGCCCCAGGACACATATTGGGCAGCAAGGCTGGATTTTGGCTAACTTCAGAGGTCTTAAAAAACCACATAATTGCTATTCTCTTCAAGTTCCTACATCTCTTATTTAGTTGCTATACAAATCTGGGTAGGTTACTACCAAACTCCCTAATTCAGTTATTCCAGCCAGAAAATGAGTACCAAAAAAAAAAAATGATAATGAAACCTCTTTGTCTTTCTTACTATAAAGGACAACATAAAATACAAGTTAAATTAAACCAAACTATGCAATGCCTCTGAGAGTAGAGGCAAACCTATTTCTATTTTCATACTTGGGTTTTCTAATCTATCAATTTATTAAAACACTGCCTTATTTTACAGACTTGTGATGAGGATGACACTTTTTTAATGTAAAAATTCTTTGGAAAAATGAAAAGCTATATATAATGTGCTTTCATTATTTTCATCATCATTTGAACATAGTAAGATAAAATGTAGTGGTTGGAAAGGGAAAAATTCCTTTACTCCTACATTTTATTTAAAAAGTACCTTCCTTCGGGGTGCCTGGGTAGCTCAGTTGGTTAAGCATCCAGCTCTTGGTTTCAGCCCAGGTCATGATCCTGGAGTCATGGGATCAAGCCCCTCATGGAGCTCTGAGCTCAGCTCACAGTCTGCTTGGGATTCTTTCTCCCTCCATTTCCCTCCCCCGCTGTCCCCTCCCCCACTGCGCTAGTGCGTGCAACAGCAAGTGCGTGCGCTCTTTCTCTCTCTTTCTTCCTGTTAAATAAATAAAATCTTTAAAAAAATTTAAAAAATATCCTCCTTCAAAACTGTACTTAATATGATAAGGGAGTTTAGAAGCCAGAAAGAGTGTTTTTTTCCAAGAAAGAACATTTGCATCCAAAGAAATTCTTTACTTAATTGTCTCAATCCCCCATCTCTGGGGAGTAAACTTTGAGGCGACAACAACCATCAGCAGAAGCTGTCAAAAACATTTCCAATCATCATCAGTTTGACCCTGATATTGAAACAACCAGCAATGCCTAATTCACAAAGCAGTGAGCATGCGTACCCACTTCACAGATGGAAAGCATGAAAACTCTGCTTCGCAGAAAGAGAATTCACTCTGGTGTACAAAAGAAGCAGTTTACAGTTTCAGAAACATAGTTTTCTGTTTTATGTATTTAATTAAATACATGCCACCATCCATGAGTTCTAACTTTGAAGTTTACACATACTAGGACATTTGATGCTTAGAATGACAAGAACATAGGTTTTAGCAAAAAGCTAGGTAATTTTTATAGCAGGAGATAAAAGAACTCAATCTGACTAGCCTCCAGCCCCAAATACTGTTTCTAAATTTTGCTGCTGTGCGTGATGATGACAGTTGAGTTCCTTCTGAGTAGTGAGTGGGTTTAGCTCTGCACCGTGAAATGCAAAACTTACACATCTTCAACTTAATTACAAAATTGCAAACTCAGTTTTATATGTTAATCATCACTAATAAACCCAAACCATCAAACTTGCTACAAGTAGCAAAAATTAAGAACGTGTGTTCTTCAGTTTAAAGTATAAAATGAGGCTCCGTTTTTAACTTGCTTCTTACCTCCTCAAATGTAACAGAGCCCATTTTTATATATCCTCACATGACTAGTTTAATTCTACTGGATCTGAAAATAGCGCCCACAATGTCATATGGGTTAACAAAATCAGAGTCCTGTGCAACATTGTAACCATTTCCTTGGCATGTTTAAGTAATTTCTTCCTTTTGTTTTATCCTCCTCTAGATGGTGACATCCTTCAGAGAGGCTACTAGACTCCTCCAGAGCTGCAGGGGGAAATCTGGATTATTCTAAACCAGTCAGGGTGCTTTTATTCTCCATCCTTTACACAATGGACCTGTGACCCAGTTTTGACCAATAAAATATAAAGCAAGATCTGTTTGAGGATTTCTGGAAATTTCTTTTTGAATAAAGAAAAAATACTAGATGCTGCAGTTTTCGAATTGGCTACTATTTTTGGGTTTTGGTTTGTTGGTTGGTTTTTGTTTTGCATGTTTTGAACCGCTTTGAACTTGGTAGCCCACATAAGAGGACATGCCAACATGGTAAGGATGGTAGAGAAGAAAAATGAAAAAAATCTGGGTCCATGCTAAGTCACTTTACCGTTGGATTAACCAACTTTGAAACCTAGCTCTAGACTTCTTATAAAATGAGATAATATTTTTGCAGTTCATCATTTTTGAGTATTTTAGTTACTTGCATCCAAAGAAATTGAACTGCTCCCAACTTCCACACCCATGTTAAAAATTCCACCTCTTAAATAAATAAATAAATAAATATATATATATATATATATATATATATATATATATTCTTCTTCTGCCAGAAGCCCACAGCTGAACATACGTAGTCTCAAATTAATTCAGTCACCCACATTAATGGCTTCCTCTATTTTACAAGAATGGGGGAATATGAATTGAAGATATGGTGTTTCAGCAATTATTTCTGTCTACTAAACAAAATGTGATTCTTACTTAACTAAAGTCCCAGGAAAGACAAATAGTATTAGAAAGAATTTTGACCTCAACACGTAAGTTCTACATAACAGCCCTTTTCAACAATCCTACTGCTTACTATCATGGTCAAGGCTCTGAGAAGTCTTGTAGCAATAAAACCTACGTAGTTTTTTTGGGCAAGCTTTGTTTCCCAACCTTATTTAATCACAAATCCCTTCTTTTCCCACATGAAACATATTAATTGATCAAGCAGAATGAATGCTGCTCAAAACACACTTTGAGAAGCACTAACCAACCCCCAAGAATTTTTATACAAGCACATGGGAACAAAAGGTATTAAAGAAACATCACCATTTAAGCTTGCCTATGCACAGTAAAAACATGTTTTTAAGTGAGAGTAAGTCACAATTATTGAATGCTTACTCTGGACTGGGCATTGTCAAGAACACTTTAAGTCACCGACTGCAGATACTGTTATAAACCTCACTTCCCAGATGAGAAAAGCGAACCATGGGAAAACCAGAGGCCCTATTATGCTCTGATTTATACCACTCACATTCTTTGCAGCTGCCGAAAAGAACTTTATCTTACACTTGAAACTACTAGCCAAATCCTATTGCTAGACATGCATTCCTCACTGACTGAAATTGGCCATGAGTAACTTGGCAAACCCCATCAGAAAGTGATGTGGGAATTCAGTGTCAGCCAGCATCTTAAAACCTAGGTTGAGGGCTTCAGGATGTGGTAGTGTTGATATGATCTGGAGCTACGTCTAATTAAAGACACAGTTGGATTTAATTTAACCCTGGCAAACAGCCACAGCCTTCCTCTTAACAACATCTGCATTTGCAGAAATCCTTTGGGATTCTTTAGCTTTAATTTTTTTTTTTTAAGCCCATAAGACCTTGGTAGATCGTTCACAAAAGAGGACAGAAGTTGAAAAGGTTTTCTAAGCATCTCAGCACAACCAAAAATTTTTTGAAGGCAACTGAAGATATTCCAAAATGCTGAGTGTATGGTGGTCATAGAAATTAAAATTTGTCCTACCTTCCAACGTTAACTGTTTTTATTAAAATCATTCCACACAGTAGATCCTTTACCTAGTATTTTCACATAACTGTTACGTAGAAATACATCTTCTTATTTAAGTACAGTGAAGATCATATGAAGGTAGAATATCTGTGTCCTTAAAATGCCTTAAAAAATTTTTAATGGCCTCTTGTCATTTGACGAGTGATGAAATGTCATTTTAATATTCTAAAGTAAGCCTCCATGGCCAAACACTGTGGAGAGGGGTATCGACCCCAGTACTCAAATTATCACAAAAAGAGGACATGAAGAAAGACAGTTAAGTTGTACGTGAAAAAAAAAAGTATAACTTGTAATTCTTAATAAAATGTAAATTTTCTTCTTAGGTCAAAAGACTTGGCTTAAAGTCTTAAAGTATTACTTTAAAAATTCTAAAAGTTTCTTTCACACGAAGTGTTGTTATGAAGGCACTCCAGAAGGTACATTTTAAATAAATATAACACAACCACCTCCATTCATGGGGTGCTTTTCAATGTGTTCTGCATTTTTTTTATTTTTAAAAAGTGTGATACTGTTCCTAAAATGGGAAGATATACAGATGTTCTTATACTGATGTCATTCCAAACAGAGCAAGGGAGATGAAGTGTTCTTTTCCAAGTCAGGCTCAAAACATCTTTGAAAATCAAGCTAGAGGCTAGGGAAGGAGTGGGAATGATAAGACCTATTTTGCAGATAATGCTTAATAGGCCTTCATTTTTATTCACTCATCAATCCTTGGAATGCTGCAATGATGGTGCATTCCTTATTAGTCACATCTTTCCAACCTTATCTGGCCACCCAACATGTCATCAATTTGTAACAGACACCAGTGGGTGTTAGGAGATTCTGCCCACTCCTCAGAAGGCTGTGACAGAACCCAGCGGGGACCACCAGACATCCCTGCCTCTGACCCAGGAAACTACCATCATGGCTTTGAAGGGAAGGTAAAAAATCCATTAACTACTTGAAAAAAAAAAGTCAAGCCATCTTGACTCAATTCTAAATTCTGGTTAAAAATAATACATTGGTTTCTGAGAATATAGAAACATCTTTAAATTGCCACAGCTTGGTGGAAGGCAGATGGAGATCTAGAGAAATATCACAAGTTTTGCAAGAGTCCTTAAGAGCAAATGTACCAGGTTGTTGAGTTTGATAGAAATTTCCCAAGTAAAATGCTCTGCAAAGTGCTCATTTCTAGCCTTCTTATTTATATTAATTTGGTTTTTTAAAAGATCTGCTGAGTTATAATTGACATAAACTAAACCACATATATTCCAAGGGTACAGTGTGGTGATTTTTGACATACATTCACTCCTATGGAAGTACTTCCACGATGAGGATGAGGAACGCATTCATCAGACCCAATAATCTCCTTGTATCCCTCTGTCATCTCCCTTTCCTACCCCTCTCCAATCACTGGCTTCCAAACCAGGTAACCACTGACATGAATTATGCATTGCTATAAGTTAGCTTGCATTTTCTAGTATTTCATATAAAGGGAAGCCCACAGTATGTACTCATTTATTTGTCTGGCTTCTTTCAGTCTCTGTAATCATTTGGATTTTCACCCATGGTACCATATGTATCAATGGTTTGTTCTATTGTCCAGAAGTTCTCCACTGTATGGATACATCACAATTTGTTTATCCATCTCTTCCTGGGTATTTCTGTTGTTTGCAGATTTGGGCTACTACAAACAAAGCTCCAGTGAATATTCATGTATCATTGTTTTGTGTGGACATATGCTTTCTTCACTCTTGGGTAAACACCTAGCAGTACAATGGCTGGGCCATATGTTACGGGAATGTATGTTTAACTTCTTGAGAAACTGTTCAACTCTTTTCCAAGCAGCAGTACCATTGTGCATTCCCACAGGTTATGAAGGAGACTTCCAGTTGTTCACATATTCAAGAACACTTGGTATTTTCAGGATTTTTTAAAATTTAACTATATAGCCTTTCTAGGGATGCTCCTTGTGGTTTAAATGTGCACTTCCCCAATGACTGATAACGTTGAGCACTTTCCACATGCTTAGTTTCCATTTGTGTATGTTCTTTGGTGAGCCCTATTTAGATCTTTGTCCCATATTCATTGGTTTGCTTTCCTTATTATTAATGGATTGTAAGAGTTCTTTATGTAGTCTTGATACATATCCTTTGTTTGATATACGGTAGGCAAATACTTTCTCTCAGCCTACCTCTTCATGTTCTTAAGCACACTTTTTCAAAAGAGCAAGAATGGCTGCCTGGGTGGCTTAGTCGTTAAGTGTCTGCCTTTGGCTCAGGTCATGAGCCCAGGTTCCTGGGATCCAGCCCCGCATCAGGTGCCGGAATCAGGGGGGAGTCTGCTTCTCTCTCTTCCACTGCCCCCGCTTGTATTCCCTCTCTTGCTACCTCTCTGTCAAATAAATAAATAAAATCTTTTGTAAAAAAAAAAAAAAAGGAGCAAAAACTATTTTTTCTTTTATACTTTTTTACTTTTCTGTGTCATATTAAAAATCTCTGACAAACCCCAAGTCACTAAGCTTCTTCTATTTCAAGAAATTTCCAGAAATTCAATCGTTTTTGTTGTTGCTATTATTTTAAATACATAAATGTACTCACATTGCGGTAAATTGTAAAAAATGTTTGTCCCTTTTTTTCATACGACCATGAAAACATCTTCCCTAGAATTGAGCTAGGCCAGTGGTTGCTGCTCATTTTTTATAAGATGAGGAGTCCTCCGCTCCCCTTCTTTTGAAAACCTAAGGCAGAATAAGAAGAAAAAAATGTGCAACATTGTATAAAATATATATGGTCATAAAAATTGCTGTTGAATTCCAAGAAGCCTCCTGCTGATATGAGCAATGGTGTAAATGTTCAAAGAAGTCTATGGTATAGTGAACTGTCTCCTTGTAGTGTGTTAGGATGACATAAAAATTGATCCTGGCTGAAGAGAAGAACAATTTTAAAGATTAAAAATAGATGCCACATTAGATTTTCTGAGATGGTATTTAAAACTGAAGACTAAATAATTTAAAACTTTGAATGAGTTGCTTCCTCTCTTCCTTTTAGAAGTACTTTTTCCCCCTGGTGAGTCATAAAATTAAAACTGCAAAGTCGTGCACTTTTTTAACTTTTTAAAAGGTATGCTCTTACTGAAATATAAATATTATGTGTATATTCTTTTGGTAATGACTTTTCCAAGAGAAATGGTGGTACATGATTTAAAACGAGGAAAGAATAGGGACACCTGGGTGTCTCAGTCCATTAAGCAGGGGACTCTTGATTTTGGCTCAGATCATGATCTCAGGGTTGTGACATGGAGCCCTGCGTCAGGGCCCTTGCAGGGTGAGGAGCCTGCTTAAGATTCTCTCTCCCTCTCCCTCTGCCCCACTCCAACCCTAAGCATGTGTGCACTCAGTCTCTCTCTCTAAAAAAAAGGAAAGAATAGTATTTCAATTAAATTCAATGAAAATGTTACTGGTTTCCTACTATGGTCATACCCAAATGATGTGCAAAACACCAATGGTGACCATGAGGAGACAGAAAGCTGAATGAAGAATGAACTCTGACCTTAAAAATACTAACTTCTTACAGGCGTCCTCTTAGTTAGAAAGATATTTAACCTCATGTAAACAACTACATCTAATGCAAAGATCAAGAGATGAGGAAAAATGATTTGTACCTGGAATCAACAAATATTTTATGTCAACAGGCGTTATAAAGTTAGGATCTGTAGGGCATAGCTAGTTTAAGGATTACCTCAAAAGTAACTAGGAGAACATTGGACGTACTTAACATGAAGTACTAAAAAAACACAAGGGGACCAAAGAAAGAGTTCTTTTCTAAGATGAAAAGTGTCAATGACAACTAAGCATTATGCACTCCATGAGCCATTGTGCTCACAGGGTCTGGATCAACAAGGAAGGATGAATACAGTAACAATTGTCCTTAGAAGATTAGCCAGGCAGTAGCAGGAAAAAAAAATGGCTCAGAGAAAGGAAGGAATAAAGCAAAGGAATATTTGCAGAAACTTGAGTATGAAATGGAGAGAGACCAAGCTCCAGTGGACCAGCAGAAATAGGACAAACAAGCAAACAAGAGGTAACTCAAAACTATCATAAGGGTGCACTCTGTTCTTTGCTATATGCTCTGTGATTATAGAAGCCACATTTTCTTTACTCATCTTTGCAACTCCAGCATTTAGCACTATGAAGTAACAAGTAAACAAATATTATCTGTACCTTAAAAACAGTACCCTTCAATCTACCATTATAGCCAGAGTTCTTCACTCCCCTCTCAATGAATGACAAAATCGGTAGACCTCAGTAATGCTGCAGAAGACATGAACAGCACTATCAACCAACCTGACCTAATATTTATAGAATATTCCATCTAGAACCATGAGTGACTGTAGACTCTGAGCAACAAACTGAGGGTTTTGGAGGGTTTTGGGAGGTTGGGTGAGCCTAGTGGTGGGTAATGAGGAGGGCACCTATTGCATGGAGCACTGGGTGTGGTGCATGAACAATTAATCTTGTAACATTGAAAAAATAAAATAAAAGTATTTGGGGGGAAAAAAAAGAATATTCCATCTAACAATAGAATACTCTTTCTTCTCAAGTGCACACAAAACATGCACCAAGACAGACTCTACATGGGCCATTTTAAAGTCTAAAAAATTTCAAGGGATTCAAGTCACACCAAGAATATTTTCTCACTAAGAATTCAA
Source organism: Procyon lotor (assembly GCA_028646535.1). NCBI lineage: Eukaryota > Metazoa > Chordata > Mammalia > Carnivora > Procyonidae > Procyon > Procyon lotor. The sequence continues at coordinate 38,695,034 of CM053607.1, read as the reverse complement.
TTAATAACAGGAAGGTAACTGAAAGGCCCCCAAATATTTGGAAACTAAATTATATACGTCTAAATAACTCTTGGTTAAAAAAAGAAATCAATAAAGAAATTTAAAAGGTAGGCTTTTTGTTTTTTGTTTTTTGGTTTTGGTTTTTTTTTTTAAAGGTAGTTTTAACTGGATGAAAAGGAGAACCCATGTGTCAAAACTCTATGGGATGCATCTATAACAATACGAAGAGGGAAATCTATAGCACAAAACAACTACGTTAGATAACAAAAGCCTCAAATCAGTGACCCCAACATCCATCACTGTAAAGTAAAAAAAAAAAAAGAAGAGCAAATAATATGCAAAGCAAACGAAGACAGAAAATAGTAAGAAAATAAATTTTAAGAGGGCAAAAATTAAAAAAGCAGAAAGCAGACAATGATGCAACCATTTTGGAAAAAAAAGTCAAAAAAAAAAAAAGTCAATCAAGTTGAACACAGAATTATCATATACCCTGCAATTGTAATCCTAGGTATACATCCAAGAGAAATGCAAACATGTCCACACAAAAGCTTGTAAACAAATTGTTCATAATAGCACTATTCATAATAGGCACAAGTGAAAACAACCCAAATGTCAATCAACTCATAAATGGATAAATAAAACATGGTATATCTCTATGATGGAATATTATTCAATCATGACAAGGAAAGTACTGATAACTGTTAAAACATCTATGAACTTTGAGAACATCGAACTAAGTAAATGAAGCTAGTTATAAAAGATTACATATTGTATCATTCCATTTATACAAAATGTCCAGGCACATCTATAGAGACATGAAAGAGATTAGTGGTTGCCAGGGGCTTGGAGGGGTAAGGGAAATGGGGAGTGATGGCTAGTGGGTCTGGGGTATCTTTTTTGGGGTAATGAAAACATTCTACAAGTGATTGTGGCAACTGTTGTACAACCATGAATATACTATACACCGCTGGACTCTACACTTTTTAAATGAGTCAAGTGTACATGGTATGTGAATTAAATCTTAATCTGCTATATTAAAAAATACATAAAAATGCTTAGCAGGAAGTGTTTGGTTTTTTATTCCCCCCATGGGGACCTATATTACAAGGTAGGTCTGCCTGTTTTCAGTCATCTCCCAATGACAAGTTTTACAAAAGAATCCCTACTGGAAAATGCCTAAAGAGGGCAGCTCAGAAACTAGTGAGCCCTAGCAGGAAGCCACTTACCACTATCCATTCTGATTTGACAATAGGTAAAAACATGGCCATGTCATAGTAATGAGGATAAATAAGAGTACTTCACACCTATATGGTCCTTCCAACATAGAACAGGGACCAAATAATCCAAAAGGTCTCTTCCAGCCATAACATTTTATGAGTTCCTGATGCCACTGAATCTCATGACAACCTCAAGGAGAAAGCATGTTTATATTATATGTAAGTTAATGTATATATTATATGTAAAGCATGTATATATTATATTACAATATTATATTATATTATTATATATTATATTATATGTTTATATGATTGTTGTCATTTAATAATTGATAAACCTGGAGCTCAAACACTTAGATGCATACTTAATCAACAAATATAAAAAAATCATTGATACTGCAAGTTGATTTGCAGACAATCTTACGGTTAATGCTATTTAATTTACAGGCCAGAGCAAAGATCAAGATATATCAATAATTTTTCAATTTCAATAGAAGCGAAGATTGACTTTGTTAATGATCTAATGTTTTCTTAGGAAATGATTTTAAAAATACATCACTCTTGTACAGATGATTTTTTTCACTAGCATTAGAAGCTAAAACATGAATTCCACCTTCTCCTTGTGATCATGTCTTCATTTATGAGCCCCTGCCTTAACACAGAGTCCCCAAACATCAGCCCATCGCCCACTATTTTTTCCTTTTTACCTGATAACGCTATCATGTCACAAAATAAAGCAGCCTTAACTCATCTTGCATTGCCTTGGCTTGTCTCTTTTTTTTCTTCCCTTTGTTACTATAAATTCATAATATCTTGGGCTTGACCCGCCTTTATAGGTTCTCAAATGCCTCTCTCCAAAAGAACATAAAGTCCATTGTAGAGTCTGGCAGGAGGCAGTGCTTTATAAAACTCCAGTATATAGGAGAGAAAATACATCCCTTTCAAGAGTAAAGATTTTTTCTCCCCTCTACAAAAGATACTCAGAGAAAAAAAGCTCCTTTTAAAATGCTTGCCCTGTCACTTCATTAATATTTACAGTTTCTCATATGCTGGTGGCTACTTCCTGGGTATCTGAGCATGTTTCTTCTGTAGGGGCAATTTTCCCCTCACTTTGTCATGGGCCTCTCAAATAGTAGATCGATATTCTACTGAGTGGGTTTATAGTCCTTGAAGACATCTAATTGCCTTTGATTCTTCTTTCCAAAACATTTTGTTTTATTGTGACCTTCCTTTGAACTCCAGTTGCTGAGGAATGGGTCTCTGTTCCCTCCGCAACCTTCTTCCCTCCTGCCCCTTGTGATTGCAGGTTCTTAGTGCTGATGGAGCGCTGGCCGGGTGGACGAGAAATGAGCTGACGCTGGGTTGCTGCCCATTTGGTTCCTCTGCTGCAAATGAGAAAATGTCACCCATCGCCAGGGTAGCCTCAGCCATGCAGGGGCCCAGCCTCATGATCAGAGTGAGAGCAACACCTCAACACCTCTCACCCCCTCAAGCAGATGTCCCAGGGCAGAACATATGCACACCCTTCACAAAGACCTTGGGAGTGACCACCACCCATATCTATCTTCCATTCAGCCATCCTTCCCAAGCCTCGTATAGCATCTGGCTCCATTCAATCGCTACCCAGAAGCTAATCGCATCTACAACCTAACCCAGGCTGAAATCCCATACAGAGTAACCCTTGTCCTGTGGGTACCCTTCTCTGCAGCTCTGGGTACAAGGCAGAGGTTCAGTAGGTATGAAAGGATCACACATTTTGTCGTTCAAGTCTTAACTTTTGTTATCTGTATGGCTTTAAGCCATCTCCTCAGCCTCTCTGAGCCTAGGGTTGCTAAAGGAACCTGTAAAACTGAGAGGGGAGCCCCCATCTCATCATGTTGCAGAGTAAGTGGGAAGATGCATGTAAAGAGTTTAGCGCCATATCTAGAGCAGAAAAGGCTCTCAAAAATGGCAGCTGCTGTAACTCTCGGGCATGTTATTTTTAAGAATATTTATTGAAGGATAAACTGCCAAAAATCAGCAAGGTATTTCCACTACTGAATTTGTTGCCATAGTAAGGCATGTTGTCTCACTAGAATGGCATTTTGCAAAGCTAAAATTCTTGAAGCCCAAAGGACAACTGTGAATGAATATTTAGAAGTCTCCAATGCAACTGCTCTGTTAACTCTGAATTCAGGCTTCTTTCCAAAGAAATCTGACATTCATAACATAGCATAACATAGGAAGCTCAGAAAGAATTTTCACCTCGATCCTCTAACACGCAATCCTTAGATAGGGATTTTTTTAACTCTTTGTGAGTCAACATTTATTGAGTAACTATATGGGCCGGGCATCATTCCAGCACCTCATATATGCAGTATCTCATCTAAATTTCCCAACAACCTTGAGTACTAGGCATCATTATCCACATTTTAGAGGCAATCAAGCTGGGATTCAGAGGGGTCTGCCTTGCCCAAGGTCACACAGCTAATAAGACTCATTAGAATTCAGCTTTTATGACTCTTAAGGAATTTCTTACCACCGTGCCACTCCAATTTTCATTTCCATGAGATCCTGATTACACAGGCAATATCGGGTGCTAAGAGAGAAGTCCCAGGGGAAGAGCAGGTAGGCATTAACATTCCTGAATGGAGAAGCAAGATTGCTAATGGAAATCTTGGCTAAACTAAAACATGTTGGAATGGTGGTAACTGACTTGGACATCTACCAAGTGAGGCTTAGAATTCTCCTGGGGAGGGAGGGCCCAGCCAAGGAGAGCTGAAACCAAAGGAGATGACCTGGCGGCATGTCACCTTTGTACAGGAATGCAAAGGAGTAGCCAGGATACCGTTCCTTCCACTGGGGTAGAGATCTCCCCAGAGACTGGCTCCTGGCAAGGAGATAGTTACTAAGTTTTAAAAAAGATGTCCATGCTTTTTTCACAACAGGTTTCACTTTCTGCCCCTAAAGTTTGGATATGGATTTGTTTCTCTAATTATAAGAACAGTTCAAATAACAACAAATGCTGGATCTCATCATTTTCCTGGACTGCATTATAAACCTAAAGCTTGCCCACCCTAGACCAGCCATGTTTTCAATGTTAATGGCCGTTCACCAAGAGACCAGGAAAAATAGTTCATAGTTATAGCAATTAATTCTCTTGGAACAGCATCTGGCAATATGTGGTACTTAGAGAAGTACTTAATAAAAAATTAGGACAAACTACTCAATAGTTGGCAAAAGAAATGTACACGATGTACATTACCATTTTCTTACAAACACAAAGCAACCTTTAGTGTTCCTCCAGTATTCTGGGAAAGAATTCTATTCAAAGTCACTTGTATATTGGCTGTCTCTCTATTTTAACAGCAATGTTTTGGGACTTCAAAAATTATGTTGCAAGCATTAGAAATACGATTAAATAAGGGGCAGGATTTTAAAGATGTCAAAACGCTATAGTCCTCTGAGTTTGTGTGTGTGGGGTGGGTGGGTGGGTGGGTAGGTGGCTATGGGTGTGAATTTGAAGAGAAGACAATAGATACTGAGAAGTATTATATACTGGCCATGATGTTGAAGATTTCACATAAATTATCTGATTTAATCATCACAACCGTCCTGATAAGAAACAGTCTCATACTCCCTGTACGGATGGAAACTAACACGATAGGCACCCATTCCCCCAGGACACGGTGACTTATTAACCTCCCTTTCTCTACACACCCCTGGCTGCTTCAATCCACTGTCCTTGCCTTTCTCTCCCCTAACACAACTGTCCTGCTCTCATTATTTTTTACCCGGGCAACTGTCATTTTTCTCCTAAGAAGACTTTCTCACTCTGGCGCTTCCCCTCCCCACTTCCTCCTCCATGCTACCCTCAGAGCTTGAAGATCACAGATGTAATGGTGTACATCTTCTGTCGTGGGTGGTTCCCACTCTTGGGCAGAATAATGCCCAAAGTCTTCTCAGCCTCACCTCCAGCCCTTCGCTCCCAGCCCTCCCTCAGCAACCCATGCCCTGGCCAGCAGTTCTTAAACATGTTCACTTCCAGATGAAATTTCCAGCACAGCCTATCTTCTGACCAAATGCCCAATTTCCTGCTTTCTTCTCAGTCCCCTGCTCAACAGCACCATGCCTGGCTCACAGCAAATGCTCAAAACAGCAATTCCTCCTCTTTTCACCTTCTTTCCTATGTTCCCGCAGCATTCTTTTAATGATCCGACACACCTTTAAATCACAGCTGTTCACCTACCTGGCTCCCCAGGCAGATGGAGATCCCCATCCAGGCATTTCTTACCATCTCATCGCCTGGCTTAAGGTCCAGAACACTGCAGTCCCCAGCAAAGCTTTTCTGAATAAATAAGGTCTCTCGCAGACAGGTAGAACATCCTAAAGCCACAAACACAGGCCTGGGTTTCCTGGACCACATTCTAGAGGTACGTGAGCCGTGTGGTTTCGGCAATGGTCTTTGACAGTGGACATCTCATTCGTACGAGAGACTCTCATTCCATTAGAAGATTTTTTACCAAACTTTTATAACTCTATAAACTAGGGCTTCACATATCAAGGGGGACGTCACCTTTATCAGCATGAACAGCCCCTCATACAACCGAGGAGGAGTTTGCCACAAATCTCTGTTGGGTCCCCTCTCTGATTCCAGACGTGTTCCCTCCAAGGACCTCTGCACAAGTTACACTTTACATCCTGCTGAGAATAGTTATCTATTTTTCTGATCCTGCAAAGATTTTCATCCTGAGTAATTTATTTTGAAAGCAACAATTGTGAAAATGGACTCTATTCATTCTGTTGATAGTGATAAGCTAAAATAATAATCGGGTGCAGAAACCTCTGGATTGAACCAGCAGAAATGGAACAAGGGTCACCTACAAAAAAGGCATCGTCTCGAGAGTATTTCAACAGGATGTTTTCACATGTCTACTCTGAAACCACTTTCGGTGGCTGCTTTGTTCGGTTTCTGATGTGGGAGCAGGACACTTCATGGTAGGATTCTCAGTATTAAGAATTCAGGGCAGGTGGAGAAGGAGTCTAATGAAGTGTGATTTAGGGCAAATAATGATCTTAAGGTAGCATTTACAAGGATGGAGCAAATGACATAATCATCAGAATATTAAAATTCTGGATGCTTCCCCTTTTCTGCCCATCACTAGACATTCTGGGGCTCCTTCTGACGAAGTCAAAAAAAACAGAGAGGACAAGAAAGGCATGTTTACTAAATAACAGATCCTTTTAAAGTATCTGGCAAGGGATGAGGCAAAAACAAATAAGGTAAATAAGATCGGGGGCATTAATTATGACTTAGCAGTGATGGTCAAGAAGAAATGAGGGGACAATTCACTGACGCTGTGACTCTAATGATTATAATACAGGCCTTGTATTAACAAACACTCTAAGTACTTACATATTCGAGGAACTATTCTAAGTACCTTACAGATATTAACTCACTTAATCTTCGTTACAGCTGCGAGTTAGGCAGTGTTATCATGACCCTCACTTTGCAGGTGAGAACAATGAGACACTGAATGGTTAGGCGACTTCCCCGAGGTCACACAGCAGCAAACTGAAAAGCTAAGGTCCAAACCCAGGCCGTCTGGCTTCACAGTCGGTGCTCCAGCCACTACATACATTATTCTGGAATTCCTGTGTTGGGCCTGGTTTTGTTATGTAGTTTACAGGCACTGTGTTATTTATTCCTTCCAATTTCTGTACACAACAGTTCCACGTCTCCCCTTTCTGGATGAGAACACTAACACGAGGAGAGGTAAGGAAACTTGCCAAAGGAATGCAGCGTATAAATGGCAGAGCTGGGGCTCCGACCGGGGCTGACTCCAAAGTGTAGGCTCTAAACAACCATATTTTAGTGCTGTGACTTTAGACGAGGCAGTCAGTATCCACCTCTCTCAAACAGGTGTGATAACTGTGTTCCTAAGTCACAGCTTCATTATCACAACTGAAAACATTAAAATCGTGTTACAAATTGTAAAGCTTCACCCAAATGTAAGGAGAGTGCAGAGGAACAAAGAGAAAAGGAAGCATCGGGTGGCTACATCCATTCATTCATGGAACAACTATTTTTGAGCCCTTACCAGGTATCAGGCCGTAGTCAGGCTGCTAAGCACCCAGGAGCACCCAGAAACAATCAGTAGGGTCTTTGCCTTCAAGTAGGGCTCCTTCTGGCCAACAAAGAGAAGATAGAAAGGGACATGAAGGTCAGGTTTATGAATCAGCAGATCCCTTAAAAGTATATGATGAGTACCCTGGGGTAAATATTACATTATATGTTAATTTAAAAATTAATTAACTTAAAAAACTATCAAGCACTATAAAAAAGTGTATGATGAAATAAGTGATTGATTAATTAATAACTAATTAATTATTCTGCAGTGATTAATTATCAATTACTGGGGAATAATTAATTAACAATTAATTGATCATTGAGAGATAATTTAAAGCGCTAACAACCAAAGTCCCCTTCAACCGTGAGATTTACAACTCAGTGTTTAGCCACATCACAAGAGATCATCTCCATCCTTCCTTAAGTTCGGACGCCACCAGCCTAGGATTACCAGACATTTCTTACCCATTTTGGCCAATTCTACTTTCTATAATAATTAATTCTGCACTCTCCTTGCTGTTTTGGGAGAAGAACCCCTCCTGTATGCCAAAGCTGCCCCTCTACCTGCACCCTGCCTGCCATTTCCCTCACGGGCTTCCCCTGTACCTCCCTCACATCGACCTGCTAATTCTTTCTTTTCTGCCATCTGACACATCGTTCCCATACCCTTTCGACTAACCTCAGCCTCCTCTCACATAAACCTTCAGCCACCTCAGTTAATAATTCATTCCAAAGTTAAGCTATTTTAGGTTTTTATTTTCTTTTAAGCATAAGTCTCTCCCACAAGCAGTCCATTTTGCTGTCTTTCCTTAGGCACAGCCCCCTCACTTACTGCCGTTTCCAACATCATCACACTGCCGACACCTCACACTAAGTCCTATGAAGACGGTCTTCCTCAGTTTGCAGTATTTCCAGCTTCATTTGTAAGTTTTACACAGACCTTTTTGAACACGTCCCACTCCTGCCTTTCCCTAACATTGCATCAGGATGGAGGAGAGGTGCTGGAGTCAGAGAGACTGGGGGTCCAAGACTAGCTGGACCAGCTCCCTAGCTGTCTGACCCTGGACAAATCCTTAATGTCTCTAAACCTTGTCTTCTTCATCTCAAAAACTGGGACTAAAACCATCCCTGTCCTTAAAGTGTTCTGAGAGTCTGATGACCCACTGCATGTTAAGCACAGCACGTAATGTGATCTCAGTGCCAGCCACTACCATCCTTACCATCACCAAGGTATGGTGACGATGACAATGATGATGGCTCCAGCTAATGTGCATCCACCTTTAAGTCTCAGCCCCCTTCTCCTAAATTGGCGCTTCTTCTTCATTCCATCCTAACAGTAGGCATCTTCCATTATAAAGCCCTCAGCCACCCACTCTCAAGGAATCCATCTAGATACCTACCATAACCTTGATACAACATCATCAAATAACAAAACAAAACAAAACAAAAAACCTGTTTTGGAGACATCTTCAGTTGGCTACATTGACACCATCACCATGAGTTCACCATGACCATTAGCATCCTCACCACCAACCTCTGAGAAACACCACATCCCCCTTGAAGCCTCACACTTGAGAGCTGGGAATACAATGAGATCATTTTCCTCTGCATTTTCCCATCACCAATTACCACACTCTGGGTGCTTTATCTCTGCTTTATTTTTCTGATTCTTTCCCTTTGTGGTTCAGGCCATTAGCATGTAATGATTAACTACAATGACCTTCAAGACTTTCTCTGACCCGTTCTCTTTTCCTTGGTGAAACAGCCACCATCAAGGCCAGTTTAATACTACTGTCATCACCTGTGCTCTGTTTGAGACCTTAAAAGCTTCTTCTTGAGTTAAGGTTGGACTCCTCACTCTGACACTCAGGTCCTCAATCAAGTCAACCCATCCTCCCATCCAACACTGTTTTTAGAAATGGCCAATGGGTGCTCCACTTCTGTCTCAGTCTTCTCTTCATCTTTCACATAAACCACGCCCATTTCAGTCCCTCACTGTTGCACCTTTTTTATTCTTCTCATCCAGATCCCTTTGTCCTTTTGAACAATCAAGTTCATACTTCCCTCAAAATTCTACATAAATCCTATGCTTGTGTGGGTAAGGAGATGGAGGGACGCAGGGAAGACTGACTTTCCAGACTAACTTTGGGTCTGATAGGCCTGAGTTAGAGTCCTCATTCTGCCTCTGACAACATATGTGATCCGAGACAAGTGGCCTCACTTCTCCTAAGGCTCGGTTTCTTCATTTACAAAACATATACTTCACATGGCAATTCTCAAAGTGTGGCCACAGCCCCATTCGGCTGGGGGTTAGGGGATGGGCACAGTATCCCCGGATCCTATCAAGGAGTCTGCAGGGACAAAACTATTGTATAAAATCACTAAGATGTTCTCTGCCTTTGTCATTGGGTTGACATTTTCCCTAAAGGAGCAAAAGCACTGGAAGGTACAACGGCTGGCACTTCAGCCCCAACCAAACTATCACAGTAATCACTGTATTCTCACCACCCAGTGCTGACTGAGAGAGAGAAGAGGAAAGCTTTGTCTCCCTGGTGAATGCCTTGAATGAAGCAGTAAACAGGATTATTAACAGTAAATCCGGACCCTTGGAAGCTCATCTTTTTAATATTCTCTGTGACAAAATGGGTTGTACAGAAAGTACTTCCTCTGCCCACTGAAGTGCAGTTTAAAAAATGTCTCAAAGAGAAGCATCTGGGCAACTGTCTGAGGTGTGAGGTAAACCAGCAGTCGTTTCCACAGACCCTCATTTTCACTTGAAATAGCAACTGGCATACACTATGGTTATTGGGACTTAGATATGTGATAGAAATTTTCCTGAAAATGAAAGAAGAAAGCCCGTCACTTCAAGGAAAATAAATGACGACATTCATTACCAATTTTGGAAAAACCTATATTTGACACCATAATGGCTTGAGAGCTTCGTAAAACATAAAGCCTTTTTGGGGGCACCTGGGTGACTAAGTGGGTTAAAGCCTCTGCCTTCGGCTCAGGTCATGATCTCAGGGCCCTGGGATCGAGCCCTGCCTTGGGCTCTCTGCTCAGCAGGAAGCCTGCTTCCCCCCCTCTTTCTGCCTGCTTTCTCCACCTACTTGTGATCTCTCTCTCTGTCAAATAAATAAATAAAACATTAAAAAAAAATAAAGATTTTTCTGATGAGACTGGGTGACACATGTGACATTTAAAAAATACATAATGAAATGTGTCACCATTTAGATATCTGCATAATTCAGTAAGTCAATATTTTTCAAGTGACAAATGTATGATGTTACAACATCACACATGGGTAACATGCAAGGTGATCAACAGATTTTAAATTAATAGAATAAAAAAGTTAATATTACCTCAGATTTCACATTACAACCGAGAAACCTCCACTTGTTGAGTTTTAGTTTAGTATCAAAGGACAACATCTACAATTATCTAAAAAGAATATTAAGGCACTCCTTCCTTTTCCACTGTTTATTTGAGATCAGATTTTCTTCATTTGCTTCAACCACAATACCTCACAACAGATCGAATGTAGAAACAAATGTGACAACCCAAAGATGTATTCTATTAAGCCAGATATTAATGAGACATGCAAAAATGTGTATCAGTGCAGTTCTTACCAATCTTAAAATTTTGTAAAAAGATAGTAGTTTCATAAAATATATGTTATTTGTTAACATATGATGGGTTATTATTTTAAATTCATTAATCATTGTTAAATTTTTAGTTTTAAATCTTAATATAGTAAGTATCAGTGTATATAACCCACATAAACAGAAGCTCTTTCAGGGTCTCAATGATTTTTAAGTCTCAAAGGGTCCCAGAACCAAGAATTTTGGAAACTGCTGTTACAGAGTCGTTCTGAAGGGTAAATGTGCTTGCTTATGGAAAATACCCAGCACCAGCTCTGGTAGCTGGTGAACATTCAATAACATTAGGTTTCCCACAAACATGCAAGCATAATTTATACCAGAACATATGGTCTAATGTCTTTGTAGTTTATCCAATGAAATAAAAGTAACTTGTTCAGGAGAAAATCTGCTAGAATCCTTCCATTAGCTGGGTGGTTATAGATGCTTCATGAACAGTTTATGTAATTAAATCTGTATACAAATTCCATTTTAAAAAACGTCATTGGTCAAGATTGCCACAGTAAATTTCCAATGCCTCTGTGTTTAAAACATTTTCATTTTACTTTAAAGGTCCAATTTCTGATCACTCCAATAACCCAGCCCTGGAAATCACTTTTCCATTTTATCAATCCAAGCCCAACCCAATCTCTTGCCGGAATTACCTCAACCATCTCTTAAAGCACCCCCTGCCTCCACCCAAAGCACCCTTCAGCATCCCCAGCCCATGCTGTTAAATCGTTAACTGAGATCGGGAATCACTGTACGAGATTTTCCTACGGCTTCGTACCACAGCCAGGAGCGAGGAGCACCTCCTGTGTGACAAACCCCTCCGGCTCCCAGCACAGCCAGGGTCCCCGCTGTGAAGTCTACACCTTGCTCTCATCACCTCTCTGAACTCACTTCCAGCTGCTTTCCCTCCTGATCGGGTCCCTCTGCTAGGACCTCCCTGATCTCCCTGCTGTCCTCCGGACTCACCAGACCTCTTGCACTCACCATCCTCATCTCCGGAAAATGTTCCTACAGAGACCTACCTAAAATTTCCATTAGCCAGCAGCTCCCATTCCCACACACCCACACACCACGTGACCGCGCCCGCGCGCCCCCAGCCCCCAGCCCCCCTGCGCGTATGTTCTCTTGGGCAGTTAGCGCTGGCTCGCACACTTGTTTATTTGGTGCCTGTGTCCCCCATCGAAGTACAGTTTCATTGAGGGTAAGGACTGTTTTCTCTTTTTTCTCTTATGTGCCTGACACACAGTAGTTGCTCAATCTCTATTTGCTGGAGAGATGAGCTGAATGAATAAACAAATGACAGCTATTCAGAGCTTACGGATTCTGATCCCTTCTGGAGAACACAACGATAGAAGGCATTTTTAAGAACACGATCCCTAGGATACACTGACAGGGGTACTTGACCCTCATCTCCAAATCCCCCGGGAGAGTGCATTTCAGTATCCATGGAAAATGCAATCCTTTCAAGAAGATGGGCAATTTTGTTGGAGGAGAGTAGGAATTTTTTTGTTCTGCGAATGACGACTATCAACGCCTTGGGGAGAGAAGGGTAATTGACTTAGACCATCCCAGCAGGGAAAGCAAAATCACTTGAGCAAATAAAAACTGTGATTGGGCAAAATGCAGCATCTTTGAGTTAAACTTAAAGGTAAGAAAATAATACATCGTTTTCTCATCGGGTTGGATCCCTCATTTTACCCTGAGAACCTTTGCATTGCAGCTGAAGATCTTGAAGAAAACCCACCAGGAAGTCATTTCAAAATCAACACACACCATGGAGGAAGCAAATTTAATTCAATTTCAAGAACACATTTAAAAAAATTAAAGCATAATGAGAACCTGCTGCCTCGAACTGCAGCCAGGTGGGAGCCAGGCTGCAAGGAGCGACGATGACAACAGCTCCGCATCTGGACGGACCCTCTGCGCCCTGGGGGGATCATCCGGGCTCAATATTGTCATAATTTGTCTGGCTACGGGCTTCAGCTGGCAACTCCCACCTCCTCTCCTTCAGTGAAGCCAGGGTATGCCAAGTGTCCACTCCAAAACACATTCGGATCTCTCCATGGTTCTTTGGAAACTTCCCCATTCAGCAAAGCTCAATTGGAGCTCCTAGCTTCCCTGATGACATTTCCTAAAATGGTACCAAAGGGCATCTCCCCTCTGGAGTTTCTCTCTCCACTGGTGTGAAAAGCACTATTAATTAGGGTTCCAAACAAAAATCTCCAGGCTTCTTAACAAACCACTGACAGTAAAAAGGTAATATCAGACAGAGCACACCTTGGGGATCTGTGGGGTGTAAATCTTGCCTCCGCCATTTACTAGGTTGACGGACTAGTTCTTTAACTTCTCTGCCATATTTCCACTGCCCCTCAAAATAGAGATCATGTGTGTCTCTATCTTACAGAACTACTGGAAGGATGAACTGAAATAAGGCTGTAAGTGGGGTGTGAGCAACAGGGGCTGTGTGCAAATGTTACTTAATAAAGTGAAAATCCGCATTGGTCAAAATACCATTTGCACCCCAGAAATCACACACACAGTTCTCAGCAAGACGCCCAAACTCTGCACGGTCTAAGTCGCTTAAGGCATGTCTCTCTGGACCAATGCTCACTGAGAAGAACCACTAGCAGCCCCAGCCGTGTTACTTACATTTTTATTTCTTGCTGTCTCCTTCTCTTGGGAGGAGAGGGGAAGAACAGCGGGTACATGCCGTTAAAGGCATACACCATGGGACCCTTGTGTCACGTGCATGGCTCAGTGGCTGGTATAAAGCAAACCCTCCATAGGTCAGCCATTGTTATTAATTTTTGTTTCTGAGTATTTAACTACTTAACATAAGGCTGGGGGAGAGGCTGTCACAGAAGAACGCACGGCATCTGTGCAACTGAGGAAGCAACTCTCACAGGGGGGGAATAATGCATGAGAGACATCCAGGAGAGAGGAAGAAACTATGGATTCCATCAGGGAACTGAAACAGGATACCCCCACCTGCTGGTAAAATCTTCTAATTCTCAGATCTTCTTCCCATGGAATTTAAAGTAAGCTGGAAAGACCCAGACACAGAGAGGCAGGGCCATGGTTCCACAGGGCCCACGGGTCCCACAGGAACAGGAAGTGGAGCCCTGAATGACCCTCTTCACTCCCCAAGCGGTTGGAAGTTAAATAAGAGGAAGATATTATGCAGAAACAATACATTTAAAAACCGTTTCTTGGGGCACCTGGGTGGCTCAGTGGTTAAGCGACTGCCTTCAGCTCCGGTCATGGTCCCAGGGTCCTGGGATCCAGCTCCACATCGGGCTCCTTGCTCAGCAGGAAGCCTGCTTCTCCCTCTCCCATTCCTCCTGCTTGTGTTCCCTCTCTCACTGACCCCCTCCCCCGTCAAATAAATAAAATCTTCAAAAAAATAATAAAAATTAAAATAAATACAGTTTCTTCAAGTAGGTATTTTTTGATGCCTAAACTAAGCTATTTCCTCCTGATATATGTTGCTGTACTAGCAGGCACCGCCCTGGTCATAATACTTACCAGACTCGTTTCAATGACAAGTAATGTTTATTTTAAGTCTTTCCCACTAAGCTTTAAGTTCAATAAGATCAAGCTCTAGGTCTGCCACATTAAAGGTATGTGACGAACATTTGTGGATAAATGGTAATTGTTCGCTCTATGTGTGTATATGCATATACTGGAAAATGTATGTATATGTTAGCTCTCCCATGCATGCAGGTTCTCTTTTCCTCAACTTAAATTTTCAAATTAAACCATTTCTAGACTCGGAATGCATTTTTTATTTGCTAAAGAGTAACCTCCAACTTGGAGTTTATAAAAACTTTGAATTATACTTTAGGGCTTTAGCTGCTTTGTCTGTGACAGTCATCAAATTGTTTTTGTTTCCGACTTTCCACTTCAAAAGCTATATTCCCTGGATCTTATTTTGCTCTTTAAAAATACCTAATGCAGAAATCTTGAACATCTTAAGTGCATCTCTTGAGAGGCTCTAAGTAGGCTCTCAAACACAGGGCATTCCAAAATACCAAAATAGGTATTCCCAAATACAGGGGGGAAAATGATGCCTGTGAAGTATTGCATTTCATCAATACCTTGCAAGGTATCTAGGGAAGGGAGGTTTCAATAGCTTCCAAAAGAAAATGAAGCTTTCAGAGACTGACCTCAAATTCAGTACCTTAATTGTTTGCAAATCTTCTAATTATTTCCACCTTTCTAATTTCAGTACTGATCTCATACTTCCGCTCTCGTTGTCCAATGGCTAGTCATTATCACTACAAGAGAGTGCTTAGAGAAAGGAACTTTGAGACTTCAGTGAACCTGAATTGAGGTTTGACTCAGTTTCTCAACTGAAAATCGTAATGAAACCGAGATGCAACTTTTCTAAAATGATGAAATGTACCAATAGGACAAAAACACTTAAACATCAGGATTGTCAGTTAAAAATCAGGAAATAACCATTTGAGTTTCCAGCATAACTTTCTCAAATAACTTCTATTAGAAGCACTAAGAAGCAAATTGGTCCCAAAATTTACATTGTGTGACAAGGTTCCTTAGAAAACATCACATCTTTGTTTTCCTACTGATTGGT
The DNA here is from genome assembly GCA_028646535.1 of Procyon lotor. Lineage (NCBI taxonomy): Eukaryota > Metazoa > Chordata > Mammalia > Carnivora > Procyonidae > Procyon > Procyon lotor. Next base: position 38,679,464 of record CM053607.1, on the reverse strand, counting down.
CTGGCCTTTCTCCCACACCTCTACGCACATAATACTACATAAAATGTAATACTAAAAGACCTTTAGGTAAATATTCAGCAGTTCAAGTAAACTGTTCATCCCTCTCTCCTCATGTTCTTCTCCAAAGGGCATTATATATATATATGTTTTTTTAATATATATATATATAAATATGTATTTTATATGTACCTTGAATGATCTCTCAATGGCCATAGATGAGAATTTTGAAATTTTCAGAGAAACTTCTGAATTCTCAGAGCCCTGTGATGAATGGATGGCTTGACCAACTCCTTGTTCTGCAAAATGAATATCACCTGAATTTTTTGGGTTAGAGACAAATGTGTACACTCACCTCAAGAATCCATGTTTCCAACTTTTGGGCCCATTTATAAGGTCATCACCATGGTATCCTCTGCAGCCACAGAGGGTCCCAAGGCTCTATCTGGTCTCCCTGAATAGTAGGCTCGGGCCTGCCTCCTACCACCAATTCTAAGGTACATCCATACAATGGGGTACTACTCGGCAATAAAAGACACCAACTATTGATGAATCTCAAAAGCATATGCAAGTGAAAAAAACCAAAATATTCTAGACTAGGTAATTCCTTGTGCATGAAATTCTAGAAACTGCTAAATTTTAGTGGGAGAAAAGCAAATCAGTGACTGTGAAGGCCCACAATTAAGGAGAGGGGACTGACTTCAAAGGGGCACAAGAAAGACGTGATGAAGAAATAGAAATATTCTGTAACCTGATTGTGAGAACGGTGGACTGCATATACTTTTCAAAACTCACTGACTTGTATACATAAAGTTGGTGACCATTAATGAATATAAATTACTCCTCATTAAGGCCTGATCTAAAAATAATAAAAATTATAACCACAGAAATTACAGGGATCGCTCCCCATTTAACTAATACTGGGAGTTAAAGCCCTCCATTTCCATAAGAAAAAAAAATGTATGACCTGCTGGTCAGAACATGTTGCATTCTCAAAGCTAGTGGGTTATTCTCAAATGCAATGCTTCTCAACTTTTCCTGTGCATAGGAATCACCTAGCTAATTAGGACTGGGGCCTGAGATTTTGCATTTCTAAAAAGTTTCCAGAGGTTGCTGATAGTGCTGGTCCACAGGCAGACAACTGAATAAGGTTCTGAATGCCCCACAGCTTCTCCTGCCACCAAAAACTGATTGCTTACGAGGCACTGTGTTTGTTCCTAGCACAGTGTATACTAATTTCGCTAGCATATCTTAAATGTTGCTTGCCAGGTTTTTTTTTTTAATTAACATATAATGTATTACTGGCTTCAGGGGTACAGGTTTGTGATTCATCAGTCTTATATAATACCCACCGCTCATTACAACACATACCCTCTCCAACGTCCATCACCCACGTAACCCATCCCTCCACCCCACTCCCCTCCAGCAACCCTCAGTTTGTTTCCTAAGATTAAGGGTCCCTTATGGTTTGTCTCCCTCTCATTTCATCTTGTTTCATTTTTCCTCTCTTCCCCTATGATCCTCTGCCTTGTTTCTCAAATTCCACATATCGGTGAGATCATATGATAATTGCCTTTCTCTGAATGACTTATTTCACTTAGCATAACACCCTCTAGTTGCATCCACCTTGTTTTGCTTGCCATCTTAATTAGATAACATAATTAAATATTACAGGAAACACTGTACTCCAAGTGTGAAAAAGAGCTGATTTGCCAAAAACTTCATGTTCCAGAAAGACTCGATAAAGGTGAGTTTATAAAACTAGTACTCTCAAATTAAGTGTCAACAACTGCACATGATTATATAAACTTAGAAGTGTAACTGACATCAAATAAAGTACAGATATTTAAACAGTACAACTTGAGGAGGTTGGCATGTGCAGATACACATGAAACCACCATGCAAACCTAATGAACCCATCTATATCATATGCCAGTGTTTCCTTACATCCCCCTGGTGATCTCTTCTATCTGCCTCCACTTCCTAGGACCTTCTCCACCTCTTCCACTTCCTAGCAAAATCCAGTGGGCTGCTTTAAGTCACTATAGGTCACATTTTCTAGTTTTTTGGGTTTTTTTTTAATAAATAGAATCGTTATATATATTTTTTGGGGGGGACTGGCTTCATTCACCATGATATTGTTGAGATTAAAATGTGTGTTTTCTTGTGCACTATTTCATTCCTTTTCTTGCCAATTCGTACTCCATCCCGTGGATATACCACATTTTGTTTATCCCTTCACCTGCTGACAGACACTGAGTTGTTTCTCATTTCTGTCCATAACAAATCAGCTGCCATAAACATTTCTATACAACTATTTCCATTAACATATATTTTGTTTCTCTCTGAGTAAATAACGAGGGATCCCATGACTGAGTCATACAGTGGATACATGTTTAACTTATTTCAAAACTGGAAACCTGTTTTCCAAAGTGGTTATATCTCACATTTTACTGACAGCGTATGAAAAGTTCTCCATACACGTCCTTGACAAGAATTAGTACGGTCATTCTTTTTCAAATTTTTGTCACTCTAATACACGTGTAGGGGTATCTCATGGCTTTAATTTCCATTTCTCTAAGAACTAAACTAATAATCTTTTCATACCCTTATTTGCTTCCCTTACATGTTTTTTGGTGAGCTATCTGTTCAAATCTTTTGCCCATTTTTTTAACTTAATATTTTGTTTTCTTAGTACTAAGATGTAAGAGTTTTTCTTAATATAGTCTGAATATAGGTCTTTTATCACATATGCAACTTACAAATATTTTCTCCCATGCAAGGTTGTCTTCACACTCTTTTAATGGGGTCTTTCAGAGAGAAGACATTCTTAATTTTGATAAAGTCTAATTTGTTTCCTTCCTTTCTTGGGTTTTCTTCCTTTTGGGCTTTTTATTTAAAGTGATTTTCCTGTAGGCAGCATGCAGGTGGATGTTACGTTTTAAAATTACAAAATCTCTTTGAATTGGAGTTTTTAGACAACTTACATTTAATATGATTATTACTATGGTTGGATTTAAATATTAAATATATTTTAAAATATTAAATATATTTAAATATTAAATATATTTACAATACCATCTCACTACTTGTGTTATCCATTCTTTGTTATTCTTTCCCTCTTTTTCTGGCTTTGGTTTGTTTTTTTTGTTTTTTTTTTTGATAAATGTTTTTGATGATTCTATTTTTATCTCTTGCACTGCCTTCTGAACTATAACTTGCGCTATTTTAGTTGTTTCTTTAAAATGTATAGAGTATATATATATATATATATATATATATATATATATACATACATACACGTACATGTGGGTGTTGTTTCAATCTCTTTCTTAGTATGTTTTCTCTGTTTCATTTTAGATCTTTGTTTTTATTGCTATCTTTTTTAAGCTCATTAATATTTTCTTCTCCATGTTTAATTTATTGCTAATTCCACCCATTACATTTTTCATCTCCAACATTTTAATTTCCTTGTCTCCAAATTTTGGGTATATTAAATACATAACATAATATGTTATAATTCTGTATTATATTATTAATTATGCAATATATAACTTAAATAATAAACAATGTCTATGAATATAATATGTATCATATATATTATAGATCTACAAAATTTTTTCCATATCCTAACATGATCAATCTTTTCTCTTGCTTCTTGAACATATGGAGTATAGTTATAATTGTTTTAATGTACTTGTCTACTGAAGATCCCTGGAGTTTTTCCATCTCTGTGTAACTCTCTCCTATCCTGTATTCTACCTTGCAAATGTGAGCTGCCTTGGCCTCACTGGGCTCCTGGTTCTATCTCCTCACTGTTCACTATGCCTGGCTTTTCCCTCCCTGAAGTTGATCCAAGAAACTCAATCCAGGTAGTAAGCTGGGACAAATGTAGGGCTTGCTGACTTGTTTGCTGTTTCTCAAGCATCATCATGACTCACTGTCTACTGTCCAAGGTCTTGAAAAACCTTGTTTCATATATGTATGAAATATTTCATATTTGTATGTTTCCTTAGTTGTCTCAAGTGGGAGAATAAATCTCATTTCTGTTACTTCATCCTGGCTGGTATTGGAAGTCTTTGTAAATGTCTTAAATTTTGCTGCACATTAAGACACCAAAGCTGAACATCACAGATGATTCACTGTGAATATGGTGTGTACAAGAACACAAAGCCCCTGTGCCCTAATAAACAGGCATAGCCTCAAAGAAAAGGCCTTGGTTGTGTATCTAAAGAATGGTAAGTATACATACATTTATAGGCTTTAAGTTAAATTATTTAATGTATCAATATAGCATGTCTGATTATTTCATCAACTGTTGTTGATTATGTCAGATGAAAAATTTTAAACATATCAAGGTGTTTTGCAAAGATTATACCTAATTCCTATACAGAAGTCTAGCACAGGGACTAGATCAGGAGTTTGTAGCTGTGCCTGCACATTAGCTTTCCCTGGAGAACCTTAAAAAGATGTTTCAATGCCTGAGCCCTATCTCAAACCATTTGAATTAAAATCTCTGATGGCTAGCCCTAGCCATTTGTGCTTTTTACAGGTTCCCAGGTGATTTGGACATACTTTAAGAGTTGAGATTATAGACCTAGATTTTAGTAGGTGGTCAGCGAATAAGAGTTATTCATACTGATATTATTTACAGTGGAAAGGAGACTGTCATGTAGAGAAATTACTTGTTATTGGGCAAGAGTATTGGTGGGCTCTAATCCACCATCTGCAGTCAAGAAGTAGTAGGGTATCAGCCAAATAACTTGACATTCTTGGGTCTGCATATGTCAGATAGCAAAATAATAATAATAATTTTTCTACTTATAACTCAAGATGGTTAGGAAGAGTAAGAAAATAATCTTAGAGCTGAGACTTCTAACTCTACCTCTTTTTTTATAGATGAGAAAATTGAGGCCAGAGAGGCTAATGGACTTGCCCAAGGCAATCGTGACTAGTTAAAAACAAGAGTACAACCCAACTCAGGTGCTATGGGTTGAACTACATGCCCCAAAAGATGTGTTGAAGTCTTACCCCTCCCTACTTCAAAATGTGTCCTTGTTTGGACAAAGTGCAGCAGATGTAATTAGTTAAGATGAAGTTTATGGAGTACAGTGAGACCTTGATCCAATATGGTGAGTGTCCTTAGAAGAAGAGGGCCATGTGAAGACAAGAACACAAAGAGAATGCCATGTGACAATAAGGAATGTAGTGGTGCATCTACAAGCTAAGAATGCTGGCAAACCACCAAAAACTAGGAAGAAACAAGAAAGGATCCTCCCCTAGAGCCTCCAGAGAGAGCACAGCCCTGCCAATACTGAGTCTGGACTTCTAGGCTCCAAACTTGTGAGGTAATAAATTATTGTGTTTTAAACCACCCAATTTGTGCTATTTTGTTATGGCAGCCCTAGGAAACTAATATACCAGGTTGCTGCCTAAGAGTCTTTCCATCTACAGTTGGCTTCTCTCCCACTATATGAGCTTTGTAAATTATAAAACTTTGAAAATTCATGTTATTATTTAAATTGGTCTTCAATTTGCTTCAAAACTACAAGTTTTGTTTCCTGTAATTGGTTGTAATCTTTAAAAAAAAAAGATTTCATTTATGTATTTGAGAGAAAGAGACAGAGAGAGTGACAGAGATAGTGCGAGAGGGGAGGAGAGGAAGAAAGAAGCAGGCTGAGCAAGGAGCCTGACTCGAAGCTCGATCCCAGGACCCTGGGATCATGACCTGAGCCAAAGGCAGATGCTTAAATGACTGAGCCACCCAGGTATCCCTGGTTGCGAGTTTCTTAAAAGTAAGAAGCCCACACCATACAGCATAGTCCTTGAATGAATTAGTTGAAAACATAGTATGTATTCAGATACTTTGGCTTGAAATAGGATACAAATAGAGCTCATAAAAAAATGTCAAAGTCACCAAAGACCTTATGGAAGTTGAGAAACTGATTGTTAATGAGACCCAGTCTCCATATTGCATTTTATTTAGGCTAAACATATGGCTATACACTTTGGGAGATTGAATTTCAATGTAATATACAAATACACTACAACATAAGAAACACATTGTGATACATTAGCTGAAAATATCTCAACTGCTGCTCTTTCACTATGTAAATGTAAAAGTTTTTATTCCATTAATGTTGAACTCAAATGTGGGTTCAATATTAACATTATACTGTCTTCTCCAGCAAAGCAAATTTTTGGAAAGATAATGGACTTAGTTTGGGTTTCCCCAGAAATCAACCTTGAGATAAAGGATCCCAGGGCAAATAGTTTACTTGGGAAGTGAATGGCTGGTAGGAGAGGAGGGGAGGAATATAGGAAAAGGAAGGCAGCTAATAAAGGGTACATTAGTCACCAAATACACTATCATCATGGGCTTAATGCTTCTGGGAAACTGGAATCCAGCAGAGCAGCTAAGAGTGATCTCATCTTAGGGTTGAGGGACCTAGGGTATGTATTACGACTCTAACCAGCCATTAAAATGCAGAGTTGCTGAAGGAGCGCAGGTGTTAATCCTCTGAAACTTCTCACTTCAAGTGTGGGTACAGCAGTCCAAGAAGGAGCAAGGCAGACCCTCAGGCCAAGATACAGATAGTGGCAGTCAATGGGGGTCCAGAGTGTGTTTTTCGACAGTTAGCCTGAGGAGATGCTGCAGTGAAAAGAAAGCGGTGGGCAGAATAGCAAAGAAGTTCAGAGCAGAATCTTTGAGAATCAGAAACCCTTGGTTCAAGTCCTAGTGCCGACCATGACCAAGACTTGACCCTGGGTAAGTAACTAAATTTTTCTAAAGTTTCTTTATTCTCTCTACATAAAATAACAACAGACAAGCCTCCGGGTACAAGCATTAAATGACTCAGTGTAAGTAAAACTCTGTTACAGTGCCCAGCACAATCAATGATTGATGACTACCAGCCACCATTATAATAATTTCTATTATTACTATACTTAAAATCATGAATTTTGCATGAAGCATGCTATTCACATTCAGAGATAAGCGTACATCAATATGGCAAAGTCCTCACCTGAGCATTTTTATTCTGGGTTTTGATTCAAATATTACCAAATGTACTAGACAGAAGTTTTCACCATATAGGAATAATTTATTGTTTTGTTCTTAACAGCTAGAAAATTCTTTCTAAAAACTTGGATCTGTATAATCCACCTGTAATCAAAACAGCTTAAATAAAATGTAAGAGCTATACTCTAAGGTGAACTATCAGTAGAGATTAAAACTATTTTTTTTTTTTTTTTTTTACCTAAGAAAGAGAATCGCTTCTTAGGGGAAAAGTATAAGAATCTTACTCTTTATATAGAAACACACCAAAAGGGTAACAAAAATGGAATGAAATGATAAAATAAAATCTGGATAAAATTGTAATTTTGAGCTATGGTTCTCAATCTAGGATGATTCTTTTCCCACCTCCCCAGAGGACATTTGGCCATGTCTGGTGACATATTTTACTGTCGGAAGTGGGGGTGGGGGAGTATGCTACCAGTATCTAGTGACTGAAGGCCAGAGATGCTGCCAAACAGCCTGCAATACAAGGAGACCCCCACTACTGAGGCTGTCCCTAAACTGGAAGAATCCTGATTTATAGTTTGTGTTATACCGCCATAAATCACTGTAGTCTCTAAAAAATAAATACTCCTGTTATGCAAGTGTTTTTTGAAATCATAAAATAAAGTATACTTTTTAAGTGTTAAAACAGGGGGGCTTCCTATGACAAGAAGTGCACATCAAAAAGCCTTGAATCCTGAGTAGCTCTCCCTACCATAAATTTGTTGTTTACACCTGCCAGATGAAAGTAATTTCAACAAGCCCTCAACAAAGCCAGGTAATTAAAATGTTGGTACAGACATGACCTTGGTTAATTCACCCCGACTTGTAATAGCTAAAATGATGACAAAGGAACCCAGAGATTCTAAGGTCAAAGCTATGGCACATGGGGCTAAAATTTTCATTTTCAGATTATTTTAAGTGAAATGATGGTTTACTGCAACAACATATATTGCCTTTTTGTTTTCATTAGTAAATCCTCTGGGAACTTGAACACAACAAGTACAAGCTAAACCTGATTACTTGGTTTATAGAACAGAGAACATTATCAAAGAGCTAAAGACAATGTCTATTCACTTAGAACTCTGAGCAACCTGCCGACTTTTAATCAAGTTTTAAAGGTACAAGAACAAAATAAAAATTGAGAATGAATGTTTTTACTCCCAACTACTGGAAGGTAAAGAGGCCTGTCGACAATTGTTCAAATAACATCAGAACCAAGATTAGAACTTGTAAGCAGAGAAGCAAACGCATTTTCAGCAAGGCAATTTTTTTCCTAACCGACAAATTCCACCAAACTCAACAAGAAACTGTGATCCAAATCCATTTTTTCTACTAAAATTGCTTTGTTACAGCACAGTTGTAGCAAGACTAAAGAGCTCAAAACACATTTTCTTCTCTAAACAAGCTAAATAAGATGAGATCCAAGCATGTAAGCACACTGAGTTTTCAATTTACTAAATATATGTTAATGCATGCTAATAATAAACTCTTAAATAACAGTACTAAAACTGTTTTCATTTCCCTGATGTTTCTATCTATTATACTATAACTGGAATTCTTCCGATCTTAAGGTTTGGACATTTAGCATACTGAAACCCAAAATGAAATCGACTGATTCAAGTCAGAGAAGTGAGAAGAAAATTGTCATTCTGAAATCAAGATCCAGACCCTATGAAATGGGACTTTTCCCCTATCACCCAGACAACTCTGCCTCCAGCACTTAAAAATGCACTGAGCTGTGATTTAGCATCTGGGGTGGAAGACATCAGCACATTAAGGCCTATGAACAACAATGAAAAGAAGTATGCAGAAAGTTTATTATCCTACCACAGTGAAGGTATGAATTATAATTTTTCTAAACTCCTCTCTCCTTCACTATTGTTCTTCCCCAAAGACAACATTCATGAATTTGACCAGCACAACTTTCAGTGAACTCTATTTTAATAGGAAAAATTCACATCCCAATTTGGTCCATTCTCCTTTGTCTTTGACATTATTCCTTAACTGGGGGAGGGGAAAATGCTTCTTTAAAATACTCTTATTTACAACAGAGTAATCGTGATAAAAGTTCTGCTAATACATTCAAGAAATCCCCATAACAAATACATGCCAAAAAACATGAGGCATATGAGTTCACAAGTCTTCAACTTGTCAAAAAGACCTATCTACACCAAGCAAAAACATTAAAGTAATAATAAAGCAATCATCAGCACAGGTTTGAGTCCATTAACAATCTCCGAAGGGTTGGATGACCTGAAACACTCTGCATTCGTTCAGTGATCTGAATGCCAAGCAACAGCATGTTTGGGGAAAACATATTACCGGAAAAAAGAAGCTTGACAAATAATGGGATTCTTTTTATGTGGAAGCAGACATGGTTCTTTAAACATCAAACTATGAAAATATTTTTTTCACTCAACTTTAAAAAGTCTAGACGGAGCGGAGCATGAGCAATGCCAACCTGCTCTACTGAAAGTTCCCTCATTATCCAGGACAGGGGCTTTCATTTAGTCCTCTGAGCTCCTCTCATGATCCCAGTTCTGGGGGAGCAGCTAAGGTTGTCCAAATGAAAATGACAACTCAAAGAGCACCTAGATTTTCAGGCAAATGAGAGGCGATACAGGCAGATAGATAAGAGCACATGAGTGTGGTCACAACAGATGATGGGCTTGTGGACAGGATGCTAAGGGGTGGTGTTGACGGAGCCAGGATACAAACCCAAGAAGTATGTGTCCAGATGTCATCCAGTTCAACACCATGTGATGCTACTTCCTATAGACTGGCACTGAGGAAGGAAGAAGTGGCTCTCCAAAGGAAAATCAAAATGATGATACCGGAAGGAGGGGTGGATTCTAGGCAGGCAAGATCACCAGAGGTCCATGTAGCCAGAATAATTTATTCACATAGAATATGTAGGGAAGAACCTTCTAGGCAAAGGGGTAACACTTTATAATGAATTGTGCTTTTGCAACAGTAGCCTTGGGGCCACTTTTCACTAACATGCAGGTAGGCTGCCAAGGCCAGAACCTCCAAACTAGCAGAAGACACCCCTGACCATTAACATGGGTCATTAACATTGCATTCCTCCACTGGCTGAGGCTTCTGTCAGAGCAAAGACCAAAGACACTGCTGGACCGTCTAATGATGAATTGCTCAAAGCAGTCAGGAAAAAAAAAACAAAAAAAGAAAGAAAAATATCAGCTCGTGGTTGAAACTGCCTTTGCTTTATCCCTCAATAAACTCCCTTCTCTTTCATCCAAGAACACAATCAACTCCCCAGGTACTCCTGTGTTCCTCTGGAGAGCTGGAAGATACAGTCTTTTCATAAGCTCAGATCATTCAACTGATGCGGATCTTGAAAATATTACAGATTAATCCCAAAGAACACACTGTGTTTTGCCATATTCATGTCAGATTTGTAAGTCAAAGCCTTAAGTTGATATCTGTGACTAACACAGGCAAAAGATGGGATGGAAAATGAATTTCTCAGAAAGAGAAAGATACCAGCTGCTTGGAACTGTAATTAGTAAAGCTTCTAATTAACTGGCACTCTAAAAATAGAAGAAATCAGATACAATACATATCCTCTGACAATAATAAAAATCACAGATCATTTATTAATGTAACAAGGCCTCCACACCCCATTGATTTCCTGCGATTTTTTCAGAATCTGCTTTCAAGCAAAACAAAACATACCGATAAATATTTCCAGTTCTACTTCCATCTCTTCCAACTGATTGAGTCTTCCTTGAAGGCAGGAATTGTGTCTCATGCATCTTCATATCCACCAGAATGTGGTGACAACCACACAAAGGGAAGGAAAAGGGCAAGGGCAAGGGCAAAGTTTGGAGAACAGGTGAGAAGAGCAAGGGAAGCAGTTATCACTGGGCCCACCACACCACCCACAACAGCTTCTCCCTAATCACTCAGCAAACATTCAAGGAGCTGCGCCCCGGTGGACTTGAGTCCCGTGACTGATCGGCAGTGCAGTCTCCTTTGATATTTCTTAGTTGGCCTGCAATGTCACTTTTGATCATTCTATCAATTCACCATCCTTTCATCAGCCAAAGCAGAACAGGCCTACTCTTATCCTCTTATTTTGGCACAGGCTGCCGCATGAGTAAATTCTGTGCTTTTTTTTTTTTCTTGAGGTCATTGCAAAAAAATTTTTCCTTGTTTCTTCTTCCCTGCAGGCTCTTAAGTCAAGGCAGGTTTCAGCAATATCACCAGCCCAGTAAGGGCTCTTGGATAAAAGAGCTGTCTGCCCAAGCTCCTCAATTTATCAGAGCCTTCAGACATGAAAGAGTAAACCAATTCCTAGTCAGCAAAGTTGCACGACAGAAAAAAAGCAAATAAAACCATCAAATGGATTACATACAAGCCTTGAATCCAAAATTAAAGAATATGGAGAAACAAGGTACTTAATCAATTAGAGTGAGCCCAACATTCTCTTTACAGCCAGAAACCAACCAATTAAACAAACAGCAAATAACAAGCATTCAATTCCTGATATTTACATAGCAAATGATACGGTCATTCATTCTAATGTCCCAGTTTAAAGTTTCTGGCTTAATTCTTCAAATGTATTGAATCAGAAACATTAGTTTTTTGTTTTTTGTTTTTTAACTCTGTCAATTCATTCAAGGTCATTTTCTTCCACTTAATCAGACATTAGCTTTGTACCTTCACTAAATTTGTACTTCAGCCAGTTAATACTACTTAAAAAGGGGAGGTGGAACTTGGGTTGTCTATTAATATATCTAAACTATTCTGTCCTGTGTGATATAATGGAATGATACAAACAACATCCATGTCTATTTAAATGCAAAAGCAAAATATTTGCTGCCTTTTTTACCATACTCTACCCCACATGCTATGTAATCCAAAGAGCTACTCAAATAAGAATTGCACAGTTAATGTCATTATGTTCTCCTGATTTATCAACAACTTTCTAGAAACTTATGGGAGAAAGCAAAGTTTTAAGTACAGCCATGACCTGTAAAGAGACCACAGGCACATGAGATGAAAATGTATTTTTGAAAATCTTTCTTGGGATTATATCTAAATACAATTGATAGATAAGATCTCTCACATAAGGCATCTCACCAGATCAGGTGTTTCTTAGATATAAACTGGGCACTTTCAGTATTAAAAATTAGCATTTTCTGTTCAGGAATATTTTAGTTAGTGGGCTTAAATAGTTAGAGGTTATGCCCTGATGGTGGATACGTGAATGGGTGGAGGGGGGACAAACATGAGCTTCTCAAAATCCACATTACTTCCCAGGAGCAGCTTTCACACTGGCAAGATCTGACTTCCATTACAACATTAATTAAATTAAATGTACAAAACTTGAGGACATAATCTGATGATCATTTTTTACATCACTGGATGATCTGGTCTTTTTCATCCATTATAAAAATACTACTTGCAGAAATCTGTTTGCCATTAGGAATTTAATAAGGGACATCTTATGACAAAAACAAACTTGTTCATGATGAAAAATATTGAAAATGGTGCTATGTTAGCCATGCACTAATTAATTAACATATTCATTCATCAATTATTTATTGAATATAATTCAATGAGCAGACCTTACATAAATAAAGTTAAGGAGGCATGGTTTTTCCCCTTATTTCTTTCCTCTGTTTCTCACTTTGAAAAGTATTTATTAAGCATCTTCTATGGCAAAACACTACAGTAAGTGCTACCGTGGAGATGATGGTAGGACACACAGCCCTTACTCTCACTGATTTCTCAAACAGCTGGGGAAAATGCTACATAAACAGTTTCTATAATAGAGGGGATGAGCAAGCCTTACAGAAAGGTGCTGTCAAAACAAAGATCTGTAAGGCAGTGGAGGAAGAAATTTATGTGTTTGAGAATGGAACATTGAACTTGACCAGAAAAAGACAAGAAGGCTTTCATTAGCTAACAGCATTCCATGCAAAGGACTACATTTGCAAGGGCATGGAAATGTGATGTTGCACATGTTCAGGGAGTGATTTTATTGAGTGACATCCTAACCCATGCTTTTTCCACCCAGACTCCCTTTTTGCTCTGGCACCATCCCCTTTTCAGGCCCTGAGATGTGATACAGCCAGTGATCAAGGAGTGTATGGAAACAGAGAACAGAGATGCAAAATTCTTGGTTTTTTGCACCAAAACCACCACCCAGGTGACACACAGGTACTACTATATGACTCATTCAGTCTCCGCAGCAGTGTCCTCTGACCCTACCTTATTTTCCTTCATAGCACTCGCTCCACCTTAAGAGTATTTCTTTGCTTATTATCTGTCTCCTTCCCACACTATCTAGAACACAAGCTCCATGACACTGGTGTACTTGTCTTCCCTGTAGCTTCATTCCATCTATTCATTTGTTCCTTTATCAACTAAAATTAATTGAGCTGCAACTACATGAATGATACTGTACTAGGAATGGGGAGTATAAAGATGAATGAGACAGCATTCCTGCTTTTGAAGACTGTGTCATCCATAAAGGGGGGGTGTTTGTTTATCTTTTCTTCGATTACAATCTACTCCAAAACTTAATGGCTTTATACAAATTATTATTACTATATTTCATGATTCTACTGGTCAAGAATAAGGACAGAGGATAGAAGGAATAAGCTCATTTCTGCTCTATCAAGTCTGGGATCTGAGCTGAAATGGTTTATGCTAGGGTCTGGAACAAGTGAGGACTCACTGTGCAGCTTCTCTGACCATATGGTCTTTCCATGGACATAGCTTGAATTTGTTATAGCAAGGAGGCCTCAGGGTAACTTGGATCTCTAATACCGGCTCAGAGCTCCTGGAGGTCAAAGTAGAACCTGCTAATCCTTTTAAAGGTGAGGCCAGAACTACCCTAGTGTCACTTCCATCACACTTGTCAATGAAATTACAGACAAGTCCAAGGTGGAGGAAAGGGGAAAGAGACCCATCCCTCAATAGGAAGAGTGTCAAAGAACTGACAGCATCTTTCAACCATTACAGTTAGCCAAGCCTATTCCCGAATTACTGGGCCATGAGGTAAAATACAAAACATCAACAGGGAAGCATGCTGTTACCAAAAGTAAGACCTCATTGTCTGACAAACATGATTTTGAGTCCTGATTCCATGGTGTACTAGGTACGTTATACTGGATAAACTGGATTAACCACTCTGAATGTCATTTCCTCATCTGTCAAAAGGGAATAATAATTACACTCAACTTCATAGATCTTTTCTAAGAATTAGATGAGATTTCATTCCCACACACATTTGCAGACACATGCAGACACAGAAGAGTGTGCAGACACACAGAGCACACACCTGGCCCAGACATTGGGGGATGGCAAACACTCAAGGAAGGTTAGTTGCTGTTCTCATTAACAATGGTACAAATAAAGTAAATAGGACCATTTCATGGCTCCATAATTTTATACATCATATATTCAAATACATGCTTTTGAAGTAATCACATCTACAAAGATGACTGAAAAAAATGGAATTCTTTTTGAACAAAAAATCAAACTTAGTTACCATCAGCTCAAAAGGAGAAGTTGAATGTTAAACAGAAAAGAAAACAAGGCAAGGAAATAATTATTAGTCCACATAATGCAGTCCTAGAAGAAATAAAATAGATCTAAGCAGGCAGTAGCATTATAAGCAAATATTATTTCCCATATCTCTTTACTCTGTATTATGCAGAGATTTTGAACCAATTCTCTTAGAGATTTGAAAAAAAAAAAAAAAATGGCACCATGAGATGGCAGTTGTAGGTTTGTGGCCAAAGTGAGCATAAACTCTTTGAACCAAAGAGAAATCTCTTTGGTGAATCAAATAAATGACTTTGAAAAGTCACCTTCACGTTTTACAGAGAATCAGAACATAACATGGATAGAAGTCCTTCACCAAGTGATGACAATGGGTGAAACACAGAGAAGAAATAGCTGGAAAAGGCTCCACCCAATTTCTAAGTGTATCCGTTAGCACAACAAATAAATACACAAGGGATTCAAAGAGTAGTTCAAGTGTTATGTCCTTCATTTTGGAATTTTACTCACTTTAAATAATCTATCATCAAAAATCTAAAGAAAACCACTAAAAAGTGGCTGATTTCAGATTTTTAGACTGAATGGTGTATCTGGGCAAGATTGATGAGCTAGTATATACTCTAATTGTATTTGAAATTATAATAAAATTAACATCACCAAATTCTTATCTTTGTGAAAAATACTCTCATTTCCTCAAGTCACCAAAAGTTATCATCAATACAATTCTTAAGAGAGGTTGCAAAGTTCTAGTTACCACTTCCTGCTGGAGGTGACGCTCAGAATGCCTGTTATATGCACAGGCATTATCTTCCATGGAAGGTCACAGAGCTAATTGCTTTGCCAAATAGAACACTTGTTCCATTCTTCTCAGGTTTATACATGGAAAAAAAAAAACAAAAAAACCTATACAGACCAAAGCGTGTGGGCAAGAGGCCAAGAAACGTGAGGAATCCAAAGAAATGGATAAATTCCTAGAAACATATAACCTCCCAAAACTGAATCAGGAAGAAATAAAAAATTTGAACCAACCAATTACCAGCAATGAAGTCAAATCAGTAATAAAATAACTCCCAACAAACAAAAGTCTAGGACTTTTGGGCTTCACAGGCGAATTCCACCAAACACTGAAAGAAGAGTTAATACCTATTTTTCTCAAACTATTCCAAAAAATAGAAGAGGAGGAAAAGCTTCCAAATTTATTCTATGACACCAGCATTATCCTGATACCAAAACCAGATAAAGAAACTATTAAAAAAGAGGGGTACCTGGATGGCTTAGTGGGTTAAAGCCTCTGCCTTAGGCTCAGGTCATGATCTCAGGGTCCTGGGATGGAGCCCCACATCAGGCTTTCTGCTCAGTGGGAAGCCTGCTTCCCCCCTCTCTATGCCTGCCTCTCTGCCTACTTGTGATCTCTCTCTCTCTGTGTCAAATAAATAAATAAAATCTTAAAAAAAAGAAAAAAGGAACTATAAAGAGATAGAACCACAGGCCAGTATCTCTGATGAACATAGGTACAAAAATCCTCAACAAAATATTAGCACACTGTGGGGCCTAGGCCCAATCAGTTAAATGTCTGACTCTTGATTTCAACCCAGGTCATGATCTCAGGATCATGGGATGGAGCCTGGTGCTGGGCTCCATGCTCAGCACAGGGTCTGCTTGAGATTCTCTCTCCTTCTTCCTCTGTCTCTCCCCCCAGCTTGAACTCTTGAATAAATTAAATAAATAAATA
>CM053607.1:38609427-38663033 GCA_028646535.1 Procyon lotor | reverse complement strand
GACGTGGATGGAAGTGGAGGGTATTATGCTAAGCGAAATAAGTCAGAGAAAGACAAATATCACATGATCTCTCTGATATGAAGAATTTGAGAGGCAAGGTGGGAGTTTGGGGGGGTGGGGGAGAGAAATGAAACAGGAAGGGATGGGAAGGGAGACAAACCATAAGAGACTCCTAGACTCACAAAACGAACTAAGGGTGGCTGGGAGGCGGGGGGGATAGGGATAGGGTGGCTGGGTTGTGGACATTGGGGAGGGTATGTGCTGTTAAGTGCTGTGAAATGTGTAAGCTTGACGATTCACAGACATGTACCCTGGGGCAAATAATGCATTGTATGTTAATAAAAATTTAAAAAAAAAAAGACATCCAAATTAGTAACAAAGAAGTAAAATTTTCACTACTTGCAAATGATGTGATACTATATATATAAAATACTAAAGACTCTACCAAAAAACTACTAGAACTAATAAATGAATTCGTAAGGTTGCATGATACAATAATCAATGTACAGAAATCTGTTGCATTTCTTTACACCAATAATAAAGTCACAGAAAGAGAAATTAAGAAAACAATCCCATTTCCAACTACATCAAAAATAATAAGATATCTAGGAATAAACCCAACCAAAAAGATGAAAGACTTATGTTCTGAAAACTATAAAACACTGATGAAAAAAATTAAAGACCACACAAACAAGGAGGAAGCATTAAGTTGGCCCCACACTCACATACCAACACAGAGCTACCAGGAGAGGGGAAGGGAGGTCAAAATAAAGGCTCTGCACAGCAAAGGAAACAACCAACAAAACTAAAAAGGCAACCTATTGAATGGAAGATGATATTTCCAAATGATTTATCCAATGAAGGGTTAGTATCCAAAACATATAAAGAACTTACACAAATCAATACCTGAAAAACATATAATCCAATTAAAAATGGGTAGAAGACATGAACTTACATTTCTCCAAAGAAGACAGAGGGCCAAAAGACACATGAAAAATGCTCAACATCACTCATCATCAGAAATATGCAAATCAAGACCACAATGAGATATCACCCACACTTGTCAGAATTTTTTATTTTATCAAAAACAGAAACAAGTATTGGTGAGGATGTGGAGAAAAAGGAACCCTCATACACTGGTGGTGGGAATGCAAACTGGTGAAACCTCTGTGGAAAACAGCATGAAGGTTCCTTAAAACATTAAAAAAAATAGAATTACTGTATGATCCATTGGATATTTACCCAAAGAATATGAAAATATTAATTTGAAATGATACATGCACCCCTATGTTTAATGCAGCATTATTTCCATAATAGCCAAATTATAGAAGCAGCCCAAGTATCCATCAACAGATGAATGGATAAAGAAGTGGTGTATATATTCAACAGAATAGTACCAACCATAAAAAAAGAATGAAATCTTGCCATTTGCAACATGGATAAAGCTAAAGAGTATAATGCTGAGGTGGGGTGGAAAGGTTACACATTTATGGAGAACAATTTATAATAAAATTGTTCATTGTTATAGCCTCATTTGGGCAAAATGAAATGGAAGGGAAGGTAATACGTAAAACCATATATGGGCCTTAAAATTTGACCCTTTCATTTTTCTTCAAAATCCACTGAGAAGAAGGCACATATCCCACACCTTTCTACTATAATCATCAAACTACTCAGCCGCAGAGACTGCGTGAAGGCAGCAGGGATCGGCAATTTGTGCATTAGAATTTGGTAACAGCTGCTAAGATTGAAAAATGACCGTGCCAAGTGCTTCATATATATTATCTCACTGAGGCCAAGAGAAGTTAGTACATTTTAAAAATAAAATGATGAAAACATTCTGTCTGAAATAACTAATGTCACGCAGCCATCAAGCAGCATGGATTGGATCACCCAGCTTTAACCATTCCTAAAATACTCTTAAGATACAAAACCTCCTCCTTACGATGCTGTTTTCAAGTGGGCAGGTGAACTTAGGTAAATCACTGCCCTTTACCTCCTTATTTTTTTTTTTAAGATTTTACTTGTTTATTTGACAGAGAGACACAGCGAGAGAGGGAACATAATAAGCAGGGTGAGTGGGAGAGGGAGAAGCAGCTTCCCGCGGAGCGGGGAGCCTGATGCAGGGTTTGATCCCAAGACCCTGGGATCATGACCTGAGCCGAAGGCAGACACTCAACGACTGAGCCACCCAGGCTCCCCTCCTTATGTTCTGTTAACAATGTGAGAATGGCAGCACTGAGATTCCTTGATTAATTTTTGGTAAGAAGCAATTAAGAAATGACTAGGTGATGGTGCTGTGAGGTTACTGCTTTCTTCCGTTTACATCTACTGTATCATCTTCTCTTTCCCTGCACCATTGTAAGAAGGCTTCTATTAATGACTTATGCCTCTTTCCAGGATTCCTGATTCACAGCTTTCTTCTAATATGTTATAAACAGTCTTATTTATAAAAATAAAACTACACACAAAGTCTTAGCAACACCCTCTGGCAATTAACAAACTTGCTGAAGATTAGCTTATAGGCACTAAGTGTAGGAAGAACCTAATTAAGGAAAATGGAGAATTTACAACGAAGAAGGGAAATATAGGACAACATAATTTTTTTTAAAAAAAATACAAGATTTTAGAAACCCAGAAAAGTGAGAAGCTGCCATTAGCCAATTGAAGGGGCAGGACTATGTGCAAAGTAGTAATGTAAAGTCAACAGAAATACAAACTCAAGATCAACACACAAGGCCTTCATGAGCTGACTGTGGTTTTTTATTTATAATATTACCATTTATTCAAAATTGCAGAGGAAATTATTGTTGAGTTTCAAAACATCAGTCCTACTAGAAAGTACCACGCTAATAACAATTGGTTGTGTTTGCTCCAAGTGTGGCATTCCACAAATCATGGACTTTTGGACACAACAGAAACTCACTTCAAGTTAGCTTGAGCCAAACTATGTATGTGGGAGGAGACTGGAGGGGGCAAGATTTAATAGAAGAATATACAGGTCTCCAGGGGAACTAAGTCAAGGGAGGAAATGTGTTTGTGTTTTGCGAGAGACTGGGACAAAGGACTGGGAAGCCACTGAGAATCAAAGTTGCAGGCACACTTTGGGGCCGCATCGTGTCCGAGCTGTAGCACCCCTGGTCGGTGTCCACCTTCTAAATCCCCAGATCAATATTTACAGGCAAAAGAATCAGACTGTCTTGTCTTGAATCAGAAGTCACCTCTTCTGTTTGATTTTGGTCTTGCCCTGGGTAAAAGGAACAAGTCACATAGTTCAACTAAATCAAATCACTTGTCTTAGCTTGGACTATCATAAAAAAATACTATAGACTGAGGGACTTAAACAACAGTAATAGACTTTTCACCGTTCTGGGGCATGGAAGTCTGAGATCAGGGTGGAAACATTGTTGGGTTGTGGCAAGAGCTTTCTTCTTGCCTTGTAGGCAGAGACCTTCTCACTGTGTGCTCACAGGGCCTTTCCTCAGTGTATGTATAGGGATCTCCCTCTCTTCCTCTAAAACCACTAATCCCATCATGAGGCCTCCGCCCTCGTGATCTCCTCAAACCCCAATTGCTTTCAAAAGGGCCTGCCTCCAAATATCATGGCACTGGGGGTTAGGGCTTCAATATATGATTTGGAGTGTGGGGGGGACTCATAACCATTTAATCCATGAGACTTACACATATAAATTTGGGACTTCAAATGTACACACTTGAGAGAGAGGAAGACAACAATTTTAAAATGGAAGGTTCTTCCTGCTGACTGACTCAATGAGCACAATCCCCCAGTGTACGCATGATTTGGAAAATACAAATGTGCTGTTACCTCAGTGTGAGCATCTTGCTGTATAAGTGCTAGTCTAGTATTTAAAGATATGAATTTTTCCTAAAACATACCCCTTGGGCCAATACCAAGTATTTTACTAATCAGAGAAATAGCTACCGGGTGCAAAACTGAGGGGAAAAGTAGCTGTGCCCAAGTCTTTAAGGGGCAATCTGTTATGTTCCAAATGGAAACTTCTTATTTGTTTTTCAAGGTCAATTATGAACCTATGTGTTTTTTAACTCATGTGTAGACTTTCTAACATAATCCTCACATAAGACGTACTATCTTTGTACAAACATCTCTCTTTAATCAAACCTGTTCTCAAGGAGAGAAGTCGATCATTTGAAAACTGGAACAAGTGATGAAGACACAGCTTTCAAGGTGACTACAAAGAATATGGACCCTAGGAAACTGGAAGCTTTTTTGAGAGTTTATGAATTTGGAATCACTTTGGAAAAAAGACTCATATAACAACTGATCAGACATCGTTACAATCAAAGTGTTAGCAGAAGCAGAAGAAGGTAAATGATGTCCTGATCTTCATAATTAATCATTTTTACAGAAGAACAGGCAAGTGATTTGGAGATTTCTATTTTGTTTTTGTTTTACTTTCATACTTACCAAAAAGCTGAATTAATGACAAACATAATTAGACACTTTTACCCATTAATTGGAAGACTTTTTGTGATGCCATGCTAATTTTATTTTATTTATTTTTTTGCCATGCTAATTTTAATAACATTCTATGTGTCAGTTACTTTCCATGATTAAACAGTTGCTTATCTGAACTGGTATTACCGAGCACGCTAGATAGCAATAAGCATCCTTTGAAAACAAGCAACTTTGACTTAGTGGGTCATATTTTGGTTACTAAGAAAAACACTCAAACTAGTTTAAGCAAAAATATGCTATTCTCTGGCTCATGCAATGAAGTGGTTGAAATGGAGGTTCAGTTAGATCGAGAGGTTCAAAAATTATCTTTAGGCATCTTTCTCTCTTTCTTTACCCATCTGTCTTTTCTTCTTTCCTTTACTTTGTCTTCATTTTCAGGCTTCTTTCAAAGAGAAAGAAGACATTTCTCTTAGCAGCCCACAGATTCATGATGATGAAGACAGAGAGGCCTTTCCAATAGCATTTCACGTACCCCAAAAGGATTCCTATGATCTCAGTAGGACCATGCCCAACCTCACTGCCAGAAAAACCATTGTGTCTGGAAGGATGTGCTACCTGAATAGCCAGGTCTGGATGAAGGAATAGGACAGAAATTCCATGTAAAGAAACCTCTCGGTTTCCTTTCTTCCCCTGACCTTTGTCGAAAAAAAAGGGTAGTCACATACTAAACCACATAGACTAAATATGACTATTATAAAATGACAAAGGAATAGTTCTCCCACAGGATTTACGGAATGGAAAAAAAATTGTGCTTGCTATAAGCTTCAAGATAAACTTTCAGAAGTGGCACACTGAAAAAATATTTGCAATACGCCTGACTGACAAATGGCTGATATCCCTAATAAATAAAGAACTTATAAAATAAGAAAGAACAAGACCATCAGCATAGAAAAATGAACAGCGATATGAACAGAGAATTCACAAAAGATAAAATGCAAATGGCTTTTAAACATTTGAAAAGATGTCCAATCTTGCTCATAAGAGATATGTGAATTACTACACTGAGATGCTGTTTCTCACCTATCAAATGGGAAAAAATCCATAAGTTTGAAAAGAGTATTAACAAAGTAATGAGGAAACAGACACTGGCATGTACACACACACATATATATATACAATATATGTACTTACACACATGTGTGTATATTTAAATCCATCTACTAGGGCAAGGAACAAAAAAGAATGAAGGGGACAAAAGTGGGTGTTTTCTAGATTTGACTTTTGAATCACATGAATGTTTTACAATTTTTTAAATTATAAAACATAATCGTGAAATAGAAAGTTATTTTGAGGGCGCCTGGGTGGCTCAGTGGGTTAAAGCCTCTGCCTTCAGGTCAGGTCATGATCTCAGCGTCCTGGGATCGAGCCCCGCCTCGGGCTCACTGCTCAGCAGGGAGGCTGCTTCCCCTTCTCTCTCTCTGCCTGCCTCTCTGCCTACTTGTGATCTCTCTCCTTCTGTCAAATAAATAAATAAAATATTTTTTTTTAAAAAGAAGAAAGTTATTTTGATTCTAAAGTTTAATGAAAAGGCAAAAGAGCCAGAATATCTAACACAATACTGAAGAACAACAAAGTTGGAAGACTAACACTACCCAGTGTTAAGACTTACTATTAAGCTATCATCAAGACAGTACAGTATTGACACACAGATCAATCAAACATAATAGAAAGCCCAGAAACAGACCCACACAAATAGAGCCAACTGATATTTGACAAAAGAGCAAAAGAAAAAGGTAGTCTTTTCAAAAAAAGATGCTAGAACAACTGGACACGCGTACACAAAAATCTGAATCTATACTCAGCCCTTCCACCTTTTACAAAAAATTAACTCAAAATGGATCACAAACCTAAATATGAAAGGCAGTATTATAAAACTTTCAGAAGAAACAAAAAATCCGATGTGACCTTAGGTTTGGCAATGAGTTTTTAGATACAACACCAAAAGTATAATCCATGAAAGAAAAGACTGATAACGAAGACTTTATTACAGTTAAAATTTCTACTCTGTGCAAGACATTGTTTAAAAAAAAAATCAAAAGACAGTCCACAAGCTTGGAGAAAATATTTGCCAAACTATCTATGTGATAAAAAAAAAAAAAAAAAGGTGGCAAAGGTTGAAGAGTTGAAGCACAGGGGATTTTTACAGTAGTGAAACTATTTTGTATGACATTGTGATGGTGGGTAGATGCTATCCATTTATCAAAACTCACAGAACTTTATAGCATAGAGTGAACCTTAATGTACGTAAATTTTCAAAAATCATTTAGGAAGTTGGGGGGATCCTAGGAAACAATGCATTCTGTGACAAGAGAATCTAACTGTATTACAAATATATGAGACCTCACTAAAGGGAACTCAGGGGAAAGATGTTGTCCATAAGACTAATTGTCAAAGGAACTGCACATAAAGGACTGTACTCTAGTTGATAAAGTTGTTTCCCAAGAGACTGTGGGTTTAATTCTGATACAGCTATACATGTATACTGAACAGAACAATTAGTTAAGTGGATGGTGGATGTTAGAAGATAAGTTTCTCACTGTTAGAGTGAGATAAGCAAGGAGGGAGGATTAGAATGATCCAAGTGAGAACAGAATTGGAGATCCCCATATAAACTCATGTTTAGATTAATATAGGTACTGATGGTTACATGAAGAAATATTCAGTTACATGTATATACATAAGTTAGGTACATACACACACACACATATTTATAAATAACATATAATATATAATAGTATATATAATATATATGTATATGTATGTACCTAACTTGTGTTTATACATGTAACTGAGTGTATATATATATATATATATATATATATATTTTTTTTTTTTTTTTTTTTTTGCTCCATTAGCTGAGAGATCTAGAAGAAACACTACCGGAGTAGCAATGAGCACACTTGGCACCCAGATGGTGGTTTTTAATACCACTCTCCAATAAAAGAAACCAGAACTCTTGGGAGAAATTGTAGACTCCAGAACTGCGGCAGGAAATACATGAGCCTAAAGAACTGTGTAATAAGGAAGGGCTAAGACAACAAAAACTTGATGGAGGTGTGTCAAAGGGACATAGGAGCCAACTGAAATAACTCCCAGTAGCCAAAGCTAGAAAATTTTGAGCAAAAAAATATATAATAGTATTGGAGTGTAATCCTAAGTATAAATGTTCATGAATCTATACTGATATAAAAAAATTAACTGAAAAATTAGTAATTGGGAGAGAAGAGAAAATAATGAATCCATCACATGTCAACATAAATAGCATATTCTTATGAAAAATAGCATATAGTGAATCATGGAATACTACATCCACTACATCAAAAACGAATTCTCTTTCTCTGTCAAATAAATAAATAAAATCTTTAAAAAAAAAAAAAAAACAAAACTAATGATGTGCTGTACGGTGACTAACATAACCCAATTACAAAAATAGCTATTTTTTAAAAACAAAAACAACTGAATGAGAAGACTGGATTGTTTTACAATTTTGCAAGTCTCCTTAACATTTGGCTCTATGGAAAAGAGCTTGATTCTCGAACCTGCTTCTGCATCCAATCTGTTGTGATACGTCCTGTCAAACAGATTCTGGAAAACTCCGCTGGCCACTTGTGAGGGAATGAGAATTTAAAAGGCAACTTACATCTTAGTACTACTGTAAAAATGGTCTAGATCCCATGTGTCCCTTGAAAATGTCTCAGAGACACCGTGCCATGTGTCCCCAGACCACACTTGGAGAACTGCAGCTCTAGAACTAATTACCAATTTACAAGATAAACAGAGGAACATATTAAATGACACCGTAGAGAAAGTGTCAGCAAAGTACAGAATATAGGCAACTACAGGATGAAACAGTGATGGATAAAATGATGCAACACTTAGGACTTTCTTCAAAATAATCCAGTGCAATGGGGGAGAGAAGGTGAGGAGGAGCCAAGGTTGGGTCATGAGGTCACAAAGCTCACTCAACTATTTTCCTTAATTTTGTATGTTTCAATTTTCTCATAATAAAAAAAGAAAAAGAAAGAAACAAGATAATGTGTCCAGGTATGTCCACTGGAACTTGATGCTCAGGGGGCCAGATGCCTTTTTGAAGTCTCCAAACGCAATTCTGAATGAGAGCAGTTCAACAACCCACAAAACAGCCACTAACTCAGAAATAACCATTTGAGGAGATGTCAGAGAGTTTTTGCCAATTTCTGCATATGGAAAGCAGGCTGAATTATGTTCAATAAACTTTTTTTCTGATTGTTTTTATGACAATAGGCGCTCTAAGCATTTCTGCTCTGTGCTACAGTCTGAGAGGTGGGACCTGTGTGGGGCCTTGTGAATGTGGGTGCCTGGGGAGAAGCAAGGCTATGAATGCCATGACGAGGTCTCTCCTTGTGTAAATTTTGGGAAGCATTGGTTATCAGAACATTTTCTGATGCCCCTGCCAAATCAAAAATTATGAATTTAAAAATTTTATATGATGAAAACTACCACAATTTTTCAACCAAGTGACAGACTAGAAAACAGTATTAAAACATGTGTAATAAACAGTTAATGTTCACCCTATAGAAGGCATTTATCATGTTCCACATTAAGTGCCATGGACTGAACTGTGTCTCCCCAAATCCATATATTAAAGGCCTAATACACAATGTGACTGTATTTGGAGATAGGGTCTATAAGGAGGTAATGAAAATTATACGAGGTCATAAGGGTGGGGTAGATCCAGTAGACTGAGTGTCCTTACAAGAAGAGACACCAGAGAGCTGCTCCCTCTCTATGTGCACACAAGAAAGGCTAAGTGACAGTGTGCGAGCCAGGAAGAGGGTGCTCGCCAGAAAAAGCAACCCTTTTACACTGTTGACGCAAATGCAAGCTGGTATAGCCACTCTGGAAAACAGTATGGAGGTTCCTCAAAAAGTTAAAAATAGAAGAAAAAAAAGTTAAAAATAGAGCTACTCTATGACCTAGCAATTACACTACTGGGTATTTGCCCCAAAGATACAGATGTAGTGAAAAGAAGGGATATATGCACCCCAATGATCACAGCAGCAATGTCCACAGTAGCCAAACTGTGGAAGGAGCCAAGATGCCCTTCGAGAGATGAATGGATAAATATGCAGTCCATATATACAATGGAATTACTATTCAGCCATCAGAAAGGATGAATACTTACCATTTGCATTGACATGGACAGAACTGAAGGGGATTATGCTAAGTGAAATAAGTCAAACAGAAAAAGACAATTATCAGGTGTTGGCGAGGATGCAGAGAAAGGGGAACCCTCCTACACTGTCGGTGGGAATGGAAGCTGGTGCAGCCACTCTGGAGAACAGTATGGAGGTTCCTCAAAAAGTTGAAAATAGAGCTACCCTATGACCCAGCAACCACACTACAGGGTATTTACCCTAAAGATACAAATGCAGTGATCCGAAGGGGTACATGCACCCAAATGTTTATAGCAGCAATGTCCACAATAAACAAACTATGGAAAGATACTAGATGTCCATCAACCGATGAATGGATAAAGAAGATGTGGTGTGTGTGTGTGTGTATGTGTGTGTGTACTATGCAACCATCAAAAAAGTGAAATCTTGCCACTTGCAATAACATGGATGGAACTAGAGGGTATTATACTAAGCGAAATAAGTCAATCAGAGAAAGACAATTATCACATGATCTCTCTGATATGAAGAATTTGAGAGGCAGGGTGAGGGGTTCGTGGGGGGAAGGGAGGAAAAACTGAAACAAGATGGGACTGGGGAAGGAGACAAACATAAGAGACTCTTAATCTCAGGAAACAAACTGAGGGTTGCTAGAGAGGAGGGATGAGGTGGCTGGGTGATGGACACTGGGGAGGGTATGTGCTGTGAATTGTGTAAGACTAAAGACTCACAGACCTGTACCCCTGAAACAAATAACACATTATATGTTAATAAAAAGAAAAACAAATAAAAAAGAAAAAGACAATTATCATATGGTTTCATTTATATGTGGAACATAGGAACAGCACGGAGGACGTAAGGAGAAGGAAGGGAAAAATGAAGGGAGGGAAATCAGAGGATGAACAAACCATGAGAGACTATGGGCTCCAGATAACAGAGAGCTTCAGAGGGGCGGTGAGTGGGGGAATGGGATAGCCCAGTGATGGGTATTAAGGAGGGCATATGTTCTAATGAGCAGTGGGTGTTATATACAGACAACAGAACTCTACATCAAAAACTAAAGATGTACTATATGATTACTAACATAATAAAATAAAAAGAGAAAAAAAAAATCAAACCCTGCTGTGCCTCAGTCTGGGCTTCCCACCTCGAGGACTGTAAGAGGTAAATTCCTGTGGTTTGAACCACAGGAAATAGAGGATTTTGTACAGCCATCTGGGCAGGCTAATACGCTAAGAAATACTATATTGTAATTGAAGTACATTCGTAACATATCACTAAAGAAAAAAAAAGCACTTCACAGACAATATGCTAAGTACGATCCCACATATGTAAAGAGCCAACAGAAATAAAACAATAAAAACACTATATATGTGTGCATATGTATCTTACATGGGTCTGGATGATTCTGTGAGCAATGTGTACACTTTCCCCCCAAACTCCTTTTTGTGCCATAACCCCACTTTAGAGTACTCCATTGCTATAAAGGTAAAGATATCACTGTAGAACTACAGGCAGAAAAAGACATCTAATTCCTAACATTTCAGTTTTTTAAAGCTCAGATCCATGTGTACAACACCTGCAAAACCATTTTTTGTTTGTATTCTTTCCCAGAAGATGTGGGTGGGCAGGACACCTCTCCCTGGGTAGAAGAACAAGGAAGGAAAACAAGAATATGACAAACCAGGCATAACTCCAAGGACCCTGTACTCTGCTCTCTCACCCAAAGTTAACTTCAAGGGTACGGTCAAAATCCAACCCTCTGATAAATACAGGCTTTAAGAGCAGAGACACCTGCTGCCAGCCCTCTCTCTGTACTGGGGTGAGCACTTCCAAAGGAGGTTCTCACTCCATCAAGGAGAAGGGGAGCTTGAAGAGGGATGGCCATATGGGGAGGGGGGGTGTGAAAGGGAAATTTAGCCCCACCTAGTTACCCATATCTTAAAGAATTGTTCATCAGCACAGAAGGAAGAAAGTCTATATACCTGAAAGGCTCTTGTATACACCAGCAGATAGTGACATCAACAGTCCAGCCAAGAACCAAATGGGACTGCCAGCACTTTACTAGGTGCCCAGGGAGCCAGGAACCAGGGAAGATGATCCATGCCCTAGAAAAGTCTAGGGTGAACATACCCCATGGTGGCCAGCTGTTTTTTTCACTCTGGAAACCATGACTCTCCTTCAAATCTCAGCATTTATATAAGCCACAGGGAAGCTGAACTATCAGGACTTAAACTTGGAAGAAGAGTTTTGCTAGGGTTGACTATAATAATGTTTCTGTCATTAGAGAAAATGGGAGGGGTGTATGTGTGGGTGGGTGTGTGTACACACACGCGTGTATAAACAGTCCTAAATGACTAGAAACCGTGTTTCTCTGGGGGTCAGAGAAGGATGTGGAGAACACATGAAAGAAAAGAATCTCACTTTTCACCCCAATTGCACTTCTCTAAATTGTTCCTGTTTTCCACATTGAGCACACATTACTTTTGTGGTAAATGTTTTTGGTTTGTAATAAACAACAATGAAAGCCAAAGGTTCTTCCAAGCACTTCCAGGGACGACTGGTGGGGCTTCTGCCATCGTGCATTTACCACGAGACGCTAGGGCTTCAATGAACAGATGGTATCAGGGAAGAGTAACAGGGAGGCCCAGGTGCCTTGTCATGTCACAAAGAATAAAAGGTGAAACTGCAAAAAGAAACATTAAAGAATTGTCAAAAGTACCTGGCAAGAGCTATGAAGGGTGTAAAGCATGTCACCGCACTGCCTTTTCTGCCACCACCCAAAGACAACTGTTTCATGAAAAACCATATTAATATAGAAATAATAAGAAAGCATATTGATAAGTACAACCGCAGAGTACCACTATATGGCAAAGTCGACGAAGACCCTTGCCTAAATTCGAGTACCACCTCTACACCCACCACAAAATCAGTCCTGGTTCAATCACTATTTTCAGCAACCCATGTAGACAACTACATTTCTAAAAATTCCACAGAGCTGACTTGATTTTGTCACTCTCATTTCCATGTATGTCTATGGTACAGTCCTTAGAAACACGCATCTCCAATCAGCAAATGTTTACTGGGCACCTGTGAGGTCCAGTCCTCGTGCCAGAGGTACAGTGATGAGTAAGACCCAGATCCTACCTTGGGGTATCTACAGTCTTAGAGGAGAGACAGATATGTTAACTGCTAATAATGATATAAGGCAAGATAAAGCAAGTGCCACTAATGACTACAAGAAAGTAGCTGGGGGCGTACATGGGATGCAGTATTTAATCCTCCGTGGGTGTTCGGGCTGGCTGTCCAAGACCAGCGAGGCAGGAGCAGGCAGGGAAGGGGCAAAGGCAGTCAAGGCTTAGAGAACAGCATGAACAAAAGTGAGGAACCATGAAAGGAAACTGAGGTCCTTCGCCAAGTCTCTAAGAAAAGGCCTTCACTAGACTATTCACTAAGACTATTAATCATGTACATTTCCATATTCACTTTCCTCCTGTAGGCAGAGACCAAGTAGGCAGACCTGGCCTAAAATTATTAGAAAGAGAAAGGAGAGTAAAAATGTGCTCAGCAAATGTGGGTTCCTTGAGAGGGAGAGGTACTCATACATTGAGCAGAGGCCAACGTGGGAGGCTCTCACACACGGCTCCAGGAGCCTAACGGTGGTTTCCCAGTTCACCTGAAATGTGCTGCAACATAGCACGTAACAAGACTGGAGCTTGCAAAATGAGCAGGTAGACATTTTCCCCTTAGTTTAAAAATTCTTCAAAATTGGACTCCAGCTGAACATAAATCATAATTTCAAGTAGCCAGCTGTGATGCATTTAGACCAATTCTTTTGATGTCTTCATCTGTGGGGGGTCCATCATAGCTTGTGGAGTAGCAGTGCCCTCTATTGGAAAGGAGGTCTCTTGAATGCCCATGACTACTAGGAAAACCTTTCCATTTGCAAATAAAAGGGTAGGGGCTCTCTCTGATTCATTCAACCATTCACCAGTGAGTTTTTCTTACCCACTGTATCTAATATTATAAATACAAAATCTGGGGGTTTTTCTACAGAAATAAGTTTTACATGATGGTTATTTCTTTATATTAACTATTAAATTTTAGTTCCTTACCTTCTAACTTTCTTAAAAATTAATATAATACATGATCATTGACAATACTCCATGAGATGTACATAGGATTCCTCAAAGTACATAAAAAAGAAAAGTAGGTGCTGTAAAGCATAAAAAAGTCATTGAAATTTTCAAAGCTCATCAAAATGATGTCTTTTTTTAAAACTCTAGTTCTATAGACACACAAAAAATTAGTGACTACTTTGTTCCATTCACCTATTCAACAACATTTTTCACAAGTCTATTTTGTCCTCGACACATGATTTACAAAAAAATAGGGCATTATCATGGATCTCGCATAATGGGAAAAGAATTAGTGAACCAATACTTGGGAAACAATGTGACAGGGACTACAGTAGAGGTACACATGATAAAAATGTAGAGTCCCTAACTCAATCCTCTAGGCAGATGTTCATATACAGAAAAAGGTGGGAATGCTTGGGTTGTATCCTGAAGACTAGCTAGGAATCAAACATGCAGAAGACCAGAGAAAACGGTTTCCCAGAAATACCTGAGAGGAGGAACAAAGGCATAGAGACGTAAAAGAGACCAAGGTCTTAAAGGACCACCAAGTTCATAAATATTACAGAGGTAAAGGGTGCTACCATACAGGGAATGCTGAGAGGTAAAGCTGCAGGTGGGGGTGGGGGGTGACCATGAATCACAGGAGTTGAAAGGATATCATAGGTCATCTAGGTTTAGATTCCAGAACGTTTTCAGTAACCTGACACCGACTCCCCTGTATGGCTGCGCCGGCTCTCATTTTGCACCTCGTGGTCTCTCAGTATAAGAGTAATCCCCCTCTCATTCGTGGAACTAAAATCAGTTCAACTCTTTTGGGGATGAAACCTGAAGTACGTAAGAACTAAGTACTGCATTTTCACCAATAAATATAATTAGCACTAAGCTGAGGTGGAGTGAGACTATCCAGGGTTAATATGGTCCCTTTGCAGCATCTGGGAGCCATAATAAATAACCAAGTCTCTGAATTTATCCTGACTCTAAAGAAGAAACTTCCAACAGCAGGGCCCTTCATGGCTTTTGTAAATGCCACAAGACTTCTGAGTGCAAGTGAAAAGGAACAGCTCTCTCTAATCCCTAAGATCGTTGCCTAAAGCTCCTTGTGTTCCTCCCTGGAGAACCTCCATTCTCCTCATCAGGCAGAGCACTGCTGATACCCACTCTCCCTACAGACTCCGTGGAAGCAATTACTAAGTGCGGTCATGATTCTACTGATCAGGCGATCAGTAGAATCAACCATGTTAATTTCAGCTGAGCAATCAGGGTGGGGAGAGCTGTGGTACTTGCCAAATAGAGAAATCGGAGCTCCTTGGAGAAAGCAATTCAATTTGCAAGCTCTAATTGTAAGCTGAAATTAAAAATAATGGAAGGTACAAAGCAATTGTATACAAAAGTCCAGGTAAGGTTAGTGAAAAAAAAGAAAGCATCCTTCAAAAACCAACTGCACCTCTCAACCTGCTTTCTCCTATGAATCTGACAATAGTTTCCACATTTGCCACTATTTAATCAGCAAGGGGTTAGTTAAAGCAGGCAATGCAATTAAACTTGGGAGTGAAACAGAGGCAGAATTCCCTCTTTCATATTGTGTACAGGGTACAAGAAGAAATGAACTAGGAGGGGGAAGGAAGGGGAAAAGGACAGGTACAGACATCCCGAAGAGGCAGTCAGTAGGAACAAAAATCGAAGCCAGGAGAGCAGGTGAAGGCATAAGAGTCTTTACAGGAGCACAAGAGGCCGTTCATCTCGGTGGCTTAAAAGCTAAAGAGCCAGGCTTGCGACTTAGACCTGGAGTCAAATACTAGCTCTACCTTTTTGAGCTGACTGACCTCAGGCCAATTATTTAAGCACCAAAAGGTTCCATTTCCCCCATGTGCACAATGGAATAGGCTTATTAAAAAGACTAAATCAGACACAGTGAACGTATGGCCTTCAAAGAATGTCTCAAACATAATGAGCATTCAGCGAGTTTAAGCTTGAATAAAGAATGCCTGGCATACGCCAAATAAGCAATAATTGTTTGCAGGGTAAAGTCATAAAGGAACAAGAAGAAAACTTGAATTCTTTTGTGTTTGAAAAACAGAGTGGCCAATAACACCATGGGAAGATGGTAGAGTGAAGTAATGACAAGGCCCTAAAGGGGGTCACAGTACTTCCCCACCTTCATAAGAATTACCATTAGAATGGACCCATTTGCTTTTACTTATTTTTTTAAGTAAGCCCCATGCCCACCATGAAGCTCTACATGGGGTCAAACTCACGACCCTGAGATCAAGACCTGTGTTGAAATCAAGAGTCGGGATACTTAACCGACTGAGCCACTCAGGGAGCCCACCGAATGACCCCATTTTAATTTTATACCAAAGATGTCTGAATTTGTTGATGAATTATACTGTGTTTCTTTCTTAATCGTAAGTTTTTTAGAGTGGGAGAAGTCTTCAAAAACTGAATTATCAGTGTAGTTTTATAGTATATCAATAATACTTCAATAAAGCTATTTAATAAAGCAAGATTCTTTTTTTTTAAAATCCATGACAGACTTGGGCCCAGAGAAGTATAATCATTTTGATCAAAGTCTTATCATTAGAATAGCTGGGGACACTGGTTAAGTCCATTGACTCTAGTTATAGACTGAATTGGGGCCACACTTCCCCCCCAAATTCATCCATTGAAGCCCTAATCCCCAGTGTGACTGTATTTGGAAACCAGGCCCTTAAGAAGGTAATTTAGATTAAATGAGGTCATAACAGTGGAGCCCTAATCTAATAAGGCTGATGTCCTTATGGAAAGAGGAAGACACACGTAGAGTACACACGCACAGAGGAAAGGCCACGTGAGGACATAGTGAAAAGGTGGCCATCTGCAAATCAAAGAGAGAGAGAAATGCCACCAGCACCTTGATCCTGGTTTCTCCAGAACTATAAGAAAATAAATCTTTTGTTTCAGTGACCCACTCTGTGCTATTGTGTGTTAGGACAGCCCTGGAAGGCTAATACATTACAATTCCCTGGTAGACAAAAGTGGGTCTAAATACAATCTCAACCACTTGCTAATGGAGTGACTCGGGGCAAAGTACAAAAACACTTTGGGCCTCCATTCCCTCGTTGATGAATAGAGATGACGTCACTGCCGAGTACACATCATTATTTTGGCTATATGGAGAATTAAAAGAGAGGATGCATTTAAAGATCTTAGCAAGATGTCAGGCGTGTAGGAAGAAGCTCTTGATAAGTATTAACTTTAATGATGATTTTCATGACTCTGAATCACTAACACAACTTAGGATTCCATTCCAGGGCTTTGCTCACTCAATCCTCTAATACTTTTGTGTGAAATTTTACCCCTAAGATTATGTGTCACCCACATTTTTTTTCCTAAACCAAGAAATTTTTTTTTTTAAAGGAAGATGATGATAAATGACAAAGTAGAGAAATTACTAGCTTGGTTTTTAAATCCTCCATTCAATTTCCTCCAAAGTGGACTCCCAAACAGGTTATGAGTCAGTTTACCAAAACCAGGTACCTTTAATTCACCTGTTAACAGTCTCCTTTGAGGCCCAAGAAGGTGTGTATTCCCCCTGCGTACTTCTTATTTGTTATTCCCTGGAAATACATGCACCCATAACTCTCTGAAAAGGAGTTCAATGTGTCTGAGGGGAACTCCCTTGTAAAAGCTTTGGGATGAGAAAAGTCCGGTGCAATTTAGGGGAATCAAACATCAGCTATTTAGAAGACATTAGGGAGAATAGTGTCTATAGCAAGCTTCAGAAAAAAAAGAAAATTCTTGTAAAAGTCCATGTATTTTCAAAAACTTGGCCCCCTACCCGTTTGCTAGGCTACAGGCTCAGAGGGCCATGAATGCCAAATGAATCCATAGCATTACCTAAATGTTTATTGCCAGCTAAGGGAAGGACGTGGTTCACCCACCCCCAGTACCAGGGGATTTTCATCTTCTTTGAACATTTCAGAGATTTCCTTCACCACTAAAATACTTAGAAAAGAGGAGAGTGAGAAATGACTTGATCATTCCCTTCAAGTGGCATTTCAAAAATGGTGGCCAGGTCTTCCAGCTTTCCACTGGGGACAGAACTAAAGGAAAAAAAAAAAAATCAAAAAACCACTGTGTACCAACTCACTTCCTGCTAGAGAGAGTTCTTTTACACCAGAAGAGCCAGGGGTGAGGTGGGGAAAGGAGGGATTGTTCATCAGACTCATTTAGTTGAGAGGTGACATCAAAACCTTTTCTACATGCATCTATCCTAGACATTTTCTTTTTCTTTTTTTTTTTTTTTTTAAGATTTTATGTACTTATTTGAGGGGGGAGCGAAGCAAAGGGGAGGGAAATGAAGAGAAAGAGTCTCAAGCAGATTCAACGCAAAGCACAGAGCCCACAGGGGGCTCGATTTCACAACCCTGAGATCATGACCTGGGCCAAAACCAAAAGTCAGATGCTCAACTGACTGAGCCACCCAGGCACCCCCGTACCATGGACACTGTCTTGTAGAAAACTCAAAAATTTCCTTACAGAGATATTGCTTTAGTTCAGAAACATACATGTCAAGCAGTTCCGTTCCCATTCAGTTGCTCGTTCCATCTGTGTAACCGATGAGACAGAACGTGAAGGGTAACAGAAAACATGAGTGTTGAGTCAAACCACTCTGAGTTTGAATTTCAGATTCATCTCCACCTGCTAACTTCACTCTTCTCATCTAAATGAGGATAATAACACACCCCTTGCAAAATTACTGTACGTAAGATGTCCGACAAGTAATGGAACCCAATATCTAGGAAGCTAGACCTTGCTATTACTGTTGTTTTCATGACCACAGTGTATAGAAATAGGCGCAGTGAAATGAAGCAGCCTTCATGAGGTTGCACCATCAGTAAAATGATGAATCCAGGGGTGCCTGGGTGGCTCAGATGGTTGGGCACCTGCCTTCGGTGCAGGTGGTGATCGGTGCAGGTCCTGGGATCAAGGCCCGTGTCGGGTTCCCAGCTCAGCGGGGAGTCTGCTTCTCCCTTCAGTCTCTCCCTCTGTTTGTGCTCTCTCTGTCTTTCTCTCTCAAATGAATAAATTAAATCTTTAAAAATAAAAATTAAAAATAAAATAAATTAAAATAAAAATTAAAAATTAAAGTGATGAGAGACGCCTGGGTGGCTCAGTCGTTGGGCATCTGCCTTTGGCTCAGGTCATGATCCCGGGGTTCTGGGATCAAGCCCCGCATCGGGCTCCCTGCTCCACGGGAAGCCTGCTTCTCCCACTACCATTCCCTCTGCTTGTGTTCCCTCTCTCACTATGTTTCTCTGCCAAATAAATAAAATCTTTAAAAAAAAAAAATTAAAGTGATGAATCCAGATATGGCAGAGGCTGCTAAGTGTCTATTACTCATTAACCAGTCTCTCTCTCTTTCTCTCTCTCTCTCAGTAACACGTTACTAAGGATTATCCAGAGAGGCCTTCTGCACAACTAAAAGATCATCTCATATTATCCAGGCTCTTTTTTAGCTACAGAGAGGCAGTAAGATGCAAACACGAGATTTTAGACACAGGAAGTCTCCTTAAGAGGAGAGATAGTTGGCACAGTACCTGTCTGGACTGAGACACGATGGCTGAAGGCCCCAAGCAGGCACGGCAGAACAGGAGGTTGCTCTGAGAATGAACCTCATGTACTAGGGATGGTGAAGTTCCCAGACACACGACTCTGGGTCGCTGATAACCTTGAAGATGCCACACAACCCAGTGTGCCCACACTGGAATGCATTTTTTTAACTTAAATTCAATTAGCCAAGGTATAGTACATCATTAGTTTTTGATATAATGTTTATTAGAATGCATTTTATGTGAAAGAATAATCTCTAAGTGTTTAAAATGTTATTTCTGGCTTCCGTTATTAGCAGCTAAATACAATTCCTAGCCAGTATATATTAGGTCTTTCTGACTCTAAAGCCAAGGAAAGCGTGAGGGTAACCTACTAACCCTGCATCTTGGAAATCAATTTTAGGCAAACGGGGGTGGTTAGCTACCTGAAAAACATGTTTTCTCCCCAAAGAGTGTATCAAAACATATTTTGAAATTTCCTCTTACACTTTTTCTCAATGAACAGGAAAATAAATTTCTTGGTTGAGTCCAAATCAAGAGATACTGTCTGAGCATCTGTATGCAAAAATAGTACAGGGGAAACAGACAAGGTCCAGGTCCTGCCCTGACACTCCTACAGTCTGATTATGATCATTCATTCATTCGTGGATCCCTGTGGTCTAGTTGTATTCATGCATTCATTCAGCTAGTCAGCATAGTTTCTTAAGAACACCTTCTAAGGGGGCACCTGGGTGGCTCAGTGGGTTAAAGCCTCTGCATTCAGCTCAGGTCATGATCTTAGGGTCCTGGGATCAAGCCCCGCATCGGACTTTCAACTCAGCAGGAAGCCTGCTTTCTCCCCTCTCTCTGCCTGCCTCTCTGCCTACTTGTGATCTCTCTCTCTGTCAAATAAATAAATAAAATATTAAAAAAAAACAAGAATGCCTTCTAAACACTGGTCATGGCAACAGCAAGACATAAACATCATTCTCACTCTCACGGAGTCTGCACTGTGGTTGAGGGAGAGAGAGATAATAAGTGAATAAATGAACAACAAAACTTCATTTAGGGTTCTTCAGATAAACTTCCTGACACCGAGGACAAAGGAAGATCTATCTGAACAGGTGATATGTAGACTGAGAGCTACATGCCAAGAAGGACCCAGTCATTCAGACAGAGTACAGCAAACGTAAAGACAAGAGCCAGAAGGAAATCCAGCTGGTTAGAATCAGAAAGAAAGCCAAAGAGTAGAGGAATATATGGAGTGAGGTTGGGAATAGAAAGAGAGAAGTCAGAGAGATAGAAGGGTCAGATTCTGTCTGCAAATTTAGATTTTATTGCAACTGCAATAAGAAAAATAGGAAGCCATTAGAAGATTCTAAAGCAGAGAATAAGATTTATGTTAATAAAAGATCACTCCAACTGCCGGGTGGAAAATGAATAATGAGGGCTTAAAGAGTAGTACTGGGGAATCCGTCCAGTTGGCATCCCAATGCCGTAGTCCAGTGGAGAAACAAAGATGGTGGGCATGGTGGGGCAGCACCCACCCTGGAAAGTGACAGGCAGATCTGCAGTACATTTTAGAGCTAGAGTCTCTTGACTGGCTCATGGAAGACACTTTAGACCAGCAGCAGGATTCACCTTTTCAGTGGAGCTTCCTTTATTCTTTTTTTTTTTTTTTTTTTAAATATGGTTGATGTATAATGCTCCATTAGTTTCAGGTCTATGACAGTGATTCAACTTCTCTCTTTGTGAAGCTGTCTTACCACAAGTGTAGCTACCATCTGTCACCCTACAACGTTATTACAATATCACTGACTACATTCCCTAGGCTGTACCTCTCAGCCCTACGATTTATTCATAGGGAGCCTGTACCTCCACTCTCCTTCCCCCATTCTGCCCATCTCCTGCCCCCCTTTTGGTAACCACCAGTTTGTTCTCTGTATTTATAGATCTGTTCACTGGAGCTGCCTTCAACATTCACTGTTACTTAAAAAAATCAAGTGTTTGAGCAATAATTTACTTGCTTTCCTTGATCCAATAAGACCCCCTCCCAAAATCGATGTGCAAAATGATCTCCACTGTATGAACAGCCAATGCCTTGCACCTCTCTGCATGTTTCTAGCAACTTTAACATTCTCCTGCTTTTTCTATCATTTTACCTTAAAATCCTAGCACCCTATGTTAATGAAGAACTAGGAGCACACCATCTAAATCAAAGACTCCTCAGGCCAACCAGATGTTTCACAATCTAATGTTAATTCTGAATAAATTCGAAAACACCACCAAGTTAGTGTAGCGCAGGGTGCCATTTACCCTCTGAGCACATGCTCTTGTCTTCCCTCTATTTTTATGTCTGGAACAACTAGTTCACAGGAGCAAAGAGATGAAGTCACTGTTCAGGAAACTCCCTTTGCTGCTTAGCTGCCAATACATTTTACAAGTTCCCTAAGACTAGAGGGGTTTGGCTTTTCTTTCTCTGCTCCTTCTTACCTTCCTTCCCCTCCCATGTCTTCTCCTTCTTCACAAAAGTGCATTCATCATCATGAGTGGCTGGGAATGGAATCCTAGGGATCACAGGATGTCATGGTACAACTGGAATCAAACTCTGACACAGGCTCTTGTTGATGAAATACTCATTTGGTAGAGAGAGGGAGAGAGAGAGAGAGAGAGAGAGAAACAGAGGGAGGGGGGGGAGGGAGGGAAGGAGGAAAAGAGTTCAGCACTATGCCTAGTACATTATCAATGCTAAAGAAATAGAGGCAGACATTATCTTTATTTTCCCAGAAATGTCTTTTTTTTATTGTTATGTTAGTGACCATACAGTACATCATTAGTTTCTGATGTAGTGTTCCATGATTGCTCGCCTACAACACCCAGGGCTCCATGTAATACATGCCCTCCTTAACACCCATCACGGAGCTAACCCATCCTCCTAAACCCCCCAAAATCCTCAGTTTGTTTCCCAGAGTCCATAGTCTCTCATGGTTTGCCGCCCCTTCTGATTCCCTCCCTTCATTTTCCTCTTCCTTCTCCTAATGTCCTCCATGCTATTCCTTATGGTCCACATATAAATGAAATCATATGATAATTGTCTTTCTCTGCTTGACTTACTTCACTTAGTGTAATCTCCTCCAGTTCCCAACACTTGCATCAACTTGGATGGAACTGGAACAGAAAATGTTGTTAACCATGTAATGGCCATGGGCCTGGAGCTGGGCTGGCACCTTTCCTACATGTGGTTAGGTTGGTTTCTAATCTACACAGCAAGTCTAGAGTAGGTATGGTCCTCTGACTTTTACAGATAAGGAAACGGAGGCTCAATGAAACCAGGCAACTTGCTGACCACCACCTGTGTAGTAAGCAGCAACCCTACAATCAAACCAAGATTCTAACAACTCCAAAGCCTGTGCCCTTTCGCTCTCTCAGGCTCCCCTTCACTCAGTGTAACAGAGAGATAAATGTCGGTCTGAAGATGTGGGTACAAGGCTTAACGGATCACCACACAAGAGACTATGGATTAAATAACCCAATTTCCCAGAGCCTCAGCTTCAGGGTCCTTATGGGGCATAGAAAGAAAGAGTAATGCATGTGAAGGTATTTTATAAACTGTAAATTTTATGACAAATCATTATAAATCTTGAAAACAAAAGTCAAACAAGCAAAAGATGGTGCATAAACAAAATAAACTGAACTTATTTTCCCTAAAAGCAACTTGCCTCTTAAGAATAAGTATTTTCTCGGGGTGCTTGGGTGGCTCAGTGGGTTAAAACCTCTGCCTTTGGCTCAGGTCATGATCTCAGGGTCCTGGGATCAAGCCCCGCATAGGTTTCTCTGCTCAGCAGGGAGCCTGCTTCCCCCTCTCTCTGCCTGCCCCTCTGCCTACTTGTGATCTGTCAAAAAGATAAATAAAATCTTTTTAAAAAAATAAGTATTTTCTCAAGTATTTAATAATATAAAAATTTTACTAATGGGAGATTTGATACTGATGAAATCAACTGGTATTGGGAAGCTTTCAACCTATCATAATAATAACAATAATGTCACATTTATTGAATGTTTGGCCTTTGCAAGATTCTAAGTGTTAACTCATGAATTCTCCAACATCTGTTACTCTAGACCCCATTTTACAGAGAAGCAAACAGAGGCATAGAGAGGTGAAATACTGGTCAAGTGAAACGTTAGGATGTGAATCCAGACAGCCTCGCTCCCCTGGCCACATTTAGTTACAACGCAGGATACAGTGCACGCTGAAAATCCATCTTCAAAATATTCAGGCGGTTTTTTGGTTTGGTTTTGTTTTCGTTGGTTTGTTTTTACAGAAAGGTATTCATTCTTGAATAGGGGACACCACACCTGTGTTTCTGGTGAGTGTTAAAATATTTCTAGGCAAGTTTAGCAGAATGGAAATTTTCAAGATTAATACTCCCGCGGCATATTACCGGCTTCCCTTGGCAGCTTAAACCCTTTCTTATCGTACTTTCAATCAGTCCTGGTGACTCACGACAGGCTAATGATTTCCTCCCCCTTACCCTCCCCGAAGAGTTTCTCTCTTTCAGTCTGTTCCAGCTGTCCTGGTGTGGTAATCTGGGATTAGACCAGGAACGTCAACTATGAACTCGCAGCTGAAGAGTTCTGAACTCCCAGGTTGAAAGGATCAGATACGGGCAAACTGGTAATAATGATGCCCTAAGGAACAAGGACTAGGTGATGCTTTCTCTAGTGTACCAAGGCCAGTGTTTATAGCCACGGCTTACACTGGTTAATTTACAGCAAAAGAGTGAATGTGCAGCCAGCTACCAAAAAAGACCTTTCCTCTCTACTGGGCACCTCACTTGTGTCCAGAACCCTGTGCTGACATCCATTGCATCCCAGGGGGGCCCCATCATATGCCATTTAGCTCATGAGCTGATTCCCTAACTTTGGAGAAAGAGGAGACAGATGGCCAAGCACTTGGGAGTGATTGCTACTCAGAGTTATTTAGCAGGACGTCAACGAGGAGAGACAGGAAGCAGGAGGGAATTTCTCCTCTATAAGTTTTCAAAGGACAATGTGTTTTTAGATGTGATCAAGCAAGTTTGATATTTAGATCAATTAATATTTAGTAAACATCTACTATGTGCCACTCCCTGAGCTAGATGCTTTCCTATGTATTATTATATGCAATGCCCATAAGAACCAATACAAATATCAATGTGCATTCAAGTTACAGAGATTGAATATTAAAACATAATGGATAAAATCCTGCAGTTGAGCAGAAATACTTTAGCATTCTGCATCCATCTCTCACTCAGTGCTAGGGATTATCCAGACAACTGCCTATAGATTTTTTTCTTTGTTCCATTATTTAATCTAGTTCAGTATTTCTCAGACCTCTGTGAGCAAAATAATCATTGTCCAGGGTTATAGACACCAAATCTTATTTACTGTGCTTCATGGTCAATTTCAGGGCATTTCAAGGTTATTTTCAGGGACTG
The DNA here is from genome assembly GCA_028646535.1 of Procyon lotor. Lineage (NCBI taxonomy): Eukaryota > Metazoa > Chordata > Mammalia > Carnivora > Procyonidae > Procyon > Procyon lotor. Next base: position 38,638,196 of record CM053607.1, on the reverse strand, counting down.
CGGAAACTTAAGCAGGTTGAAACCAGCCCAAACATACCTGCCTAAAAGGGCAAGGCAACGGGGGCTGAAGCCCAGCCTGCTTCCTCCTGTTTAGCTGATTCAGCAGAGAGCAAGGGATACTTTTTTTGCAATTCTTGTGTCCAGAGATGGGCCACTTTGGAAGCGGACTTTATAAATTTAAATAGTTAGATCTAAGTCCACTGCTCCACTTTTTTAAGGTTTTATTTTATCTTTTTATTTTATTTTAATAACTCACTGCTCCTTTATTTTTATACCTCCCCCATCCACCACCCCATCACTGGAAGGTGAGCTTCAGCACCCAGGGGCCCTATTTAATCATTTTTGTATTCCCAGCATCTTATTCAGTGCCTAGAACATAATAGATTCTCCCTAAAGAATCGTTAATATATGAGATATTTAAATAAAATTAACTTATTTCCTTAAATAGTCATTGAAGGAAAATTTAAACTTATCCAACATCCAATGATAAAACTAATATGTGTTATATGTCAGGCATGTAGTTATCATTGTATAGTTCTCACAAAAACCCTATAATACAGGCATTATCTTTACACTGTATCTCCATTTCTAGCTGAAGAACAAAAATATATTTAAATATGTTTATTTTACATGTTTAACTAATATTAATATATTAAATACTACTAAAATTATAGTATGATCTTGCCTTTTCTCTGAAATATTTAATATATACTGTTCCTTACCATTGCATATCTTTTTGAATTATAACTTTTTTAATATTCTACACAATAAATATCCTATTACATCAAAGTTGTATTCTAACGCATTAAAGCCTTCCCTTATGGCTGGACATTTGGGCTCTAACTGTCATTGTTAAAAATAACTTTCAATGACTATTTTAGTACGTAAGCCTTTGCCTTAATCCCTGATTATTAACTTAGAACAGAGTCCTCAATGTGGGGAGGAAAAAAACTGGGTCAAAGAGAATGAGTTTCTAAAGACTAAGGACAGGATTTTGTTTTCTTAAAATTTACCTTGCATGTTTTTTGTGCTTAAAAGTGATAGATTTAGTTTCTGGTATGTGCTAGGTAACATACTTAATTGTTACATTGTTTTTTCTGGCTTTTGCTTTGCTGTAAAGCAAAGTAATAGAAATTACTATTTCTATTACCACTACCACTAAAAGCTAAGATTTATGGAGTCCTCACTCGGGGCTGGGCTCTGCAATTTGCATGCACTATCCCATTTAAGCTTTACAAGCCTCTGGGGCCACTGTGGATGTTAATCCCATTTTGTCCAAGACGTACAACTGTTAAGAATAAAGCTAGTAACTGAAGCTTTGGGTCTGTTTGTTGTCAAAGCTGTGTTCTTGACCATTCAACCAGCACCTTTTAACAGAGGAAACTCACACGTAATGGCCACTTGAAGTATAAATACTAAGGCTGCTACAATTATAACCCATTTGTCTTCATGGCAGTTTATAGGACACGAAGCACATCCACATGAAATTATTTTAACTGATGACCAAATTCACCTCTCTATATAACTGTTACCTAGAGGAAAGTGGCACAAGACTAGGACTTTGATTACAGCTTGACCTTTCAAAGAGCAGTGCTGGGCAATGCAGGAAGGGGCAGTGGCCCCTGAAGAGGACCCAGAAACTGCAGAGACAACAACCAATGATGCTCATTCTTGCAGCCAGAATGCTTGGACATTCTGGCCTTGTTCAAAATAACCACCAAATCCATGCCATTGCAGATCGAAGTGAAATCAATGCAGGCTACAGAGGCAGAACTATGATTCCACTTTGTAAAATACAGTTCAGGTAAGGGAAAGGGTGATGTTGTCTCAATCGGCTGTAATTACGGTCCTGAGAGCGACATTCCTGAGCAAAATGTTGAAGTCACAAGAGTATCGCTGGCACAAATGCATCTGCCCTTTCGAAACTCTTCTCCCCATTTCCCGCAGAGACTGCTATCTCTGTGCTTTCCATGGATGGAAGCCAGTTCCACAGATGTTTCTCTCCACAGACCCTCAAGAAGTACCATATGGCAGATAAAAATGGGGACTCTCAATCAGGATTCCCAGGTTCAAATCCTGGCTCTGCCCCTAAGGAGCTGTGTGTCTTTAAGGAAGTAATTAGGTCTCTCTGTGCCTCAGCATCCTCATCTTAAAATGAAGATTATAATAGTACAGATGTTGTAGGATTCTGGTGATTGAGCAATTTAATACAGGCGAATGCACATCAATAACATGCAAGTGTTTCGTTGTTTATTATTCCCTCCTATGGAGAGTTCCTTCTCACATGACTCCTCCCTACTCCTCCAGCTGTCAATTGAGAGACTGGTTAATGTAATTAAATCCTTCTGAACTCATAATAGCCAAGCACTTTGGCATATCACCCCTGTGTTGTTTTCATATGGGGAGAAACCTAGCAAATACTGAAAAGCTGAAATGCAATGAAATTAATCTCTCAAGATAAAATTTCAGGTGTGTATACATATAAATGAAGATACATGTGACAGAGAGAAAGGTATTTTAAGGTTTCTCAAAGCATATTTGGGAATTTAGAACATTCAAGTTACAAGGAACTTTGAAAAATAAACAGTCCATTCTTCCCTTTTACATGTGGAAAAGCTGGGGGTGCCTCGCTGGCTCAGTCGGTAGAGCATGCAACTCTTGATCTCTGGATCATGAGTTCAAGCCCCACCTTGGGCGTGGAGCCTACTTCAAATACATAAATTTTAAGAATGTACAATACGTGTGGAAAAGCTGAACTCCAAAGGAGTTACCTACCCCAAAAGACCCTGTGTTTTGTGCTTATAATCCAGCTTCATGGCACCCAGACCAATTCTCTTTCCACTACATCATATTATTCTTTCTCATGTCCCTAACAATTTACAGAATCTTCTTGAAAAACTGTAAATATGGAAGCTGCAAAAGGAAAATCTACTATCTCCAAAAAAATGTGCTACAAGAGGTGTAAAGATAGCCCTGATCTTTTTATCCTCCTCCTCAAAATGCTCATTCCTAGACCAAGAGATGAAAATTAACATTCCTAAACTACACCTCTCCCTCTGCCTTCCTTTGACTATCCCTGCCCCGTCCTTCTCCCCTGAGGGATGTCTAGGCTAATCTCAACTCTGTCCGGCCCTTCCATCTCCCCTCCTCACACCTGTTGCCATAACCTACATCTTGCCTCTTCCTTTCTTCCTGCAACACCCTCCTCCCAACTCTGAATCCTGTCTACTGAAATCTTTAACACTTCAAGATAACCTCTGCTCCTACTGGAATCTTATTAATATTTTGAGATAACCTCAGCTCCCTCAACAACCTCAATAAAGTAATTATCTTGCTCTTGTATATGTAAATAAAATGTACTTGTTCTCTAGTTAGAGAATTTTCTCATAATCCCATATGTTGCTGTGTACATATCTTATCTCCACCACAATATAGAAAGCTTGCTCAGGGTTTAATCATAACCTGGTACATTTTCACATCCTTCCCAGCAATCAACACATTCCCTTTATAAAGTGCTCACTGAACTGAATAAAGAAAAATATATTCTGCACTCCTGATTCTTCAGAAAATCTATAGTGAAACTTTCTTTATAGTCTTGCTATTCTAAAACATCTTTAATTTATGATATGAATGTTAGTTGTAGGCCATTTTTTCAAGTGTATGCATCCCCTACCATAAAATAATGTGAATGCTCATTCTCCTGAGGTGCTTCTGCAGGCAATAAAGTGAGAAATCCAAGAAAGTGGCCCCATTACCAGCCATTTCAACCAGACATGGCATTAGCTTGTTTATTTATTTATTAATGTATTATGTTCAGGCTTCATATGGGAAGAACAAAAAAAGTTTTCCCGTTCTGACCTCGAGCTAATAATTTCCTACACAAAATCTTATGGCCTTTAAATAATTCTCCTATCTGGGAAAGAAAAGAGTTCATTAGCCAAAAAGCCAAATGAATAGGAATACATAATTTACATGAAAGAGAAAACAAATAATAAGCAAACAAATTAAGAAAATTACCATCTTCACAAGGAAGAAACCATAATTAAATCAAACTTAAAGTGTAATTTTAAGCCTATAAAATTAACAAAAACATTTCTAATGATTAAACCTACTGTTGACATAGACAGGAGGACAATAATCTCCTATATACACTGTTAGCAGCAGAGTAAAATTGGCAGAATCCTTCCAAAATCAGAATGGCAAGCAGTGACGGCTATAAAAATGTTCTAGCCTTCAAATCCAATAAATCTATTTTTGTGAATATGTACTCTAAAAATAATTGGATGGAAGTAAAAATAGTATATGTATAGCAATATTTATTACAGCATTACTAAAAATAAAATGAAACCAGGAGGCAATCTAAATATGCAAAAATAAGGCAATGATTTAGTAAATTGCAATAGATCAACATGATGAAATTTTATACAGTTAAATTATTGTAACTATAAGGAAATGTAGAAAATGTTTATGAGGTACAGTTAAATGAGAAATGCAAAATACAAATGCTACATACCCTATGATAGCAACAACGTAAAATAAACATATCTCATGGAAATTTGGAGAGCAATATATAAAAGTGGAAGCAGGTACACAATAGTTGTGTTCAGGCATCAAATGAATGAGGGACTTATATTTTACATGTATAAATCCTCAAAACTTCTTAAAATTTAGTTATTTTTACTATCCAACCTACTTTTACATCAAACATTTGCTCAGCCAACCCACATAATTTCTCAGTGTTTTTCCACTGTTACCTTATTAGCTAAACTAATGTGCTTACTGAGACCTGTATATGAATTACTCATCCCATGAAAGGCAAGTTCAAGTAAGTCATGGCCCCACCTGGTCCCTATAAGCTCTTACATAATCTGCAAGCTCTTACTTTTTCAACATTTTGCTCAAAACTCATCTCTAGGAAGCTTTCCTTAGTGATTTCTCACAGAATCATTTATTTACCCATTATCTTCATGATAATGATTTCCACTAATTAATACATCATTTTCTAAGCATCTACCAATTGTTAGATGATGTGTGTTTTTACTTTTCTAAACAAATTTCAGATTCTCAAAAGGAAAGCTCAGTCCTCTTCCTTTTTTTTCCTTTCACTATTTCCTTTTAAGCCCAGTACAAAGGTTTTTACACAGGGACTACACAGTAAATTTGCTCAGTGAATGGAACCCTAAATTTTCCAACTTCACAATATATCTAGTTAGTTTGCTAATAAATACAACCATCAATAAATGTTTTCCATTGTGCCAAGTCTGTCTACATCTGGCTTATCTTGCTGCCTCTCAATCTTTACTTACTGTCAATTTTTATTAATTAATGACATATCTGTGATAACCTGGAGGAATGGTTCAACTGAATTTTTTATTATGCATCAGTTTTTGTTTTCTTTTGTTTTTTTAAGATTTTATTCATTTATTTGACAGAGAGTGAGAGATCAAAGGCAGGCAGAGAGAGAGAGAGAAACAGGCTCCCCGCCGAGCAGAAAGCCCGATGTAGGGCTCGATCCCAGGATTCCGAGACCATGACCTGAGCCGAAGGAAGAGGCTTTAACCCACTGAGCCACCAAAGCACCCCTTATGCATCAGTTTTAGGGCTTCATACATTGTCCAACTAATATTCTAGATAGATCCTTTGGATTCTATCTTTATGTTGAGGGCAGCAAATATGTCTCAACTTCATGAATTTGGATTATAATTTTCTCCATGAATTGCATTAACAGATATAAAACAAATAGGCAAAATTAGTGAAGAACAAAAATGTCAAAGACAATTGTCAATTTAAAGAATAAGAAAACAGAATAGTCTGGTCAGAATATAATTTGAGTTGGTGGACAATAACACAGATATGTTTAAAATTTAAAAATAAGTGAGATAAGTTACAGCAGGTATACAAATAGGAAATTAAGATTAAATGAAGCAAATAATAACACTAGTCTCTAAGAATTGTGTTAAAGTTATTAAATTGCGTAGTAAAAGGTTTACTTAATACCTGGAAGGATTATTTGTAAATTGATGAGCCATAAGAAATAATCGTTGATTACTTTGTTTACTCTCTAGGAAATGTCCATTGATTAAAAGCCTTTTGGTTATTTTATTTTCTTACAAATAAAATTTACATGCAAAGCCATTTGATTTTAACTTTCATGGCTCTTCTTTCTAAAATAGCAGCAGCTTTTACCATCTTAGTAGAGTCGACAGGGTTTAGTTTGTGGTTGACGATTTAGGATCTTAAAGATATACAGGGCATTATTTTGCATGGTAAGTAGATATTAAGTTTAAAGGACTGGCATCGAGGTCTCCACTGATCCTTCCAAAACTGAGTTTGGTATGCCCCTTGTATGTTCCATGCATATGTAGTGATTGCCCTTACCACCTTATATTCATTCGTTCATTCATTCAACTATCCAAACAATGCTTACTGAGTGCCATTTATGGACCAGACAATATGTTGAGGTTACTGCAATGAATGACTCAGCCTCCATCCCTTCTCACATGAAGCTTAGAGTCTGGAATAAGAAATAGAAATTTAGCAACAATCACAAAAATAACCAATTATATTGCTGATAAGTGCTATGAAAAGAAAGCATAGGGAGTGATGAGAATATATAGCAAGAGGTAAACATCTACTCTTGGAGGACAAAGAAGGGATCCTTAGAGAAGTAACAGTTTAAGGTGAATACTGAAGGATGAGTGGAGTCTGGCCAGACAAATGAGAGAGGGAAGGACACACTGTGGGTGTTCAGTGTTTGCTGGATGACTGAAAGAATGAATGAATGATCCTTTGCCTCTCATCAAAGAATTAAGAGATTCTGAGTTCCTGAGGACTGATTTAATGGGGGTAGGAAAGGAACAATTTCAGCCACTACTGTTTCACTACCTATCCTTCTCCGGTGGCATTTAAAAACGCATTCATTGCAACTAACGGGCAAGGCAATGTGATAAGAGGCTACGACACAAGTGAACTGCTCCATAATCAAAGCAAAATTCTGGCCAGGGCAGGATCCCAACAAAGTCTCCCTGGAAAACTATCAAATCACAAGCCAACGTTCTGAGGTTATAGAGTCAACCAACAAGCCTTCAGAACAATCCCAAAGAGGAAGCCTGCTCAACAACACAGAAAATGTGTAGGGGAAATCTGCTGTCCTCTAACAGTAACTCGGGAGTGTGATGCAAAGTGATGAAATTGAAGGCTTTGATTAGGACCTGTGTGCCGGATCTTCTTCTGACCTGGGGATGTTTTGCTTTTATTCTCCAACTAGCCCTTTGCTCTCAGTTGAATTCAGGCATGCACAGGCCTTTTCTTTTCAAGCATGCAAACAAAAATCTCTTGAAGTTTCAAATGTATTGCCCTCTCCCTTGCAGTCCACTTGATAGTCTGCCTTTCTTTCTTTGCTTTTTAAAGACAAGCTTTGATCATCTCACTCCCCTGCTCCACCTTCAGTGGCTCACCATGGCCTGAAGAACAAAATAAAAACTTCTAAGCTTGCCATATAACATCCCATACATCCTACCTGCCAAACAAGCTTCTCTAGCCCCTTCTCACTTGCTTTCCACATATTCACTGTGATCAAGCCATTGTTTTGCTCATTAGATGCAGTGACAAAGACAACCAGTAGCAAGCAGCCCAGTGTCCTTCCTTTGTTTTTCCCTTTCATTTTTTGCAATCCCACCAACAGTTACCTCTGCAACTAAAATCACAGGATTTTCCTAAAGACACAGGAGTCACGAGAACATCAAGTCACGAGAACAAACAAACTTTCCGGTTCTCCCACTGAAAACACTACTTTCTTGTACAACGTATAGTTGCATGACATCTACTTTGTTCCCGGGATGGCTGCCCAACTAAAGCCACAGTAATGGTACTCCGTGGGGATGATTCTTTAATTTAAGCAACTGAAGATGTCCTGGGAGAACCAGTTAAATACACAGATTTCTGAATGTGCTTCCAAACATTGTGTTGACAAAGTCTGGTAGATCCTAAGAATCCACCTTATAATTAGCATCATTCCTGCTTCTGATTTCAAGGGTCCAAAGGTGATACTTGGAGAAATACGTTAGTGTTTCTAAAGCATTGAAGTGGACTTCCTAGGCTTCAAACACACTGCTCTTCTAATTAATTATATTTTTCTACTGACATGCTAAAGGCAGAATTCAGCAGAATACCTGTTATTGGTGATGGAAATTTTTTAAGGAAATTAAGAACTGAAAATAACTTTAAAGTATAAATATATGGCGGTTTATCTTATTTCTCATGGTCTGAGGATGTTTGTCCCCAGCTTACTGCCTTCAATAAGAAGGCATTACCATGGTGAGGTCAGACTGACATTGGAGCAGCTTTCTGAACAATAGACCATGGATTAGCACTTCTTTCTTGGCCCAATTTACTCTGTAAGGAACATGTCTCTTCCTAAGAATCCAGGTTTATTCCACAAATACCTTTCAAGTGTCTGCCAATTTCCAGGCACGGAACTGGGTGCTAGTTTTAAAATCCTGACATTGTTTCTGGTTCTCTGAAATAGACATCATATGCCATAACTTTCACGGATGATTATCATATTGAGCGCTGGCTAAATGACAAACAGAAAAGAGCATTTTTTTGGAAAATATAATGATTTATTGGTAGCTGCTTGGGACCTGCAATCTAGTACTGAATGAGATTTATCAGGAACAAGCAGAAATTTAAAAGGAAATTACTCAGAGAAAAAACCTCTTAGGCCCACAAAATCACATGATTGATATTGTTAAGCTTAATCTTTTTATCCATGCTTTACTGAAAAAGTTTCCACATACCTTATTTTCATGGGGCTATTGTTTTCCCATTCCCAAGATTTTTTATGGATTTTATCAACAGTTAATTCTTCCTTTTAGCTTTATTGAAGTTGGGAAGGTTAATTGTAACTGTATGAAAGTAAACTACTAAAACTGATTCGACCAAGCAAAGGAAGATACCTATGCTATTGGGCAAGGATGGGTAGCGGGGGGGGGGATCTATAACCCTTTAAAATGCTCTAAAAAATTGGCTTGACATTTGGAAGAGGAAAAACAACACTGAAATAACATATATAACCTTCTAAAAACAAGATATCTTGCAAAGCTGTTTTAAAGAGGAAGACAAAAGCCCAAATTATTAAAAGGTGTGTTGCTTCTGCATAGAAATAAAGGAGCAGAAGGAAAGAGCATCTGACAAGAAAAAAAAAAAATAAGTACAGGAACACATGGCTTAGTTAGTTTAAAGCAATGACATTAACATTTATAATGGCTTATTTTATTAGAGATTGTACAATCCTAAATTAGTATCCCCATTATCTTTAGTGAAAATAAAAATATCAAAGCATCTCCATTCTTTGTTAATTACTTCTAATGAAAGTAATAACCCTGGATAAATTGTTATAACAATAAATGACCAACCTTTAAGCCAACAGGAAAGAGAGAAGAGAATATTAGCACTGAAAACAGGGTTTTATTTCATTGTACCCTTTCATTTTACACAAGAGACAACTGAGGCCTATTCACTTGTCAGGATCACACATTCCAGAAAGTGTTCCATCAAATGACTATTAACAGAGTTATGTTTTCATGTATAAAGTCTGGGAGAAAGAAAGATAACGCTTTCATGAAGTAATCATAAATATCCGTTGCCATGTTTATGCGTACTTGATGTTCATTCTGGGCCCAAGATATTTATCTTACCACTTGTGCATTCCCCACAAGATGCTTATCTTTCCCAAAGATGTTGGATCCTTTTCTCCACCTTCCTCCTACCTCTTAATCTTCACTTTTCGTCTCCCTGCCTCTATTCCTCTCCTCCCTCCCCCTCCTCATTCTTTCTGTCAATTGAGAATGTACAATCATACCTGAGGCATTGGGGAATGGAAGCTAGTCAGCAAGACTGTTCATCTACTCAAAGAATCAGTGGTATGAAGACCCTTGTTGAAAAAGTGTGGTGATATTAACCTCAAAGTTTAGCCAAACAGTATCTCTGAACACATTAGTTTCCTAATTAACCCACTATATTCATCATCTCTTGGTTCTTCTCAATAATTTTAAATACATCACCAAATTCTTGCCCTTTAATAATAGTGTGCTACAGACTGGATGTTCATATCCTCCCTGCCAAATTCCTTACTGCCCTTATTCTTTATTCATAAGGTTGAAACCTTATGCCCAATGTGATAGTATTAGGAGGTGGGTCCTTCGGAAGGTAATTTGGTCCTGAGGGTAGAGCCCTCCCAAATGGATTTAGTGCCTTTATAAAAGAGACCCCCAGGGGCGCCTGGGTAGCTCAGTGGGTTAAAGCCTCTGCCTTCTGCTCAGGTCATGATCTCAGGGTCCTGGGATCGAGCCCCACATTGGGCTCCCTGCTCAGCAGGGAGCCTGCTTCCGCCTCTCTCTGCCTGCTTCTCTACCTACTTGTGATCTGTCAAATAAAAAAATAAAAATATTTAAAAAAAAATAAAGAGACCCCCAGAGAGCTCCTCTGTCCCTTCCCTCATGTGAAGACACAGGGAGAAGACAGCCATCTCTGAACCAGGAGGCAGACTCTCAGCTGACACCAACTCTACAGGCACCTTGATCTTGAACTTCCCAGCCTCCAGAACTAAGAAATAAATGTTTATTGTTTACAAGCTAGCCATCCGTGATACATTCTTATGGCAGCCTGAACAGACCAAAACACAATAACAGGGACAGTCTTCAGCTCATATTCTCTCTCTTACTTGGTAGTATAACCACTCTAATCAAAATGTATCACATCATCACTGGCACCAGTCTGTGAGTTTCCTGAGACTGGCACAGAAATACCTCAGCTCTTAGCACTGTGCCTGGCTGGCTCTCAGAGACTTGCAGGTAACTGGCCAATTATCAGCTCTACACTTGGAGGAGTTCACGACTGGATAGCCAAGTTCTCTTTAAAAACACTTAAGATGTATCCGGCTCAAATAAGATACCTGAGTGGCAACAGCTAATGCAATAAAAATGTGTAATCAACCTGGTTATAAAGTAAAGAAGTTCACAGGTGGAGAGTTTCAGGGTTGGTGAAGGCAGCTCTGTAACAGCAAGGACCCAGATCTGTCTCTCAGTAACTGTGACTTTAGCACATCCATTATTTTTCACACCCCCCAGTTTCTTACAAGAACAACTGTAGACCCCCCCTCCTATAGGGGTCTGGATGGCACTCAATACATTTTTCTATCATTAGCATTATTGTCTCAAACATCATTATTTTATGAAAGATTTTACCCGTTCAAGAGTCCTACCAAAATCAAAATGGTAATCTATGAGCTAGATAATCTCGATGCTTCTTTCATGTTCAAAAAAATGGCTCTGTGTTTTATCTACTTCTCACAGATGGGACATATCGCCCAGGGTCCAGCTGCCATCGAACCTTCCCGAGTGGGAAGAAATTAGAGGATAGAAAAGTTATTTGGTAGCTATTACGCGAAGAGAACACATTTTTTCACGACGGCTGTGTTGGCGCCTCTGTCTGCCTCCCATGAGCCTTCCGCACTCTACCTACCAACATGGGTGAGGGCAAAGATTTAATGAAAACAAAATGCAACCAGGTTGATTTACTATCCAGCAACTGTTTGTGCTACACAGATACCTTTTAAAATAGCACTCTGGTGGGTGTTGCTATTCAGTGGCCAGAAAGAAGATCTGGAAATAAATGAAAATTTTAAGACGCCAAAAACAAGGGGAAAAAAAAGATAAACCACTAAGTGGCAAGATACCAATTGCAAGTTCTCACTGTGAGTAGAAAGAATGAAGCCCAGGGGAGTATGTGGCCTAACTATAAGCAAGTCTGGGAGATGAAATTATAAAAGCAGAACGGAAGTCTCAGAACTCCTACAGGGGTCTTCAAGTGCCAGCGGCAGGTTCATTCATCCAATTATGAATTTTTATTCATCCCAATTTTTATCTGACATAGCAATTTCAATTAAATACAGCTAGAGAGCCAACATATTCCTAACAGAAGGTACTATTTCTGTCTCCCATAATAAATCCAGCTTTCTTTCCTAATTACCTATCTTTGGCCCCTGAGATCCTACCCACCCAACCCCAAGATAAGCCTAAGAGGTAAAAAAGAAAATTAGACTCAATAATAGGGATCTTTCTGGAGTAAAGATGCCCTTTTGGGCATCTTGTAGTCCAAAGGTTCTGAAACAATATCTTCCACTACAAATAGGTAACTACCAGTTTCCCAAAAGAACACAACAAATGCTTTATATCATAAAACAAGGAAAATTGGGGCACCTGGGTGGCTCAGTGGGTTAAGCCTCTGACTTCTGCTCAGGTCATGATCTCAGGGTCCTGGGATGGAGCCCCACATCGGGCTCTTTGCTCAGCAGGGAGCCTGCTTCCCCCTCTCTCTCTGCCTGCCTCTCTGCCTAATTCTAATCTCTCTCTGTCAAAATAAATAAATAAAATCTTTGTAAAAATCTTTAAAAAAAATTAAAAAAATAAAACAAGGAAAACTTTCTTTTGAACAAAAATACTTGAAATGACCAAGAAATATTTTATGGGCTGCACTTAAAAAACTAATCTAAGAAAACTTAGAGGAAATGTTTCATGGGATTTATGGACTTACCTCAAGCAACGGATCATAGTTCTACCATAAAAAACACAAGTCACTGAATGTTTGGCATTTGGCTTTGTTTTAATTCTATACACACAACCCACTGGCTGGACCAACAATGAAGTATATTAACCACAAGCTGCAGCATTAGAGGAATTAAAACACAAAGGAATCCAAATTTGTTTTCTCGAAGATTCACATTAAAATATACTGTAGATGGCCTCTGCCTTCAAGGAACTTACTCTCGTATTGTAGAAGTGAAATCCAACTAAAGGCAATAACGATCCCACGCACAATTTCTTGTATGCTAATATATACACAGTTTATGGTTTAACCTCACAAGGATTTAAATGTACAAGATAGAATAAATTAAGAGCTAAACCATTGGACTAATGGGAAAGGGATGGGAATTCAGTCAGGGAAGGCTGTACTTCATGCCATTAAGCATTTAAATCTCAGCAAAGAGAAACATCTCCGGAGACATTGCTTTCCTGCACTTAACCTAAGAAAATCAAGCAGATTTTTGCTCGTATACATAATGCATATATCTGTATACTGTGTAAGATTATTTATCTGTCTACTTGCTCAATCACTTCTACAGTCTCAGTGCTGACATAGTATGTTTCCTAGAGATCATTCCAGCCCTGAATATTCAGAACCTCAAATTATAAGCCCTTCTGTGCTAATTACTCTATGTTCTAAATTACAGTAAATTGTTTAAATGAACTAATCATGTGACTTACAAGTGAAATTAACACAATAGCAAAATGTTTTCTAACAGCAGCAGTGACCTAAAAACCACAGGATTTCTATTCTTTCATTGTTGTCTTCTCTGATTTAACACATTTATATCAAATAATTATAAGCCTTACTCCCCAATAACCAAACTGTCCATATATAGCTAATATTTATCTTACTATACCCACATATCACAATATATACATATATATTACATATATATTCAAATTCATCAGAATTTCTTATAAATGAAGATGAAGCTCACATTCTTACCTTCCCTGTCTCAATATAACAATAAACAAGAAAGTAGGAAAAATAATATTTTCTGACATTTAATTCAACAAATCTATACATAAAATCACTCTGGAAAAGAGTTCCATTTCTAATGCAAATAAAAAATGCAGAACACGGAGTTAAAAAAAAAAAATCACATAAATGTCTTCAAAGTCTGTCATTTCAAGGATGTGTCTGTCAGTTCCGATGTGGCCAAGACAGCACTGCAAGGCTTCATTTATTTCGATGTTGTTGAGTACTTATGCCAGTCTCCTCCCCTTTTGAGCCCTCACAGTCTTCGGTCAAGCCCTCACTACATGCCTGGCACAACCCATAACATCAGCCCTGATACAGTCAGCTTCCAATTGCTCCCCGGCCTCGCTTGTTTCCCACTCGGCACTATGTGCTGGAGAACACCCCACTTCAGGTTTTCCTTTCAAAACAACAAAATAATTTCTACTCTAAGTTTCTACCAGCTTTCTGTTGCCTACAACGTAGTTTGCACTCCATGGATGTGTCTGAAGCTCTGCCATATTTGGCCCCACACCTAGCAACATGCTCACTCTCATTAGCTCCATCCTCTCCACCCATGCTCCCATCCTACCTGACTCACACTCCCATATTTAACATCTGTGGTTTTCACATAGCATTTCCTCTACATTAGAGGTTCTCAACCAGAGCTTATTCTGTCCTTCAGGAGACTATTTCACAAGGACTGGAGACATTTGGGGTGTCACAAATGAGGGTTATGGTGCTCTTGGCATCTAATGAGTGCTGTTAAACATTCTACAAAGCACAGGACAGCCACTCATGGAAAAGAATTATCCAACCCAAAATGTCTATCACTAAAATATCACCCATCCCAAAGTAGTACCCAGATTGAAAAACCTTCCCTATCAGAAATGCTATCCCTCCACCTAGCCAACTCCTACATTTCTCATGGTCCAACTCAGAACTCCCCTTGTCCTTGAAACAGCCCCTGATTTTCTAGGCTGCCAGTCACTCCCTCACTTTCTCCGGACCCTGTTTGCTTTAAACTATGTTTCAATCTTCATATAGGATGGATATCTATTTAGATGTTTGTATCCTCCCCATCTTTGTTCTCCAATCTGCCAAATCTTCTTTCTCCCCAAAGATTTGACTGTTGCAGATACTCCATAAACACTAAATGAGTACGTATGCCCCTTTTTCATAATATTCTCTTTTCCCCTCTAGACCTGCACTGTCCAAATACAGTATTTAAATTTAAATTTTAAATGTAACAATATTAAAAATTCTGTTCTTCAGTTCTACTAGCCACATTGCAAAAACTCAATAGACACATTTGGCTAGTAGCTAATGCACTGGACGGTGTAGAAGGTTCCACTGTGAAGCACAGCATTGAGACCATCAACTTCAGGAGAGTGAGGGGAGAGATCTATGTTCATACACATACCTGGTATACAGCAGGTATTCCATAAATATTTATGTGAGTGAATGATGGCACAGGGATCTTGGGTGTGCTAACTTCCATTTGCTCTATTTGCATAAAAAATAAAAGCGCAACCAAGATAGAAACTTTCCGAAAATTCCAAATTGCTAGTGATTGCTAGAGAGGACTCTTAGTCATGAGAGGCAAAATACGGTCTGGCTGACTAATGAATAAACTCCAGGGCATCAGGTCAAACAGCAGAGTCATGGGTCAGGAAATTAACATTCCAGAAGCCAAGTGATAGTTGACCAAACTTAGTCTTTCCTGAATGACTTCCTAAGCAGCTGAGCCCTGAGCACAGCTAGAAAAGGCACACAGACGATACAATTACAATGCAGAACATAGATCCCAAGGAGAAAATCAAAGCCTAGAGAGATGAGGATAACATAGAAACTAGACCAGGGAAGCCTCAGAGCATACTGACTGGCTAATGACACCAGATTTGAGAGTCAGATTTGGGTCCCTGTTCGTCCTCTGTCACTCTCTAACAGGGCAATTTGGGCAAGTCAGTTGACTCCTTTGAATTTCACTTTCCTTATCTATAAAATGTGAGTAACAGTATCATTTATCTTCCTCACTGTTTTACTCAAGGGATTATGAGATAATATATGATGCATTCAAACAAAGACTGATACGCAACAGGCAATGAATAAATATTGCTATTTTCATAATTATCAAAAATAATCTTTAAAGATAGAAGAGACCTGGAGGTCAAGTCCAACTCCAACCCCACCTTCTGTCCTCACTGAGATCTTTAACCTCTTTACAATATTCTTGCCAAGGGTTATTCAGTCTTTAATTGTCATCCTTTAATGACCATGCACTTACTGCTTCTTGAGGCAGCTCTTTCCACTTCAGATGACTGGAACACAAAATTACCACATTTCTCCACGGGGCTCTACTGGCCTGTGGGTGTGGCATTTTATAGTACTGGCCTGTCCCATGCATTATAGCTCTCTAGATATACCAGTAGCCTGTACACACACACAGATATAAACACACACACACACACATAACCACTGTAGAAACAACAACAAATGTCCTTATATATTTCCCATGTTCTCTATAAAGGTAGTACTATTGTTCTCTCTAAAGGTAGTACTTTAGCCTGCTAAAGACTATTTCCAAAGCTAAAAATCTCCGTCCTGGATTTAAGCTTGAAAGAAATGTAAACAGGAAGACTCAGAGATGACTGATATTTCAGTCATTCCATGAGTTATATGGTAGACTTGGCCTGCTAGCTCTCAGATCCATTTCCTGGCCTTCCCCTGCTCTGAATCTCAAGGAATTATATTTCATGAGCTCTCTGGCCAACTGCCCTGTGGGTAGGTTCATCCAATGAGAGATAGTGGAGTGTGAGAAAAGCAGAGAAGTCAGTATTTATTTCTCTCTCACTCTATCTTGTGTAGTGTCTCTTCTCTGGAAGGCACTTATCCTTTCTGGATCTAAGAGCCTTCTTTCCATCGTCCAAACTCCTACAAGGGTAGCCGGGCCCATCATGTTCCTGCTCCTGTGGACTGTGGCCTCAGAGCTTTGATGATACTCCCTCCTCTTGTCTCTTCAAGCTTCCTACTAATCCCTGGATGACCCTAATTGCTCTTTCAATGTTTCTGCCACCTATGGAATGAATTTTCTGCACCATTAAATCCTTTCTTGAAACACATTGAGCGGTTTCTGTTTTCCTGATTGGACACTGACAGACATGAAGTTAGAGATGATGTTTCTTCCTATTTCCATCTTGGATGAACGACTGAAAAAAGAGAAGAAGGGATTATCTCTTGATTTCTTTTTCATGGCTTGTGGAGCACTTATGTAGTGACTTTTAAGGAAACGTGAATTTTATGATGTTTTCTTTCCTAGAGATACAAGTTTAGGAGAAACTGTCAAGGTGGAGATGACTTTTCTCTCCATGGACATGCTTTTCCTTTATGGAAAAATATACCTTTTCCTCAAAGGAGACTGATTCCTCAGACAGGAAATATTTGTGAATAGTAGATGGAGGCTACACTTCAAAGAGACAGCATGTTGGCTTATTTCTTTCACTCACTTTCACTGTAACTCTGAAAATACTGGAGAAAGAAAAAGGAGATGGATTCCAAAATGTGACCAAAGTTCATCTCAATTAGTTGCTAAAAAATTTTCCAACTTCCAACTGCAATACCTTCGACGTAAGATGTATAGCCCCAATTTAAAAGAGATTCTGTTAAAATACATACAAATAAAAAATAAATGAATAAAAATACACACAAATAAATTATAGATATATAAGCATATGTATTTGGCCAGGAGAGCAAGGGGAAGTTTCATTATGATTTTTATTATCTTCCAACACATTTTTTCATTACCACTTTCTACATTTACTATCTTCGCCAGTTACAATGGTAAGTATCTTCGGAATCCTCTAGTTCTTCACAACAGAAACTCACCCAAACTAACTTAATGACACAGAAAATCAGTAGAAGTAAATCTAATCTAGAAGCAAACTCATGAATTCTAAGAACAGAAAATTCAGCCAAGCCAACTGAGGAAGAATTTATCCAAGAACTAGAAAACCTTTAGGAACCAAGGAAATATTCTTCCTATGTCATTCTCTCTCAAACTGGGATTTATCTCCTCTCATCTGTGTGCCGATGGACTCCCTGGGTTCTCTTTACATATGGCTGAGATGGCTGGCCTCCCATTATAGTAGCCTTAGCATCTATGTTAGCCTGCCCTTGGTTCGGGTGGCCTGCTGGGACTAACAGAATAATTCAGGACAAATTACTTTCATCTAACCCAGCATGGGCCAAATGTCTACTCCTGACCCCAGCAGCTGTTTCTGGGGAAACAAGGTCCGACAGTACAAGCGGAACTGCTAGACTAATCCTATTCACAAAGCAATTCTAAGAGACAAGTTTGAGGGAAGAAGAGAGTAATGGGCTAAGAAGCTACCTTTAAGCATATCAACTTCAAAAGGGCATTATTATAATTATTCTGATTTTTCAGACAAGAAGCAGGTGCAGAGGATTTAAATCACCTGTCCAATAACACACTTGATTAATGTCAAAGCCACTACTTGAATCAAGTCTTCAGAATTCTTTCTCCTCAGTTCTAAGTTAACACCCATATACTGGAATTTGTGGCAAGCAGAATGTGCAACTTGTAGACTACTATTAGCAGTACTTACTATTATTTTTAATAGTAGGTTTTTAAAATTTTAATAAAATTATAAATCTACAAATTTTTCTTATTATAAAGGAACCAAGCAAGTGTTCTAAAAACATGACCCTATACTATTTGTCCACCACCATCACCTTAGCCGTCTGCCTCTCTAAAGTCAGCAGCTGCTATCAGATGTTTAGTAGGATTCAGAATCTAATGAAATCCCTGTAGAGAGAACTTGAAACAAATTCAGGGCAAATGCCAGAGAGCTTCAGAACCCAATATAAAGCATGGTGATTTGAGATCTTTAGAGCGCAGCAGAGTAGGGTGAGGGAAGTTCAACTTTACCCATTTTGAGAATGCTAAGACTCTCTGAGCACTCAATGTCCAGAAGGGACTAAATGGACATAATACATCTTCCCTACTCTCATGGTTTGGAGTGTAGAGGGAGATCAGATTGTAAAATGGCTTCCTACTATTGCAGCAAAAGAAGTTTAACAGTCCTAAGCCCCTTACCCACAAGGCAAGAAATCTCTCCCCACCTCACTCCCACCAAAGACAGGTTAGGTACAATTAAAAATATTCTCACAACTAAATCTGAGTCCCAATGAGTCAAGAGAGAAAAATACCTTCCTCTCTAGGGAGGCCAAGCAAAACTAGAGCAGTGGGCCAGGTAAATGTGCATCCTTGCAAGAGAGGGGTGCACCTCAATGGAAAATAACCAAGTTTCTAGAGAGATTCAAGTTTGCAAATATCAAAAGACTTCCTGGAACTTAAAAACACAATTCTGAACTATGAAATTCAGTAAAAGAATTAAAAGTGAGAATAAGTTGACTACTGAGAATAATAATTAGTGTCCAGGAAGATGGAATACGGGAGATAGATACTTCAAGGCACAAAACAAAAAGGAAAGAATAAAATGTGGAAATGACAAAGTAAACTATCAAGAAACTAAGATTACAGGGGCGCCTGGGTGGCTCAGTTGGTTAAAGCAGCTGCCTTCGGCTCAGGTCATGATCTCAGGGTCCTGGGATCCAGCCCCACATCAGGCTCTCTGCTCAGCGGGGAGCCTGCTTCCCCTTCTCTCTCTGCTTGCCTCTCTGCCTACTTGTGATATCTCTGTCAAATAAATAAATAAATCTTTTTAAAAAAAGAAACTAAGATTACAGATGCAACATAATACAAATGAGAAAAAAAAAAAAAGAACAGATGGCAGAAAAGCTATAATAGTGGTTAATGCGTAGGAACCAATACTAAGGAAAACAAAACAGAGACAAAGACAAAAATACCTTCCTGAAATGGGCAAAGATCTGAATCTGAAGTTGAAAGGGCTTGTGAGTTCCAGGCAGAACTGATGAAACATACACACACATACACACACAATCCCAGGCTTATTCTAGTAAAATGTATGAAGTTTTAGGATTTAAAAAAATGTTATAAACTGTCAGGCAAAAAAACATGTTCCCCTAAAAAGAAAACAAAATTCAGACAGGCATCAGACTTTTCATCTGCATTACTGGAAGCCACAGCATCAAGAGACTACATTCACAGAAGGTCTGCAACTCAAGAACTTTCTACCCACCAAGGTATATAATTCACCAATCAAAGGGGAAGAAAAAACATCTAGGACTTGCAGTAAACTGAAAAAGTATATCATACAAATGCCTAATCTGGAATATCTGAAAAAAAAAAATACTCTAACCAAACAACAAAGGAGCCCAAGCTGGGTTTAAAAAAAATACAGAAGGGAAGATGAACTAAAGAGAATACAGCCCTGAGCACTAAAATGTAATACAAAGGCTCTCAGGGCACGTGTAATATGAGTGCCAAGTAGAGACTTAGGAAACACAACAGGAACCTATAAAGGAGATTCGTTTTCTTCAACTATTCCAGAAAAAAATAAATGAATAAAAGAAGTAGGAGGGAGAAACAAGGAGAAGATAAAAGGCATTTGGAAAGAGTTATGTTGCAGGTATAGAAGGCAGAAGAAGATGGGGAAATAAAAGTCATCGTTCTTTGTGGGAAGTAACAGGGAAGTAGAAAGGCAGCAATGGTATGGTGATAATGAAGAAAAGAATGCCTTTTGGTTGGGATTGTACTTTACTACCATAGAATCGCAGTCATCTATATCTGAAATAGCAGAAAGGGCGTCAGTAATTATTACTGGGATGAAAGTAGAACCTCCATCTCAAGAAGACGATTGTTTGGATTTCAGTTTTAATCCTCTTAGTGTAAAATGTATATCGGATATTGAATCATGGGCTGCTTATTAAGTATATTTTTAAGAGGTACACTGATAGATGTCCAGCCAAAGAGAGAGGCCTTTGTCCCCTGAACAGTGATAAGGTCCAGACTGCCATGATGAGTTGTCCACCAAATGAATAGAAGATGAACCTTAATTACTGTGGGTAAAGTAACAGCATCTAAAAGGCACTCAGGAATTACCTAGAAAATAAAGAAGACGACAAACTAATACATATATTCATACCTATATGCATGAATTTCTTCCCCAGGTTTCCTCTAGAGATCATTTAACAGGCATCTGGAATGAACATAGGTATCACATGCATCTCACCACAATGGTTTAGGAACCACTGTCAAAGTGTTTTCCCCTAGAAACCCCCAAGGCAAGGTTGCAGGATGCAGGAAAAGAGCAGAGCCAAAATCATTTCCTGTCCTTAGCTTTAAATGGACTCCTCTGAAAGCTGTTAAAGTCCTTTAAATGGACTCCTCACACAGGTGTTTTTGGCATCCCCTTGTCTATCGCCTCCCACAGACAGAGGCTGAGACCATTGATGAAAACAGCGCCAACATGTCATGTGTCATTAGAAAAGAGAACTTGTCTAAGGAAGGCAATTTAGTCATGTGTACTCTGATTACGGAAGAGCCTCTGGGGTAAACTGGTAAAATGTGTTAAGATACACACCATACAATTACTATTACTTAGAAAGACTGATACTCAGATTTTTGCAATCTCTTCCAGAGAAAGAGTGTAATATGTGCTATTGGCATTGGTAAATCTACCGCAGTGAAGTTGGAAAAAAGCATTAAGTTAAATAGTCAATCAAATATTTTTGTTAGAGGTATCACTAAGGAAAATGTATAACCACATGGTTCTGATATATTTGGAAATACTTTGTGTCACTTAGTTCAAAATAAAGTCTCTGAAATCAGTGATTATTAGTCAGTTATAATAGGTGGCTGTGAGCAAGTTACCTGAAGACACTGGCAAAAAGGAAGAGGCTCAACAGTTTTGACATTCTTGTGACAACAAAAGAAAAACAACTGTGTTTGGGAATATGGGAGGATCGTTGGCGGAGAAACATCTCTTAGGACATACAGAGAAGGGTTCAAGTCAAAGCAGGTGCCTGGTGATTGTGACCATAGAGAATGCATTGCCTTCAGCCCCTGCCTGTTTTCCCACCAGCTTAGTAACAATTGGGTAAATCAGCCAAGAGTTTGTGAACTCACACTATCAAGGCCCACTTGTCAGCATCACTGTACAAAGGAAATTAGCAACATCACTTATAAGATAGCTTTCCTGGGGTGCTAATAATTGTGGCAACTCAATGCCTAGAAAACTCTCTCTACATCTTGCCACTTGCCTCTCTCAATGAGGTAGAATGGAAAGACAGCTTGAATTTTATCAGATTTTCCAGGAGTCTTAAAGATTTTCAAGCCCAGTGTCCTCACTGGACAGATGAAGAAACACTGGCTCTGAGAAATTAGCTTATTTGTCTAAGGGCACAGTTAGCTTGCACCAACATTTTTACCTGGTTCTTCTAAATCCCAAATCAATGTACTCTGCACTCTTAGACATTTATTATCAAAAGATCTTTAAATCATAGAACTCAATGGAAGCATATGCTTCTCTATGCTTCGACCACTTACATAAATATTTACTAAAATCCAGTGACAATTATATTGGCCTTTTTTTCTTTAAGATGATAGACACATTTCAGTCTTGAATATGATTATGTAATTCATATATGTATTCATTGTTCCAACAAAGATTGTTATGTGGGTTAAAATTCTTTTTAAATTATTTTATAACCTAATACAATAGGTTCATAACTTTATTAAAGTTCTTATAGCTATTTCTCCCAGTCTTGAAGGAGTAGATTTGTGTAGAGATGAACCTTATCATTCAACCTTGCCCTAGTCTGGTTGTTTCTCAAACCTTTGTGATTGTCTAAATAGCCTGATTTATTCTTGACAGTTCCCAGTCATTGAGGGTACGTTAAGATGAATCAGTGTTCCACAGGGAGGGATCTCAGACACTGCCTAGTTTCAGGCTAAACCGTAAGCCAGATCTGCAGGCAGCAGCTTTTAAAGCATGTAAATATGTAGAGTCCTGTGAGTCCACAATCATCAACCTGCTGCACTCAGCCCAGGAGGTATGAAGGCATCTCCCGAGTAACAGTTGCAAAAATCACGGCTTTAGATGATTCTTTCTTGGAAGTATCAACGAGCTAATGGAAAGGCCAAGAGAGCATGCTAATGTGGTCTGTCCCTGCCCATGCTCCCCGGGGGTCCCTCTGAAGCCTCTGGCATATGTGACGAATATGAAGCCTGTCCCTCAGGCTAAAGCTCCAGGACAAGAAAATAATGAAGAAATGAAGAATGAGTGTATGTTTCAGTCTGCTATTTGTGCACTGCCTGGATGAAGCAGCCTGCCAAGGACTATTTCTTCAATTATTTCAAACCCACGGGGCACAGAAACACAATCTCCTCTGGCCGCCATAGGTGGGCACTCGAGGAGTGTGCGTACCCACTAGCTGTGCTGGGGCGGGCTATGGCTGTGGTATGCAGGGCAGCCGGCTCCCACCAGAGCTCACAGGCTACAGGGTAGGGTGTGAAAATGGCCTCAGTAGTCACAGCACTACCTAGGCAAAAGAAGAATGCAAAAATGGCACCCACCAGCACCTCCATCCCTGGCAAAATCCTAACAGTGTCTGACTTTCAGGCAGACACTTTTAACAAATATGGTCTAGGTACTTTTCAAACTTGTTTTTATGTTAGGTCATGAGGAGAGGAGGTGTATGTGGGAGGCCTTTAAGAGTATATTTTTCCACTCCCTATAGTCCTATGGTTCTCCTGGAAGTAAGCCCCATTTTTTTTTTTCATGACCAGACACTTTGGGGGCTCGTATCTCCAATGCAGTTCCCAAGGACTGGGGTACCCGGTGTGGGGCACAAACCCCTCACTCCTCAGAGGGAAGCTTCATATTACGAGATCCCTCCTAAATGTGGATCACTACAGCTGCTGTGGGGTTTATTGCAAGACAATGTGTCTGCTTCTCCTACCTGTCTCAATATGGCCTTTTTGTTGTAGGGGTGTTCACCTGGCCTTTGTTGTAGAGGTGCTGTGCACCGGGCCTTCAGATCATTTTCAGAGGGAACTGTTCCATATGTAGCTGTAGGTTTGCTGTGTTCATGGGAGGAGGTGAGTTCAAGATCCTTCTATACCAACATCTTGAACCCTTTGTCTTCCTCTGTCTTACTTCTGGTACTCCAATTACTTGTATGTTAGACATTTACATTATATTCTACAGGTCTTATCCTTCCTCTACCTACCATACATTCTTTTATTTCCTCTGTGCTTTACTTGGACAGGTTCTATTGAGCTGTCCACCAGATTATTGTTCTCGTATTCTACTGTAAAATACATTTCCTAAGTAATTCACTTATGATATCATATTGTTTGGTTCTACAATTTCCATCTGATTATTTTTATAGATGGTCCTTTATAGATGGGTAGAAGTACCCATATTGTTATCCATTGCTACTCAGTTGCTCTATCTTCTTGAACACATTAATTACATCTACTTTTAAATCTTTGTCTTATAACATCGATTTCCAGATCACGGGAATATAGCTATTGATGATTTTCTTATAATATAGCTATATATTATAAGCTTATAGCTATATATCATCAATAGTGTGAATATATGCTATTGATGATTTTCTTGTCTTGATATTTTTTGTCAGTTACAGTTAAATGAATGTCAGGCACTGTGTTAAAAATTGTAGAGGTTCGAGGACATGTTATCTTCCCCTGGAGAAAATTTACCCTTTTTTCTGCTAGGCAGAAGGAGTCAGAGTTGATCATCTTTATCCAACCAAAGAATAATCTGCTCTGAGGCAGGGCTGTTGTTTCACTAAGGCTCAATCAACCTCCGGAAGTCTGCTCCCCTTAGGGTGCAGTTGTGAACGCTTCCACCCGAACAGCTAGTACGATTGCCAGGATCATTATCCCAACAGTTCTTGAACACTAATCTTTGATGTTCCAGTGATACTTCCCAGAAAATTCTTGACCATTTTGTTTTGTTTCTTGCCCCCTACTCCATTCATTTTCAGAATTCAGCAAAGTTAATGAGGAAAAAGCAGGCTGTGTTTTGAATCACCATTCCACTTCACGAGACCACCAAAAGTTCTGTGAGTTTCCTTTTCCATTACTAGCAGCCCGCTGCCTGGACAGAGGTCCCATTCTCTACTTCCTACCCATGGCCAAAAGTGGGACATCTCCCCAGAGAAAAAGTAGATATCAATCATCAGCTCACCTTTTCATGGTGTTACAATCTCTGAAATTTTAGCTATTCTAGTTCTCACTACTTCAAAAATTCTCTGATGCATTTAAGCATAACTTTTTAAATGACTATCCATATTTTCTGGCTGTTCTCGGCAACAGCATTATCCTACCACAAGTCACTCCAACCTATCCAGAACCCTAATCATACCTTTGTTCATTGTAAAATAAATTCCACTTGTCCCTTCAAAAGTTGTCATGAAAGACAGACAGATGGGAAAGTATTATATTAGGAGCTGAGAAGAGCTTTGTGCAGTGCAAAGGAATTTAAAATGCTACTTAGAATAATGCAAAATCAATGTATTGCAGCCTAAACATAAGGCTGCAATGAGTATGCATGTCACCAGCTTTTATACAGAAGACATAGAAGAACAAGCAATATACCTATTATTTCAAGCAGCAAATCTTGATGCACAGACTTGAAGGAAGAGGTGTCTTATACCAATTCTCTAATATAATAAGGAAATGACATAGTGATGTTCCATATCGCTCATATTTTTAGGGTACGGAATTGCTTTTTTTTTCCCCTTAGATTTATATATTTAGAAGACAGCAATATTCTTACTAAAACATGTAAAAATCACTTTGATATAACTGTCATTATATTTATGAAATTCTTTAAAAACATATCAATTTGAGGTGCCTACCTTACATCTTGTTACTTAACTTTGCAATAATGGACCTTATCTGTCTCTAAACTAGTATCTAAATGAAAGCCCAAAAATTATTGCAATCCTCTGAAAGTTTCACTACTTCATATTCATTCATGAAAGCAATGAAGAAGAAGAAGAATATAAAGTTATCTCTTTCTTTATGGAATATATTTTTAACAAACATGATATTTGGGATGACTTTTCAACTTTCCAAAATACAGTCTTTATGATGTAATTAAAGAGTTTCCAACTTTTTTTAAGATTTTATTTATTCATTTGACAGAGAGAGAGAGAGAGAGCACAATCAAGGGGAGCAGCAGAGAGAAGGAGAGGGAGAAGGAGGCTCCCCACTGAGCAGAGGGCCCCATGCGTGGCTCGATCCCACGACTCTGGGATGGTCGGGCAGATGATGGGAAGGCGGGAGGCAGATACTTAACCAATTGATTTACCTGGAATCCCCAAGAATTCCATCCTGCTAATACCTGAGACCTATGGTGATATCCTTTAAATATAGAAAATGCCACTTAATCCTAAAAACAAAAAAGTAAAGCTTTGCTTTTAGAATTTGGATTTTATGGGCTTGATTCAAATTACTGAGGCCATCATAAGGGAACACCATAGCATACATGTTGTTCTTAGAAATATAATTAAGGCTCCTTGATCCTTATTGCTTCCTGAATTTATGCAAAATCCAAAACACATGGTACTAATGGCCATTTATACTCGAGCAGGAAAAAGAAGAAACACTAAGAAAATTAATAGTATAAACTAAGATACAGAATCATATACTAATAATCAAAGGCCTTACACTCTAGGCCCAGTTCATCAATTACTAGTTTTATGACCTACGGCAAATCATTTAACTTCATGTGTCTATGACTTCCTATCTATAAAATAAGGCTAAAAACTCCTAACATACCTTATGCGGATCACGATTGTTGTGAGGACCAAGTGAGTAGGTGTTTTTTAAAGTGAGAAAGAACCATGCAAATGCAAGAATCAGTATTTGTATAACTCTAAGAGGTATTTTTATCCTATTTCAGAAAACAAACTATCTTCAGGCACTTGAAAGCCTCGTCAGTTTTCATTTGCATAAAATTATTATTCTAATTACAAATTATTTTCATGTATTCATTAAAGCAGGTTCATCAGGGCATCTATTAAGCAATTCTTTATTAGCTTAATTCAAATTATGTATATGAAAGTAATAAAGCTGCATTTCTCTTTCAATAATAATTTCAAAGAGTCTCCATTAATCCCCCTAACTGAAGTACTACTCTAAATTTTATGCTTTCTGATTATGAGAGAGGAAAGCCTAAATTTGCAAAATACATTCAGTGCCAACTCCCAACAGTTATTGACTCTCTCTTTGGTGACAGGACCTAAATATTATGGATATGCTTTAGGTTGTATTCTGCTATTTCCACTTTCCCCCTGTGAAACAGAGACTATATTTAAAAAAGGAAAGTTAAGGGGCCTGGGTGGCCCCTTAAGTTAACTGAGCCTGGGTGGCTCAGTTGGTTAAGCATCTGCCTTCAGCTCAGGTCATGATCTCAGGGTCCTGGGATCGAGCCCTGCGTCGGGCTCCCTGCTCACAGGGAACCTGCTTCTCCCTCTCCTCCCTGTCCGTGCTCTCACTCTCTCTCAAACAAATAAAATCTTTTAAAAATAAATACATAAATAAGTAAAAATAAATAATAAATTTTAAAAAAAGTTAAGACCAAGAAACATTACCACAGTGCTCACTTCGGCAGCACATATACTAAAATTGGAACGATACAGAGAAGATTAGCATGGCCCCTGCACAAGGATGACACGCAAATTCATGAAGTGTTCCATGTTTAAAAAAAAAAAAGAAACATTACCACATAACATTAAGTAACACGAAAAGACTAGAAGGAACAACTTCCTCGTCTCCCTCTCATTTTACAGTCTTGATAATCCCTCGTTGCCCACCTGAATCATGGAGCAGAATCAGGCAAAAAGGAATTTATCTCCTTGACTTTAAATATGGAAAATAAAAGCAGCATATCTTTACGGTCTGACATTTCTTGCTTCCTTCACACTCGCCTTTCCCCAAATAACAGCTTTCCCCAAGCACTTTAGGTATCTTGACTATTCCGTATCTTTGTTGTTATCTTGGCCTGGACTACCCAGTGTCCACCAAAATCCTCCTTTGTCTTCAGGCTGTGAAGCCACGCCTTGCCATTATTCCACAGGATATTCTGCCTTGTAATGGTGAATTGTTCACCCACCCGCCTCTTCAGCTAAAGTATCAACTATGGAGGGCAAAGACAATGTCATATTCATCTTTCGTGTGTCCACAGCACCCTAGTGCTTGGCATATGCTCAGAAGGAAAGGATGTGATAGAAAAAAACAGATGAATGAATGAATGAATGAATGAATGCCACTACAGAAGGCCAAGTGATAGACATAGTATTTTAAAGTTATACAGACTGATACCTATAAGCCAGCATACCCTTGGCAGGAGAGCAAATTCAAATTATAAAAAATTCTACATAACTTATAAATCTATCCTGATGTAGAAATAATATTATGCAATCTTATCTGGTGTGAAAATCCTGGATATTATCACATAAAACTTGATTCAATTGTTTCACATAAAACTACTCTGGATATGAAACATTAAAAAGATTTATGCTCCATCAATAATCTGTCATTTTTCATGTGTCTCCAAGCCATTTTTTATTTTTAAAAGTCTTTCGTATCTGGACACAGGGGAAAAGGGACCAGCAATGAAACAATAGAATAATTAAACGAATTATTAAAGTGCCATATTATTTGGATGTAACACAAAATTACTAAAAACCATGCTTTTGGAAAAATCTTCCCAAGAAATGTATTAAATGAATAAAACAGACTACTTCTTACGTTTCTGAGTGAATAGTTTCACCTGTATTTCTTCACGTACATAGGTAAAAGGCTAGAAGGATGCATAATATAATCTTAAAAGTGTTTATCTCCAGTGAGATGATAGATGAATTTTTTAGAATTTACTTCAAAGTGTTTTTTGGAATCTCTAGATGTTCTAAAAAAGAATCTTTTTTTTATTATAATCAGGAAAAAAAACCTACACCTTATTTCCAGAAGAAAACTCAGTTTTAAGCTGAAGCACAGAATGGGGCAGGATAGTCCCTGAAGGAGAATCCAGCGTCCTCTTACCTTACCATGTGAACCTAAGCAAGCCACTTAATGCTCGCAACCTCAGCTTCTTTATTTTTTAAAAGGAGGTTCTGGGATAGTTGAGCATTAAAGTACCATGTAGCCATAAAACCCCGGAACCCTCAGCGAAAAGCAGATC
>CM053607.1:38584737-38608927 GCA_028646535.1 Procyon lotor | reverse complement strand
TCCAAACAATTGATGCTCTTCATGTCCACACTGGACAGAATGTTTTAGACCAGGGTTTCTGACATTTGAAGTCTGGAGAGGGAGATGTTTGACATTGTTGCAATGTTATTTTCAGCATGAATTAATTTTACAATAAAGGAGTGCTATTGTTATTAATCTGGGACAATTAATCTGTCTTATTCTTTCCGGGTTGCTTAGTTTCATCATGTTCTATTAGTTCCCACTGTGACAAATACAGAATACCTTCAGTGACTATGCTTTTACAGTCTATGAAAAATGTCCTTTCTAGATCCTAATTTTTAAGAAAATAGGAGTTCTCAGGGCACCTGGGTGGCTCAGTTGGTTAAGGGGCTGCCTTTGGCTCAGGTCGAGATCCCAGGGTCCTGGGATCAAGCCCCGCATTGGGCTCCCCGCTCAGGGGAGACTGTGCTTCTCTCTCTCTACATCTGCCTGCTACTCTGCCTACCTGTGTGCTCTCTCTCTCTCTCTAATAAATAAATAAAATCTTAAAAAAAAAAAAAGAATATAGTAGTTCTGTACCAGTTCAAACCAGTCACCAAACAGGTAGATTTCCTGTCCTCAAGAGCAACCCCAAAGGTAACTGGAATTAGGAATAGGGCTCTAGTACCACTCAACAGTTCAATATTCATCTATGAATTCATAAAAACTGACCTTCAAGGTATTTATATTTTAAGTCCATATCACTTTAAAATTTTTAAAGTTCTTTGAATTTTGTTGAAATTTCTTTCACTTGTCCTTCTCTGCCTCTTCAAGCTTTAATAGGATGGGGAGTGGTACTTTTAATTTCCCACCAAGGGCATTCCCACTGATAGAGTTCCCTTCCATACATACCCACACTTCCATCCACGATTTTCATACACTGATTCATTTCATCTTCAGAATGCCTCACAATAACAGATACTCATCTATGAATTTTCAGATGACAGACTGGAGGCTCAGAAAGATTACAAGATCTCTCACTTTTCAACCCCTTCTTTCTTCTCTCCCTTCATCTCTTCCTTTCTATCTACTCCCTCTAGCTCTGGGATGAATCCTCTGATTTTAGATAATTCTTCCTTACACAGAGCTGCCCTGTGTATTGTTATTCCAAAAAAATAAGACTTAAGTTTTTATTTTATCACTTAGAACATTCAGGGGCAACATCCTCTTCCATAGAAGAGCTCTTGCCATATAAGACATCCATACTCACTAACCTGAGACAGTTGCTAAAATTACTAATAATAATGAACTAGTCTCTGCTTGTTCAACTTACCTTCTCCCTAAATGAACTTTAGCAGTTTTTCAATTTCTTTGGGGCAAACTCTTTGTAAAATAAAATCCAAATGCACATTAAAAAAAAAAAAAAAGAGGGGGGGAGGTGCCTGGGTGGCTCAGTTGGTTGAGCAATGGACTTTTGATTTCACTTGAGGTCACCATCTCAGGGTCCTGAGATGAGCCCTGTGTGGGGTTCCACACATGGCATGGAGACTGGCTGAGATTCTCTCTCTCCATCTTTCTCTACCCCTCCCCTCAAATCCTCCCCAAACCTCATCCTGCCCCACTTGTGCTCTCTCTCTCTTAAAAAAAAAAAAAAAAAATGGTATGGCTCTAACTAAAAAAAATGCGAAGAATATGGAGTTATTCTCTTTGACCTCCCCTTCTCCATCCACTTATCCCTTCCTCTCTCTCCATGGGACCTCCATTTCATGTAACCCATAAGGACTCCCTGGACTTCATGGTATGTGGGTATAAGCCACTAACAACAACTAATACTCTTTTTCTTTTTTGAGAGAGAGAATACATGTGATCAGTGGGGGGGAGGGGTCAGAGGGAGAGGAAGAAAGAGAATCAGAAAGAGAATCTTAAGCAGGCTCCATGCCCAGCCCTATGCGGAGCTCAATCTCATGACCTGGAGATTATGATATGAGCTGAAATTGGGAGTCGGATGCTTAACTGACTGAGCCACCAAGGCGCCTCTTTTAGTCTTTCTTTATCTAGGCAGATGTGCTGGACTGACTCTAACGACCAAGTAGTCTAAGGAATACAAACATTTAGAATAATTAATTGAAAATATCTATTAGTTTATCATTCAGTTTATAAAATATCTGAACATAGACAAATTAAAAATCACATAAAAGAACCACTTTTTTCCATGTGCTTTCATTTGAGGGTTCATTGGGCTCTATGATGGATGGAAATTACCAAAGAACCTGAGATAAGAAGACTCATATGACTCCATAGCCTATTTATCAGGAAGGTCTCAACAAAATGGAAGGAAAGAGATATTTCTCTTTTGAGAGTTTCCTAAAACTTAAGAAACTGATCAACAATGATTCTTCGTTTTCAGGAAACCTGGTTTCTCAGAGACTCAGATTCCTCATCTCTAACACAATCTAGCTAGATGATGTATAGTCTCATTTCTAAAACTAACATTCCATCATTTCACTGAATTGAAAGTCAGACTTTACTCCTCAAGGAAGCTGAATACATAATAAAACCTAAAGTCATTCTATGATTTTATTTTAAATATGCAGGCAGTTAGATAAGCCAGAAGCATGTAAACCTTAATACTCAAACTATAGCACTCAGCTAAAGAATGGCCAAAGTCAGCTGGGTGATAATTCCGGGTGCTTAAGAAAGTCTGTGAAACATTTTGATCAGTCAAACTGACTTCTCATACAGCGTTATCTTGCTTAGTGTCCTTTGGGGTCTTTCATTCTCTTCCACTGAGGGGTCAAAGTAAATATTCCAAAATGCTTTGTGAACATAGGAAAGTTTGAGAATCACAGCTATAAATAAATGTTAATGATTTACTATTAATTCATACTGTATTCTACATTTCTCAAAATCCTGTTTTCCCCTTTGCACCTACTGGAGCTGCATTTCAGCCCCCATTACTGTGGAATGCTCCCTCATCTGAGGTGGTAGAACTCTCATCGATTCAAATGACACTGCACCTCATCTGCCAACGAGTAGCAAGACAAGTAATTTTCAACAATCATTGTAAAGGCACCAGATGGAAATTCATGGGATAAATAAGTACATTTACAGTGCAGTGGGGGATTTCAAAATTTCCTTTCAAACAGAGCCAATTAAGATACAGGAACTTTGACAGAAGTTCCACTCCAGAGGAAGAAAAATAATGCACTATCCATGTCACTATTTTAATTGGCTCCACAAAGAGAGCATTTTCTAACCATTGGAAATAAAACCCTGCCAGAACATATAAAATTTACTCAGTTATGCAGACAACACAAAATGACTCCGAATGCCACAAAGTTTCCCACATGTCTTTTCAAAAAGTGACAGTGTCAAGTTGTTTAGGGGAAGAACTCAGTGTCATGCCATGAGACAATCCTCCATGCTGTAATCAGACGGAGGAACAGGGCATCTAGAATTTGACAATACTGTTGCTGTACAGATAGAAAAAAATTGGACACAATGACCCAAATCTACTAAGAGATTATCTACATTTTATTTCAGTGCCTTAATCCCCGTGAGTCTAACGGTAGCTTTTTTTTTCGGTGAATTAACATGTGTTCTCTAAGGATGCTTAAAAACCACCCAAAGTACATGAATAGAAAATTCACAAAAGGGAAAACCTGAGTGTCCACTAAATATGAGAAAGGACTCAGACTTATCCTTAATCAGAAAAGTGCAAATTAATATAATACTCCGATATCCCTTCTTACTCACTTGTAAAAGCAAATATGGAAAATCAGGTCATAGCAGGCATTGGCAAGGATGTGAGAGGAGAAGCACTGATTTGGACAGTGTGAATGAGAGTAGCTATATCAAAAGTCAACCTGGTCATTTTTAGATAAATTAAGTATGAATATGCACTATGGGTCGGAAGTCTCACATTTAAATATCTGGCCCATAGAATCTCTCAAAGTGGGTCCTAAGAGGCTTATAAGGAGACATGCGCAAGGATATTCAACAAAGACAGCATTTCTTTGACAAGAATGGTTTGGAGACAAGCTAGAGGTCTCTCAATAAGAAAGTGGATCATTTAAGCTATGAAGAACTTATTATGGAATATAATTCAGAAACAACTCTAGGTTTACAACAATAACTTGGACAGATCACAAAAACATTGTTGATTTAAAAAAACAAAAAAAAACAAGATAAATAATAGCACATGATTTTTATGTGCATTAAAACCCTACAGCCTCCAAACTAGTACTATGTATTTCATCAGAATATGTGCAAATGTAGGGATGCATAAAGGCACTTTAAGTATCTTCAGGGGGAATGAAATAAGCCTGGGGTTTGGAGCTAAAAAGGAAATGATATACTAAAACAAGAGACAGGAGTCGCAGGGCCCAATAATGGAAATTTTTTATGTGCTGAGGTGTGTTACAAGCTCACATTTCTACAACCAAGATTCAAAGGAAGGAAACAAAAAACAAAATGAAAAATTGTTTTATCCCACTGATTGCTTCACTTAAATATAATCCTATGTATGTACAAAATACTATATTTTAAAAAAAAAAACGGTAGTGCCCGGGTGGCTCAGTGGGTTAAAGCCTCTGCCTTCAGCTCAGGTCATGATCTCACGGTCCTGGGATCGAGCCCCACATCAGGCTCCCTGCTAAGGGAGAAAGCCTGATTCCCCCTCCCCCTTTTCTCTGCCTGCCTCTCTGCCTACTTGTGATCTCTCGATCTCTCTCTCTCTGTCAAACAAATAAGTAAAACCTTTAAAAAAACAAAAAAAAACAAAAAATACTATATTCAACAATAAAAGATTCATAGCATCAAATATTCACTGAGCAATTTCTGTCCATAGGACACCACTAGAAAGGCACAAATCAGCCACGCACGCATTCATCAGTTGTGAACTTATTCTGTACAAGATACCAGACTGGACTTTACTAAATGTACAAAGGATTAAAGTGTAGACTCACTGCTTAAGTTTGGTCACTTTGGTTCTATTGGGAAGGGATAAAATCTTAGAAACATATATGGAAATTATAAAATGGTAAAAGAAACATACATTACAGTAGAGATTCGGGAAGTTTATTCAAACCAAGCTTGCAATACAACTTTTCCCAATAAAGTTTAATTCATTCTAAGAGCTCTTCTTCTGCAACTACCTTCAGAGTCTCTGCCACTTTATTTTGGAAATCCTCAGTGGTGGCACAGCTTATATTTGAAAGATATGATTCATGTTTTAGTAACTATGGCCAAGTCATAAAGTAACAACTTCTATTAGGGCACTTCTTTATAGTTTATAGAGTATTTTCATAAACTCTCTTTTGGCAATGTGTTTCATGATCAGAGAGAAAAAAATAATGATCAAGGAGGGATACTTGTTAGAAACTTGGTAATAAAACAGTGAAAACGATATTTTAATATGCCATGAAATGGCTCTAAAGAAAGGCAAAAGCAAAACTGTTTCAAATGCATTTTAAACAATAGCTGCAAAAGCCCAAAAATAAATGTAAAGCCTTGTAAGCTCCCAGAGTAACAGGATTAGACACTTGGGCTCTGGCATTTCTGTATTAATTTCATCATATTTGAAACCGAGTGTTCACACAACTGCTAGCCCTAATAACACTGCTGTGAAGAGCAAAAGGTGACAGAGTTAGAAGTTCTAGGTTTTATTCTCTTCTCTTCCAATTATAGTCAATTCTTCTATAACGCTTGTTTTGAAAAGGCAGATGTGGTGTAATGTAACTGATATGTCGGAAAACAATTTGAGTATAACACAAGTTTGGTATTTGCATATGCAGAATTTTATCCCCCAAACACATTACACTAGGTGAACACAGAAACTCCATGCAGGTGAGTCCAGCCATGCAAGAAGATACAAAAGACACACATCTCAAATATCTAACAGCAACCGGTTCACTGTGTGTATTATCCTACAATGTTGTGTTTCATTCTTCTTTCATACTTGTGAACTTGCCTACATGAGGAAACACTCTTTCAATATTCTATTTATGCAAAGTATCCAGATTCAAAAATGTCAGTACATGCAAAAGGAGAATTTCAAATCTTGAGTAAAACCTTAAATACGAATTTGAAAGCAAGAGAATATGTTGCTCCCTTGAGCAGAGGGCATAAAGAAATCAAGATTATAGAGCATCAGAGACAATGAGGAAAAAAAAAAGGTTTGTGGCTAGAAGAATTCAAACTGTTGTGAATTCAATAAGGACACAGCCTAAAAGAAATTGAAGAGATTACTGAGCATACAGAATGTGTAACAAACAGGAAGAAGGAAGAAGGGAATGGTAGGGAAGAGGAGGAAAAGAGGAGAGGAGAGGAGTGGAGAGGAGAGGAGAGAAGAGGAGAGGAAAGGAGGAGAGAGAGGAAAGAAAAGGAAAGGACGGGAGGTAGGGAGAGGGAGGGAGAGAGGAAAGAAGAAAGGAAGAAAGCGAGAGAAAGAGAGAGAGAGAGAGAAAGGAATGAAGAAAGAAAGAGAAAAAAAGAGGAAGGAAGGGAGGGAGGGAGGAAAGGGAGAAGAGGAAAGGAAAGAAAAAAGAAAATCAGAAACAACTCTTTTCATGATCAAAGAGAAAGCACTATCTATACAAGAAGACCTTAAGCAGAAATTGCCAAATCCTACATAAATGGCCCCTTTCACTAGTAGTGGCAGGTTTGGTGGTTTCAAACATCTCTACAAACTTTCAAGACCTTACGTTTTTGGGTGAAGCCACAAGTGAAGATGAGAGAGCTATAAAAGAATTTGTAGCAATGCTACCAAAATTAATTAAGGAAGAAATCTATACATTGGATCAAATTTTCAATTGGATGAAATAAGTATCACTTATAAATGTGTGCCTCTAAGGACCTATTCTCAAAAGCAGAAAAACATGCTCCAGAATTTAAGGCTACAAAAGACAACAAATCTGTATTACCCTCCTCTACCACTCCACAATAACTCATAAGGAGGAACCTATCCTTTGTCCACCTCCAAAAGCAAATTCCAGACCTTTCTCAAGATAAAGTGCCAAATTTACTTAAGTATTTACGGACAGAGTTATGCTACCATATATATCAGGTTTCTTTTGTTTTGTGCATCACCAACAAAGTTTGTTTTTTTAAAAAATGGTTTTTTTAATTGTTTAAAAAATTTTTTTAATTTTAAAAATTTTAAATTTTCTTTTAAAAAAAGATATTTTTCTCATAAGCCCTGTGTTTCTATCTCTAGGTTTCTATTGCTTGACTTTGCATAGTGTGATGATTTTGAGAAATACATAGTTCATGTCATTGCATAAATACCTGTATAAACTATGTGACCCTGTAGGATATACCCATTAATTTGATCTACTTAATAAATTTGCCCTTCAGAAAACTGTCCCTCCTCCCAATATCAAGCATGAAACTTGATTTCTCCACAGAGAAGAAATAGCCACACATGACCCCATCCAGCCAATAAGAGTACCTTGAACCCTGGGCCACCATCATACTTGAACATGTGGTCTAAACAGAGCCAAACTGAGTCCTCCTAAAGAACTATGTTTTCTGGAGCTATCAAAGAATTGTCCTCTTTACTTCTGGATCTCTAACAGTAAGAAGAATAAAAACATCTCACTGCCTAGTAGTCCTCTTTGTAACCAGGGATGAAGAATAAATCCAACACAGAGTTTTAATAGCATCATATAAACTTCCAGATCTAATCTAGAAGCTAGTTTATATGCATAGATTTTTCTCAGCAATATGAGCCAATATATACCTGAAAGTTTTAGCTATTTTAAATAGAGTTTCTGTTACTGGAAAAGCAAAAGTTCATTGATTAATATATCCTGCTCAGAGAATCTTTTGTGATGCCGTAGATTTGATGACTGGCCCCCGTCATCTATTCTTCAAAACACTACTTCTCCCATAGAAAAGTCATAGCACAGGTAACACTGGATTCCCCAGTGCACTGTAAATTCCTTTTCTCTCTGTTGACTGCTGTTTCCCAAGGCCTTGCCCAACATTAGCACCTCATGGAGGCACTGTGAATGACTATTTAATGAACAAAGATCAAGTGAATGAACACATTTGACCACTCTGAGCCTGCTCACTCATCTCTAAAATAAAGAAGCAGGTGACTTGCCTGCCTTTTTTTTAAACGGAGATCTAATAATCTAATGTACGTGAAAGTGCTGTGCTAGCTACAAGGCAATAATTATTATTCATTTAGCACATACTTTAGTGCAATAGAAAGAGGAACATAATGGAGTTGATAAAAGCATGAGTGCAGGAGTCAGAGTGGGTTGGAATATTAGCACTGTATCTTATTAACTGCCTAATCTGAGACAAGTTATGTATCTTCTCTGAGCCTCTGTCTCAGGTTTTCGTGGGCATTAGAAAAGTTAACACATGCAAAGCACCTAGATATATTTTAGGTAGGCTATGTGCTCAATGAGATACACTGATAAATCAAAAAAGGGATCTGTCTCCAAGAAGCTTACAGTCTAGTAAGAAGATAAATCATGTATATAAACAACTTTAAGACAGATCGGATACCCTAAATGATATGAAGTATTATAAGACATCACGGAGAATCATAAGAAATCAATCGCTCTAGTTATTTTTTTAAATTTATTATTGAAGTATAGTTGGCATGCAATGCCACATGAGTTTAAGATATACAACACATTGATTTGACAATTTTATGCATTATACAATGCTCAACCAGGATAAGCATAGTTACCATCTGTTACCGTGCTATGTTATTACAATATTATGGACTATGTTCCCTATGTTGTACTTTTTATCCTCATAATTTATTTATTTAAAACTGCAAGTTTATACTTTTTAATTTCTATCACCTATTTCACTCATCCACCTATTTCACCTATTCCTCCTCCAATTATTTCACCCACCCCCATCCCCCTCTGCCAACCACCAGTTTGTTCACTTTGTTTATGAGTCTCTTTCTGTTTTTCTGTTGCTGCTGTACATTTGTTTGTTTGTTTTAGATTCCACACACACAAGTGAAATGATATGGTGTCTGTCTTTATCTGTTTGACTTACTTCACTTAGAAAAATACCCTCTGGTCCAGCCGCATTGTCAGAAATGACAAGATCTCATTCTTTTTTAGGGCTGAGTACTAGTCCATTGTGTATATACCTACCTACCACTTCTTCTTTATCCATTCCTCTACCAGAGGAAATCTGGGTTTCTTCTATATTTTGGTTAGTGTAAATAATATTACAATAAACAGAGGAATACACTTTTTTTTAATTAGTGCTTTCATTTTTTTAGGTAAATAACCATGGTGGGTCACTCTAGTTCTTTAAAAGTAGACATTTTTCTCTCTCTAAAATTACTCAAGTATGCCCATACTAAGTATTACCTTCATTTTCAAGAAAATCTTAAGAATCTCTTACAAGCAGGAGTGCCTGGGTGGAACAGTTGGTTAAGTGCCCAACTCTTGATTTCAGCTCAGGTCATGATCTCAAGGTCGTGAGACTGAGCCCCATGTCAGGCTCTATACTCAACATGGACATGGACTGAGATTCTTTATCTCTTCCTCTGACTCTCCCTCTACTCATTTGCTCACTCTCTCTCTCTCTCTCCCTCTCCAAAATAAAGAAATAAATAAAATCTTTTAAAAAAGAGAAACTCTTACAATGATATTAAGCTCAATCACTGAATTTATTTGCATTGTTCTATACAATAAATCCAAAAGCACTTAGATGCCAACTAAAAAAAAACAAAAAAAATTGTAGACACACTTTCAACTACAGACATATGCATGGCCTCAATACTGTCAAGAAGGTAACAAGAGAACTACCACCATTAAAAGATTCATAAGCTGGTAGGGGACTGGCAGGCTGAAATGATAGCCTCCAAAAATGTCCTTTATCTAATCCCTGAAACCTGTGACTATTACCTTACATGGCAAAAGGGATTTTACAGATGTGATCAAGTAAAGGATCTAGAGATGGGGAGATTATCATGGATCACCTAGATGGGTCTGATATAATCGCAGGGCCCTTATAAGATAAACACAGGAATCAAAACAGACAGCCATATGGCAATGGAAGCAAAGACTACAGTGACATGTCTTGAATGGAGGAAGAGAACATAATAAGGCAAGGAATACAAGTGCCCACTAGATACACAAGTAATCACAAGTAATTAAATTTTCCCCTCTGAGTATCTGAAAGAAACAAGCCCTCCTGACACCTTAACTTCAGCTCAGTGAAACTGAATTTCAACTTCTGACTTCTGAAACTGTAAGCGATTCCATTTGTGTTCTTTAACCTCCCAAGTCTGTGGTGATTCCAGCCACAAGAAACAAGAGAGACAGAGAAAAAAAAAATGGCCCCTATTGTTTGATTTCTGCTCTTATTTTTAATGAGAATGTTACAAAGCATCCAGATGATCCCTAATTGAGAGAGTTCATTTACAGATGGGTAGCAACTGTGTGAAAATTGTGAGAAGAGCTTTCTACCACAACAATCCTCTAAAAAAGCTGAAAGGCTAACTTCCAAAAGCACAAAAATATCTTGGAAGTGACCCAGGATTTTGAGCAAAGTGAAAACCCGACATCCTGAAGTTTGAAGAAAAATTACTCATTGTCTCCATCCTTACATGTTAACTTTATGGCAAGATGCATTCAAAACAAGTTGAAAACTTGAGAATTAAAGCATAAGTATAAAGGAGCCCAATTTTTATCAAGCATTCCAGAAGTCCATCATCCATGTGCATGTTGTAATCTTTAAAGCTGACCCTGGAGTGAGGAGACAGGATCATACTCATTCTGTTTTTGTAACCCATCACCTCTCCACCCACATCCACGCTTTGGTCACACGATCACCTTTCCCGCTGCCTGCCTTTGCACATGCTGTTCCCTGGCTTTCAGTATCCCTCTTCTATTTACTAACTCCAAGACCTAGAAAAAGGCATTAAGTCTTACATGTTCTTCAAGACTCAGTCCAAATGTTGTCTCCTGCAGTAGGTTTTCTTTGACTAACCCTAGACAACCTCCCTGCTTTTTTGTACCCTGGGCCATGTTGGGACAGAGTATCATTAGCAGTCATGCCACTGTTATAATCACCTGGTTATGCATCTGTTTCCCCAACCACCTGGAGGTCTCTCCTGGACAATCACTATGCACTATTCACCTTCCAATCCTAAATGCTTACTACCATGCCTGCAACATAATAGGCATTAAAAATGCTTGTGAAAGAAATTAATGCATAAATGCAGCAACTTCAGAAAACCAGTGTCAATAACTTGTTACCTATCTCAGTTATCTACTGTATCTGGAAGACTTGACTCCAAAAAAAACATGTTTCTAAAAATCAAATGTACACGTGAAAATAAGTTGCTATAGTGGAGTCTACAAAACAGTAAGTGAGGAAAAGCATGGATTCTGGGCTTAGACCTACACTCCAATCCAACTCTGCCACAGCCTACTTCTTACATCCTTTTGACTTCATCTCCTACTACTCTTTCCCTCATTTACTTGCCTCCAACCAAATCGCTGTCCCTCCTGGAAACCTACTGGGTTTTTGTGAAGATACAATAAGACACTCTACACAAAAGCATTTGGAAATACTCAAGTGTTACACAGATATTTGCTAACACAATTGCGAATCCAAATAGTTAGTCTTTACAGTATGGAGTCGCCAAAACTTAGGTTGGATCTGTTCCCCCAGAAGCAGCACTTTTCTCTTCCATGCCAGTGAACTGCTCCTCTCTCCCTCTCTATTCATTGGTCCAAACAAATAGAAGGTGCTACCTTTTCCCAGGCAGAAGCGAGAGCCAGAGAGGGCAGGTCCTGAAGTGTTGGGGACCCTGCAGTACTTGAGGCCAG
This sequence comes from Procyon lotor, assembly GCA_028646535.1. Classification (NCBI taxonomy): domain Eukaryota; kingdom Metazoa; phylum Chordata; class Mammalia; order Carnivora; family Procyonidae; genus Procyon; species Procyon lotor. The sequence continues at coordinate 38,597,162 of CM053607.1, read as the reverse complement.
CTCTACCTCCCATGGCTTCCCAATGTACAACAATATAGTCCTGGTTTTGAATTTGGTTTCTATCTCTTGGAACAAAGAGACTCCTGACTCATGCATGTTCTTAACCATAAAGTAAAGAGGAGCAAATTTCTCAAATTATTTCTTCATAAAAATCAAATGAATGGGTTTTTCAAGCTATTTTTTCAGGAGCGTAATATAAATATTTACCAGGCATTGTACTTATTGACATTACGCTGCATTACAGATGAATCCTGAGAAAGAGGAACACTTCCATAGAAAAGTAGCAACATGGCAGAGCATGGTAGGGATCCAGGAAATCTGAATGTTAACTAACTGGATGCCTTTGGTTAGGGACATTGAGCCCTCTGGACCTCATTTCTTCATCCACAAGTTGCCAGTATCTACCTATGTGCTAAACCACCATCGAACACATATTATGTGTTCAGAACACAGCTGCACTCCCCTGATTTTCTACATCTAAAATTTAAATGTATTTTAGTAAAGAAAAACTGAAGAACTTCATGAACTTCATGCGATTTAAATGAAAAGTCTGAATATCCAGAATACTTAAGAGATCACCTTGCAGGTTTTTAAAGCAAAGCCAGAGCCATCATTCAGTGTAAGATTAATGAACCTAAAATAGGAGATTACCAGGAAAGTTACCTTTTTGTGAACTTATCTAGCTTGCTGGATAAAAACTGATAAAGAGAACTAAATTCATCCCCTGCTGAAGTGCAACTAATTCTATAATCAATCACAGGCACATCACTCAATATGGCAACAAGTACTCACTGAGCAATAATTATACGCAGGACATTGTGACAGGTGCTGAGGGGAATGGAGGAAGGGATAAATGGGATTTATCATCTCACCTCCCTGATTAAAACCCTCCAAAAGCATTGCACTTGGACTGAAATCCAAATTCACTACATGATTTTTCAGGCCTAACTCTGAAGACTCCCACTTCCCAGCATCTTGGGCCACTCTCTCCCTCAACCTCCTTCCTCTGAAGCCCTATTTCAGATCCTGGTGCAGCCAAGCATTTTCTTGCTTCAGGAACTTTGAATATACTCCTACTTGATATTCCATCTGCCTGGAATGTTCTACTCCCACTCACACCATGGCCGGCTGGCTCCTTCCTATTCTTGAGGTGGGACTTAAATGCAACTTGCTCCAAAAAACACCTCCCTGCCTCCCGCCCCACCGTCACCACTGTTTTTCTCCTCTTCCCAGGGCTTCTCCCAAGTACTACTTGTACTTGCTTGTCTCCTTTAGCTCTGCCTGGGTCTGGGGAGGGGACAAGGGTGTGGTGGTCTGTTTTATTTACTCCTCTATCTTCAGTCCCCAGCACAATACCAAGTATACCCAAGTCATACTATGAATTACTGATTTAATGAATGAATGAAAAAAGGGGATTCATATAACTACAATAGCTATAACGCAGGGTACTTTACATTAAGTGTTTGCATGCTAGGTAAAAAGGAGAAGCAAGTGTTACAAACAAAAAGATAAAAGAAAGAAGAACAAAGCATAGTCTTCTACCAGATATATGAGAAGACACAATGGGTGAGACCACATCATTTGGGTCTTAAGGACCAAGCAAGGGAATTTGTATTTATTCCATGAGCAACAGGGATTTGTTTAAAGTTTCTAATAAGGAGAGCAAACTGTTATCCTGTGTTTTAGAAGAATCAGTCTGATGGCACCTGGATGGCTCAGTTGGTTGGTGTCCCACTCCTCAATTCAGCTCAGGTCAGGTCATGATCTCATGGGTCGTGGGATTGAGCCTCACGTCAGACTCCACGCTCAGCCTGGAGTCTGTTTGACAGATTCTCTCCCCCTGCCCCTCCCGCAGGTCATTCTCTCTCTCTCTCTCTCTCTCTCTCTCTCTCTAAGTAAAAAAAAAATAAATCTTTAAAAAAGAAGAAGAAGAATCAGCCTGCTACCAGTACAAATGTATAAAGGACGGAGACCAGAAGAGAGTCACACAAATAGGCCAGGCAAAGTATCACAAAAGAATAAGAGTCAGAGGGAAAAGTGAGAATGCACAAAAGACCTTTTGCAATTGGTTGGAGACTCAAAAGCAAGAGAATAAGGAGAGGCAGATTCTTCCAGGGCTACACTAAGGCTGAAAACTGGAGAATCGGGGCAGAGGAAAGGGTTCGGGTTGGAGGCAGGAGGTGGTGACTTTAACACTGGCTACCATTTGAAGCCACGGAGAAGAACCACGTCACCTGCAGCCATGTTCTCCTTCTGCTATGTAAGTCTCTCTTCCAAATTTCCTTTTTTTTTTTCTTTCTGCAATTGAATATGCCTCCAGTTTGTTGGTTCTTTATAAAAATAATTAAAAATGCACAAAATACAGATGTGCTTAAATAGGAAAGTGAATCCCCTTCCAGGCACCTCATACACCACCTCCCCCATAATAGCCTCTGTTCACAGCTTGGAATCCATCCCAGTAGACTTTCTGTGCATATATGGATTAAAAAAAAAAACAAACCATAATATTACATGCAGTTCTATAAGCTGCTCTCTCTCTCTCTTTTTTTTTTCACTTTATGTATTGTGAACACTCTTCCTGATTAATATACACAGATCCGACTCATCTTTTTAAAAGGAGGGTCTGGTATTTCATTATGGTATGGTCTTTAGTGTATTTAGTCAACCTCTTATTGGTGAATATTTATGATATTTTCGATTGCAATTTTTAGTTTTTAAAGATTTTATTTGTTTGTTTGTTTGTTTAGAGGGAGAGAGAGAGAGAGCACAAGTCGGGGCAGAAGAGAGACCTAACACGGGGCTTGAACCCAAGAACCTGGGACCATGTCCCAAGCCAAAGGCAGATGCTTAACTGAGTGAGCCACCCAGGTGCCCCCATTTGTTACTATTATAAGCAATACCTCAGTGAACACCCTTGAATACATGTCTTCATGTAGCTATTTGACCTATTTCTGCAAGCACATGGCAGAAGTCGTAAATGGGTCCATCTTTCTGGAAAGCACTACAGGAGAGTCAGCAGAGCTAAGGAGGAACTCAGAGACACAGCCTCGGGCCCAGCAACTCAAGCCTTCCTTTCTGAAAGGACAACATGCAAACCATGATGAATTTCTGGAGTGATTCACTTCAAGGTCAGATAGGTCTTTCTGCACAAAAGACACAGCATTCATCACCCCAACCCTTCAGAGATAAACAGTTTCCTGTAAAATAAAGGCAGAACCTGAAAGAAAGGCCTCTCACGGGTTTTGTTTCTTTTTTCTTTTCTTTTTTTTTTTTTTTTGGTGTTCTAATTTAGGCCCAACACCATGACTAACACAGTCTGACGTTCCCAAACACTCGCTACCTGCTCCTGGGTGCTCTCCCAGTGTCTGGTTCACACCTTAACTTAGTAATTTTTGCACCACAGCATGACAACTGACTGACTGACCGCTTCTCAGTCTAGACCAGCAGCTCCCCGGGAACAGGAAATTCCCCTCATCCGTGCCTGCGCCTCCATGCCTAATGCAGGGAAGACTCTCCACCAGCATCCACTGTGTGAACAAATGCTTGGACAAATGTATAAGTGAGTGAATGCAAGAGAGGCCACACAGTAAAACTATTTGCAGTATTATTAGAAAGTTTTGGGGGAAAGAGAGAGCTGCTGTCGTTGTTTTCATGCCCTGCCGCAATCAAATTCTCATTCCATCTCATAAAATTCAAGGAACTGGAGGTCTGTATAAGGAGGTGATTGCTATGCCTTCCACGGGGTGCCCCATGGAGGGTCTGCCTCAGCCGGTCTGAGGAACATCACAAGATCCCGTGCACAGTGCCTGCGGCAGTCCTTCCCCTACTCCCTTGCCACTGCTAATGGTCAGGTACTGAAGCATCCAGTAAGTCTCATAAGTCTGTGATCAGTACAATTTTTTAGCATTCACACGTGCACAGGGGCCACACATGACTCATGGGAAGAAGGTCAGGAGAGTGACCAGGATGGGTGAAGACTAAAACCACGCCCTAAGCGGTACCTGAGGAAGCTGGGCCTGCCTGGCCTGGAGGCTGGAGAGGGAGTCGGGCTGCATCTGGTCACTCCCCACATACACCACAGAGGCTACTCTGAGGGGAAGAAATCAGATCTAAGAACGCAGACTCTGGAAGCATATGGACTGGATGTGAGTTGAATCCCAGCCTTGACACTGATTATGCTTTGACCTTGGACAATCACTTAAGCTCCCCTTGGCTTCAATCATGCTTATCAGTAAAATGGGCATAATGATAGTTACCTTACAGAGTTCTTGGGAATGAGATAATATTATAAAATAAGATCTTAACACAATGCTTCAATCTCTTTTAATAAATGTGGATGCAACCAGTAGATTGGACAAGATTCAAAGAATGTAATCAGAAAAGCAAATTATTTCAGACTTGCCACGGCCCCTAAAATCTGCTCTGTGATGTAGTTGAAGCACTACCCTGGATAAAAATAGAAGCAGTCCTGCAACATTTTCTGACCATTCTTGAAAAGCTTTATCACTCCAGCTCAATACCAGTCTTGACTGAGAAATGAGCAAGTATGGCAGAGCAAACACACACTTCCTCCTTCTCTCAAAGGTAGGGCCTCTCTCCCTTCCCCCACCAGCCACAGCCTGCTGTGGACATGCCATCTGCCTTTGAGAATGGGTTATGGTTGCCCTTGGCTTCCCTCCCCTCTTGCTTACCTACTTCCCTTCCAATAGCTGCTGCATATGACCTGCTTAAAGTCCATGAGGAGGAACTGGGAGAGTTAAGAGTGATGAAAACTCTTCCATGGATCGTACTGTCCTTTGATGGCTTCCTGGTCCCTGCACCTGGCAGATTTTTAAAGCACACTCTCTCTCTGATGGGCACAGTCATGGGTTCTCCCTGCTAGGTGCCCCCACTGGACTTCCTTTGGCTGACTGAGCATTGGTCCCATAGCTTCTGCCCCTTGGGAAACATCCCAGCCTCTTTCAGCAGAGGTCCCCTCACCCTGCTGTGCTGCCCTCTTGGGCAGGAATCCTCTTAAATGAGCCCTGGCCATTGGGCATACCATAAGATCTGTATGTGGCTCCAGGATTTTGTACCCATCCGACCCCTTAAGAGGGGAGTGCAATCACACTCAGGAACAGCAGCCCCCCCACCCCCCCCACCCCACACCTCCCCCCTCCCCCGGTCCACAGGCTGCTTGAGTTTTCACAGGTGAGAGGGTCTGGCTCCATATCGCTCAACTTCTGTCCCAGGTGGCACCAATGATGCCTTCCTGCTGGACTTGAATTGAGAGGAGGACATTCTCTACCACTCCCACTTGGTGGTAGGCGGGAGCTGAGAATCTCAGCACAACATTTTGAAGGAAACCCTCACAAAACTATCTTTTTATTGCTTTTTAAATTAACACTTCTTGTGAGGGGGGGGGGTTAATGGTCATCCAACAGATTTTTGTTATCCACTTTGGAATCCTGCATATGGCCCCTGCAACCTGGTGACTCCGAATTATTGACTTTCGTGGCCTACTACATTAATGATCATAAATGTTCTCTTATGTAGAAAATTAGATAGCCTAAAGGGCTCCAGATTCAGTCTTTCTTAAGAGTTTTTTCAACTCCTACTACTCCTTTTTGAATGAACATTTATTTGCATTTACTTTTTATGGAAAAGTTTAAAGCAAAAAAAAAAATGGCCTATGATCTGATCCACCAATTCCAGTTGATAGTTTAGATGATAATTCTACTTATTATTTTCTCTCCCTAGAAAGATCCCCTCACCCTCACTCCTAGATCTCAGCGTCTTCAGTGATGTTGTTTCCAGCTCAACTATCACAGTGGCCTTGACCTATAGTGCCAATTATTTTGCAACAAATATTCACTTCCATGCACTGTCCCATGAATGGAGTAAATTCTGCACCCCCCCCTCCACTGGCACTAGGCTTGGCCATATGACTTGCTTTGGGAGTGGGACCTTACCAGGCAATGATGCAAACAAAGGCCTTCAATGGGCTTGCACAGTCTGGCTTGGCTCTTCTGCATTCTAGTGAGCTAGCACAAAAAGAGCCTCTCAGAGTAGCTGTTGTGCTTTCAGCCTGGGCCTCACAGTGGAAAATACAGAGCAGATCTGATCTCGACCTGCAACCCACAAACCCAGGTGACTGACCCATGGCTTTCCAGCCACACCCAGCGTACAGCTTCCGAGTCACAGTTGACTAGCAGAACTGAACACCAGGATAAACGCTTGTGGTGAGGCATCACTCAGGGTGTATTATTTGTTTTGTTTTGTTTTGTTTTATGGAGCATTTAAAGGGCAAGAGCTGATGGCTATACTACCTAAAATGGTCCTTCCCCTATTAATCTTTAATTTTTTAATTCTTCTTAGCTCTTAGAACTCTCTGGAATTCTTTTCTCTGTTTTCTTATTACTCTCTGTTTCTTCAGTAGACTTAGCTTTCTCAAAGTTGGGGTCTTGCCATTGTTGTAGAGAGCATTACACTGCCTGGAACGGTAAGTTTTCAATAAATATTTGTTGAGTAAATGACTGGATGATTGATTAGGCAATTTTCAAAAGCAAAAAAGTGGGGCACCTGGATGGCTCAGCCATTAAGTGTCTGCCTTCGGCTCAGGTCATGATCCCAGGGTCCTGGGATCAAGCCCTGCATCAGGCTCCTTGCTTGGCGGGAAGCCTACTTCTCCCTCTCCCACTCCCCCTGCTTGTGTTTCCTCTCTCGCTGTTTGCTATGTCTCTCTATCAAATAAATAAATAAAATCTTTAAAAAAAAGTACTAAGCAAAAAATTTAAGTTTCTCTTCTTGTGGTCTCTCTCCCCAAAGGTAACCTTTCTGGCTTAATTCTTATGTATCCTTCCAGGAAAAGAGCAAAGTCTAAGCACTCTGTATGGCACAAGGAAGAGAGGGTTTATAACTGAGTGAGAATAGGGAGATGTGCATTGTTTTTGTAAGGTTTGAGGGCTATTTTTTTATTTTAGATTTTATTTATTTATTTGACAGAGAGAGATCACAAGTAGGCAGAGAGGCAGGCAGAGAGAGAGGGGAAGCAGGCTCTCTGTTGAGCAGAGAGCCCAATGCGGGGCTGGATCCCAGGACCCTGGGATCATGACCTGAGCAGAAGGCAGAGACTTTAACCCACTGAGCCACCCAGGCACCCGAGGGCTGTTTTTATACTAACGGGAACACATTATTGTTAAATAACAAAAGTCCAAGTGAATTTTAAAGATCTAATTGGCTTTATTAATCGATTCATGAATCCAGCAGCAGCCTGTCTAGCAAGTGGAAGAGAGCTCCAAAGGGCTACAGAAAAGGAAAGGCTTTTAAAGGTAGAGGGTGTGGAAAAAAAGAAATTAGCAAAGAATCCGTTTTTAGTCAAGGTCACCCTCCTAAGGGGAACAGAAGGGGCCTTTGAGTAAATTTCCTAGTGCTGGCCAGGAAATTTCCATGTTAGCTTGGTAAAGGTTACATTTCCGGGGGGCTGAAACTGCAGTCTGGGTAGGCATTGATTGGTTTACTGGCTTGAGGCCTTCAAGGGACGTCTTAACACTATTTGCTGGGCCCTTCATATTGTTGTTTTAACTTGAAATGTATCTTGGAGGTCTTCCCATATCCGCACCACGGTTCATTCATGCTGATGGCACAGTGATACCTCACTTTATGATAGCCCACTTGCCATTATTGACGAAATTCAGCCACTCTCCCCGTGATGGTCTTTTTTTCCCCCTCAGTTCTGCTTGGTTCTGCCATTACAAGTGATGCTTCTGAGAATAACCTTGCATATTTCTCCTGAATGGAGACGTAGCCCATCATATCCCTGACATTCTGAAATTCTGACCTGGAAAGAGGAACATCTCTGGCTGGGAATACCTAACTTTTATACCCTACCCATCAAGAAGATTTTACACAGCTTAATTCTCTGTAGCTTGGCTAACAAAACTCTATTCATTGTTCTCATTTCTTGGCTCTAACATTATTTTTAGAATTTGCATTTGAGTCTTTTCACCAATTGGCAGCCCCTCCTCCCTGGTTGAGAAAGACCACTCTGAAGCATCGGGTTCCATGGCAATTCCCTCAGCCCCGAGACTAGAAAGTTCGGTACTATCATGTCTTCAAAGAGGGAGATGATCACAAACTAGGGCCAGTTACAATGATTTTAATCCCAATAACAAGAGAGTTTAATTGAAGTCTTAAATGACCACAAAGCAAAACTAAGGAAAAAGAACAAGAATCAATTCTGCAGCTCTGAAACAAAGGTGAGCAGAAGATTTCTGCTCTCGGCACATTTTCCTTTCAGCCCCAGTTACGCAAGCCCAGGGTGCCAACTCAGCCACTCTACCAACAGGGTCTGGGGGGGGAGGGGGATAGATACCGCAAGTCTTTGCTTTGCTCCTGACAATAAGAATCTCATCCGCCGACTCAGGAGGGTACTCCTCATGCCTAAGGAAATACACATTGCTGCTACAAGAATTGGAAACAAGGAAATACAGAACTAAGTATTGAAAGGACTGCTGTAACACACAGGTAGGTTTCAAGAAAGCAATACAGGTGAAGACCAACCTTTAGAGCCACCATGAAGATAAAATGAGTCCTTGGCACACAGGTGTTACATGGGTGATACCCGTTAGTATGCTTACTACTATTATTATTATTAAAATAAGCAAAGGTGCACTGCAAACTCTCAAGTAGCATAGCTGATATTATTATCAGAAAGCAATTTTAGGATAATCAAAGCTATGATTGTTGTTTTTGATAGTGGGTTAGCAGAGAGGTCAGAAAAGTCACCAAAATTTTTATAGGAAGGGACAGTAAGCATCATTTCATTCAAATACCTTTTTTTTTTTCCAGATGGGGAACCTATAGTCCAGATGTGACTTCCACATCCCTACTGGGTGGGAAATGCGTGAGCTAAATGGTATTCTTTCACCATTGTCAGGACTTGGATCTATTTTGTCCCTCCTCAACAAGCCTGGGTGTGCCCAGGAAAGGGAAGGGGACAGTCAGGAGAAAGATGAACAATATAATTATACAGTGACACTTTGGCATAGGCTTCAGAACCAAACACAAAGATGTCCCATCCCAGCTCAGCCATTTAGTGACTGGACTTGTTCACTTTCCTGAGACTCGGGTGTCTCATGTGTAGAGTGGGGAGATTAATAGTCCTGCAGAATGACATAGCTAGGAAAGGTACTTAGCACCATGTGTGGTACATAATAAGGGCTCAATAATCAGCAGGCATGAAGATCATGATGCTGGTGGTGATGGAGGGGATGAAGGAGGCTGACGGAGATGATGCTGAAGAGCATGATGGGAACTGCCCGTGGGTCAGTTCCCAGAAGGTGCTTTGCCTTAAAGCAGACTGATGAAATTTATGTACAGAGGCATGACAGGAGTTACCTCACAGAAGTTTCCTTGGGTCCTGGCAGCAGAGCCAATGGCTTAGAAGCTGTTTGACCCAATGCATTTGGTAACAGATGGGGAATAACTTGAGGGCAACTAATATTTGGAGGTTAACAAAGAACTGGGAGCTAGCTGAAATCACGTGACCTCTCCACTGGGTTCAGAAGAAAGCAAAAAAGGCAAGAGTGTGCATTAAAATACAGCACTTTAGTAATTAATAATACATTTGGTCATTTACTTCCTGATGGTGAATATCTCACCATAATTATTGTCAGTGAAATATGCACGCTGCTGATCTACGATTCAAAAAACATGGCACCCTTGTCCACATGCACTCTTACACACAAGGCCTAATCATCTACAGAATTAATAAATACAAGCATCATTATTTTGCATCACTATAACCTGTGACGAATGTGTTACATTCTGAAAGAGGGAAGAGTAAAATAAATAAGCACCAAAGAGGAAAAGAGGCAGTTGACAGGACAGAGAGAGGTGATAGGAATCACTTGTAACACAATCATGTTCTGTATTACACATAACTAAAATATTAATTTCAGCCCCTTGATACTAAGGCTATGATACTGAAAATATTTTTCCCTCCAAGGTTAATGTCTAAGTAGTGCAATGCAAATTCAGTTCAAGAAAGTTTTGGACAGGGGCGCCTGGGTGGCTCAGTGGGTTAAGGCCCCTGCTTTCGGCTCAGGTCATGATCTCGGGGTCCTGGGATCAAGCCCCGTATTGGGCTCTCTGCTCAGCAGGGAGTCTGCTTCCCCCTCTTTCTCTGTCTGCCTCTTAGCCTACTTGTGATCTATGTCAAATAAATAAATAAAATCTTAAAAAAAAAAGTTTTGGACAAACTGGAGACTTTATCACGTCTTGGAAAGTTTCTCAACCACAGCCCCATGACCAAATACCACAGTAAAGTGACCACCAATTTCCCTGAAGACAATGACAGCATAAAATAAAAGGCTGTTAGCCTTCCAGAACTGATCATATCCACGAAGAGAGAGAAAAAAAGCCACAATCACTCCAGACCACATGAAATGAGAACTGCACTTGCAAATTACCTTTTTGCAAATTTCACTCCTATAATGATAAAATTCTCCATGACTTGGATCAACCTGAATACAGACACTGTCCTTCCCCTGGCAACAGCGTAAGGAAAGAGTAAAGTCAGGAGAGGTGATTAGCGATCAGGAAAGTCATTCTGTCCCAGATGTTTTATCTCGGCTCTACGCATAACTCAGAACGAAGCTAACCATTATGGGGAACTTTGATTCAATGTGTTCACTTTGAAGACCAAATAGCTGAGTTAGGAGCAGACACCCAACACCAGCCCAGAGCTGGATGGGCTCTGGAGGTCAGGCAACTCTACACGGGGAGTTTAAGAAGTAGGATCCTGAAGAAGACCCACCCAACATTCTGTACAACTTGGGGCGTGTTCCTTACAGCCATTGGTGTCACCCACAGTAAGCAAAAGATGAGATAGGAGACAGCAGTGCTTGTGTTTTGCTCTCAGAGACACTTGATTTCACCACCTGGCTCTGCCACTTAGTTACTATTTGTGACTGAATGAGTCACCCGAGTGCTCTGAGGTTCAATCTTTCCACTTCCAAGTTCAATATCACCAGCCCCATTGACAGTTATAAAGATTAAATGGGGTAATATATATACAAAACCTTCAGCATGGCTCCAGCACATAGGAAGATGGGTAAAATATCGTTTAATTTGCAGGGCTATTGCAAGAATTAAATAAGTTGTAATATATGAAAATCATTTAGTGCAGTGTCTACCCTACAGTAGATACTCAATAAATACTAGCTCGTTATTACTACAGACATAATAAGCCCTTGACGTGCCTTCTAGCTCTAAGCCTTCCATGATTATAGAACCTTTTTCTTGTTACTTAAACTTCAATCTAGGTTTCCTACCTCCCAGCCCAGGATGTTGGCTACTATCCTGCTTAGAAACTGAGTCAGAATACACAACCCCATATCAGAAGCCCCAGGGAGAAGCCAAGCGCCATCCATTCCACATGGACTTCCACCTCAGCCTATGGTCCACAGCTGACAGACAGCCCTGGTTTCCAGCACCACGTCCTGTGGAAAAGGCCTGAAAGACACGCACATCCAGCTCTGGCATTTACCCCAGAAACCTGTGAGGTCTGAGATGTTTTGAGGAAGGGTCAATTTGACTCTAATCTTGTGTCATATCTGCGGTGGACATCTTCTCCTCACCAGTGTGTACAGCTCATGCCTAACTTGGCTAAGCTTACAGAGGTGCCATTCTAGGTGAGGTAAATGCCATTCCTGGGACAGCTTCTCAGGGAAGTAGTTTATATTAATGAGGTATACCTAAAAGAGGCTCTGCATGTCTCAAAAACAAGTGATGTTTTTATACCAATTCTAGTCACATACAGTTGCACCTGTAGAGGGGACACAGTGATAAATACAATGGCAAACACTTAGCAAATGGTTAACTCTGCTGGGAACTTTAGTGTAAACATACTCCCACTCAATCCCTGTGGCAACTCCAGGGGCACCTACTGAGGTTGACCAGGCTTCATGTGACACTCACAGTTTTATCTCTTTTAGTGGCCAACATATCAACCATTTTGGGGGTGTGTGTGGTACTTCCCCCACGGTTGGGGGGACCCACCCAAGGGGACCTCAGAAAAGGAGGAGAGACTGATCTATGCAATAAAAGACTATCATCTAGCAACAAGGCAAGAACTTGGTGTGCCTGGGTGGCTCAGTAGGTTTAAAGCCTCTGCCTTCAGCTCAGATCATGATCTCAGGGTCCTGGGATCAAGCCCCGCATCGGGCTCTCTGCTCAACAGGGAGCCTGCTTCCCCTTCTCTCTCTGCCTGCCTCTCTGCCTACTTGTGATCTCTCTGTCAAGTAAATAAGTAAAATCTTTAAAAAAAACAAAAACAAAAACAAAACAAAACAAAAAAAACAAGTCAAGAGCTTTTTCTAATAAAAGTAAGTCTCATTCCAAGTAGAGCCTGAACTCCCCTCCCCGTTCCAGGACCTCCAAGT
>CM053607.1:38567268-38584237 GCA_028646535.1 Procyon lotor | reverse complement strand
AGTCTTCTTTCTGTGGTGAGTGCCAAACAGTACAGGGCAGGCTGTCCATGGCCACCTTGCACTCACTCTTACTTACAGCCCCTTACACTTGACATGTCTCCATCTAATCAATGTTCTCACATCCATTATCTCATTTGGTTTTCAGAACATCTCCATGAGAAAGACGAGGCAGGGGTGGGGGGGATTGTTATACTTAGTTTAGAGATGAGGAAACAGAGGATCAGAGAGGCACTCAAGGCCATGTTAGGTCAAGAGCAAGCTTGGGATTCCAAGGGCTAGTTCAGCTCTTTTAAAACCCAGAATATGCTGCTTGCGTCCCGATCCAAGGATTCTACCCTGGTACTTCATACGTGGTCTGCAAATTCAAAAGGGACAAAGTAATTAATATCAATGGTGAATCGCATCAGCGCAAGACAGCAGGGCATGGTGGGGACTATGGCAAAGTGGTAGGCATTTAGGGGAACTCTGCCTAAAAACATGTCAATTCAAAACCATTTTAAATATGATGTGGGCCAAAAGACACGCACTTAGAGATGGGTGAGAGGCAGTAAATCTAGACCTTGGGCAGGAGGTGGTGATTCCGGCATCAGACATATTTATACCTAAGGAATAAAAGCACCTACACACACAGGGGCACGTGTGGTAACCATATTCCTCCAACGACTGACAAATCAATTCACAAAAGGAAACTTGTCCATGGTCTTGAGTACCTCACAGAAATGATAGACATTCCTATCAAAACATCACTCCCTCAGGGAAGCCCCTCATCAACTCCTGTTCCCAATCAGAATTTGGGAGGCTTTCTCATAAATTCTCATAGTCCTTTGCACATATTGCAATGAGAAAGAATTTTGTGTGCAATTTTGTGTGCAATTGTGAAAAATTGTGTAGTGATTTCACTCCTAAAGTTACACAGTATAAAGCCTGATCCTTCTCAGCACTCAATCACGTTTGACCCTAAATTACAGAAGGTTTCGATAAAACTCATGTATTCCAAAGGCAAACAAACAAAACAAATATAGTTGAAATGAGACAGTTTCTAACTGTAACAAGAGCAACCACGCTGAGCACTTACACTTGGTCCTTCAAGAGGCAGCAAAGGCTAGAGGTTAAGAGTATAGGATTAGATGCAAGGTAACCTGAATGCAAAGTACAGAAACACTACCAATGTGCTGTGCTGTATTAAGCAAAGATTTTTAAAATGCTCTGAACCTCATTTTCCTCCTCCATAAGAAAGGAATAATGATGCCCGCCTCACAGTGCAATTATAAGGCTTCACTGAGATAAGCATTCCCCATTACTCACAAATTAATTCATTCAACAAATATTGATGAAGGGTCTGCTATCATAAGGCATCTACTAGGTGCAGAGAATACAGACCTAGCTCTTGACCTCATGGAGTTTTCATTTTAGCAGGTAAGATGGTGATTCATTAATCACACAAATCAATATAAAATTGTAACTGTGCTAAGCATTTTGAAGGGGACATTGACGGCACTAGGAGATTGATGTGGGGGAACCAGACCTGTGTGGGGAGGCTAGGGGTCAGGAAAAAAGAGAAATAGCTGGAGAGGAGGAGAGATCTGGAAAACCGGTAGGTATTAACCGTTTTGTGGGAACGGGAGAAAAGCCTCTGAGGAGAAAGATTAGCCTGAGTGAGGGTCCTCTGGGGAAGGAGACAGTGAGGCAGAGCAGGACACAGAAAAGAAATGTTAATACAGGTAGGATGCTTGAGGGATGAGAGCCATGGCGAGCTTAAGTGACGAGGCTGAGGGGGCAGGAGGGACCACACTCTTGCAGAAACTTATAGACTGTTTCTAAGAGCAATGGAGAGCCTTTGAACTGGGCAGATCATATTTACTTTTGAAATATATCACCCTAGCTGTCTGGCATGTGGAGAATAAGGCAACGCAGAGGGAACTTAAATGGATATTACGTTCTGCCATGTAAGACCAAATGGTCCTTCAGGCCACAGTTTTGGCAATGAGATGAAAGAAAGTGGGAGAATGTGCTTAGTGTTATTAGTGTTATTGAAATAACTTATTATTATTATTATTATTAATTATTACAGACTTTACACGCATTATCTCATTTAATCTTCATAAAATCTCAGTAAGGAAGGCCACTATTCTCATTAAGTAGAGAGAAAACAGAGTCTGGCAGACATCATGTGGTTTGCCCAGGGTCAAATGGTCGGCCAGAGACTTGACTTCAAAAGTCTTTGCACTATCCCCGATTGCCTGCGGACAGACAGGCTACAAAATAAAGACAGCAATGCCTGAAAAGATGGCATCAAATGAGTCAAAAAAGTAACACAAAAAAGGATTGAATCCTGGCTTTTGTTTGAACAGAAGAATGTTTTCTTTCTTTTTTTTTAATTTTTAAATAAATAAATAAAATTCCATCTTTCTAAATAAATAAATAAAATTCACGTTCTTCAAGCAAACTGCCATTTTAAGAGGCTGTCCTATAAATACAAACTAGAAATGCAATCGTTAGAGGAATGTTGTTCTTCATATACTAATTAAAAGGGACAAATACAGGTTATTTTTTTTCCTCCCAGATGAAACGCTACCTTTAATGCATCTCTCCAGGGTGGTTTCCTTTTACCACGCAGCAGATATAGGAAAATTGTATGTGGAACAAACCGGCTCTGGTCTATGCTTAAACAAACTCTGCCCTATGGTGGGACAAGATACAAAGGAATGAGTAATGGATTTACTTTCTGTACATTCTTAGAACAACCCTCCCACGCCAAAACTATCATTTATCTAAATCATGTAAAAATATCTTTTGTATTTGCAGTACATCTATACATTCATTTTTTAAAAGATTTATTTATTCATTCATTCATTCATTCATTCATTCATTCATTCATTTATTTGACAGAGACGGAGACGATGAGAGAGGGAACACAAGCAGGGATATGGGAGAGGGAGAAGTAGGCTTCCCACTGGGCAGGGAGCATGAGGCAGGGCTCAATCCCAGGAACCTGCAATCATGACCTGAACCGAAGGCAGAGGCTTAACAACTGAGCCACCCAGGCACCCCTGTACACTCATTTTGATGGCATGTGATTATACAAAAGTGTTACAAGTGTCCAGATTCGAATTGTAACAGCTGTAGTTTGCTTCAAAGCTTTGCAGGTTCCCAGTCCTTGTCTTCTCCCTGACGTCAGTTGAAAAGTTGAAATCATTTCAGAATCTTTACGTGAAAGCAATGTTACCTCTCTCAAGCCAAATAAGAACAAATCAATGTCAGAAAGCAGTGATAACTAAAGTCATTCTAAGTTCAACAAAAACAACTCATGCCAAAGTCGCCTGAATTTTGAATGAGCTTACCAGTCTTGCAGAGTAACACAGTAATTGTGGGAGCTATAGGTTTTAGTAAAGAATCTGCCAAAATATTTCTTGGTAAATTCATGAATGAAAAGGGAAAAGAAATGTAAGGTAGATTAGGATAAGATTAGGATGTTAACTGTATTTCAGGTCAGCCCACCATATACAAAGAACTCCAATTCACGACTGATAAAAAGATGGGAATTTACAAGAATGAAGGCATCTCTCAGAGTGTGCCCCAAGGCTCTATCTGCTTTGCTGCCTCCCCCTTTTTTGTGTCCCCTTTAAAAATCTGCTCATCAAAAACTAGGAAAAAGTCCTCGAAGGCCAGTACTGCCTGTCAAATGTGTGAATGGCACAACTTTAATACAATGAATAAAATTTGGGAGTTTCAATGTGATCCAAATAGACTACAGGGCCAATACCCCAAATAAATGCTTGACAGGGATGAACATGTATTTCTACCTCTGAGTTCAAAATTAAACCCATCGCCAAATCACCACACAGAGAAATAACCTGACAATTATTCAGAAGGAACAAATGGTTATACTTCGATTCCAAGTCCATCTCTGGCTGCAAGGGGGAAGTAGTAGGAGGGAAAAGGAGGATCATGTAGTAGAGTGTTTAAGTCCCCAGGCTCTGATGCTCGTGAGCTGTGTGGTCCCAGGACTTTACCCAAGTCTGTTTCCTTCTCTATAAAATGGCAATTGTAAATACCACCTAAAGGAATAATAACAACTAAATAACATATTGAACATACCTAATGATACTGATAATGACATCTATCACTTATTTGAATCATTAACCACAGGCACTATCATATTCATCTTCTTCTATGACAGTGTTGGCACATAGCAGGTTTCTAATAAACTAAGGCTCTCCTTATGAACTAGTTGGCCTTACAACATTATCTAGGAGAACCACTCACAAGCATGTAATTAAAACATCCCCACAGTTCCTGACTCTCAACTCAAGAGTCTAGTCTCTTCGGCAAGCCACAGGGACCCTTGCACTTGTGAGAACCAGCTCTGCCACAAGTTAAATCTAGAGTTTATGAACCTTTCAAAGGCAGGCCCTTCCTTAGAATTTGTTTGCTCTGCTCATGATGTCTCAAGAAGTGTTGTAAGTCTTTCTCAGTGGATGATCACCTGTGCCTCTTGACCTTCATCACCTTGGGTCACTTGGAAGACTGAATTTAATATTGTGACAAAGATTACATGTTTGGTCACATTGCTCCAAACAAAACCTCAAAAATATGTCAAAATCTGTATGTTTTGGGGTGATATTCTAATGGTAAATCAAAACTTAATTGTATCTGTTGGGTAAGAGATGTTCTTATGGAACACTATGGGCTACTCTGATTAGGAGAAGGTTTAACAGATTTAGAGAACATCCAGAAGAAGGTAGCTGGGACTACAAAGACTCTAAACACCACGCCTTTGGATGAAGAGTTGAAAGACTATGAATATTCAGCTTGTGAAGGTTGGTGGGGGGTTGAGAAGAATTGAGACAAAATAAAGGTACTCTCTCAAAATGTCTGAAAGGATTCTCTGTGGAATCATGGATAGATACAGGATATAAGTAGGACCAAGAAACTCAGGATAAGTAACCTAAGAACAGTGAGATGACCAACAATAAACCCATACACATGAAGTTATAGAAAATTCTGTATCATGGGGTACCTGGGCGGCTTATTTGGTTAAGCGTCTGACTCTAAATTTCAGCTCAGGTCATGATGTCAGGGTCATGAGATCGAGCCCCACATCAGGCTCCACACTCAGTGGGGAGTCTGCTTCACTCCTTTTGCCCCTCCTCCACCCATGTTCTCTCCTTCTCTCTCTTAAATAAGTCTTTAAAAAAAAATTCTAAATCATTAAAAATATCTGAGCAAAGGCCAAACTACCAGATACTAAGACTGTTGTAGAAGGAATATCTCCCACCTGCAATATAATTTTAGATCATAGGTTTCAAACTAACAACCCCACAGAGTATTTTCTTTCTAATGTGAGCTGTATAAACATTTCCAAATTTAAAATATATAACTAAAACTCCATATTTCAGGCTTCCTTTGAAAATCAGAAGATAAAAAAAAAAAAGAAAGAAAATCAGAAGATAAGGCAATACTCATAGCCATACAATGACTATCAGCTGGAGTCTAATTTTGATGGTGCTTATCATATTCTATGGCTAATGTCATTTGTTTTCATATCTGTTCATGACTCTTAAATGATCTCTGGAGTTTCTTCAACCATTATGATTCTCTAAACCAAACGGGAAGTCCCTGGGTTTTGAAGCAGAAGGTCCATATATGGTCCAACTTGACTGAGTTTGTGTCCTTGGAAAAGCTGCTTGGGTTTTCTAGTCCTCCTTTTCCTAACAGAGGAATGAATGTGCTTTCTAACCTTCTCACAGGGCTGTAGTTAAGAACAATGTGAAATCGGAGCACCCGGGTGGCTCACTCAGTTGAGCATCTGCCTTCGGCTCAGGTCATGATTTCAGGCTCCTAGGATGGAGTCCCATGTTGGGCTCCCTGCTCAGCAGGGAGTCTGCTTCTCCGTCTCCTTCTATGTACTCTCTCTCACCCTTACTCTCTCTCAAATAAATAATCTTTAAAACAAAAAAGAATGATGTGAAATCATTTGTGCAACCAACACCACAACACGTGTAAATGTAAGACACTTTCACCAAACACGCAGATGGTTTCCTTATTCATTTCAGGAAGAGAATAATATGGCTTCTGGTATTTTCTTAAAATAAAACCAGATTTGATAAATATGGGAAATACCTATATTGTGAAGGAACATAGACGAAATCATATAAGGCCTGATGAAAACAATAAAAATCCAACAGTAAATTGTGTGTATGGATATGTATGGGTTTAACACCTTTATCCCTAAGTTGAACCAAGGTTATCAATATATTTTATATCTGCTTTATAACATTTTGCCTATTGGAGCTTAACAACTCCACACTTTTTTTAAGTTAGACTAATACATATATGGAGAAAAGAGGGTAGAACACTGGCAATTTCCAGAAATATCAAACAAACTTGACACAGAGAAAATAACACCACTCCCGAATGACTCATCCTAATTGCTGCATACATCACACACATTGGATCGTTAAAAAAACTCTCCATTTTCTTACAACTGATTAGAGATAGGGATTGTCAAAGAATCACTGGAGTGAAGCTACTAGAAGAAGAAAGTGAGCTGCAGAGTTACAATGTAGCAGTTAGAGAGAAGGTGCTGGAATTCAGATCATGGAAATAGTGCAGTTGTTTCAAGAACAAGATGTAACTCAGAGGTTCTGGAATGGTGGTCCCCAGAGGAGCAGCATCAGCATCACTCTGAAGTTGTTAGAAATGTAAATTCTCCAACCCCACTCCTGATTTACTAAATCTAAGGGTGGGCCCAGTAGACTAAAATCTAAAAAGTCCTCCAGGTGATTCTGAGTCATGCCAAAATTGGAGCCCCAGAAACCTAGGATAGGTTCAGGGTAGTAGTCAGATAAGATCACTGAAGGAGAATCTAATGAACTGACCAGGAATTGGGGAAAATTATCTGCATAGAAACAGCAATCATCAAGAATTATGACCACAGTTATATTTTAAGTAAAGAGAAAGAGCCAATCAGGAGGTAAAATCTTCAAGAATTTGGAAGGCATGACCTGGGGGTTTGTGGACTACCCACCATAACCAGGGAGGGTAGCTGCTAATATAGTCAAGCCCTGGAATTTTAAATCAGATGGCACATAGAAAAGCCCTGTGCCCAGAAAGAACAAGAGACTGAAAAAAACCCAAAGGTCAACACAACCAGGGGGAGGGGGAGACAGGTGTGCATTAAGTTGGAGAAGTAGGGGAAGGATTTGATTCTAACCCTAAGACAGAATGAAAAGAACAAAACAATTTTAAGGCAGCCAGAAGTGACAGGATCAGATTTGCCTCTCTTAAGGACCGAGGTAAACGGTCAAGTCATACAGTTGTTTAGGAATGGTAAGACTCTGGTTGAGAGGGAGGGGGGAAATACTGAAAAATGTCAGGGAGAAGCCTGGGTCTCTGGTTCGCATAACTGTGGCCAGTTTACCAAGTTAGATTAGTGGAGAGTAGCTTCAGTAAGCTAGGAAAAAATCCTGAGACTTCCAATCAGAATAACCTTATTATAACCTTATAAGAAGGAAGATGATACGTGCTGTAATTCAGATATAACTACCTTATGTTATGGCAGACTGTGAAGCCAGAGGGTTGAGGTTCAAATCCCAGCTCTCCCACTAAGTAGCTGTTAACTCTTAAGCAAGTAGTTAACCATGACACCTTTAAAATGGAAATTATAAGACTTACTTTACAAGGGAGAATAAAAGATCCAGATCCTCCCAGGAAAAGACTGATTATTCTGCATCCATCAGCATATGGAACTGGTTTTAAACTCCTACAAAGTGAGCAAGCAAAACTAAAACCCAGCTAATCAAGGGAGAGTCTCTCTTGCCCAAAGTATCAATTCTAAAAACTACACTTCCTCAGGCAAAGGGCAGCCAAATCCCTAAACCCTCTGCTTCTAGAAGTCAGGTGATCTCTGGACTCCACTTGTCATACACCTTTCCCCTTGCATCCTTCTGCTGCCCCCTCAAGATTAATTATTCATGCACCACAGCCAATGCTCCATGCAATACGGGCCCTCCTCAATACCCACCACCGGCTCACCCAACCCCCCACAGGGAGATTCAGATCAAAACCACACTGAGATACCACCGTACACCAGTTAGAATGGCCAAAATCAACAAGACAGTAAACAACAAATGTTGGAGAAGATGTGGAGAAAGGGGATCCCTCTTCCATTGTTGGCGCAGCCACTTTGGAAAACAGTGTGGAGATTTCTCAAGAAACTACTTTGGGGCGCCTGGGTGGCTCAGTTGTTAAGCGTCTGCCTTTGGCCCAGGTCAGATCCCAGGGGCCTGGGATCGAGCCCCGCAACGAGCCCCGCATCGGGCTCCCTGCTCTGCAGGAAGCCTGCTTCTCCCGCTACCATTCCCTCTGCTTGTGTTCCCTCTCTCGCTGTTTCTCTCTGTCAAATAAATAAAATCTTAAAAAAAAAAAAAGAAAGAAAGAAACTACTTTGAACTTTGTTTGTATTTCCCTCTTCTTAAATATATATGTAAAATATATCCTACAGGTACAAACAACAAAAGTTTAGTGTTACTTATTTTTGAGCAAAATGCAAAAATGTTGTTATAAATAATATCCCATAAATAATGTAATTGAATAATAATTCAATGTTTTGAGCCCAAGACTGTCTCTAGGTTAGTATTTATAGATGTAGCTCACTGGTTTTCCCTGCCATATTGTCCACTGCATACATTTTCTACGACTTATTTATTTACCTAACGATGAGCATTTTGGTTATTTCCATTTTCTTACTATCATAAACAATGCTTTTATGAATATTCTGGTATGTGTCAACTGCAGCACATGTACAAGAGTACCTGGAAGACATCTACAGAGTACAGAATTGCTGAGTCATTGAGTACACCAATGTCTACCTTCACAAGAAAACACTAAATTTCTAAATGATGGGCAAACCACACTCTCAAAGCAATGTGTTACAGTTCTCTCCCATGCTTCATATTTTCAAATATCTTCATCTGTTCTAATCTAGCAAGTATAAACAATATTTCACCAATGGCTCATTTTTTATTCCAATTACTAATGAGATTTTGCAACTTTTCACACATTTATCATATGCTCTTCCTTTTCAGAGTAACTTCTATTGAAGCCCTTTGACCATTTTTCCATTAAGTTATCTTATTCTTGTTCTTTTGTAGTAGCTTTTTCCATATTCTACTCACTACTTCATCACTTACATGTACTGAAAAAAAAAAAAAAAACCTTTCTAGTTTGTGGCTTATCTCTTCATTTTATGTATCTTTTGAAGAACAAAATATAAAGGATCTGTAAAGTCAGGTTTTTTTACAATGTCTAATAAAATTGATAAGGCTCTAATGAGACTGATGAGAAAAAGAGAAAGAGAGGGTTCTTTCTAGGATTATTTTTCTTTTGTAGTTTCCACAGCGAACTTCATTTGTCTGAAAATGTGCTTATTTTGTTATTATTAAAAGGGAAACAAGTCTAGCTTCACACTTATTTCCTCTCAAATCTTTGAAGATACTCTTCTAGGTCTTTTGTCCTCTATTGCTGTCAGTGAAAAGAGTACTGTCAAATTTTAATTGTGGGTCATTTGTAGATGATCTATCTTTGCTCTCTAGATGCTTCTAAGACCTTCTCTTTATGTTTTCTATGTTTATGTTTTGTTATGTTTTGCAATTTCATTACAACAAGTCTAGGTATGGATTCGTTCTTTTTATTTATCTTGCTTGGACTTCCTGTACCTGTGGACTGACATTATCCATCAGTTTTAGAAAATTCCCAGACATTCTCTCTTCATATGTTGTATCTCCTCCATTTTGTTCCCTTTCTGGAGCTCTGATTAAACATATAACAAACTTCATCTGTTGTTGCAGGCTAACATTTTAAATAACCGCCTTTATTTCTTTAAGGATTCATACCTCTTTGTTCTATGTTCCTTATGTGATAATTCCAATAAGTAAAGATCTCAGGGGGTTAAGTCTGTTTTCTGTTGTTTTCTTTATTATATCCCTTACTACTAATGGCTGGTTTTCTTATGTATTTTTATCCTCTTTGATTGTGGGATCATTTTTTTTTTATCTTTACCTATGAGATTCCTACAGTCTCCTATCGGGTATGCTTTCCTCCTATAGGCTCTGTGGTTGCTTTTGCTGGGAACCACGGGAAGCTACCAACCCAGGATCACTTCGTCCCATTCTGGGTACTGATTTCATGTAGGAGTCAAGTTCAGTTTCCTTGCCTTCAGGTTTCTAAATGGCATACTCAAGGCTGATTGTTCCTCAGGTACACAGCTGTGTGGGTATTTGCCGCAAATACCCAAAAAAGAGAGACCACAATTCTGGTCTTTTTCCCTTGTTCCTTGCTCATTACTTCCTACCTGAGCTTCTGTTCAAGGTTTGTTTTTGTTTTCTCTGGAGGTGGTGGATGGATACTTGGAGGGTTAGAGATTTCCTTACTCCAAATCTAGTAGTGCCTTGACACCTAGGTTGAACCATGATGTAGGTATTTTAAAGCACATGGACCCTCTGAGATAGTCTGCCAGGCGAAAAGATAATTATTTTTAATTTCTTGTTATAAGAATTCAATTGATGTAATCAGAGTTATAAAAAACTGTTCACTCTTCCATATATGAAAGTTCTCTGACGACATGTTGGAAATGTCATCCAATTATGTCCCTCCTACCGAATTACTTTCTTCTCTGGATCTTAGGGGATTCACTGTCTATATGATCCAGTTTAAGTCTTAATTATACACAATAGTTTCTTATTTTCAGTCTGCTCCGAGTAAGTGCATGCTTTCTCTAGGTTCTCCAAACACAGAAAACATTCTTTACTTGTCTTCTATTCTCCCAGCACCCCAAGCACCAAAAGGTCCTTGATCAAAAAATAATTGTTTGTAATTTCATTGTGTTAAAAAAAAAGAGTTCCCACAATTGAATTAAAAACAGAATTCTTGAAAACAAGCAAAAGAGATAAAATTATAGATCCATCCATTTATTACAAGTAAAATCAATGAGGAGAAATAGAAAAACCCAACACCCTTCTTAAAACTACGACTTAAGCTGTTCACAGCAAAACTTCCTGAAGGAAGTGGGAGAAGTGCTATCACCGCTGCCTTAAGGGAAAATGAAACTCTTAATTTTGCATATAATAAACTGCATTTGTTCCTGTATGAGTCTCCCTCTCTATCACATTCTTGAGAAAGAGATGGGAACTAGAAATATATTTCCTCCTCCAGATTTCAGAACCAAAACAGACCTTATGATACAAGCACCGTCCTTTAGTGAATAAAATTACAAAGAGTCTAGCTACTCAGGACCAATTTGTAATCAGAGCATCAAGCCACACTGTACGAAAATGTCAATTCTGGTGCAGCCTTGATGAGCTAAGATTGAACGCGTGGGCCAGTTTATCATATTATCCCGACGGCCCCTCTTTTCAAGATGGCTGGTCCGATTGGCAAACAAAAAGGATTTTAGTCTAAGGGATTTTGCATCTGAAAAAGAAGCACTCCCACCCCGACTGATAATGTTCTTCATCGCTATTTTATTTTCTTAACAGAAATAAGCGCACAGAAAACATCCAATATAAATGTTTTCTCAAAATCAAGTGGTCCTACTCTACACGGTTCTGCAACACTTCACTATAAGGTAGAAAAATAAATCTTGCTAAGAGTTAAGAGATACTTTTGCAGTTGAAAATGTGTCATTCGATAAAAATATACGAATACATTTCAAGCATTTTGATACAGTCGGCCTTATCTCTCCCTCTGAGCTGGTGGGGACAAGCACACCAAAAGCAGGCAGGGTGAGAAGGGGAGAACCGGCTGGGATGAAGTCTCCAGGCTGTTCATTTTATTCTGTTTCATTCAAAACAATGAATCTTAAAACTGACAAAAACTTACAACTCTGAGAACAAAGTAAAATTTCCTCCCTCCTTTGGCTGATATGGATATTCCCAAATGACCATTTAAAACCATCAAGGATGAATATCCACCATTTGTATCCAAGTGGATGGACCTGGAGGGGATTATGCTAAGTGAAATCAGTCAATCAGAGAAAGACAATTATCATATGGTTTCATTCATATGTAGAACATAAGGAATAGTGCAGAGGACAATAGGGGAAGGCAGAGAAAACTGAATGAGGAAGGAATCAGAGAGGGAGCAAACCCCAAGAGCCTCTAGATTGAGAAATGAACTGAGGGTTGCAGACAGGGAGGTGGGGGAGGCCTGGGGTAACTGGTGATGGACTTTAAGGAGGGCACATGATGTGACTGATGAGCACTGGGTATTACAAGCAATTGATGAATCACTGAGCATTATATCAAAAACTAAAAAAAAAAGAAGAGAAAAAAAAAAGGAAGCCAGCTTCTTCAGTGACAAAGGTCACTGAGTTCTCTGCCCGCCACAAGGGAGCTGCCTCAGGCTCTTGCACTGTTTTCACAGCAGCCAAACCAGTGAGTTCACGCTCATTCATTCATTTGTTCGAGTGTAGGTTCCTTCACTGAACAATTGCTTACTAGCTACAATTGCACCAGGATTACAGGCAGGAGAGTTTCCCTGAAAAATCCTGAACTCTATATATTTATATAAAGGAAAATAAATTGAAGAAGAAAAAAATTTCTTGAAATTGAAAAACAGCCAGATAGCCTTCTTCAATCCTTCTACGGAACCACAGCTGGGGCAGCTTCGATGGAACATTGTATTTCCACCACATACGCACATGTTGACCTTAAGCATCTCCTTTCCTAGGAAAACAGGAGCTACTATAGTCTCTACTTCAAGCACCATTCACCTGCTTGCTGGTTCTCCTTTGTGAACTCACAGTCCCTCCTCAGGGCCTGTGTACTTGCTCTCTCTTCTGCCAGGAAGGCTCTTTTAGCAGCTATCTCCTAGAAAGCATCTGGCCTAAGTCTCAGTAGCACACAATTGTTTATCATTCCCAACCTCCTGATTAAGTAAATGCTGTTTACAGAATTATCAAGGACAGGAAGCATTGTCTTTATTTATCTCCTATCCTCGCAGGATCCCAGAGCAAAAAATCCTCAATAAATCATTGTTCATAGTTTCATAGTATGAGAACAGTTCACATAGTAGTGGAAACTTTTTTCTTAAAAACATGCACAAATTCAGTTCAATTCAATGGGGCCTTCCCTGGCCCCACTTCTCTCTCTCTCTCTCTCTCTCATTACCTCCCCCTATCTCTGTGTCACACACACACACACACACACACACACACACACACAGAGGCAGGTTGACTCCAGAGTTTGGACCCTTAGTCACTACACTTTACCACAGCTAAATAAATCCCAGCATATCCATATAGTGGCACATTATACAGATCAGAAAAATAAGGAGGCAGCTCAATATAAACTTATGTTAACATTCCCCAAGGGGTGTCATTTCAATTTTAAAAACAAGGTATGTCGTATCCTATTGTTTATATGAA
Source organism: Procyon lotor (assembly GCA_028646535.1). Lineage (NCBI taxonomy): Eukaryota > Metazoa > Chordata > Mammalia > Carnivora > Procyonidae > Procyon > Procyon lotor. The sequence goes on along the minus strand of CM053607.1, from coordinate 38,570,811 downwards.
AGAGAAAAAATATATGTGTGTTGACCTCGTATTTGTTTGGGAAAATGCAGAACACTCTGTTAACATGATTGATTGTACCAGGAAAGAGGGAATCGGGGACTCAGGATCAGAAATGGAAGAAGCTTCCTTTTCGCCCATTTGTACTGCTTAGCCTTTTACCATTCATACATAGCTATTAAATTAAAACTTGCCATCTATTAAAAATTCTGCCCCTAGTCCCAGTACTCCTCAGAGTTTCCAGAAAGAGTTGTTTGTACACCCAGTATGGCAAAGCCAGAGTCTCATAAGATCCTCATATTAATGCCTTTAAACATAAGAGTAATGCCCTCTGAGTTGAGAAAGGGGGAGGGGCCCAGAAAGACCTAGTGTAGAGAGAAAGGACATCCTGACCAGCATCCATGCTTCTTCCATCCTCCAGTATCTTAATCACACCCTCCATGCACCTGTAGAGGTCCACAGCCGAGCCGCACGGCCCTTACCACCATTCCTGCTGATCCACAGACCCTTTAACCACAAACAACCACCACCAAAGTCATGCATCACAAATCAACTGCCACTCACATCTCCCAAAAAAAATCTCTACATGAAGAGAGTGAAAATCAAGGCCAAGTCAAAAGGCAGATACTATGAGCAATCAATGATAATAATCTGCTATCACACTGAAGCTAAGTAATGGCCCAACGTCCAAAGTCAAAGATGCTTTTACTCAGAGGTGGAAGTGGACACTGGGAGCCTGGGTCTAACAATGGCTACGGTCTAACCTGCCACAGTACCTTGGACCAGGAAAAATGCCTTTACTTCCCCCTTTCTTCACCTCTAAAATTCTATATTCACCGATTAGGTAAGTATTTTTCAAGTTGTGGGTTTCACACCTTTAGAGTCATGAAATTGATTCTGTGAGTCACAGCATAATTTTTTTTAATTAACTAGAATAGAATGGAAAATATCAGAGTATATCACCCATAGTAAAGATAAATATTATTTCTTGAAATTTGTGTTTCACTTATATCTGTGAGTATGATGTATCTGGGTATGGATATGTGTACGGTCATAGAATAGAATAAAATAAGAAATATCAGAAAATAAACATAGTAAAGTTATTATTTTAAACCTCTGTGTCAGTTGTGTGTGGCTCTGTACTAGACAAGCATGGTTTAAAATAGGTTTCCTGATGTCCATTACAGTCGTCTGAAAGCCACAGGACAAGAGAGGTGTTCTCTAAGCTCCTTTCAAGCCGGGGATTTTCTAAGTCAACTGGAGACAGTATTCCCCGGTGAAATTTGAAAATAAGAAAAGCCTGAGTTCAAAGCCTTGCTCTGCACTGTCGGGGGTGAAGATCTGGTACACATTAACCTTTCAACCCTTGGCTTCCTTAGCTCTCCAAAGATCCTACTTGGAGACTTGGGTGTCTGGGAATAGGGAAAAGGAAGGAGATCACTTTTCCTCCTGCCCCTTTTGTGCTGCTGTTCCCCAATATGTTCCTGCTCAGACTAGCGCTTTTTTTCTTTACTATTCTAGTTGTATCCTGCCCCAACTTTTCGGCATATTTGTAATCTCTATGGTAATATCATGATTCTCGTACCTGTAACTACAGCCAACAGGCTACTGGGCATAGCATGAGAAAAAACATGGAAGGAACCTAGGACCACATCAGTACATAGTAGGACCTCAAATCCAAGGCAACCATACCAGTGGAAATAGAGGTCCTAGTAACAGGTGGCGGTGGTGGTGACAGTAGGATTTATCCTCAGTGCCTATCTAAAGGCCTCTGCTAAGGTCAGACAAGGCGGACAAGATAACAGGTCTAAACAGCGAGATAACATGTCTAAACAGCTAACATAGCTAAATGACATCCGACTCAGAAAGTTTCACAGCTTAATAGAGGACCACAGAAAATTTCACATTATCTGAAGCCCAAAGGAATTACTCTTTAATGGAGGGATTTTAGGAACCCAGATGAGGCAGGAAAGGGAGCAATTCGTCCTGGGGGTAGGGGTACAAAGAAAGGGGCCTCTCCCTAGCACCCAGCCCTTGAAGACCAAATCAGAAACAGCACCCATCATCTCGGACTGAGAATGGTTGAGAGGAAAGAGAATTCTTATCTGGGCTTTCTCTCCTTGAACAATCACAATTTTGTTACTTTGTTGGTTTGGGAAGCATCTGGGGATGCAAGGAATGCGCTATATTAAGATATTTCTGCTGCCTTGTCAGTCCTGATTACAATATTTCCCAAAGATCATCCACAATATATCCCACCAATGATCTGTGTCTTACTGTCTCCATAACACTGACACCATATGAGAAAGATCTGTGTGCTAACAATGTCAGAGTGCAGGGCACACTCTTCTGTGCCCGAGGATGTATGGAGGTTGGTCTATTCAGTCAGATACAAAAGCACCCCAGAGGGAGAGAGAAGGTCCCAAGGGCACTATGCCCCATCTTAAAAAAAAAAAAAGTGTCAAGAAGAAAGGGGAGCCCTGATGAACCACTACTTTACCAACAGCCCTCAGCCAGAGGCTTGGCAATGCACTTCCATATATCCTTAAATCTCCTTGAGAAATCTCATTGAACATCCAAGGAAGATCCCTCTGAAGCCACATTTCCCTGTTTGAAGAGGAGACTGGAAATACCAGAAGCCCATGTGACCTTGCCAACAGAGGACCCGCTAACATGCTCGCTCACAAGCTTCTCTGAAACACGGGGCTCGTCCTGGGAATGCACATCACTCCTACTTCCTTCCTTTCATCATGGGCTTTATCTTGGAATTTTGCAAAGGCCAGTCTGTGTCCAGGCAGGAAGGCTTGCAAGCGTGCCTTCAAAGCAAACAAGTAGCTTACCATAGATGTGTTACCCACTCCTGCCTGTGCACCAAGACTATTGGCAGCTAGAAGCCTTCAGCTCTTGCGATGGCTCTGGCACTTATTTGCTGGATGACCTTGGAAAAGTCCCTTTCCTTCCCTGGGCCTCAGTCTACCCTTCTCTCAAACAAGCTGGTAGAATTAGATTATCTCTAACTTTGGTTCTAACTCCAGAAGTCTGTTAATTTTAAAACTTTTGGGCTGAGAAACAAAAGTGTCTTTCCGAGCAACTAATTAAATGTACAGATAAAATCACATTAGCTTATAAATCAGAATGTCCTTTCTAATTACATCTTAAGCAACATCACAATGGAACTTGCCCAAAGCTACAAACGTAGTTAATCAACAACTACTGATATCACTACAGTCCTTCCAACTGCAGGACCAGTGCCTCTGGGGACACATGATACCTCCTGGTTTCCAATTCCAATGGTGGGATGCTTGTCTTTTAGAGTTTAAGGACATCTACCACTTTTTCTGGGCCACCAAGAATTAGCTCAAAGTTTCAATTGGTCATTCAAGAGTATTTTGTGAGTTTTCTATATGACATGCATTTTCCTGCCACTGTGTAGACAACTTCAATTAAGACCAGATTCCCGATCTCAAGAAGTTTATATATAGACTCAGTAGCATACAGAAAGAAGTAAAGAGGGGCGCCTGGGTGGCTCAGCCGTTAAGCGTCTGC
>CM053607.1:38533770-38566768 GCA_028646535.1 Procyon lotor | reverse complement strand
CCCCCCCCCAGCTGCTCCTCCGTCTACCAACCCCAACACATCTCCAGGTACCTCCTTGATGGACATCCCAGAGCTTCTGCTGTGAACAGGGATAACTTTCCAGACCCACAGTGGGGCAAACTGAGGGACAGAGAGGTTCCACGGCAGGCTCGGGAACATGCTACTCTGTGGAGTGCCACTGCTCTCTGGACCTAGAGTAGTCTGCACACTCGACAACACCAAAGGATGGCCAGTTCAGAAGAAACTTTCCCAAAGCTGAGCCATATCCTCTCCCAATTCGAGCCTCCGTGGGCGGGTGCAGAACTTTGTCTCTCTCTAGGTTCTCTCAGGGCAGCTCTCAAACTCGACCTGTCCGCACACTCATCCCGGCACCCCACCTACACACGCCCTTCCCACCCGCCTGGAGCCCTCTCTCCGAGTCTTAGGATGCAAGTGCAGGAGGCAGGTAAAGAATAAACTCAGGCGCGGCTCTCGGTGCTCCCGCAACTCCCCCTCTCCTTACTGGAGTAGAGAGGAAGAAAATGCTGGGGTTTGGCTCGCTGCCCAGCCCAGGGAGCTGGAATACCCGCCACCAGGGACCGAAGAAGGCAGGGGCTCGCGTCCGAGAACCAGCCAAGTCCACGTCGCCCCGGCTGAATGGCCCCTCAGTTGCCTGCAAGTTGAAACCTCAGTCAGGCTCACAATGAGGCCGCTGTTTTCGACAGGAGGCATTTGGATGCCTCACACACTCAGCCCAAATCGGGCCTGAGAGCAGGGCGCATTTCCTTGCCCATGTTCAGATGCGCCCCTAGATGCGGTTCAGTTGCGGTTCCCTTCCCATGTGCCTGGCCACGGGAAGCCAGTGCAGGCCACCTGTTGGACTCTGTCCGGCCACCCTAGATCTTGCGCCCACAAACCCTCACGGAGGAGCGAGGCATTCAGTGCACCCAATTCATCAGCAACAGAAACATTTCACTTGCGCCTCCTCCTATGGCCACCTTTCCGGCTCCCAATCACACACATACACACTTCCTTAATATCCCAGCAGTCACTACTCTTTAATGAAGCGCGCTTAGCTTCCCCTAGGAGCCCGGGCTGCCCATGATCTCCGAGCGCGCCCAGGCGGCGGTGGATCTCCAAGCGCTTAGCTGGGTGTCTGCTTAACGCGCGGGCGGCGGAAAAGCCCCAAATGGCACACTGGTGGGGAACAGTCAGTGGCCTGCTCTAGGGAGCCCCCTTTCTCTTATGGAAGCAAAAAGGGTCTCCTTCCTTGGTTCAGACGTGCGGGCAGTCGGGGAAGCCCGGAAGGCAATCGGATTGGGGGAACCAATGTTGCGTTTCGCGGCCAAATCCCAGGATAGGTGCAAAGGGTCTCAACTTTCTCGTGTCTCCCTGCCATCCGCGCAAGCAACTAGCTGGGGGAAAGGTTCGCCGCCACGAAGGGGCTACTCACCCCTGGGTATGAACGCTGCCCCCGGAGGGGACCCCAGCAGACTGGCGCGCGTGGAATCCGTGAAACGCTTGGGTGTCTCGCTCGTCTCCCGGGCCAAGAGGCTAAGGCTACGCGCTCCAAGCGGGGCAGCCGAGGGCAGTCGATCCCATGGGTGGCGAGTTGGCAGAGGGCGCGCCGCCCGGCTGGGGGCGCATCGCTCCCAGGGCTGGCGCAGGCTGCAGTGGGGAGAGGGGCTCCCGGGGAAGTTGGCAGCGTTGGGGGTGGAATTCGGACTTCGCGCTCGCTTCGGCTCGGGCGTCCGGGCGCGTCCTCTGGGATAGACAGGGGATTCGCCGGAGGAACGGGGGCTGGCGTGGGCCGTGAGGCTGCAGGAAGCCTCCGCTGGCCGCCGCCTAGAAGGAGCACAGAGGCATCGCGCTGCCTGGAATCCCCGGCAGCGGCTAGAGCAGAGAGCGAGCGAGAGAGCCGGGCTGCCTCCTCCCGGCTGCCGGCGCCCCTTGCTCAGAGCCCGGCTCTCCCCAGCCCGCCGCGCCCCTCGTCCTGCCCGAGTCCTCCTCCCCTCTGCTGTTTCACCCGCTCGCAGGGCTCGCGGGGCTGGGCTTGGGCCAGAGGCTGAGCGGAAGGCGACCGCAGAGCCCGCAGCATGGAGGGCGATCTCGCCGGTTCGGGCTCGGGCTCGGGCTCGGGCTTGGGCTCCGGCAGCAGCGGCCGCCGCCTCCCGCGCGCCCACGTGCCGGAGCCCCGGTGTGCGCGCTCCGGCCGGCCGGGCTGGAGGGAGGGAGCTAGGGCGAGCCGCGGGTGGGGGTGGCGGGGAGAGCCTGCACACCCGCGCAGCAGAGGAGGGGAAGCCGCCGAGAGGCTCCCTGGGGCGCAGGGCTCCTCGTCTGCAGCTCCGGGAAGACTGGTGTGCAAGGCTCCCCCAGCTCCCCCCTCCCTTTGCAGAACGGAGAGAGCCTGAGCGAAACCCGGGGCGTGGGGGGTGGGGGGCGCTCCACTCCGCAGGATCAGCCGGGAGCCGGGAGCCGCGGCCGGAGGCAGCTACGCGTCTCCACCAAAGGGACAGGTTCCAAGTATCCTTGAACCCCTTCACCTCTCCCGGGCGAAGAATGGGGTTCGGAAACACCGAGGGAGGGAATATGCGGGTTCCCAGCGAGAGCTTGTTCCGGCTTGCCCCGCCTTCCTCCTAGAGTAAGCACTTTTCCCGTTAACCAACAGACTGGAAGGGACTCTTCCTTCCAGGGAGAAGGCAGTTGTCTTGCAAAAGATGGGCCCTGACTACCTCCCATCGAGTGACAAATAATTACTGAGCACTCACTCTGAGCGATGCCGGGCAATGTCCTGAATCGCAGGGCCCTCCCTGGTCGCAAGTTGCGTTCTCCGCTCTGCGCGCCTGTATACAGGCAGGCCCTCCCTGGGCCTCCTGGTTGCAACCAGAAAATGAGGCTCCTTCCTGAGAAGAGTAAAGAAGACAAAACAAATACATGTGAGAATTTTTAAATTAAAAGACACTTCAAAAGATGAGTAATAAATAATTTGATATTAACAGAACCATTACTCTTTTTAATAAGTTAAAGAATAGGAACTGAGATCTCTAGGGAAATAAAAATTAGCAAAATATACCTTTTACTGGGTTCGCGGGCAGTCACTTGGAGATCTTTGTCTCCAATCTTACCATTATTTTAAAAGAAGCACTGAAGCTCAGAAAAGACAAGTGTCTTGTCCAAGGTCACACCTCTCCAGTTCGGTTAGCCCTGGTCTTCTACTGTCAAACCTGTGCTTTCTCTGCCCCGTGCCAGGACACAAATTACAATCAGCAGTACTGTGATGAGACATCAGCAAAGGGGGAGACATCCCTTTCCTCTGGGGTTTCCAAAAAAAAAGGGGAGGGGCGCTTCACAAAAGACCGAGAACTGAAGCAAAACCTAAGGAGTAGGCAGGATTCAGATATCTGGAAAAGCAAGATTAGGCACCGTGAGGGAGAGAGATCACAAAGACAGATGAAGAGGGACATGTTACAAGAGCAGCAAACAAGTTTGGCAGAAGCGAGAGCTTGCCTAGGTGATGGGGAGTCACTGAGGGGTTTTAAGCAGTAAAAATAAATAGTGAAAGCTTCAATTTTAGGATAATCGGTAAGTCCCTGTACAGAATGGATTAAAAGGGGAAGAGATGAGGGAGGGGGAGGACAAGAGGAGGGAAGAAAGGGAAGGAATTGTAGGCAGAGAAAACCATTAGGAGGTCAAGGCAGCTATCCAGATGCAAGTGATGGAAGCCTGATGAAATGTGATGGCAGGTAAAGCTGAAATCAATGAAACTCTTCGCAACCCTGTTCTTTTAGGCCTGCTTATGGGAAATGCTCTGCTGTCGATTGCAGGGGACACAGTATGGAAAGGAACATGTGTTTGAAATACAACAGAAAACTGGGGGCCAACCCTCAGGGACTGCAGTGGAGCTTTTCACAGTAACTGATCTGAAGCTAATCTGGTCCCTTGGTTTCAACATTCAACGCCTGCGAGCCGGACAGCAACAGCCTTTAGAGAAGAACGGGTTCAATTAGGATTTCTATCAATCAACCACAACCCAAAACCAGAAAGGGAAGGGGAAATCCTGTTTCCTTTCATTCCTTGGAGGCTCTGAATGAATGGTTTCAGGGGCTTTCTCAGGTTCCTCCAAAGGAAACAGTTTTTCCCTAGGTAGCACTCTGTCTCCTTACAGGACCAGCACCAACAGCATCACAGGCCTGCTGGACTCAGCATCTGAGGCCCCTCCCTCTACCCCGCTGACTCAGAATCTCTGTCTGAAGAAGATTCCTAGCTGATTCATAAGCACATTAAGTTGAGATGAATATCTCTATCTGTTCCCTCCTAAGCTACTGTTCAAATTTTGAGTATGTAGCATAGCTTTTTTTTTTAAAAAAAAGCCATATATTACACCATACCTATAGACACACAACTTCCTTATAATTTAAATAAAAGTTTCATAAAACAACACATCTCTTTAATCTGTGATTCACTTCAATATTTTCTATTCAGTTTATTTCATTAAAAAAAAGTGCTGGTCATGACCTACTGATTGATTCCATGACCACCTACTAGGCTGCAACTTGTGGTTTGAGAAATATTGAACCATGCTATTGATTATTTTATCTTGGGTTTTGTTTGTATGTGTGTGTATCTTACCACCTCTATTAGACTGTGAGTTCCTTGAGGGCAAGGTTCAGATATTTTTTTTATCATTGAAATATAGATCAGAGTTGATGGAAGGTTTTATATGTAGTAGCCACTCAGTAACTATTCAGCGAGTAAATCAATCCATGAATGCCTAAGTGGATGGAAGCCCACGGATTGGAGGCAAGCTGGAGGAAGAAGAGAGTGAAGCTTAGAGTGTTGGAAAGCCTAAGCCAGGAAAATATTTACCCAAAACTCGAGGTCCCTGAAGCATTATCAATGGACTATAAGCAGAAAAGTTTGTTGCTAACACTGTCATGCATTCCAAATGCTCCAACCAGCCAGAATCTTATTTTCCGAAAGAGTTCACCTTTATTGCTTCACACAATTCCAAACTTTGGGGACTTAAGGAAGAGGGAGAGCAGCTGAATAGCTAACATAGATTCTTAGACAAGGACATGTCCATGCAAATCTGACATAAAAAGAGGGAAGCTTCTCCTGCCTGGTCTTGTCATTCTGGGACCAGAGCCACTGACCAAAAGGAGCAAAGAGCTAGGATGAAATACGTGGTTGGAAGCAGATTTTTGTCTGACTTCACAGAGATGCTTGGCAATTATATCTTTCCGAAACTCAAAATAGCTTCTTTTGGAGGCAATAATTTCCTTGCCACAGGAAAGAGACCACAAAGAATGAAGAAGTGCTTACTGTTCACCAGCCAACAGAACGAGGGGGAGTATTGATTCATTTAATATAAATAAAATCAACCTAAAGTGTGAGCATTAGAGTTACAGTATCTCATGCTCTAGTGTCATCTCAAATGTCCACTAGTTCAACTCCTCAGTTTAAAAGAATCTGTGGAAATTACCATAGATTCCCTCATCATGAAAAATGTAAGAAAGCTATAGATCAAGGATTTCTCTTGAGCTATAGATCAAGAGTAGGAATCTCTCATTCATTGGGAAGATGATCCATGAGTTACGGGAAAAGGCTGGCAATGGATATATTTATTAAGTATCTACTATGGACTAAGCACTGTAGCAGGTATTTTGCATGCTTTCATTTCATAAAATCCTCTTTTAAAAAACTCCATGAAGTAGGAGGCTTTAATCACCATTCTCCCAGTGATGAAAGGCAGGATCAAAGAAGGTGATTTGAAAAATAATTTGCCTAAGATTTTAAGGCTAGAAAATTCCAGGGGAGGTTTTGAACAAGAGTCTGTGTTACTCCTAAATTCATACTCCCTCCTGTCTTATGCTTTGCTTCCCAGCCATGGAAGATTGAGAGCAAAAACTGGCTGGAAGATGGAAGGACAGAATTCTGATTGGGGCACAGGATTAAATAGCTTACTGGATAAGTACCCCTTGCGCTGAGATTCTGGGATGCTGTGAAGGGTTGTTCACATTGAGGTGGAAATCCTATTAAGTACTTTGAGTACCCCCTGCTGAGCAGAATCCACAAACTGACTCAGAGGTGGTCCATTACACTGGAAAGTTAATGCTGCTGTTGAAAGCTGTGTTGGCTGCCGCACAAAAGGAAGTTTTTGCATCCGGAGAATTTCACTCTCACTGTATGCTAGTGTTCTTTACTTTTTCAGAGTAACAGACACCAACCTAAGCTATTTGAGGGGTGGGGCAGGAAACTGATTTTAAAGAATCAAGACACTCAAGACATACATGGAAAGTAATGAGGCAAGACCTCTGGAAGGCACTGGAAGGTGGGAGTGGAATCCTACTAGATCTCATATAATCTTTCCCTCTCCATCCTTGTATCTCTTTTTCATCTCATTGTCTTGGTATCCTACGTCTTTCCTCTCTTGCTGCAAAAGAGCTCCCTGCTTCTCTGTTCCTGTAGAAAATAATATCTATCCCATGCATTTCTTAACTAGTTGTCTCTGGGCCTCAAGTCTTTTTATCAGGAGAGGGTATCTCATTGGTCAAATGTCCACCTGTGAACCATCAGACGGAACCAGAAGGATGTAGCCACAGTACCAATAAAGCTGCTGGGAGCTGAGCCCTGTAACTTAGATATGAAGTGGGGAAGATAAGTTGCTGTAAATCCCAGACAGAGCACAGAAATGTGGCTACTACACTCCTTAATGTGAGCAATTGAATGCGTTAGAAGTGGCCTGGAGGGGCACCTGGGTGGCTCAGTGGGTTAAAGCCTCCACTTCAGCTCAGGTCATGATCTCAGGGTCCTGGAATCAAGCCCTGCATTGGGCTCTCTGCTCAGCAGGGAGCCTGCTTCCCCCTCTCTCTCTGCCTGCCCCTCTGCCCACTTGTGATCTCTCTCTCTCTGTCAACTACATAAATAAAATCCTTTAAAAAAAAAAAAAAAAGAAGAAGAAGAAGAAGTGGAGTGGAGAATCTATGTCCACACACAGTAGATTGTAGGAGACTGCTAGCGTGACATGAGGATTGGTGATGTTAACGGCTGATTTAAAGCCCTGAAATGCAAAGGAGACTATTTAAAGGTCCCTGCCCAGGAACCCAGGAACCTATACAGATGAACCAGAATTAACGGGAACCAATGATTATCCCAGGCACATTTATATGGATATTCATTCTGTTTCAGTTCATTCTGATTCATCCTGGTTTACTGGGGAGAACACTGAATCAGGACACAGAGAACCTGGATTTAAATCCGGACTCTGCCCTCACCTGTGGTGCAACTTATCACACCTCCCCAGAATTGGGGGTTAATAAGCATGCCCTGCCTACCTCAGAAAGCTGTTTCAAGAAGCAAATGGGATATCTGTGAAGCTAGCACTATGCAAAATCTAAAGCACTGAGCAAATGTAAGAAATTATTAGTAATACAAGAAATAACAGGAAGCCAATGAGTTGTAACACTTAGGTTACCTTTGCAAATATCTATTCCACCATGCTCTTTAGAGTAGAAAAAAAAGTCATGCTGCAAGAAATGTAATGAATGTGAAGTGTGTTTATTCTATTTTTATGAGGCATGGTTGGGTGAAAATGATCAGTGCAGCTCAAAAGCAAAGGATTGAAAGTGTATGGTTTTTAAGAAATAACTAGAGCCTTCAGTAGCAGTAGCAGGAATAGCAGTACCAGGAATAACAATAGCAGCAAAACAGTAATAACAATAATAACACTATGGTTGCCATTTTCCAGACCCTGTACTAAATGCTTTCTACCCATTCGCTTATTAAATAATTCATATAACCTTCCTCGGTCAGTTCCATTTCTGTCCCTGTTTTAAAGATGAGGAAACTGAAGCAGGACAAGTTCATAACTTACCCACAGTCTCAAAAATAACAAGTGGTAGAGTCCAGATTAAAACTCCATTTACCTCATTCCAAAATTAAAGTAAGTAACCGATATGCTATTCTGCATTTTATAGCCTTAGAAAAAAATATGAGATAAGTGCAAAGTTTTGGTGATGCAAAAACTATTGTAAAAAGGGAAGCCTCTAACAATCAAAATGATTCAGTCATAGACCCATATATATTTTGAATGTATTTTTCCATTGAATATGGATGGTCACTGAATGAAATTTAATTTAATGACTACACACCTATTAAAATGGGTTTTTTTTTTAAGAGAGAAAGAGAGAGCATGAACAGGGAGGAGCAGAGGGAGAAGGAGAGAGAGAATCCCAAGCCGGCTCCATGTTGAGTGTGGAGCACAGCTTAGGGTTTGGCCTCAGGACCCTTAGATCCTGATCAACAGTCCAACAGTCTGGGCACCTAACTGAGCCACTCAGTTGGACCCCCCAAAATGGAATTTTAAATGACAAACCAATTATTGGTGAAGATGGTAAGTAACAAGAATGCTCATTTATTGCTAATGGAAATGCAAAATGGTATAGCCACTTGGAAAAACAGTTTGGCAGTTCCTTAAAAGCTAAACATAGTGTCACCGTGCAATTGAGAAATTGCACTCATAGGCACTTACCCAACTAACTTGAAGATATGTCCACATAAAAACCTGCAAGCATATGTTTATCGCAGCTTCATTAATCACCAAAAACCAGAAACAACCAAGATTTCCTTCAATAGAGAAATGGATAAACTAGGGGAATGGATAAACTACATCCATACAATATATACAATACAATGGTATTCATCAATCAAAAGGAATGAGCTATCAATTTATGGAAAGACACAGAAGAACCTTAAGTGCATACTGATAAGTGAAAGAAGATAGTCTGAAAGGGCTACATACTAGATGATTCCATTTATGTAACATTCTGGAGAAGGCAAAACTGCAGAGATGGTAAACAGGTCAGTAGTTGCCAGGGCTTTGGTGGGAGGAGAAGAATTGAAGGGTGAAGCACAGAGGATTTTCTTTAGGTTGATGGAACTGTTGTGTAGGATACAATAATGGTAGATAAATGACACCATGCATTGGTCAAAATCCATAGGACATCATAGCACAAAGAGTAAACCTTAATGTATGCAAATCTAAAGAACCTTTTAGGAGACCAGGTGATCCCAGGAGGGAAGAGAGACTGTGACAAAAGACTCTTAACTGCATTACAAATGTGTGAAACCCTCTCACTGAAAGAAGTGGAGGAAGAAGGTGCTGACTTGAATAACTACAAATGAGAGGAGTCTGTAAGACTAAAAGCAAAAGGAACTGTACACAATCACTGTTCTGGAGCTGATAAAGTTATTTCTCATGTGGGTACATGTTCACAGTTATGAAGCTGCTCTACAAGTCTACTGGAATTGAACAATTATGTACAAGAATGATAGTAGGAGTCTGGCTTCTCCCTCCTGGAGTGGGAGGTTTCAGATAAGCCATGGTAGAAGACTAGAATGATCCATGTGATAACGGACTGGAGATGGAGAGATCAGTATGAACTCATACAGATACAGATGAAATGCATACAGAAATCATTAGAGATATGTGAACATACACACATTAGTATACACACATATATTTCCTTGCTCTGTCTGTCATCTGAGAAGGCCCCAGAGCAACGACACCCAGTAACAATGAATACACCTAGCACCCAGATCCTACTTTCTAATACCATTTTCCAGTTAGAAAAAAAACAAAAACAAAAAACAGAGCATCTTAGAGAAATGGCTAATTCTAAAATTAGGGCAGGAAATACACAAAATGAGCCTGGAGCATCTCGTGGTGCCAGAAAGTAAGGAAGTACTCAACACACACACACACACACACACACACACAGAGTATTGGGGGTATCTCAAATGGGGATATGTCAAATGGACAAAAGAGCCAACTAAAGGAGCTCCCCACGGTCAAGGGTGAAACAACTGGAACAACAAATTAAATAAAGTAATATTAATTTATAACCCAAAGTCTAAAATAAATATTAACATGTCTACACTGATATAAATAAATGATTGACCTAATAAATAAATAAGTAGAGACAAATCTCCCATATAGAAGAATTCCATATGTTTTTATGTATGTATTCTCCCTCAAGGAGGTGAAGCATAACTCTTCATCCCATAAGTGTGGGTAGGGCATTGTCACCTCTTTCCAAGAGCACAGTATGTAAAGAGGGATAAAGGAGGAACTTTATGATGGAGAAAGCTGAAAAACCCTGCCTCAGCCAAGTGATCAAGGTTAAGATCAGCAGTGATGTCATGTTGAGAGTATGTACTCTTGATATGATGTGATGAGAACAGCATTTTACATCTGTGATCTTCCTCCCAAGGACCCATAACCACAGTCTAATCATGAGGAAAACATTGAACAAATGCCATTTGAGGGATATTCTACAAAATACCCGAGCAGTGCACTGAAAACTGTCAAAAATGATCAAAAACAGAAAGTTTGAGAAGCTCACAGCCAAGCTGCATCTAAGGAAACATGACAAGTAAATGCAATGTGGTATCTTAATGGAATCTTAGAACACAGAAAGGACATTAGATTAAAAACTAAGATGTCTGAATAAAACAGACTTTAGTTAACCATAATGTATTATTGGTTCATTAATTGTGACATATCTACTATACTAATTTAAGATGCTAATAATAGGGGGAAGTAGGTATGATGTATATGGGTATATGGGAACTCTCTTACTAGTTTGGTAATTTTTGTATAAATCTAAAACCATTATAAAGCAAAAAGCTTTTTTAAAAAATTAAACAAAAACCAAAAAACAACTATAAAGCCCCAGGAGATAGGCTATCCATCTAAAAGAATATTAATTATTGGGGCACCTGGGTGGCTCAGTCGTTAAGCATCTGCCTTCAGTTCAGGTCATGATCCCAGAGTCCTGGGATCGAACCCCGCATCAAGCTCCTTGCACGGCAGGAAGCCTGCTTCTCCCGCTACCATTCCCTCTGCTTGTGTTCCCTCTCTCGCTGTGTTTCTCTCTGTCAAATAAATAAAATCTTAAAAAAAAAAAAAAGAATACTAATTATTTTCTCAAATAATAAAATATTTATTTTTTATGATTTATTTATGTATTTGAGAGAGAGTAGGGGGAAAGGAAGAAGGAGGGAGAGAATCCCAAGCAGACTCCCCGCCCAGCAGAGAGCCTAGTGTGGGGGCTCCATCTCAGGACACTGAGATCATGTCCTGAGCCAAGATCAAAAGTTGGACACCCAACCAACTGAGCCACCCAGGAGCCCCTCCAATAATAAAATATTTACAGCAGAAAAGAAACCCATAACAGAACAAAAATGAAAACAAAACTTAACTAATTTAGACTCATCAATGAGAAAAATATATCAGTTAATTTTCCAGACAGGTCAATGTCCCATTCAAAATCATTAGAAGCCTCATGCTGTTGTCAAAAACAATCTTCTTTCTCATTTTTCTGCTTGCTAGACCTGTTCTGTTCATATTTAATGGCTATTTAGACATCTCCAAGATAATATTGATCTGTGTCTTAAAGTGGAATTGATTATTCAGCGTGCCACTATTAAAATGTCCCTTCATTGCATAGGCATTTGCCTGAGTGCACATTAATGTTATTTTGTCAACAGCATGTATTCAGTGGCTATTAGATTCGATCTCTACTAAGCAGATAAAATCAAACTTCATGAAGAGAGTTTGATTTAGGTTTAGAAACCAAAAACAAAATGCAAGTGTGGATGGAGAAGACTGTGTGCCCATTTATTTATGGGACAGAAACAGAGGGAATGGAGGAATCCATTAAAAAAATGACTGTTTTCTATCATCTGGGGATTCTTTCATAAAGAAAAATGTGTGTATGGTAACTGTGGCCATTTGAACTGAGTAAAACAATTAGGAGGTGATTCAAATACTCATTTCCATCCATTTTCCTCATCTATTCATTGGCTTGTTGGAGGAGAGAGCAGCAAAATGAAGATTGCCAGCCAGTTCCAAATTGCTAAAAGAAAGGATTCTGCATTCCATTATTCACTGGCTATGGTGAACCAGGCAGAACGGAACTATTCTTTTGGACTTCAAAAGCTCTATAATTTTTTCACCAACACTTTCCCCGTACAGTATTTTCTTTGGAAAGCATGTTTTATGTGAGTTCCTTTTGGGGTTGTTGTTGTTTTGAGTCACACAAATATTACCTCAATGCAAGACATTTGTTCTCCCAGAAGGTGTTTCCAGAATGAAAATTTGAGACCCAGCCTACCAATGGAACCAAATATTTACGTTAGCGCTCTGGAATCTCCAGATTCTAGAGATGGATTTTGTGAATTTAGCAAACCTAATTGTGACAAAATATTGAAGTGCAATTTCATTCCAGCAGTTCCATTCCTAGCTGTAAACCCCAAAACTGGTATTGGAACAAAAATATGTATAGGAATGTTCACAGGAGCACTGTTCTCAATAGCCAGAAAGTGGGATGAGCTCAGATGTTTGTCAGTTGATGAGTGGATAAACAAAATCTGGTATATCTATACAAGAGAATATTATTCAGCCATAAAAGGAGGGATACATGCTATGGCATAGATGAACATTGAAAACATAACACTAAATGAAAGAAGTCAGACACAAAAGGTCATATATTTTATTATTCCATTTACATGAAATGTCCAGAATAGACAATTTCAAGGAGACACAAAGCAGATAGTGGTTTCGAGGGACTAGAGCAAGTGGGAAATACAATGTGATTTCTTCCAGTGGGAGGATAAAAATGTTCTAGAACCACAGAGCGGTAATGGTCGCAAAACCCTGGGCAAGAACTCCAGTCATCGAAATGAGTATTATATTTTGAAAGAGTTAAAATGGTATGTTATGTGAATTTCATGTCTATAAAAACGTTAGGGACACCTGGGAGGCTCAGTCAGTTGAGCAAGTGATTTCTTGGTTTGAGCTCAGGTTATGACCTCAGAGTCCTGAGATCGAGCCCCACTCCTGAGATGGAGCCCTGCATCAGACTCTGAGCTCTACACGGAGTCCACTCAACATTCTTTACTCCTCTTTTCTCTCTCCCTCTGCTCCTCCCCCCACTTATATAAATAAATACATAAATAAACAAACAAATAAATGAAATCTTTGAAAGAAATTTCCATGTATATGTGCATGTCATGGGGACACAGACTGTGGAGCACCTGCTCCCTGAACCATGAGCCTCACGTAATTATAACTATAGAGAGTGTGCACGTGGAAAGTAGTGGGAATTAGCAAAGTATAGACACCATACAGGCAAAAGGACACCAAGAAAAAGAGCTGATTTTTTTCCCCCCAGGACAATCAACTTCCTACTGACACTCTGCCACTCAGCTGTTCTTTGCTACGGGAAACATCAAAAGTAGAAATCAGAAAGCAACCTCCCATCAGGTGGAGGAGCAGATGGAATTGAGATGGTCTGTCGGGCCAGGAAGAGGCTGTGGTGGATACATGGACCATGTATGGCCTCTGAGAAGTTCATCCAGAATATCCAGTGTGGTCTGCGAAGCCAATGGCGGATCTGGCCAGACTGCAGATGGAGTTGCTTAGCAGACCCATCAGATATCAGATCTTGACTGGAGGGACATTAGGCAGGTGGAGAGGATGGAGGGACAGCTGATCAGTGAAGAGGCATAAACTTGAGAAAGATACAAGGTATAAACAGGAAATCATGAAGCAAGTTAAGTCAAAGTAGCATTTGCCAACCGCATCAGGTGTCAAGTTTCTTTTTGGGTGTGGTAGGACCTCTCTTCTTACCTCTCAAGGCGCTAGCATTTCATGAGTCAGAGCAATGGACTGATGAGGTGAAAGGAGTGATAGTTCAGAGTTACAAGACAAATACTGATTATAAAAGTAACTTCCGTTTGCACGGTGCTGACTCAGGGCTGGGCCTGAGCAAAGAGCATTGCAAGGATTTTCTCATTTGAGGCTCACAATTCCCTGCAAGGCAGGTATTGTCCCCATTCAATGGGGACTTAAAACGGATGCTTGGAGTGGTCAGGGGATTCTCTCAAGTTCTCATACGTAGCTAGTGGCCACACTGGTGTTTGAAAGTTGGCAGCACCAGCTCTTTTAGTCACAGAGCTATCTTCCGTGGCTGCGCTCCTCACAGAAAGTGTTCAGGGTAAAGCTAGGGCGTCCTGCACCTATAATAATCAGACTCAAGAAATCTGCAAAGAGATTTTGAAAGACCCGCAGCTGATGAGTGAAGACAGCACAAAAACCAGGGTGTGAGGACATGTGAAGCAGGAGAGAGATACCAAAAAATACACTTAAACACGCTTCATTGCGATCATCCAGTTACACAACTGTCGCCTCTACTCAAAGCAGAGCCCCCGGAAGGCAGGAACCCTGAGTTTTTCACCACAGTGATGAGCACAGCATCTAGTAAACAGTAAGCCTTTAATAAACATTTTTTAACCACTTTTGAATAATAAAACAGTACTGCTCATATAGTTACTGATGGGAATAATAATCCTGTACCTTTGACTAAGCATTTAATTTAGGCTTAGAAATGTGCACTTTATGAAACCTATGTCTCATGTCCACCTCCCAGCACGTGAAAAACACACTGTTATCATGTATTAGAGACAAAGAAACTGAGGCACAAATAATTCCGCCAAACCCAACCATCTAGTAAAAAGTGAGCTGGGTTTCAAACCCTAATTTCTATGACTCCAAATCCAGATGTTTTCACCACTTTATTTGCGATAGTAGATTACCCATCCTTTTAGTGAGGAGGGAGTGGATTATTATTGGATTATGTACTTTTCGGGGGAATAAAATGAAAATTATAATCGAACATTAGGCTCAAAAAAAAAAGAATGCCAAATTATAACATATGTTTTGATTACGACTGTGTGAAAACACACATACATACAAATGAATCAGCAGGAAGCCTGGAGGGTAAAAGAGTTGTATTAAGAGTGGTGAGACCAAGGATTATATTTTTTTTAACATTTTGCTTAATTTTTGCTATAATGTTATTTTAAGAATAACTAAGACTTGAAAAAATCCAAGTGTAGGAAAACAAGTTATAATGTACCCACAAACAGATTGCTTTTGGCGGAATCATTGCTTGAGCCCTGGGTTGGTGATCCAGGATAATTACGTGACATCTCCGGTACCACATTCTCCTCAAGATACCACAGGGCTCTGTGAAACAGGAATTTTGAGTCTTTCTGAATCCTCCAGTTATGACTAAAATTTTGAATCTGATATACTATTCTCCTCAGTGGAACATTCAAAAATATCACTTGCAGTAAATGTAACTTCAAACCAGTTTCTTCTTTCATATAATCTGTGAAATAGTCTCCATATCCATGTATATTAAGGTTTATTACTCCTGAAAACATCAACTCATCCATCAGTCGTTCATCCTGAGGCCAGTTATCTCTTTAAAAGTCAGGTCAGTATATGGCACTTCCCGCCTCAGAAACCTTCTAGCAATTCCCATTGAATAGAGAACAGTCAGAACTCCAAGTCCTAACCTCTATTCCCTCCTCGTATCCTCTGTAGACTATATGCTCTATTCACAATTCGCCATTTACATTTGTGATTTCTTGCCTTTCTTGTAATAGAGACTTGGTCTCAAATGCCTTCTCTGACTTGTCAAGTTTTTACTCATTCCTTAAGACTCAAGATGACTGGCTCTGTTTAACCTTTAATAATATCCCGCACCACACACCCTGGTATAAATGACTCCCAGTACTGCAATCCCAATGCATGATATATTTATATATATCACTATAGCTTAATATATCCTGTCATTTATGCTACGAGAATAGTAGATAACATTTATCAAATATGTTAGTTGGGCATTTTACATGTATTATTAGCTCATTTCCAATAACAACTCTAGGAGCTAAGTACTATTAGCACCATTTCAGAAAAAAAGGCAAGAGAGGCTCAGGATGAAGAAGCTTGTCCCCAAGAGCACAGTGGATCAGCATCAGAGATGACCTTCAAACTCAGGTGTGCCTGAGATGGAAACCTGTGCTTTTAACCACTACATTAAAGAAAAACCTTTTTCCTCCAAATTTCCCATTGTCTGCCTGAGAAATTAATTGGAGGCAAGTGGTTTGGATGGCAGAAACATATGCATTTGATGTATATATCAAGAGCTCAACTCCAGTGCCAGGTTGAGCCTGAGGCAAAAGGAAAAATCAGCAATCTTGATCCTGTCTTTATTTAAAATTTGGTATTTTCCACCGTAGATTTGCTTGCATTTATTTTTATTTTTAAAATATTACATAAAGGGGCACCTGGGTGGCTCAGTGGGTTAAAGCCTCTGCCTTCAGCTCAGGTTGTGATCTCAGGGTCCTGGGATCGAGCCCCACATCGGGCTCTCTGCTCAGCAGGGAGCCTGCTTCCCCCCTCTCTCTGCCTGCCTCTCTGCCTGCTTGTGATCACTCTCTCTCCCTATCAAAAATGAATAAATAAAATCTTAAAAAAATTCTTTAAATATTATGTAAAATATTTTTTCTCTTGAATACTGACTTTGGGGCATCCTTACAAACTTTACACCCACGATGGGCACCTAATTTCCATCGCTCTGGTCCTGGTGGGCTAGAACAGAGGCCACCCAAAAACTAGCTTGGATATATGACTTACGTGTCAGTTTTTTTCACAAGACCTCAAACTCCTGGAAGACAGTGACTATATGTGATTCCTTTTTGGACTCTTGCTAGCTCCCAGCCTGTATCCTTTCCTGATTAGAACCTCAAAAAAAAAAAAATATTTTGAATGACACATGTTGTTGCCTCTTACTTTCAACCATGGTCAGACTCCTATTTCACAGTGCCCATTAGAAGGAAATCTAATGAAAAACTTGAAATCTGACTGCAGTTTTAATTTTCTACCAGCTGCCAAATCAAATGATCCATGACCCAAAATACCAAAGTAAGAATTAAAGGTCAACTTTATTTCCTATAAATCCTTCCCCAAGTTTTTCTTCACTGAAAAGTCTTGAAGAACTATTTTTAGTTTCTCTCAGGGATACCTTAGAGCACCATAACTAATCCCACAAACACAGCAAGGGGACTCCTGCTGTTAATGAGTCACGATACTTTGCATGACTGGAAAATATAGGCCAAGGAGTTGTTTCCAACTTTGAAAGACAATTCATAACCTATAATTAGTTTTCTTCTATAGTCTTTATGTTGGTAAAGCTGCTGAGCAACGGAAGACATTCTGCAATGTAAAGTAGTTGTTGAACAGCCTTGGTTTACATTCTAGCTCCATCACAAACTATGCGGCATTAACAAGCAGGAGAATCTTCTCAAACCACGTCTGAATAATGGAGATCATAGCAGAACCTCCTATCAAGGGATTGTCACAGGTTTGAAGCAAGAAAATGCCATGTCTAGCATGCGGTAATTGCTCAGTAAAATATTAACAAGTTTTCCATTTAATATGTGTATATTGAGAAATACTCTATATCCAGGCACTGGGTTAGGCATTAGGGATGCAGGTTAAAACAAGCACACATTCAGTGATTGTTAAAGTCAGCTGTATTCACTGAGCATCTACTGTGTGAGTTACTCTCCTAGACGCTGAAGGAGAACAGAGAGGGAAAAGACAAAATCCCAGCTTTGAAACAGGAGTCTAGAGATGGGATTCATTTAAAATAAAAAAAAAAATGAAAGGCTACTAGTAATTAAAGTACAGAAAATGATAAATAAATGCGAGTTTGTTAAAGATGCACCAAACTATAGAATGTTATTGCCAATTCAGTGTAAAAAGACCTTGAGGGAAAATTTTGCATCTTTGCTCAATTATGTGAAACAAATAGTTTACTCCAGGAAAATGTAGGGAAAATTGCATTAGACTGAGAGAAGATGTAGATTTTGGCCACAATCTGTACTAGTAATGATAGCTTGTTGAAGTTATTTCACCTTTCACTTCTAAAACAGGGTTGTTCAGGAGATGAGGGGAAATTATCTTTGTTAGTTTGTCACTAGGGTCCTGGGAAGCAAATGCATGACAGAATGAGAAGCACAAGAAGAGATTTCCAGAAGGAAATTCCTGTTAAGGTGCTATGGGATGAATGGTGCTTTTCTCAAATTCATATATTGCAATCCTAATCCCCGTACCCCAGAACAGGAGTGAATTTGGATATAGGTTCTTTTTTTTTTTTTTTTTTTTGATTGGTTGATTGAATGATTTAGGAGGGAGAGTGTAAGAAAGAGTGCGCAAGCAGGTGGAGAGGGAGGGGGAATGGGAGAGGCAGAGGGAGAGGGAGAAGCAGATTCCCCTAATCAAGTGATTCAGGGGAGCCTGAAGCAGGGCTCAGTCCCAGGACCCTCTGGATCCCAGGATCTAGGAATCATGACTCGAGCCAAAGACAGATGCTTAACTGACTAAGCTACCTAGGTGCCCCTGGATATTGGCTCTTTAAAGAGATAATTAAGGTCATTAGAGTGGGCCCTAATCCAAGCTGACTGTTGCCCTTATAAGAGGACAGTAGGACTCAAACACACTCACAGAAGGAAGACCATATTTGAACACAGTGACAAGGCTGCTACCTACAAGCCAAGGAGAGACACTTGAGGCAAAACCAATCCTGTCAATATCTTGATCTTAGACTTGTAGCATCTAGAAGTGTGGAAGAACAAACTTCTGTTGTATAACCCACCCAGTCTGTAATACATTGTTAGGGCAGTCCTTCAAACTAATACAGAAGGATAAAACAGAAAGAGAACATGAGTGATCAAGAAGAGCCTTCAGGGCCCAGTGCAAGTTCGACACCTGTAAAAGGGAAGACAGAAGAATGGCCACTTGGGGAGAAAGAGCCTTATCCTGCAGTTCAATTCTGAGAAAGTCTCAGGCAGGCCTGAGGAGAACTAGGAACACAGACTGCCCGTTAGAGAAGGTGCCCCATTGGGCAGGAATGGTCTGGCTCTAAGGCTGTGTGCAGATCCCAAAACATGCGGCTGGAAGCTGTCAGTTTATTACACTCCTCACAGGAGGCTCTCCCCTGAAAGGGGATCTGGGTGGCATGCCTCCATAGCAGCCACAGTGAACAGATTTTGAAAATGATAAAGGAAGTTATTATAATGGCTATTATTATTCCTTTGATACTATTGCTGCTGCTATTACCACTAAATTTGTTCTTTCCCTAAATGAAGGACAAGAAATCTGAAGTCTCTGCTGGGTTAGACTCTAGTAGACTCCAGAACCTCGGTCCCTACAAGGGTTCTAGAACATAGCTCCCTGCTATATCAAGATATAATGTGAGGTGTCTTCTCCATACAAAATAATTTCATAACTGACCCACCACCTTGCCTAATATGTCACTGTTAGAAATGTATGGGTGTGGTTTAAAAATGTGTGTGTCTGGTAATCTCTAATCCAGATCCATTAACACCAAGTCTGTGCTCTTAATCCTTGTACTGTACTGAAAAAATTCCCCATGGGAGGAAGAGGGAAAAGGTAGATGGAGAGGAGCATATATACTTATTATTTTTATAATGCTTAGTAAAGTGATGGTCAGTAAAAGTCAGCAAAGTCTTCTTGGCTGGTAAAAAATATACAGAGTATAAAATGAGGAAAACCACTAGGGTCCATAAATTTTGAAAGACTAAGAAACATTAGTGTAGTACAACCCAGGTCTGAAATTTTAATTCCTCCTACAAGCTTGAAATTAGGTCCCTGGTCAGCTACCTTCCTTTGAGGCCCTCTAATTTCAGAGAATTTATTATTCTTTTAGCAGTGTCATGTTTTTTAACTGAAAAGGTGGTTTGTTTAGTTAAATATGTTCTTATTAATAAAAAGTTTAAATATAACCTATATAAAGTCAACTAATTTTCAAATAAATTAAACAAAATATACTTCCCACAAAACTTTACAATGTACAATTTCATTTTTGTCCTATGATTCAGTAGCCCCTTAGGAAGATTTTATTGCTCCCAGTTTCCATTAAGAGAGAAACTACAAAGAGAAAGTCAGAAGGAATTAACATTTACTGGGAATCAACTTTGTACAAGGAACTGGACAGGATACTTCCTATATATTAGCTCACTGACATCTCAGAGCAACCCAATAAAACAGGCACCCCAATTTTATACATAAAAAAATGAATCTCAGGGATATAAATGATGGACTCAGAACTTCATAGCTAGAGAGGTATAGAGCCAAGAGATTTTAACTAGGTTGAATCTGATTTTTATTGGTTAAGAAATGTGTTTGGCTGATAGTAATACAGATGGTGGCTTTAAAAAGGTGGGTTTTTTGTTTGTTTGTTTTGTATTGTTTTTAAGAGTAGCAGTTTACTCTCATTGATTAAAAAAAAAAGTCTAGAGGTAAGCTACACACTGCTGGTATAGCAACTCCATGAAGTCCCCATGGACCCAGGAGCTTTCTAACTTTCTGTTTAGCCATCCATGGCACTGCTTTTATCTTCAAGGACACAGATGGATGCAAGAGTTCTAGCCATCATCTCCAAATTCCAAGGAGAAAAAAAGGAGAACAGCAAGGTACAAAAAGGATAAATCTCCCAGGTGAGTCAGTTCCTTTTAAGATATCTTCTCAGAAGCTCTGCTTAAAAATTTCCACTTCATTTGTCTACCTCCAGCTACAAAGGAGTCTGGGCACTTCACTTCCAGACTCTAACAGGAAGAAGAAAGGAAGAATGAATATTATGTAGTCTGCCCTAGGTGCACAACCCACGCTATTTCCATTTTGCCAAGCTGCTAAAGGATGAAGAAGTAGGATGGGAGAAAATAATGATTTTCAACTAGTGAGCATACCCCCCTCCCCAGTTAAGAATTGTGTTCTTAGTGAAGGTTTGTTGCTTATAGGAGTAAATTGTAATCTTTAGGAGCTTCGGTAGAGAGATCAGTTAAAGGTAAGTGATCAGATATTTGAGCTGAAATTTTAGTGACCTTGAAGTATGAAAAAGTCACCTAAAACTTAAATTCCTTGAATAATCTCCAAATCTTTTAATTGACTAGGTAGCCAAGGAGGTTTTGAGAAAGTGCCTAGAAAAATGACGGAGGCTAGAATCATTTCATCTTAAAATTTTAAATATTTAAATATCTTCTCCCATTCCCTGTGTTGTTGCTTGTTTTGTTGACTGTTTCCTTTGCTGTGCAGAAGCTGTTTATCTTGATGAAGTCCCAGAAGTTCATTTTTGCTTTTGTTTCCCTTGCCTTTGGAAATGTGTTTGCAAATGACACTACAGATAAAGGGCTGGTATCCAAGATCTATAAAGAACTTCTCAAACTCAACACCCAAAAACCAAATAATCAAGTCAAAAAATGGGCAGAAGACATGAATAGACACTTCTCCAAAGAAGACATACAAATGGCTAACAGACACATGAAAAAATGTTCATCATCATTAGCCATCAGGGAGATTCAAATCAAAACCACATTGAGATAACACCTTATGCCAGTTAGAATAGCAAAAATTGACAAGACACAACAAAAATTGACAAGAAACAACAAGCATTGGAGAGGATGTGGAGAAAGGGGAACCTTCTTACACTGTTGGTGGGAATGCAAGTTGGTATAGCCACTTTGGAAAACAGTGTGGAGGTTCCTCAAAAAGTTAAAAATAGGGGCACCTGGGTGGCTCAGTGGGTTAAAGCCTCTGCCTTCGGCTCAGGTCATGATCTCAGGGTCCTGGGATCGAGCCCCGCATCGGGCTCTCCGCTCAGCGGGGAGCCTGCTTCTCCCTCTCTCTCTGCCTGCCTCTCTGCCTGCTTGTGATCTCTGTCTATCAAATAAATAAAATCTTTAAAAAAAAAAAGTTAAAAATAGAGGTACTCTATGACTTGGCAATTGTACTACTGGGTATTTACGACAAAGATACAGATGTAGTGAAAAGAAGGGCCATATGCACCCCAATGTTCATAGCAGCAATGTCCACAATAGCCAAGTTGTGGAAAGAACCAAGATGCCCTTCAACAGATGACTGGATAAAGAAGATGTGGTCCATATAAACAATGAAATCTTACTCAGCCATCAGAAAGGATAAATACCCAATATTTGCATCAACATGGATCGAACTGGAGGAGATTATGCTAAGTGAACTAAGTCAAACAGAGAAAGACAATTATCATATGGTTTCACTTATTTGTGGAACATAAGGAATAGCATGGAGGGCATTAAGAGAAGGAAGGGGAAAACAAACCACGAGAGACTATGGACTCCGGGAATCAAACTGAGGGTTTTGAAGCAAGGGTGTGGGTCGGTGGGGAAATGGGTGAGCCTGGTAGTGGGTATTAAGGAGGGCATGTATTGCATGGAGCACTGGGTGTTATACACAAACAATGAATCATGGAACACTATGTCAAAAACTAATGATGTACTGTATGGTGACTAACATAACATAATAAAAAAATAATAATTTATAAAATTCAGCTTTGGCTGAATTCCAAAGCTGAAATAAATAAACAAACAAACAAACAAACAAACAAATAAATAAAATACTGAAATAATCTTACTTGCAACCTAAAACTTCTTCTTATGAACAGGAGAGTCAATTTATTTATTAGCTTTAAAATCAGATAAACCAGGTTAGTTATATAAATGTGTGTGTGGATATGTGTGTGTGTGTGTACATGCATTTGGTACTAAAAGGAATTAGACACCCAAATTTATAAAATCATATCAAAGAGTTTTACAAATATCCTAATTTTATGTTGTATGTCCATGTACTCTAAATGCAAAGACATGCTCTTGTTGGGATTACAGAAGCAATGAATGTGAGAACTGGAGGAGGTTAGAGATGATCTGAATTACTTAATTTGAGTACTAGGCTTCTACTGCTTACAGTTCTTTATAAGAGAGTTCTGGTACACTCTTGTCATATGTGTGGCCCCTCATCACCATTTAAAGCCTTCCTTTTCTTGTGGGCTTTCCTACCTTATGAGTCTTGCTTTCCCAAGGCAGAAGCTAGAACCATGTTTTTTCCCAGACTTCCTAGCAAGTAGGACAGTCATTTCATCCAGGCTTCCTCAGTCACTCATGCTCCCTTGGGCCTTCTGTTCAGAAGGGAACGATATGTGGGCATAGGCATGTGGAATCTACTTTCTGGTGAGCATGAAGAATAAACAAGTACTGACGGCACAGACACTGGCTCCTGGGTAGCACTGCACATATTACATGTGATGCTAGATTTCTTATCTGTTTCCAGCAACTTTGGCAGCAAAAGACTCTCTACTAGGAGACACAGAGTAATTTGGGCATTTTTCCTCAGATGTATAGTCTCCAAGCCTGGGTTTCTGCCCTCCATAAAGATTCTATCTTTTGACAAATCCTTTCTGCCAAAATGAGTTAGCACAGGATTTCTATTATTCTCACAGAAACATCATGGAAAATAAACATTATTTTATAGATGGAAAGTTGAGACTTGTAGAGATTATGGTTTATAACATCTGATGATTTGATAGTTAACTGGGTAAAATCAGCGTGAATTAAGGAATCATAACTAACATGCATCAGTAGGGGTTGAGAGAATATATGTGGTGATGAATCCTGGGGTTGCTGGTAAGGGGATAGAGCATTAAGTTGGACAAGCAGCAGTTTCTGTCATAGAAATCCTCTCCCACCACAGAGGATTGAAAATTCTGGCAAAGACCCAAGGAGACAGTGATAACACAGAGTTGGGTTGGCTCTTAGCAGTTTGGCCTGAACTAAGGGAAGTAAAATGCCAAAACTATCATGGCAGATGATCAAAAGAGAGATCAAAAAGCTAAAAAAAATAAGTGTGTGCATGCCTAGAGTACACTTATTATATAAGGCTAAAACCAACAGCCAAGTGAGTTCTGTGTGAGGAGATTGAGAAGGTGGAGGATATCGTGTTGCATAATATACTTGGGAATACTGGTGAGTTGACAAGCTCACAGGTGACTGTCCTTTTCTAGACCAGAATTAACAGGAAATTATTTTACAAACTGGACTCCCTAATAGTACTGAGGATGATAGCAAATACAAGTGGTAGTGCTTGACTATCAGAATCAAGGCACAATTACTGCATTGCGATTACAGTCATAGTGACAGCCAAGGAGGTCTGACCTGCAGAGAGCTACAGAAACAGTCAAAAGAACACAGCATCCCTAGGAACAAGTTTAGTGGGAAGCCAACAGTGGCAGTGCTTAAACCACAGTTCAACAGACTAAGGCCTCCAGGTCAAATCCAGCCTACCACCTGTTTTTGTATAGTTCATGAGCCGAGAATGTTTTTCACACCTTTTAATGGCTGGAAAAATCCAAAGATTATTTCTTGATATGTGAAAATTGTATGATTCAAATTCAATATCCATAAACAAAGTTTTATTGGAGCACAGCCCTGCTTATTCATTTATATATTATCTATGGCCCCTTTTGTCCTACAATGGAAGATCTTACTAGTTGTGATAGTCACCTTATTGCTCATAAAGCCTAAAATATTTGCTATCTAGCAAATATTTTATAATAAATAGAATAAGTTTATAGAATAAGTTTACCAACTCCGGGCTTATAATATACAATAAAAAGAATATCAAAAAGACTGAGGCCCACTGTGCAAATAAAAACTAATGTCCCTTTCCTAGATTTCAGATCCAAACTAGTTTTGAGAAAAGAATTAATTATTGAATAGTGCCAGGTCCCTGGGAGGAAGGACAGAACAATACTTCAGCAAGTGTATACAATCCTTTCCCCCAAAGATGTATTGTTATTTAATCCAGTATACAAGAAAATAGGCATACTCAGATATTTCAGGAATTGTCAGACACAGGATCTGAGTTGGCAATGATATCTGGGGAACTTAAGTGTCTTCATACCCCCTCCTTTTTGAGTGGAAGCGTATTGGGAGAACCAGGTGATGAATGGTGCATTGGCCCAGATCTGGTTACCAATAAATGAGCGTGGTTCATGGACCCAAGCAGTGGGTATGTCTTAAGTCTGTGACTGTATAATTAGCATAGGTATACTTGGTAGCTGAGAGAGCCCCCTGGTTCCTTGTCCTGTCATGGTAAGAAAGGCCAAGTGAAAACTTCTGAAACTGGCTAAAATAATAAATCAAAAATTGTATCAAAGAGGTGGGGCAGGTGGGGTCCCATAGCAAAGATGCCAAATTTAAAATCCAAAGTATGTAGAGATAATGCACTTATTATTTTTCCTACTTAATTCATAATTTCAAATTCGGCCCCTATAAAAACTATGTGGATTCTAGAGAGTGAAAGTGGACTACCACATACCCAAGAAAGCATTAGTCCCATTGTACCTCCTGTGCCAAAAGTGGAAACTTTGATGGAGGAGATTAAGACAGACCCAGGTGTATGTTACATAGCCAGTGGTCTGGTCAGTGAATTCTCTTCCCTCCCTATCAGGAAAGAAGATCAGAGGAAGTTCACATCTGGGTAAATGACAACAGTATACATTTATAGTCTTGCCTCAGAGTCACATTAACTCTTCTGCCCACACACATACCAGGCAGAGGGTAGAAAATTAAACCCTACAAAGATATGGGATCCCACCATGTCAGTGAATGTTTTAGGGGCCTAGTGGAGTGGGACTTTCCAGGATATCCCTCCAAGGGAAGGAACAAATTATTTCTTCTTATACCTTCTACTCCTGAGGAGGGAGCATAGGTTCTGGAAGCAGTAGTTTCTAAACCTGTCATATTAGTTAGGGTTCACTCAGGAAAATGTGATATGAGGAATTAGCTTTTGACATGTTTTGGCTACTAAGGGCTAAAGAAAACTTGGGAGAATATAGGAATCAGGATACAGAAACAGCTACTACTTAGCTAGAGATGAGGCAAGTACCCAAGGATTTAGAAAAGGGCCAGCTAAGATTGGGATACTGATCTCACTGGAGAGAGTGTAGCTGTGACCCATTGGATGGCAGAGAAATTCATCTCTGAGATGCTGCAATCTAAGACTGACTAAGGAGAAAACTGCCTCCTGGGCTACCAAGAAAGCATTCTGGGAAGCTGCCGGTAGGAGGCACTGTTGAATTCCCTGGGAAATGAGCAGGAGCTTGTGGAATTCACCAGAAGTTTCCTGTAAGATTTAGCTGAAACTCACTGGGAGTGAGCTCTATTAGCTATTCCACATACCAGTTCGGCCACCTAGAAGCTAGTAACAAGGAAACACACCAGAAGCAGAAAAAGAAGCCCCTTTTTCATGCAGTGAACCACCCCCCCAGGCACTTTACTGGCAAAGTTTAACATCATGCTCACTGGCAAAGGAGAAATGTCTGCAACATGCAACTCCAGTACTAGAAACAGGACAATGATAAATAGATTTGGAGCTGACAGGTAATAAACCGGTATGAGGCATAGTCCATCCCTTTGAAGACTCAGCTTCTCAATGTATTCATTGTCCTATAGACATTTGAACATAGGTACAATGAACCAAATATGTTCTATCTTACAAGATACAGCAATCCTCTGTACAAAGAAGTTCTCACTCTTTCCCCAAGAAAAATAGACACAAAATCTTTGTATCCATGACAAACTATATTAATGACTCCTCAAATTTGGAGTCCTGATGAATATTCTGTTAACTGTAAATTTACCTTAAAAAGTTATATAAACATTAGTAAGGGGGAAAAAAGAAGTAAAAGGATTAGCATATACAAGTATAACAAGCAAAGAGAAAATAGTCCTTGTTTCTGTAAGGCGTCACAGAGGCTGGAATTGATGTCTGTGACTTCCCTCTTTCACTGCTCATTCCATATTTTCCTGGCCCTCAGCCAGAACCTAAGCTGGTCAGTTTTCACCTGGTGGAGTGAACAAATCTTTATTTCTAAGGGTTCTAATCCTAAATGGGTAAGGACTTTAAAGACACATGTGTCTCATTTGAGTGCCCCCAAAGTGCATCCACTGCAGAGAAGACTCTTACTAACTCCCCAACAAGGCATAGAAATGGATTTTGGGAGAGGAGACAATGCAACAGGTGCCATTACTCCCATTATTCTTGCTATCTGGTCATGACTTACTTATAGCTTCTACACCTGTCTGAGCTCAGCCTCTCATTTACCATTCCACTTGATAGGCTGATTGTATGCATACTCAACCTATGGCAAGGTTTGTCAGACACACGTGATGTTAATGACAAGATGACAAGAAGCTCAGGTTGATGACAAGAAGCTCAGGTCATGTGGTCATCTGATGTACCATCTGATGTACCAATCATTAAGCATATAGTTTCCACCGAGGACCAGCAACAAACAAGAAGCTCTTTCTCAAAATGTTAATCGTGATCAAAAAAAGAGGGCAGAGGTTTGCTTCAACATTATAGATACCTATGCTGCGATCTATTAGTGCTTGTCAGAGACGCTATAAAGCATTCCTAGTGGCCACAAATAATCCAAGTATAATTGAATCAGTAGGATCATAAGGCCCAAATGATAAAGCAGCTTGTAACACAGCCTAGAATTGCTGCCGAGGCTTTTATTTTTGCTCTGTTCCCCATTTGAGATTGGCAACTGTACAAGGTGACTTTGTAGATAGGTTGAAGTAGCACAGTCAAATGTGGTATGTTGACTCCGAAATCTAAAACACTCTACCAAGCATTGTGCATCTTTTTTCATGGTGTGTGGTATAAGACTGAGCAAACTGTATTTTACCTTGGCAGCTATATCTTGACAGATGCCAAGTGAATGAACCCCCCAAAAAATTCACTGAAATGGTGGGGCCCTGAAATTTTATGGGCTTTATTTCCCACCATCTCATTCATATATATTTTTTAAAGGCATCAAATTACTTGCTACTTCCTGCTTATTAGATAAAAATAGCATAATATAACCAATGTAGCAGACCAGTGTGGTATTTTGTAGAGGTCAAAATATCAAGACCATAGCAGACTGTATTATGGCAGAGAGCAGAATTGATGTAACCCCGAGGGAAGATGTAAAGAGATTCTGTTGGCTCTGCAGAGAGAAACATACTGCTCTTGGTGGTCCCAGAAAATTAGTATGGAAAAAACATCCTAACCCAGGTCAACAGTTGCATACCAAATGCAAGAGCCATGTCATTCTGTCCTAGTAAAAACACTATATCTGAGGTGGGAGTTGCAGTTGGAATCAAAACCTGAGTAAATTTATGATAGTCCGCGGTCCTTCTCCAAGATCTCTGTTATTAGAGCTAGAAGTTTCTTTAGTTATATGGATCAAGCAGTATGCTAGCAAGTTGTCCATAAATGTTGTTACTGGGATAACACAATCAGTTAAATACTTCCAAAGGGCTTTGTAGGCCAAGGCATTCTAATTACCAGTATGTCACAAGTCAGGGCTGCTCTTTATGGTTGCTGCTCTTTATGGCAGCAAGGTGCACCCAGCTTGTATTTAGACGTCTTGCCACTTGGCCTCTGCTACTCCATAATACCATCATCCTTACTGAAATCAAGGAATATCTTGGCTGTCATACATGCTAGCTAAGAACCAGAGGGGCAAGAAGCAAGGAAAGCACTCCAGAACTAGACAAAAAAGGAAACAAACAAAATGAAAACACCTTCCAGCACCCTCTACTGGCAAAGCTTTACTACATGTGAGATAGCAAAAGAAAAATATTTACAAAACATACCTCTAATATCACAAGCAGGGTGATGAAAAGTAGATTTGGAGCTGATATGCAATAAAATGACAGCTGTCACATTGAAGAATGTTGCTTTGAACAATTTATCAACTAAATGGAAAGCTGCCTCCATTAAGTGGGCTCAGAGTAGTAAAGGTCTCTACAGCAGGTCCATGACATTGTGCAAACAGCCCTGACTTGTAGGTCATATATGCTACCAATCTTTAGGTTTTAAAGACATTTAAGTGGGAAGATATTGTATAGTATTATGATACACTTCAAAGAAGAATCACATCATTAACACTACGGGGTTGTGGGAAAAGGCCGTATCATTTGAAACAGAAAGCTATTCACTATTAAAAAAGCTTCTCTTGGCATGTAACTAGATGCTGGTAAAGACAGAGAACCTAATCATGGAACATTAAATGACCATGCAGACAGAACTGCCCATCATGAGCTAGGTTTTTTCAGAACTACCAAGTCATAAGTTTAGAGAGGTCCTGAAACAATCCACCAAGAGGTAGAACTTTTTAGCTATTTCTTCAAATAAATTTTCTGTACTTTGCCTTCATCTTCTTCTGGGTGCAACTTCTGGGGATCCCCTCTCTCTCAACCTGGGGGAAAAGACAGATATCTAGATCTAGGAACCCCAGAGAGTTCCAAATAAGAGGAACCCCAAAACCCCCAGACCAAGACACATTATATTTAAAATCTCAAAAGTTAGAGATAAGGAAAGAATCATAAAAGCATAAAAAGAAAAGCAACATGTTCCATACCAGGGAACTACCATAAGACTTTTAGCAGACTTTTCAGTAGAAACTTTACAGGCCAGATGAAAATGGCATTATATATTCAAAGTGACGGGAAAAAAAAAAAAAAAACCAAAAAACTTCCAGCCAAGAATACACTACCTGGCAAAGTGAATAATCAGAATTGAGGGACGGATAAAGAGTTCCTAAGATAGGGGTGCCTGGGTGGTTCAGTCGTTAGGTGTCTGCCTTTGACTCAGGTCATGATCCCAGGGTCCTGGGATTGAGCCCCACGTCAGGCTCCCTGCTCGGCAGGAAGCCTGCTTCTCCCACTGCCATTCCCTCTGCTTGTGTTCCCTCTCTCACTGTGTTTCTCTCTGTCAAATAAATAAAATCTTTAAAAAAAAAAAAAAGAGTTCCTAAGATAAGCAAGACCAGATAGCAAGAAAAATGGCAGTATTGACTCCTGTTGCATTGTCTCCTCTCCTCCCTGCCTTCATCACCACTAAACTGACCTTTCAAGAAATGTTGAAGGGATTTCTTTAAGCTGAAAAGAAAGGGTACATTTTAGCAACAAGAAACCATATGAAAGAATAAATCTCACCTAAAAAGGAAATATATGGTAAAGATTGTGGAGAAATCACTTATAAAGTTAGTATGAAAGCTAGAAACTAACAATAAAAACAACTGTGATTACCATAATTAGGTAAGGGAATACACAAGATAAGAAGACATGCAGTGTGACATCAAAAACATAAAGCCTGAAAAGAGTGAAAATGAGCTTTAGAATGCAGACATAAGTTATTATCTGCTTTAACTGTCACCGTATAAGTTGTTATAGGTAGTCTCATAATAACTAAAAAGCAAAAAAAAAAAAAAATATATATATATATACACACACACACAAAAGTTAAAGACAAAAGTAAGCATACCACTAAAGAAAGTTCTCAAATTACAGAGAAAGAGAAAGAGAAGAAGGCACAGAGAGGAACTACAACCAAAGCCAGGAAACAATAAACAAAATGGTAATAAATACATACCTATACCTATTAATAATTACTTTAAATGTAAAGAAACTAAATTCTCCAAACAAAAGACATAGAGTAGCTGAATGAATAAAACAAAACAGAACAAAATAAAAAAAAAACACAAAAACATAACCCACTTATGTGTTGTCTGAAAGAGATTCATTTTAGATATAAGGGGATACACAGTGAAAAAGAAGGAATGAAAAAGAGACATTCCATTCAAAATGAAAACAAAAGAAAGCTTGAGTAACAATCCCTATACCAGACAAAATATACTTTGAAACAAAAACTGTCATAAAAGACCAAGAAGGGCATTACACAATAATTAGGAGCTTAATTGAATAAGAGGATATAACATTTGTAAATATATACACACATAACATAGAAGCCTCTAAATATATAAAGCAAATATTAACAAACCTAAAGGGAGAAATAGATAGCAATACAGTAATAGTACAGGACTCTAATACCTCACTTACATCAATGGCTAGATCATCCAGACAGAAAATCAGTAAGGAAACATCAGTCTTAAATGACACATTAGACCAGAGAGACTTAACAAATATATATATCAAACATTCCATCCAAAAGCAAGAGATTAACATTCCTCTCAAGTGTATATGAAACACTCTCCAGAATAGATCATCTATTAGGCCACAAAACAACTCTTAATAAAATCAGCAGGAATGAAATTGTTTTGTGTGTGTGTTTTAAGATTCACTTATATGAGAGAGAAAGACAGCATGAGTGGGGGGAGAGGCAGAGGAAGAAGGAGAGAGAAAATCCTCAAACAGAATTCTCTCCGCCACCCACACTGAGCATGGAACTTGATACAGGGCTTGATGCCAGGCAGGACCCTGAGATCGGGACCTGAGCTGAAATCAAGAGTTGGCAACTTAACCAATTGAGCTGAAATCAAGAGTTGGCAACTTAACTAATTGAGTCACCCAGGTGCCCCAACAGGAATGAAATAATATCAAGCATCATTCCAAAATCCAATGATATGAAACTAAAAATAAATTACACAAAGGAAACTAGAAAATTCACAAATATGTGGAGATTGTACACCATGCTACTGAGCAACCAATGAATCAAAGAAGAAATTGAAAGAGAAATGGAGAATATGCGGAGACAAACAAAAATGGAACTATAACATACTGAAATTTATGGAATGTAGCAAAAGCAGTTCTGAGAGAGAAATTCATGGTGAAATAGGCCCACACCAAGAAATGGGAAAAGGCTCAAGTAAACAACCTGAACTTAAATCTCAGGAACTAGAAAAAGAAGAAAAAGCAAAGTCCAAAGTTAGCAGAAGGAAGGAAATAACAAAGATCAGAGTAGAAATAAATGAAAGAGAGATTAAAAATACAATAGAAAACATCAATGAAGCTAGAAGTTTTTGTTTTGTTTTGTTTTTAAATAAACAAAATTGAGAAACCTCAACTAGACTCATTAAGAAAAAAAGGGATATGGGATATGGCTTAAATAAATAAAATCAGATCTGAGAGACAAGATGTTACAACTGGTACCCCAGAAATACCAAGGATCATAAGACATGACTATGGACAATTATTCACCAACAAAGTGAACAACCTAGAAGAAATAGATAAATTCCTAAAAACACACAACCTACCAACACTGAATCATAAAGAAATCTGAATAGACTGGTTACTAGTAAGGAGATTGAATGAGCAGCCAATACTACCCATAGGACAAAAGTCCAGACAAAGATAGCTCCATTGGTGAATTCTAGCACACATTCAAAGAATTAATACCAATCCTCAAACTCTTCCAAAAAACAGAAGAGGAGGGAACTCTTCCCAATTCATTTTATGAGACTAGCATCACCCTGATATCAAATGAAACAAGGATGCCACAAGAAAAGATTATTATAGGCCATGCCCCTGATGAACATAGAAGCAAAAATTCTCAACCAAATTTTAGCAAACCAGATTCAACAACACGTTAAAAGGATCATACACCAAGACCAAGTGGGACTTATTCTAGAGATGCAAGGATTGTTCAACATCTGCAAATCAATCAATGTGATACACCACATTAACAAAATGAAGGGTAAAAATCATATGATCGTCTTAATAGATGTAGAAAAAAGCATGACAAAATTCAACATCCATTTAACATTGAGATAAAAACTCTCAAAAGGAGGCACCTGGGTGGTTCAGTCAGTTAAGTATCTGCCTTGAGCTCAGGTCATGATCTCAGGCTCCTTGGATTGAGCCCCACATCCAATTCTCTACTCAGCAGGAAGTCTGCTTCTCCCTCTTCCTCTACCACTCCCACTGCTCGTTTTTTTTTTTCTCTCTCTCTCTCAGATAAATAAAATCTTTAAGAAAAAAAAAACTCTCAAAAGATCACATGTAGAGGAAACATACCTCAATGAAATAAAGGCCATCCAGAAGATATGAACAGACATTTCTGCAAAGAGGACATCCAAATGGCCATAAAAAAATGCTCAACATCACTCAGCATCAGAGAAATACAAATCAAAACCACGGGTGAGATACCACCTCACACCAGTCAGAATGGCTAAAATTAGCAAGTCAGGAAATGACAGATGTTGGCGAGGATGCAAAGAAAGGGGAACCCTCCTACACTGTTGGTGAGAATGCAAGCTGGTGCAGCCACTCTGGAAAACAGTATGGAGGTTCCTCAAAAAGTTGAAAACAGAGCTACCCTGTGACCCAGCAATTGCACTACTGGGTATTTACCCTAAAGATACAAATGTGATCTAAAGGGGCACGTTAAATGTGCACTCGAATGTGTATAGCAGCAATG
>CM053607.1:38517856-38533270 GCA_028646535.1 Procyon lotor | reverse complement strand
GAAACGAAATCTTGCCATTTGCAACGACAT
Source organism: Procyon lotor (assembly GCA_028646535.1). Classification (NCBI taxonomy): domain Eukaryota; kingdom Metazoa; phylum Chordata; class Mammalia; order Carnivora; family Procyonidae; genus Procyon; species Procyon lotor. The sequence continues at coordinate 38,533,240 of CM053607.1, read as the reverse complement.
GGATGGAACTAGAGGGTATTATGCTAAGTCAGTCAGTTAGAGAAATCAGTCAGTCAGAGAAAAACAATTATCACATGATCTCTCTGATATGAAGAATTTGAGAGGCAGGGCGGGGGTTTGTGGGGGGGTGGGGGAGAGAACTGAAACAGGATGGGATGGGGAAGGAGACAAACCATACAAACTAAGGGTGGCTGGGAGGTGGGGGAGTAGGGATAGGGTGGCTGGGTTATGGACATTGGGGAGGGTATGTGCTATGGTAAGTGCTGTGAAATGTGTAAGCCTGACTATTCACAGATGTGTACCCTGGGGCAAATAATACATTATATGTTAATAAAAAAATAAAAAGAAAAAGAACTAAGTATACAAAAAAAAAAAAGATAAATAAAGGCCATCTATGATGAGCTCACAGGTAACATCATATTCACGCTGTAAGATCAGGAACAAGACAAGGATGCCCACTCTCACTAGTTTTGTTCAACATCATATTAGAAGTCCTAGCCAGAGCAATTAAGCAAGAAAAAGAAACAAAAATCATCTGAACTGGAAAGAAGCAAAACTATCAATTTTTGTAGATGGCATGATATTATTTATAGAAAACCCTAAAAAAACCTGTTAGAATTAATGAATTCAGTAAAGTTGCAGAATACAAAACCAATACATATAAATCTGTTGCATTTTTATATACTAACAATGAACTATTAGAAAGAGAAATTAACAAAACAAATCCCATTTATAATTGCACTGAAAAGAATAAAATACCTAGAAATAAGTTTAAACAAGGAGGTGAAAGACCTGCATGTTGAAAACTCTAAGACATGAAGAAAAGAAATTGAAGACAATACAAATATATGGAAAAATATTCCACACTCATGGATTGGAAGAATTAACATTGTCAAAATGTCCATACTATCCAATCTCAGATTCAGTGCAATCTCTGAAAAATGCCAATGGCATTCTTCACATATATAGAGCAATCAATCCTAAAATTTGTACAGAACCACAAAAATCCTTGAATAGCTAAAGCAATCTTGAGAAAGAAAAACAAAACTGGAGGCATCACACTCTCTTGATTTCAAGCTTTATTACAAAACTATAGTAACCAAAATAGTATGGTTTTGGCATAAAAACACATGGACACATTGATCAATGAAACTGAATAGAGAATTCAGAAATAAACCTACACATATTGTCAATTAATTTACAACAAAGGAACAAAGAATATACAATGGGGAAAGGACAGTTTCTTCAAGAAATGGTTTTAGGAAAACTAGACAGGCACATGAGAATGAGATCTTATACTATACACAAAAATTAATTAAAAATGGATTAAAGACTTGAATATAAGACCTGAAACCATAAAATTCCTAAAAGAAAACATAGGCAGTAAGACTCTTGACAAGTTTTGGTGATGACTTTTTGAATTTGACTCCCAAAACAAAGGCAAAAATAGACAAGGGAAACCACATCAAACTAAAAAGTCTAGAAATGGGCAGAAGACATGAACAGATACTTCTCCAAAGAAGACATACAAATGGCTAACAGGCACATCAAAAATTCTTCAACATCACTAGCTATCAAGGAGCTACAAATCAAAACGACAAAGAGATACACCTTACATCAGTTAGAACGGCAAAAATTAACAGGACAGGAAACAACAAATGTTGGTAAGGATATGGAGAAAGGGGAACCCTCTTGCACTGTTGTTGGGAATGCAAGCTGGTACAGCCAGTCTGGAAAACTGCATAGAGGTTCCTCAAGATGTTAGAAATAGAGCTATCCTATGATCCAGCAATTGCACTACTAGGTATTTACCACAAAGATACAGATGTAGCGAAAAGAAGGGACACATATACCCCAAAGTTCATAGCAGCAGTGTCCACAATAGCCAAACGTGAAAGGAGCTGAGATGCCCTTCAACCAAAGAATGGATAAAGAAGATGGCTCATATATATAATGGACTATTACTCAGCCATCAGAAAGGATGAATACCCACCATTTGCAATGACATGGATGGAACTGGAGGGGATTATGCTAAGTGAAATAAGTCAAGCAGAGAAAAGACAATTATCATATGGTTTCACTCACATATGGAACATAAGGAGTAGTGTAGAGGGTCACAGAGGAAAGGAAGGAAAACTGAATGGGAACAAATCCCATTTGTTCCCTCCTGAGAGGGAAACAAACCATGAGAGACTCTGGACTTTGATAAACAAACTGAGGGTTACAGAAGGCAGAGGGGAGGGGGAATGGGATAACTGGGTGATGGGTATTAAGGAGGGCATGTGTTGTGATGAGCACTGGGTGTTATATGCAACTGATGAATCGTTGAACACTACATCAAAAATTAATAATGTACTATATGTTGGCTAACTGAACATAATAAAAAAATAAAAATAAAATAATAAGAAGATTCTACAAAGCAAAGGAGACCACCAACAAAATGACAAGGCAACCTACTAAATGGGAGAAAATAACTGCAAATCTAAATAATTTAGGTTAATATCTAAATTACATAAAGAACTCATGCAGCTCAACATCAAAAAACCAAATAATCCAATTAAAAATGGGCAGAAGACCTGAACAGATATTTTTCCAAAGATGACATACAGATGGCCAACATGTACATTAAAAGATGCTCAACATCATTAATCATCAGGGAAATGCTAATGAAAACCACAATGAGATATTATTTCACATCTGTTGGGATGACTGTTATCAAAAAGACAAGAAATAACTAGTATGGGCAAGGATGGGGGAGAAGAAAACCCTTGTGCACTGTTCATGGTTATGTATACTAGTGCAATCACTGTGGAAAGCTGTATGGTGGTTCCATAAAAAAGTAAAAATAGAGCTACCAAACAATCCAGCAATTCCACTTCTGGGTATTTATCCAAAGAAAATGAAAATATTGTCTCAAAAAGATATATGTAACCTCATGTTTACATTGCAGCACTATTTACCATAGCCAAGATATGGAAACAACCTAAAAGGGCACTGATGGATAAATGGCTAAAGAAATTGTTAATATATATCACATTTTACATATTAATGTATATAATAAGTATGTATATATAAATATATATTATATATAATATATATGTGTGACATATACTATATGTTATTACTTATTGCATCTATTGATATTATTATATATTATTCAGCTATGAAAAAAGAGTGAAATCTTGCCATTTGCAACAACATGGATGGACTTCGAGGGTATAATGCTAAGTGAAATAAGTCAGTCAGAGAAGGAATAATACCATGTGATCTCTTTTATATGTGGACTCTAAGAACAAAACAAGTAAAACCAAACTCATAAATACATAAAACAGATTAATGGTTGCCAGAACCAGGGGGTGGGAGTAAGAGAAATGTCTGAAAGTGTTATTAAACATTAAAGAAAAACTTTCACTAGAATAAAAAACTTTATACTAGAATAAAGAGCAAGGAGATGAATAGGAAAAAAGAACAATAATTCGCCATTTATGTTAAACTCTAGTACAACTCAGGGAAATACAACACAAGATAAAATTGAAAATGCACATACCCTATTTTATTACAATTCTTTTTTAGGTGTATATTATTAGAGAGGCTCTTGCATATGTGAACAAATAGATACATACAAAGAATCTCAGCAAAATTGTAATTGGAAAAATTGGAAAAACCCAAATTCCCATTAATAGGGAAATACATGAGTAAATCATGGTTTTTATTTTTTTTTAGTTTGAATTTTATTTTTTAATTTTTAATTTTTTAGTTATTTATATTTATTTTCTCTTCAAATTTTTATTTAAATTCCAGTTAGTTAACATACAATGAACTACTGGTTTCAGGAAGTAGAATTCAGTGATATATCAATTACACACAATACCCAATGCTAATTATATGAGGTGCCCTCCTTGATACCCATCAGCCATCTAGCTCATCCCCCTCACCTCCCTCCATCAACCTTCAGTTTGTTCCCTATCTTTAAGAATCTCTTATGGTTTGTTTCCCTCTCTTTTTTTCTCCCCCCCCATATGTTCATCTATTTTGTTTCTTAAATTCCACATATGAGTGAAATCATATGGTATTTGTCTTTCTCTGACTGACTTCGCTTAGCATAATACCCTCTAGCTAAATTGTGGTATATTTTAGGGGCACCTGGTGGCTCAGTTGGTTAAGCATTTGCCTTCAGCTGAGGTCATGACCCTAACGTCCTGGGATCGAGTCCCACATCAGGTTCCCTGCTCAGGGAGTCTACTTCTCCTTCTCCTTCTACCTACCCCCTTGCTTGTGCTCCGTCTTGCTCTTGCTCTTGCTTTCTCTCTCTCTCTCTCATTCTCTCTCTCTAATAAATGAAATCTTAAAAGAAATAAATTGTAGTATATTTTTAAGAAGAAGAAGAAGGAAGGAAGCAAGGAAGGAAGGAAGGAAGGAAGGAAGGAAGGAAGGAAGGAAGGAAGGGGGAAGGAAGGCAGGAAGTTAGGAAGTTAAGGAAGTTAGGAAGGGAAGGGAAGGGAAGGGAAGGGAAGGGAAGGGAAGGGAAGGGAAGGGAAGGGAAGGATACGAACAAATGAATGAACCAGCAGAAATGGTATCAAGCATGAATAGGGCCAGAAGGCGTAAGTAAGAAGTGCAAGCTGATAACCCGGATTTCCACAATGTCCACATGTATTATACTGGTACTTCTTCCTAGACTCACATGTGTGGCCATGTTGCAGGAAGGTCCCTTATGACCAGCTAGCAGAGGAGAAAAAGGCCAAGCATGGTTCATGGGTCAAACAGCTCAATATGTGAATACAAGCTGAAAATGGACTGCATGTTACTGCCTCACTCAGGAATGTCCCAGAAAGGCAATGGTGAGAGGAAGTCCCCTCAGTGGGCAGAGTTATAGGTGATGCTAATAGTCATCCACTCTGTGTGGGAAGAAAGTGGGTTGGAGAGAGAAAGATTCAAAGATCAGTACCAAAGGGGTATGAGGAGGAGAGGTATGTGGATGAACTACAGGAGTAGGAAGAGATAGTAAATATCTTTGATTCAGATGCTAATAACCACCAGAGAATATCACAGTAGAAGAGGTACTGGCAAGGAAATAGACCAGATGACTTGGCAAGGTGACATCATCCAACCTCTGTCACTGACTACTGCAGTGCCAGTACAGTGTGACCACAAATGGAACAGTCATGTTGGCTGAGATGGAGGCCAGGCATTAGCCCAATAGTAAGCGAAGCCACTCAGGAAGGCAGATCTAGCTATTGCCAATGCCAATGTATAACTTTTCAGCAAAAGACACCATACTGAGGCCCCAATCTAGCTACCATTCCAGGAGATTAGCCAGCTTTTTGGTGATAAGTTGATTCTATTGGATTCCTTCCACCCTGGAAGAGGTAGCAATTCATCTTGATGCAAATTGAAAAATTCTCTTGGTACGGATTTGCCTTTCCTTCCCTTAAGTTTTCAACCAGCTTCACTATATGAGGACTCAGAGAGTTTGGTCCATCAGCAGGGGATTCCATTAACACTGCCTCAGACCAATGGAGAAAGGCAATGGGCAAATGAAAGGCATGGTCTTGTCACATACTCTTAGAAGCTGATGGCCTGATAGAGTAATAGAATGGCCTTTTGAAGGCATGCCAGAGGGACCAGATTGGAGATGATACAAAGGTCAAAGGCAGAAGGAAGAGCCAAGGTGGTGAGGCCCACAGGAAGACAAAAGCTGGGAGTCAGAGTGCAAAATCCACGGTTCCTAAGGGCAAGAATGGTACTGCTTCTCCAGCCAAAAAGAAGGAAAATCACATCCCTAAAGAGGTCATTGTCCATGTGGCCAAGGAGGGGCCCAAAGCCAAGGCCACTGCTCTTCCCAGGGGTGGCAGGTCTAAGACTGTGCTGAACCCCTGGCCAGGAAGACAGAGGCCCCAAGGGCCTGAGGAGGCCGGGCATGCCCACCAAGGCCTTATCGTGGCCAGTAGGAAGGCAGAGCCTGAAAGCTAGAGCTGGGGTGGGGACACAGAGATCCTGCCCAAGTTTTTATTCCCCAACAAACTGTCACTCTATTTATTTCATTGTAACCTATTTATCAATAGATGCTTTTTTCGCCTCACACACACACAAAATACACCCTAAATGAATGATTATTATATGGTGCTCTGCCCATAACAGGTAGAATACATGGGTCCTGGAACTAAGAAATGGAATTGGAGCGGTTCTGCCAACTATCATTCCCAGAGACCAACCTGGGGAATTTGTGCATACCATTTTCCAAAATCCATGCTTTTCAGACCTAAGGGTCCTGGCTCTAAGAGTGCAGTACTTCCACCAGAAGACACCATAAATATTCTATTAGACTTTAAGTTATGATTGCCACCCTGTCTCTTTAGGCTTCCTATACCAACAAACCATGAAGCAAAAAAGTGTCACCATTCTGCAAATGGTCATTAGGAAGAGGTATATTTCGCATCCAGGTGATCTCCAAGAGCATCTCTTGGTACTCCCTTGCCAAGTTTGAAGTCCAACAGACAAGTACAGCTGCCACAACCTGAAAAGAGTGAGCAGGGGCTCAGAGTAATCCAAGAAGGTCTGTGATCTCAATGGGTAAGCAACTGAGCAAAAGACACTACCTAGAGGAGAAAGGAAGGGGGACGAAATGAGTTACAGTTGACTCTGAGACTAGCTACCATATCAGAGACAGCAGTCCACTCAACTTATCCTACTCTTTTTGAGTTTCTCCAGAAAGAAGAACAAAGAATCCAAGAGGAATTGGTGCCATTTAATGAGCTTATTATATGAAGCAAGCAGGTCTGAAGAGTGCATACAATTAACGAGTGGAGGCTGTGGCTGTACCCCAGTTCACTCTTCCATATTGAGCTAGCCATTGCAACAGTATCTAGAAGTGTTGTCTACTGATGGCTCAGAGTTGTGTCCTTTCCCAAGAATTGCCCCTCTGCTCAAGTATATGGCCTTCTCCTTGGGGGTAGTCTGGTTGACGCAGGATTATGGGGTCAGACAACCTTACCCCAGTTGGGACAGCTCTGAAGTGATATCCCAGCTGTATGATCTTTTCACAACTACATAAGAGATTTTCCCACCTTTTTTTCTTTTTCATATTTCTTTTTAAAGTAAGTTATACTTAATAATACAAAAGAACTTAAATATAAAAAGTGAAAGTATGAAAAATGTATACATTAGGAAAATAATAAAAGAAAACTAGGAGAACTATATTAATAATAGACAAATTAGACATCAGGCAAAAAGCATTAATAAAGATAAAGAGGGTCACTATTAATAAATGTTTCTACTCACCAGAAAGACATAATTCAATCCTGATATGGACCTAATTAATAGCTTCAAAATGTATACAGTCAAAATGTGCAGAATTACCAAAGGCTTTTATAAATCTACCATACTGAAGAACATTCTCAGTAATTGGTAGATTAAGTATACTAAAAAGAAAATTAGGATACAGAAAATCTAAACAACACAATTAACATGAAAGTCAACAAATTAAAAGGATTAGTGTGCTACCAAAAAATCCTCTGACCACAATGCAACTAAGTTAAAATTCCAAATATTTTTTAAAAATGCAGAAAAATATAAAATGTCCATATATTTGAGAATTCAAAAGCACATTAAAATCATTAATGGCCCATGTGAAATCATAATAAAAGTTAGAAAATTTTAGAATTTAAAACTAAATGTCAATTAAAATATTATGTACCAAACTTTTGGGGTATTATGAGAGCAACATTTACTAGGAAAATATGTAACCAGCTTTAAATACACATTTTGTTTATTTTTCTTTTCTTTCTTTTTTTTTAAAGTAAGCTCTGCACCCAACATAGGGCTTGAACTCACAACCATGAGATCAAGAGTTGCATATTCTACTGACTTAGCCAGCCAAGTGCCCCTAAATACACACTTTGGAAATAAAGCCTAGAGATAAATGAATCAGGCACACAGTTTAATTAAGAAACGAGGACTAAGTTGGGATATCCCTAGGAATGCAAGGGTAACTTAACATTAAACTTTAATTAATGTAGTTTATTGTATTGACCAATTAAAAGAGAAAGATCACGTGACTCATCTTAATAGATGCAAGGGGGGAAAAAGACTAGATGAAGTTCCCCATCCAATCTGAACCTTGAAAACATACCAAGTGAAAGAAGCTGAATACAAAAGATTCTATGATTGTGTAACTGCACGTATATAATGTGTCCAGAAGAGGCAACTTCATAAAGTTAGAAAGTAGATCAGTGGTTGTCAGGGAATATAGGAGGAGGGGTAATGGTGAGTGATGGCTAATGGGTAGGAGGTGTCATTCTGGGGTGATAAAATGTTCTGGAACAGTGGGGATGGTTGCATAACACAGTGACTATAGTAAAAAACACTGAATTATACCCTTTCAAATGGTGAATTTTATGTGAATTATATCTAATTTTTTTAAAGTAATAGGCTACCAACACAAATAACACATGGATGAATGCTTAAAAAATTTATACTGATGAAAAGAAGCCAGACATAAGAGTATAACCAAGGCAACTCATGTTAAATGCTAAGTACAGTGACAGGAACCAGTGGCTACCTAAGACAATCAGACAGATGGTAACTTTTTGGGCTGAAAAATTAAAATAAATAAAACTCAGCATCCACTCATGTTAAACACTCTTAGCATACAGGGGTAGAAAGAACTCCCTTAGCCTGATAACACATATCAAAAAACAAACAAACAGGCAAAAAAAAAACCAAAGCAAAACAAAACAAAAAAAACCCTCACCCACAAGATTTGAGATAATGGTAAAATGATAAAAGCATTCAGCCTGGTGTTGAAGATCCTATTCTACGTACTTAGGTGATAAAAAGCAGAAAATGTATACAAAAGCATGAAAATTGAGAAGAAAAAAACAAAACAATTGGTATTTGAAGATAATATTATTGTCTCCAGAGAAAGCCCCAATTAATCCACAGATAAATTATTTTAATTAATGAGGGAGTAATGTATTTCACCCAAGTCTTATAATGGAAGTCCATTTCTTCAGTCAACCTGTTAGAAAAGAAAGCTTGGCTGCTGAGAATTCCATTTTGATAAGTGAACCAAAGATATTCACACTGTTGATGATTTGTAAAATCCTCCACGCCCTTCTCTATCCTGACGGCCAGTCATGGCCAGCAAGGGGGAGGTTGTGGGGGTCGTTTTAGCCTCAGAATCCTGAAGCTGTGACTTTTTTCACAATGAAATCTAATTTCATCTTCATTGGTCATTTTCTCTGCATGGAGACCCGAGTGGGGCCAAGGTGGGGCCAAGAGGACCGAGGCTTTCCTGGGTGGGACCGAACCTGCCACATCTGAACTCAGAAATTTTTTCTTTCCTTCTTTGGTGCCTGGGAAGCTCTCTGCTGCACAGCCTTTGTAGAGCAGAATGCAGGAGGAAACAATTCCTGTGGAACAGCTATGAGTTTAGGATTACAGAGGATCCTTGGAGGCTGTAGGAAGATAAAACTGTTAAAATGATGTCAAGGTTCTGATTTAACCCCACTAAAGCTAAAGATTTCCAAGTGCTTAAACAGTTTTATGTGTAAGTAACTATCCATTTAACGTGGTGTAAATTCTCATGCAGAGAGAGAGACTACAGTTTCTGCAGGCATCCGTGATTTATCATCATTTTGCTCCCAGGGGTAAAAACAGACTATCAGCAACATAAGAACCCAAACTGGAAAGAGGAAAAATACATAATTGAGGCTTTTACAAATCCTTATATGATTTAGTCAATTCTAAATCAGTCTTTTAGTTAGTCCTGTTACAAAATTCTAGATTTTTAAAAAGGTGAATGAATACGTAACTGGTCCAACTTGGAACATTCAACCCAACCTCCCCTCTTTACGAGTGAGGAAACTGATTACAAGGCAGATCATTTAAAGGAGCAAATGAGGGGGTGAATTCTGTGGTGAACTGGAGAGCGGATGCCTCACCCAAAGGAAGCAGTGGTTACCCAGCTTCTGCTGACACTTGCCTTAAGGGACTGTGGACCCACTGGGGCCACATGTTTTGATGTTTTCACAGTAAGCCAGGAAGGAAGAATTTTTTTTTAAAATGAAGTCCCTTGATTTTTAAAGGCTGGCTCGTTTCCTCTCCCACAAATACTGTACAGTTACAATAAAGGGATTTGTCATCTGTTTGTCAGAACTGATACACAAGCTTTTTTTTTTTTATGGCTTTGGGATAAAATGATTGGCCCAGTTAGGTGCAGGACTAGATAAAATATCCAGTCTCTCCAAAGAAGACATAAAATAATCAACAGGTACATGAAAAGGTTCTCAACATCACTAATTATCAGGGAAATACAAATCAAAACCACCAGGAGATATTGTCTCACACCTGTTGGAATGGCTGTTACGGAAAAGATAGGAAAATGAGCATTGGAGGTGGAGAAGAAGGAGCCCTTGTGTACTGCTGGGGGGAATGGAAGTTGGTATAGTCACTCTGGAAAGCAGTATGGAGGCTCAAAAAATTCAAAATAGAATTATCATATGATCCAGCAATTCCACTTCTGGGTATTTACCCAAAGGAAACCAAATCACTATCTTGAAAAGACATCTTCACCCCATGTTCACTGCAGGATTATGTACAATAGCTAAGACATGGAAACAACCCAAGTGTCCATGGATGGATGAACGGATAAAGAAAATGTGGTGTGTGTGTGTGTGTGTGTGTGTGCGTGTGTTTGTGCACTCACACACACACACACACACAAAAACCCAAAAAACAAAAACCAAAATCCTACCATTAGCAACCCTATCGGTGGATCTTGAGGGCATTATGCTAAGTGACATAAGGCAGACAGAAAAAGATGTGTCCTGTATGATCTCACATATATGTGAAATCTAAAAATAAGCCAAACTCGGGATGCCTGAGTGGATCAGTTGGTTAAACATCTGCCTTTGGCTCAGGTCATGATCTCAGGGTCCTGGGATCAAGTCCTGCATCAGGCTCTTTGCTCAGGAGAGAGCCTGCTCCTCCCTCTGCCTGTGACTCCCTCTGCTTGTTTGCTCTCTCTTTCTGACAAATAAATAAATAAAATCTTAAAAAAAAAAAGAGAGAGAGAGAGAAAGAACAAGAAGCCAAACTCAAAACACAGAGAACAGATTGGTGGTTGCCAGAGGCAGGGGTGGGCGAAATGTGTGAAGGTGGTCAAAAAGCACAAACTTTCAGTTATAAGACAGATAAGCCCTGGGGGTGTAATGTACAGCATGGTGACGATAGTTAATAATACTGAGCTGTATGTTTGACAGTTGCTAAGAAAGAAGATCTTAAAAGCATTCATCACACGCACACGCATACACACACACACACACACACATTTGTAACTCTGTGAATATTAACTTGTGGTGATCACTTTGCAATATATACATAAATGGACTCATTATGTTGTACATCTAAAACTAATACAATGTTATATGTCAATTACATGACAATTAAAAAAAATCCAGTCTCCCAGATTCCATGCCGGGGCTCTCTTGGCCCCAGATTGCCTGTCTGGAACATGCCAGATTTTAAATTCATCATTGTTTCCCTTATTATATTTCCTAAACGAGATATGCCTTTCTTAAACATATACGTTAAAATAGAATCTCTAAAGTTGGGCAGGAAACCATATAGGAAGGGAAAGGAAAGAAAAAATGTGGAGGAAAAGAAAATAATACTGCATTGAATTACAATTAGCAAGGAAGTGTCTGACTTAATTTTCCATGTAGTTAGAAATATAGAGCATATATTTCCAGAGAATGTTTTGTATTTACAGCATGTCTGTCTAGTTATATGGCTGCAATATAATTGTTTTCCTGCTGAGAATTATGGCAGTGAAGTTACTCTGGGCCCTATTACAGCTAATTATAGTCTTGCTCTGGAATTTAAGAGCTCCCCTGCAAAGCTCCCTGCTCACCAGTTATACACAACGGACCTGGAGAGCATTCTGATTCCACATGTGATTGTCATTCTCAGGTTTCTGTGAGAAATATGACATTTGGATGCGTAAGGGTATAAATTACCAGAAATGAGTCCAAGTTGATTGGAATAATTCTGACTTTCCATTATATGAAAAAGGAACACCACTGCATAATGAAAAACAAAAACATATATATGTATTTCAAACGAGGTCCAGAGAATTATAGCTACAGATTCTCCCTGGTTCTGATGTCTACAAAGGATGCAAGGGTGTGAGCTGGGCGAACAGCTTCTCTGGGCTCTCATAGTCTGAGCAGAACCATGTAAGTTCACCACAACAAAGGTAAAAATCTTTCTCTTTAATTAATAAACTTCCTTGGGTCTCCGAGTTGAAAGACTGGGGCTCTTTCCAGCAATGTCACTTACTCCCCTAGCGATATGTTAACAAATCACGAGTTGTTTAAATTGCATTTTTTCTTGTTTGTGAAAAGGCAAAAGGAATGCTTGTCCTGTATTCATTCCAAAGTTACTATGAGGACTGAATTAGAGGGTGAGGTCTAATCAGATTAAGGTAGTGTGCCTCTTTTGGCTACTTCTGCCTGAGGAACTGGAAGGTTACACAGAGTTTTGAGGAGTAAGATGTGTGGACTTCGACCCCGTTAGCCTTGGGAAGCCCTCAAGACATTGAGGACCGTAAGTACTTGCTGGAGTTGTAAGGGTTAAATGACAGCGTGTGCACAGAAAGTGCTCAGCCAGTGTCTGCCTCACAGAAAGACCTTAATAGCCTTTCTCTTCTGCATTCAAACTGTAGTGAATTACTGAATCTTTTTTTATTGTATTACCAGTGGGCTATTTGCATACACAGGACATCGACTAAGATCAGCACTTTTATTTTTACGGCTGTGATCATTGATTTTTTACCAAAAAATTGAAAGATTTTTGTTTAAAAAAAAATCAAACAGTGCACGCAAAGTTTCATGGGTTTTAGAAACAAAGAGAAGAAGCTAAATTCAGAACTTTTGATCTTGAAAGGGTCTGTTTTACTGTCTTCCCCAGAGCACATCAGAAGAGGAATGAAGGGGATAGGGAAGTTGGAAATTTTTACCTCGAAAAATCCTTGGTGACAGGGAGGGATATCTCTCCCCTCCTTTTTCTAATCCACGCCTTTTATAACATTTATTTCTTAATTTTATCAAAGTAGTTTTCTGTATGGTTTAGAAGGTGAAGAAGAGCACGAGGCTTAGACGGGAGGAGCTGTGTCGTGCTCCGCCCTTGCTCTCCTCCAATTTCGGCTCCCACAGGGTGCTGCTTCCAAATCTCTCAGATGTTTCTTCTGTTATTTATCTTCCATATTCTAGATAACATGCTTATACTGCCATTCTTGATTTACTTCCCGTATCTATTATTATTTATTGACTTCCTTCAGAGAGCAACGATGCTCTTGCTCTCCAAAGCCCTTTCTTCCCACACCAGTCCCTTCCCCCCAACCTCCCAGTGAAGTCATATCATACTTTTTAGGCTAATCAAGAGCAGTGTTCACATCATGTTCTCTCCAGTTATTGTGCAGAGCTGTAGCACACAGTATTTCATAGAATTCTGTTCTGATACCAAATGGGCGTTTTCAGGAGTTAATAATGGCTGATATCATTAGTTTGCTTAGCTTTTTACATATGTATCTCCAACTCTGCCCCCAGACCTTTGATCCTCGATAGAGTCCAATGGATCAGTAAATATACCCAGTTCATCGTTTGTTTGTTTTTTCTCTTGGAGATATGGTTCCTGAAACCAGCGTCCCCCAACTCTCCCACCAAGTTCTAATCTCAGCGGGTTCTTTTCCAAGCCTGTTACACCGATGGTGCCCTGTTCTGTTTTTTCCCCTTCCCAGTCATCTGAGAATTTTTCACTCCTGTGTTGAATCCTCTTCTTCATTTCTTTTTCTTGATTTACTCTCTCATTTGGGGGGTGGGGTGAGGCACGCTCTCCTATAGCTTCCTGACAAAGGGTTCTTGGTAGATACATTTTTTTGAGAACTTGCTTCCCTAAAAATATTGTTGGTTTACACGTTCACTTGCAGTCTCATTGGGTATACAATTCTAGGTAGTCGACCACTTTCGAGGAGAATTTCAGAAGTATTATTCTATGGCCATCTAACTTGCAATTATGTTGGGGAGCAGTTTTAACCCAGATCCTAATTTCTTCCTGGCAGCAGAGAAAACTTCTCTTTCTCCCCAGTGTTCTAAAGCCTGTATGTATGTCCGGCAATTGTTACGGTTGGCACTCAGGGGAACTTCTCATCTAGAATGTCAGACTCACTCTTTCTGTGGACAATCTTTCCATGTTTCTTTTCTTATTTCCTCCCCTCAATTTATCTGTCTTCCCATTTGGAGTTCGCTGGTGTCAGATGTTATTCCTCTTACCCAAATTCTCCAGTTTATAAATTTTTTCTCATAGTTTCTATCTCTTTTTGTCCTACTTTATGGGAAAATCCTGTAAAACCCTCAAAACACTCTTCTATTGAAATCATAACTTCTGTTATGCTGTTTTCAATTTGCATTACTTGTTTCTTCTTCTTTGAATGTTCTTTTATTTTTACATTTTTGTTTCATGGCGGCAATTCCTTCTCTTATCTAAGCATTTCAGTTATGTTTGGGTTTTGTTTTTGTTTTTTTTAGGTTTTATTCTGTTCTCTGCCACATCTCTGTTTTCTTTTAATTCCTTTTTGTTTGTTGGTTTCATGTTTTCCTGCCTGGCTAAGCTTGGTTGTTCAGCCATACTTAAGAGAGAGGCATTAAAAAGCTGATGGAAAACTACGTGTGACTGAGCAGAGCATTATAAGGTGAATAAGCAAGGGCCTTGAATTTCCTTGGGGGACCTCTTGATGTCAGTACCACTTTATTTTTTCCATAGACAAGTTTTTCCAAGAGAAAGCCTCCAGTCTCCTGCCTGCATTACATAAAGCTGGTGCCAGCATTCTGGAAACCTAATGGTAAGAGAGTGGTAGAAATTCTCATGCTCTCACCTAAGCAGACATCCTGTTCTGTCTTTGCTGTGCCTTGTGTCCCAGGGGGAGAGAGTCTTTCTGAATTAAAGAGTTTAAATCTCTTTCCTTCCTAGCTGGGAGGAGTGAAGGATCTTGTGATCTGTCATGAACATTTCTTATTCAGACTTTCCATCAACCCCCTGATTTTAGCCCCATCCTGAATCACAAACTTGAAGGCTACATGAATCTGCTAATTCCAGACTTTTGAGAATTCTTCAGCTTGAAACACAGGCTTCCCACCCCAGCCTCCATGGCAGAGAGGTTATAGCACTCTCCACTCTGCTAAGTCACTTACTACTCATTTGTCTACTTTCCCTCTTCCAAACCGATCAGAGATCGCTGAAATCCCCATTCCCGTCGTCACTGTTTCAAGGATTTAAGTGTCATTTATGCTTTGTGTCAGCTCAGGTCCTCTGAGGAGCAGGTGA
>CM053607.1:38500998-38517756 GCA_028646535.1 Procyon lotor | reverse complement strand
CCACATTAGTACACACACACACACACACACACGCGCGCACGCACATACCACATTTTCTTCATCTTTCATTCTTTCACTCATCTGTTGATGGACATCTAGGTTCTTTCCATAGTTTGGCTAATGTGGACATTGCTGCTATAAACATTCGGGTGCACGTGCACCTTTGGATCACTACATTTGTATCTTTAGGGTATAAATACCTAATATATAGGGTATTTAATACCTATATATAGGGTATATAACATTCAGTAGTGCTATTGCTAGGTTGTAGGGTAGCTCTAATTTCTACTTTTTAAGGAACCTCCATACTGTTTTCCAGAGTGGCTGCACCAGCTTCCATTCCCACCAACAGTGTAAGAGGGTTTTCCAGGGCAGTTCTAATGGAGCCTTGGCCAGGCCGATGGAGATACCCCAGGCAGAGACGCCCATGGGAGAAGTCCTGTACTGGGCATAGATGGCTTGGTTCTATCTCCTTTGCCATTGTCAGTTACGGCCAGGAAGCATCCCAGCAGGAATGTGATCTCAGCATGAACGACACAGTAGATCTGAATATACAATAGCTGGTACCTTTCAGCCAGTGACACTGCTCACACCAGCTCCTCTGAAGGGATATGGGAATGGGGTCCCTCCATTGCCACTGTATTCACTTATATCTTTATTTGTTTGCCTTATTTAGTAATTTTCATGTGATTTTTTTTTTTGAAAGAATGGAGGTAAGTCTCTGTGTTCAATCTATTCCCCTGAAGGCCACTCAACTTTTATTTAATTTTTTTAAAAAAGATTTTATCTATTTATTGACAGAGAGAGAGAGAGGTCACAAGTAGGAAGAGAGGCAGGCAGAGAGAGAGCGGGAAGCAGGCTCCCCGCTGAGCAGAGAGCCTGATGCGGGGCTCAATCCCAGGACTCTGAGATCATGACCTGAGCTGAAGGCAGAGGCTTTAACCCACTGAGCCACCCAGGTGCCCCTCAACTTTTATTTTTTAAAGATTTTATTGTTTTTTTTTTTGAGAGAGAGAGCACCAGTAGGGTGTAGGGCAGAGGGAGAAGCAGACTCCCTGCTGAGCAGGGAGCCTGATGCAGGACTCAATCCTAGGACCCTGGGATCATGACCTAAGCCAAAGGCAGACTCTTCCGCCCCCCCCCCCCACCGCCCCAAGTACTTTTATTTTTTCAGTGTTCCAAGATTCATTGTTCATGCACCACACCCAGTGCTCCATGCAATACATGCCCCCCCCCATTATCCAACACCAGGCTCACTCAACCCCCCAGTGCCTCCCCTCCAAAACTTTCAGTTTGTTGCTCAGAGTCCACAGTCTTTCATGGTTCTTCTCCCCCTCCCATTTCCCCCAATTCACCCTTCCTTTCCTTCTCACAATGTCCTCCATGTTTTTTCTTATGCTCCACAAGTAAGTGAGACCATATGATAATTGACTCTCTCTGCTTGACTTATTTAACTCCACATAATCTCTTCCAGTCCCGTCCATGTTGATACAAAAGTTGGGTATTCATCCTTTCTGATGGAGGCATAATATTCCATTGTATATATGGACCATATCTTCTTTATCCATTAATCTTTTGAAGGGCATCTTGGCTCTTTCATGTGGCCCTTCTTTGTATTGCATCTGCATCTTTGGGGTAAATACCCATTAGTGCAATTGCTAGGTCATAGGGTAGCTCTATTTTTAATTTCTTGAGGAATCGCCACACTGTTTTCCAAAGTGGCTGTACCAACTTGCATTCCCACTAACAGTGTAAGAGGGTTCCCCTTTCTCCACATCCTCTCCAACATTTGTTGTTTACTGTCCTGTTGATTTTGGCCATTCTAACTGGTGTAAGATGGTATCTCAGTGTGGTGATTTATTTATTTATCTGACAGAAAGAAAGAGATCACAAGTAGGCAGAGAGGTAGGCAGAGAGAGAGGGAGAAGCAGGTTCCCTGCCAAGCAGAGAGCCCAATGTGGGGCTTGATCCCAGGACCCTGAGATCATGACCTGAGCTGAAGGCAGAGGCTTTAACACACTGAGCCACCCAGGTGCCCCTCTCAGTGTGGTTTTGATTTGAATCTCCCTGATGGCTATTAATGATGAACATTTTTTCATGTGTTTGTTAGCCATTTGTATGTCTTCTTTGGAGAAGTGTCTGTTCATATCTTCTGCCCATTTTTTGACATGTTTATCTGTTTTTTTTGAGTGTTGAGTTTGAGGAGTTCTTTATAGATCATAGATATCAGACTTTTGTCCTTAGTGTCATTGGCAAATTTCTTCTCCCATTCCATGGGCTGCCTGTTTGTTTTGTTGACTGTTTTCTTCACTGTGCAGAAGCTTTTTATCTTGATGACGAAGACAGACTCTTAATGGACTGAGCCATCCAGGCACCCCCATGGCCACTCAATTTTCTTAAGAGCCATTGAAGTTGTCAAGTGACAGGTAACTCACCTGAAATCACAATATGGCTCCAATAATAGTGTCATTATCCTAGCCCAGCTGATGTCATATACTATCTAACCAGCTCTCCAAAATTATATGCAAGGGTCCCATGAAGAAACTTACTATTTAAATGAGAAAACAATTTTCTTTTATCAGAAAACTGATATATTATTGGTAAATTCCATTTTCTTCTAACCATTCCAGTATGAGAAGACAAAGGAAGGAGGTTGTTTGAGGTCTAGAGTAAAACTTGGTTTTTATGAAGATGTAACCATGCTATATGTTTCAAAGTCTAGTGAGCTGAATCTGTGTGCTCCCGCCCTAAATTCATATGCTAAACTCCTAACCTCCAATGTGATTGTGTTAGAAGGTCGGGCCTTTGGGTATGATTAGATCACGAATGGGATAGTGTCCTTATAAAGAGATCCCAGAAAGTTCTCTTGCCCTCTTTCTACCTTGGAGGATACAATAAGTCAGTAGTCCACAATCTAGAAGAAGGCCTTCACCAGAACCCAACAAAACTGGCACCTGATCTTGGACTTCAAGCCTCCAGAGCTGTGAGAAGTAAATTTCTATTATTTCTAAGCCACCAGTCAATGGCACTTTGTTATAGCAGCCCTAACTGACTGAAATACAGAGCTTGGATTCCTGTGTCACCTCTGGGAAATAAGTGTTCTTTACTGTAACATATGAAGCAGTTTTTATTTTAATTTTAGTCTATGAGTAAAAAAATTCAAAAAGTACAGATAAAGCAGAACCTTTGTTATGTTTATGTTAAGCCTCCAATTCTCCTCCACCAACCAGGGGTGCGTAACCATTTGTATGGAATGTAACCTTTGAGACCAGTTTTTAGTGTGTGTATGTGGGTGGGTGGGTGTCTTTCTGTATGTACAGATGTATCTCTCAATAGACAGACACACACACAAACACACATATTATTTCCTTGTTTTTTTAGATACAGCAATTGATATTTAGATATATCAATTATATCTATCGTAAACTTTTTTCTTTTTCTATAAAACAGTAAGCTTTGGAAATCTTGATTTGTCACTCCATTGAGATTTACCTCATTCTTTTATTTTTGCATAATATTCCTCCACTTGTATTTATTCTAACATAGATGGTGTAACTAAGAACATTAAAGATGTTCATACATGTTAAATAAATATTTAACACAGATGTTAAATAAATATTGGTGCTATGTATAAATGAATGAATGAATAAATGAATGAATGAACACCAAAAATGTTATATACTATTCTGAAAAGACAAACAACACGGTCTTTAGTCAGCTGACATGATGTTAAAAACATTAGTAATATCACTGGATTCACAGGCCAGATCTTTTGTTCCTATTCCCTGTCATGCAATCAGACAAAATAGTAGTAGTATCAGAGCAGAACATAATTCAACAGATCTTGTAGTCAGAAGACAGCGGTTCAAATCCTGGATCTTCTGGGACCTAATGACAAGAACTTGGGCATGTCACGTCTTTCCTGCCTGTCAATTTCTACATTTGTCATGGGGATAATAGATTCCAAGTTCAAATGAAAGTAAGTAGGCAACAGCCTATTTAAACTACAGCACATCATGCAAATATTAGTGTTTATTACTTCCTAAGGTGCCCTATTGATAGGTAAATAGTTGAGGTATGAAAATGTTTGACTGAGCCTGGACCACAGCTGAAATAGGCGCTTTCTGCCTCCACACCCCTGACGCTCGTTGCCCGCCATCTTGACATGAGCTAGTCCCCAAGTGACCACACTGTACACCGCACTCCAAGTCTTTCCAACGTGAAATGTCAATGAGCTTTCCAGATTAAAACATTAAAAATGTATGAGGAACTACTGTCATGAAAAGAAGCTAATAATCCTCATGACTTTTTTTTTTTTGTAAGTGAGCTGTTCATTTCAATAGCGACATGTATTACTGTAATCAGGAAAAATGATTCTAATACCTCCTATTGGTTCACACAACAGGAAACAGGCATTTTAATATCTATCTCAATTTTTACGTGCTGAAGTACAACTGTGTTTATTCTACCAACATATTGCTCTCGTTTTTAAAAAGATATGAAACATACTGCACCAGCTGTAAGCCAATTTATTATATGGAAGTTGCAGAGTTACATAATTTTCTTTAAATGCCAGCTAATGTTCGGCAAGAAAGGGAGGCATTTGCTCTGGGAAATGTTCAGATGTTTTAACCTTATTTTTTATTTTTCTTCTCTCCTGCTTTGTCTCTGCCCATCCTGCCAACTTGGGAGCAATAGTCTATCATCCTGTCAGCCCCCTGCCGGGGTGAAGCACATCTGTTACAAGATGCTAACTTCAACCCACAGCGGGCCAGACCCAGCACCGCTTTTGGCTATAGATTTAGCCCCAACAGGCAATCACCAATTCCACATTATGCAGCACTTCATAGCAACGATAATCACCGCCATTTTTCTAGCACTTTAGACACGCATTCTTGGAGGTTCAGAGCTTGGATTTTAGAATCATACGGCAGTGTACATTCAACATACAATTCTTAGATACAATACCAAATGTCTCTTGTGCCTCAGTTTCTTCATGGTTTTGAGGAGCAGTAAATGAGACAATCCAGATCATAGGCTTTGCGTGGTGCCTGGCAGACTTGGATTGATTCACATGAGCTGAGACTAGTATAATGTCTAGTTAAGCCTCAAACCAGCCCTGGGAAAAAAAGGGGAAGCCCCTCCTTCCCACATTTTGCAAGGAAGAAAAATAGACTCCAAATGGCTAACTGGCCTGCCCAGGGTCTTCCCACCAGCAGTTGGTGGAGACCCAAGAGACTCAAAGCCAGATCTGCTCTTGCTAGATTTGTGCTTTTCCCACTCAAAAGGACCACTTCTCCAAGAAAGAGCAAAAGCAAAGAAGAAAGAATGATAAAGAGAAAAAAAGGAAACAAAGTAGGGATCAGATTGATTTCAGGACACCATCACTTCCCCCACAAAGTTACTCAATTTTGTGGGCCTCTAGCTACTCTCTACTACTTACCAAAGACACCAGGAATGTGGTGGTAAACAGGGCAAATCAACATACCCACATTCACAGGGTGCACATGTCCTAGGAGGAGAGGACAGATAACCAACCAGCAACAAACAAATATGGCAAATTCAGATCGAGATATGTGCTGTGGAATGTGTAATAAGAAGAGTGAGCTGAGGACTGAACATTAGGAAGCAGAGGCAGCATGGGATGGTTGAGAGCGTGGGTGCCAGAGTCAGACAATCTAAGTTCAAATCCTGACTTTATCACTTACCAGCTGTGTGACCTTGGGCAAGTGACTTAACCTCTCTGTGCCTCAGGTTCCTCAGATGATTGTGAAGATTTGAATAAGTGAATGCATATAAAGGCTTAGGACAGTGCCCGGTACACAACAAGTGTTCTAAAAGGTACAGGTAAATAAAAGAAGTCCAACTGGAAAGGTATGGAGGACAAGTACCCTGGGTACAAGAAACAGCAAGTTCCAAGGCTAGAGTGAAGGCTCAAGCTTGGGGTTTTGGAAAAAGAGAAGGAAAGTCAGTGCACAGCAGAGCAGTGAGCAACAGAGAAGGTGGTGGTGGATGACATCTACAAACCACCTGTAAAAGAATGTTAAAAGTAATTCACCTATCTGAAATTAAGGATCTGGAAAAATCATTACTTAATGTCCTTTAATCTCTGAGACCATTTGAAGATACTGTAATTCACCAGCCAAGAGTAAGTGTGTAGTCTCAGATTCACGTATCCCCAGTGAGCAGGTGTCAGCATGCACCAACCACCCTCTTTGCCTCCACAGCAACCAATTTGGGAACCAGTGCAGGGGATCAGGAGTCGAGTTTCTGCTCCTTGAGGACCATGCTTCTCAGGGTGGTGGCAGTTTGACCACAGGGAAACAAATGACTGACCTGGGTGGCCCAAGCAGCAATCTGCCCAGGTTCTACTGAAATCAGCTCCTTGCACAGAGCTGGCTTAGCCCTGGAGCACCCCCGTACAACTGATTGTGCAGGGAACTGGTGGCTCCACCTATCCTGAGAACTGGTCAGAGCAGGACCTACATGGGCTAATCGAGTCTTGGTGAGCCAGCAAGGTGATCTTGGACCTAATCCATAAAATGAAGAGCAATAACAAAGCCTCTCTCACGGGTCATGGTGAGGATTTAAAGAGATAAAGCAGAGAACCTAACACAGAGAATTGTTCAATATGAGTTGGTGATCATTATTAGAGATGATCACTTCTTGCTTTCAGCTAAAAATAATCCACAAATAAAGATCTGAGAGCTAATTCATGTTATTGACTGCTAAATGACAGCATACCCTTCTGCGCTTGCCTAAGATTGAAATTTGGGCAGTACTCAGCCTCCTAAAAATGAAGAATTAAAGTCAATACCTCCTGTACCAGGGCAGGCCCCAAGGAAAGATGGGCCAGGGAGGGTGGATATTTCCATGGCAAGATCATGAGCTCTCGTCTCATTCACACACGGATTCATATCCAAATCCCTATTTTATTATAGCTTATGATTTTGTGGATCAGAAATTCAAGTGGGGCTTAACTGGATGATTCTTACGATCCATGTGGCATCAACTGGGTTACCCAGGGGTATTCAGCCAGCAGCTGGACTGATCTAACGCTCCAAGAAGGTCCACAAAAGCTTCACTCACACACACAGTCCTTTGATGACCACACTCCCTGTATTCGCAGGATGAGTTCACTTGGACACCCCAGCAGACTAGTTGGAATTTTCACATGAGAGCCCTGGGTTCCCTGAGACCAAGACAAATGCTACTAGTCCTCTGGCTGCAAGACCAGGCTCTCCTTGATGTCCCTTCCACAATGCTGCAGTAGTTGAAGTGACCACAGGCCAGCCCAGGTTCAAGGGAAGGGGGAACGCTCCCTGATATGAAGATAATCAAAGAATTTGTGGCCATCTTTAATCTGCCACAGTACCTAACCCTAGGAATAGTAAGAACTTTGAAGGATGGTCAGTTGGACTGAAAAGCTGCTATTGCCACAGAAGAGCCATTCTCTAGCCCTTTATTTCTTCCTTTTTCTATATCTATAGCAACTTTTCTATCAGGACTCGCCCAGTATGCAATGACAGGTGTAAGCCATCCTGCTAACTGACATGCAAAATGATAATATGTTGCACAGCACCTTGATTGCGCCATTCATCCAAGAATATCCAAGTCCTCTGCAAACAATAATTAAGCCTCTGCACCCCGTAATGTTCCATCATCTTCTCTTTATAGAAGGAGAAGCACTGAGCCCAGGAGAGTGAATTTACCAAGGTCACAGGAGTTAGTGACTGAGCTGGGAAGGAACCTACTGCATCAGCAGCTTGGTCAGCGCCCACAGTCTGCACCGCCAGGGATGCCAGACGAGGAATCCAGGGGAAGCCCCGCCCACCCATTTTCCTGGTGGCTCCTTCTCACCTTGCCCTTCGACAGCATTACTATCCTTGCTTACGGTGGTGGTGGCTTTGAATCCAAGCTTCCTCAAAGCCAGATGGAGACCATCGAGAGAGTTGGAGAATCTGCACGTTCCTCACTTCCCATCCAACATCTCCAATTACTCAGGAAGTCATGCACGATTAAACAGAGGCAGTGGGCAAAGCAAGGTACACGAGTTATGCTTTTACTCTTCACTGGGCATAGCTCATTTGCTTTGCTGTCACATAGCAAGAAATGCCAGAGCAAGGAGACAAAAAAATATGGGTAGAGAGGAAGGGGAATGAGAGAGAGTGACTGTAAATGATATGCCACATTCAGAATATATCATTTAGCTTTTGGCAAACGATTGACTCCTGCTGATCTTTGTCAAAAATTTTATAAAGCAAGTGCTGCATCAGCTGCTAAAGCTCACCGGAGTCATTTAACTTTTTGAATGAGTCGGAACGAGAACAGACACAACACCTTATATGAGTGGACCTTCTTAGCTGCTGGCCCTGTCCCCCGGCCCTCATATTCCTAGACCTACAACATGATAATCGTTTTTAAACTGATCTTTCTATATCCATCCCCATGCCAGCCATCCTATTTTACTAGTTACAGTTTAATATCAGAATTACAAACTTTTACAAAATAAGACTCTGAAGGGATCTCCGAAGTTACCTAACTTAACACCTTCGCATTATAGGTGGGGAAGCTGAGGTATCACTATAGTGTAGTTTCAATACTGTGTGAACTTGGATCCAGTATTTAACCTCTGAGTCTTAGTCTTTCCATCCACAAGGTGCTGGTAACAAATAACACTCATCTTCTCCTGGGTCATGTGGAGGACCAAAGAGAATCAGGCACATAAAACGTTTGTAGCTGTGAAGTGTTTTATAGCAGAAAATATTTGCTCAAGGTCACACAGCAAGTCAATGACAGAGTGGGGCCTAAAACCCAAGCCTTTTAATTTCCACTTCAAGGATCCATTCAAGAAACATTTACTGTGACACTACCAGGTTCCAGGCACTGTCATGTGTGCAGAAAACAGAGGGACGAGCACGACAATCTCAGTTACTGCTGTCATTGGAGTTTACCATGTAGAGGATGATGGGATTTACATGTCCTGCAACTGTGGTAAGTGTTACGAAGGACAAGTGGAGGGTGCTGTGAAGTGAATGAGAGCAAGACAAGTTGCCAAGGGCAGTGAGGGAAGACTTCCCTCCCTTAAGGAAAAGACACTTAAATTGTGGCAGAAGGCTGAGCAGGCTTTGGACAGTGAAGACAGGACCAGGAGGCAGGTGGGAAGTCCCCAGGTGGGGAGAGAGACAGAGAGGCAGAAGGAGAGCGTGGTGGCCTCAGAATTGAAAAAGAATGGCTGCCTTCGGAGCATACATATTCCACGGTCAGAGGCACCCACTTCGACCCTGTTTCTGCCAATAAGAAAAAAAAGCCCACCCCTTCCTGATGCCTCTTGGAAGTCCTGTATCAAGGGTGGGCAAGGGCAAGGTCTCGGTCCTCTGTTGCTTTCTGCAGCCCGGTAAGTATTTCCCAAGGTAAGTGAGCTCCATGGCTAAAAATCTTGACTTTCCAAACAAAGAAATTAGGGAGGAGTGAAGTAATGAGTATTTACTCATTACTTGCACAGATATGTTAGCCTCTGTCTTGTTTTACTGCTCTGATCTCTAAATGGCAAACTGGAGAGTCAGCTAGTTACTCAGAAGCAGAGAGAAGACAGAGACATGTTTTCCACCAAGAGTCCACTGAAATTATACCAGTGGACCATTTTCAAAAGGAAGGAGGGGGCAAAGGGTTCCTCGAAATGAACAGCACTCACTCTGGCTTTGGCTCATTTCTCAGTTCTCTTTACTCCTTCATCCAGCAATACCCCACACGGTCCTCTTTCTTATCAGGTTCAGCCGGTGCTTAACTGCCTATTCTGACCATTTCTCTTTCTTTTTTATCTTAACACAGAAAAGAGGAAAGCTATTCCTGAAAACTCAGGTGCAGCCCTAGTGATGGATTTGTTCAGGATCAAGAATCAGTATTTGGTAAGCTAGAAGAGTTTATTCACTGACCTAAGTGTGCAGTTTATTTTCTCAAAGGGAGATGAACTTACCTTACGCTCCCAGTTTTAGAGCCCATCGTTAGGAAAGATACTCAAGTCTTACTCATACCTCACTGTTACCAAGAAAGTTCTGGTAAACAACTCTAATTCATTTGGCCCTGGGGATGCAAGGAGGGATAAGGTACAGAGCTATAAGCTATAATCAGTGACTTCCAGGGTCACACAAACCAGTTCAGGAAATTAAATAATTGCAATCATGATAATGACTAATATTTGCATGCTCTGCATCAGACAGTATGGTAAGGGATTTATGCACATTAACTCGTTTAATCCTTCCAACAATGTATTTGTCCTATTTTACAGATAAGGAAAAAAGTATATCAAAAAAAGCTAAATAATATACCTAAGATCGTCTAGATAGAACTGAAAATGAAATGCATGCTGTATAATTCCAAAACCTCTGCACATAATCATATCAGAATAGATGAAATTGACGAAAGGCAGTTTGTAAGGACCACATGATTCAGGGAGAGAATCAGGTAGGGTGGGGTATGGAGTTTAGGGAAGCTGCACAAAGGAGGCTCCAACTTTGAAGAATGAGGGTCTTGCAACCTCCACAGTAATGACATGTTGGTCCAAATAATTATTTGTGGTGGGGGGCTGCCCTGTGCACCAAGTGCTGTTCAGCAGCATCCCTGACCTCTACCCACTAAATGTCAAACTGTGCAAGGAGCCGAGATGCCCTTTAACAGACAAATGGATAAAGAAGAGGTGGTCATATATATAACAGAATATTACTCAGCCATCAGAAAGGATGAATACCCACTATTTGCAACGACATGGATGGAACTGGAGGGGATTATGCTAAGTGAAATAAGTCAAGCAGAGAAAGATAATTACCATATCTTCACTCATATGTGGAACATAAGGAATAGCATGGAGGACCACAGGAGAAGGGAGGGACAACTGAATGGGAAGAAATCAGAGAAGAAGACAAACCCTGAGACTCTGGACTCTGGGAACCAAGCTGAGGGTTATAGAAGAGAGCGGAGTGGGGGGATGGGGTGACTGGGTGATGGGGATAAGGGGGCATGTGTTGTGATGAACACTAAGCGTTATATGCAACTGACAAATTGTTGAACACTACATCAGAAGCTAATGACTCAGTATATGCTGGCTAATTGAACATAATAATAAAAAAAAAATTCCAGTAGAAATCCACAACTGTAACAACCAAAAAGGTCTGCAGACATTGCCAACTATGCCTGGGGGGCAAAACTCCACACAGTTGAGAACCACTACCTTAGAGAAAGTTAGGGAGCCCAGAGCTCAGATGGGACCCCTGAGGGAGGAAGGCCATGCAAAGCCAGAGAAGGTCAGCTGGACCTCAGCTTTCATGTTCAAGTTGAGAAAAGATCAAAGGGGAGTTTGGAGCCAGACAGTAAAAGGCTCTAAATGCCAGATTAAGAAATTGGGGAACTGGAAGCAGGGGCAGATTTTTGTTTTCGAGAATCAGGAAGGCACGTACCCCTTACTTCTTATGCATCAGCCCCCAACCTCTCTGCTGTCCTCTGAGGATGCCGAGCATGCTCTGGCTTCTGGGCCTTTGTGTTTGCTGTTCCCTCTTCCCAAGATTCTGTTCTCTCCGTTACCCATAGAGCCATTCTCTCTCGCCATTGTCATGTCTGTTTTCAAATATCACTTTATGAGGAAGACTGGCCCCACCTGTAACAATCTCCATCCTCTGCTGAAGTTCCTTTCATATACCTGCTTTTCCCAGGTACCAGACTCATCATATCCTTCACCGATGTGTTTATCACGTGATTGCCTACCTCCTCTATTAGAACAGTGGCTCCCTGAGGGCAAGTGCGTGCACTGCTTATATCCTCAACACCAGAAACAATTCCTGGCACATAGTGTGTACTCAGTAAATACTTGTTGAATCAGTGAATTCACTTTCAAGGGAGTATTTTGTGAAGGGTGTTTCCTTAGAAGCCAGACATCCTTGTGTCCAATCTGTAAAGGGAAGAACTTGAACAAGATGAGAGATTTAAAGGATGGTTTGGGTTTTCTCTGAATTGGTTAAGTAGGGCAAGGGGTCTGTTAAAGTGGCAGATTCCAATGGTCCAGTCTACAAGGCAGAGTACCTGCACAGTAGGACCCAGAAGCTGCCGCTTAAAGCATTCCAAAGTTCATAAGGTATGTGGCAGCTCTAATACTCTCCAAGACAACCATGTTGTTACTTTTTCTGTTTAACTTCACTTCTTAGGAAGACAAGAGTCAGATACTCAGTGATGAATAAATATAGGATTAGAATATAGAACATTCTGAGATTCCAATGAGTGTCCCTCTGGCTTATCAAAATATGAATGTTCACAGTATGTTGGTATAGAGCTTAAGTTTTCCCAGCCCTTTACTTTATCCACAACATTTCACGTTCTCCATTTTTTCCTGATCCTCACAACAACCTTCAAGAAAGACAAACTGATCAGAATTTCCTCTATTTTGTCAGCTGACTAAATATAGGAAATATATGCAGTTAAGTAGTATTATCTACATTTTCAGATTAGCCAATGAAAAGATGCCAGGTAGCACTGTGGTTAAATTCTCATGCTCTGGACTGAATGTCTTAGTTTTATTACTTGTTCCATATTCTTGAATAAATTACCTAATTTACCTGAGCCTCAATTTCCCTCTCTGCAAAATGGGAATAACAGTAACTTTCTTAGGGATTAAGTGTCATAATTTACATACAACATACATGGCCTGAAACAAAGAACAGATTCAACAAATGCCAACTAGTTTAAGTGGTAATTAGGGTTCTGAGGTTAATAAAATCAAGAAGAATGTCTCATTGTAATCTTGGTGCTTCTATATGGCATAACAGGAGGAATTCAATATACACCTGTTCAACTAAATAATCAAGATATGGCTGAGAGAGGTTAAATGATTTCCCTGGATCATATACTTGATAAATAACAGAGCAAGACCCAACCTCCTGTTTTCCAACAATAGGCCCACTGTTCCTTCTACTACACTGGTCCTCCAGCTTTCTTAACTGAGTGAAGAGGTGAGGACAAGGGTTTATCTCACCAGTGTGCAAGCATGGCCTGGGAAAGTTCTCTATTCATGAATGTGGATTTATGAAGCTTAGCTCTGAAGAAAATGCACTGGACCCAGTAGGCCAAATCTAGGCTTTGTCCTTCTCACTCTGTCTTCCTCCTTGATGCCTGGGTGCCGGGAGCTGTGCATGAAGCAAGAGCAAGGCCACTCAGATGTTCCCTTCTAATTTAAAGGTGCTGTCTCCTCTACATGCCCCTCTGGCTCAGGAGTGGATTTGGAAGGTGAACATCTAGCACGTTCTCATCTGAGCATGAAGGGAGGTTTGTGTAATTGTGATTGTGGTGCCACATGAGGTTAGTGAATCCCCATCCTTGTTTCCTAACCACTGCCACCACCAACTTTTCCACTCCCACCTCCTAGTAAAGAATACATGCCCTTCAACCAACCTAATGCATTTTCAACTGCTTCTGATATGAACAATGTGTTCCCCAAACTCCTCAGTTTACGGTTGGTGTCAGATCTGCCTTGAACAGCAGCTGCTAACCAACATTAACTTATTGATAGTTCAAGAGCTAATGTCCTAATATCTTTGTAGCCATCCTGAATCAGGCAACAAACACTACAGTACTCCTAAGTCCACTTAAATGTGATCATTACTTTGGGAGAAAAAAACACAAAGAATGCAGAATTAATGTGTATTTCAGGGTGCAGGGAGTTGTTTTTTCAACAACAAAAACTTGTTTGGGAACTTGAGTCCTGGAATATTAAAATTGATAGAGATCATAGAAACAATGTGATCCAACCCTTTCACTTATGAAAATTGAGGCCAGAGGGAGAGAAGAAAGACTTGTCCAGAGCTGGGCAACTTCCTTTTCTAGAGCTAGCATTGCAGCTTCTTGGCCTGCCCATCACAGATATGTTTCTAAACAAATGCTAACATACACACCAGGAAGCTCTATTTAATACAATTCTCAAGTGGCAAGCATGGAGGGCTATTAGAGTTGATTAGAAGGTAACAAGATGGCCCAGGAGTTGACCCTCTGCTGCCTCCTGGAGAGATGCCATAACCCAGGAGATTGCAGGTGGAGGGAAATTTGCCAGCTTAGAGTGTGTGTGGGGAAACAGGACTGCAAGTCAGATGGCAAAGATTAGAGGCACATGATAAAGCTTCTCTATTAACTTAAGCGATTGGACATACTTAATCAGGAATCCCAGTTCTATCAGTTATAGATTATCAGTGACATCAGGCACTTACATATGAGGCTACCCTGGGCTCTGAATGCCAAACTCTGGAAGATAAGAATTGGAAATCCAAATGCATAAGACCCAGCCTTCTGTGGCTGTGAGATACTGGCAGAGAAGTTTGGAAGACTGCCATGCTTACACACACACACACACGCACACACACACACACACACACACACACACACACACACACATGCATTCACTCAGAGTAGCAATGGTAATTCTTATTAGCTTTTGGAAAACATCCTCAGAGTAAAGATGCACAGGACCTCTTAAAAGGCTTTCTCTTGATCTATTATGTTGAACCTTATTCCAAGGTTAACCAACAAGGGAACAGTAGGATCAGAGATTCTAGATGGAGCTAAATCAGTTACACTGGGGTATTGTAAAACAATGGCTTCTGTTTGTTGAGGGCACTCATGAGCAACCTGCACCTCGCCTAGCCCTAGGATAGGATTTCAAGATAAAATATCACAGTGCTGCCTCCATGTTGCTATTTCTCAAAATGTCCTGATAGTAACATCTTAAAGGTTAAAAACTAATTTTTTTATTGGCATTGCTCTCTGCAATATGATAGTTTGTACAGAGCAGAAAAAGAGCAACAGGAACACCAGCTGAATGTTTCTGGGCTCTTACCATGAGCCAAGTACTGTGCTATGTGCCAGGCATTACTCTCATTGAATTTTTCCAACCACGTGACAGGTGTTGTTATCATCTCCAGTTTACAAATGAGGAAACTGAGGGTAATCCATCACTCCAGATTCTCCCAGGGAATGGATGGCAGAGCTAGATCATATGCCAGATGAGTCTGGCCCCAGAGATCCTGAGAGTCAAGAAAGCTATTTTACTTTTGTTGTTTATTTAAAAATTAATTTACAGTAAAATTGCCTTTCGCATTGCTGTAAAATTCTAGGAATTTTAACACATGAATAAATTCTTACAACCACAATAGTATGAATACAGAAGAGTTTCATCGCTCTTAAAATTCCTTTTAGCTGCCCCTTTGTTGTCACATCTTATGCCTAATCCTAACAACCTGTGACTACCATTGATCTATTCTCCTTCCCTGTGATTTTGTCTCTTCAAGAATGTCATATAAGGAAGCAATCCAGTTGTCTACCAATAGATGAATGGATAAAGAAAGATGCGTGCGTGCACACACACAAACACATACACACACACAGGAAAAATACTCAGCCATGAAAAAGAATGACATCTTGCCATTTGCAAAAACAGGGACCTACAGGGTACTATGCCAAGTGAAGTAAGTCAGATAAAGACAAATACCTTCTTATTTCACTCATATGTGGAATTTGAGCAACAAAGCAAATGAACAAACAAACAAAAAAGAGATTAAAAAAAAACTGACTCTAAATATAGAGGACAAACTGGTAGCTGCCAGAGGGGAGGTGGGTGGAGATATGAGTGAAATAGATTAGAGCATTAAGAGTACACTTATCAAAAGATGGTGGAGAAGTAGGAGATCCTGTTGCAACCTGTCCCCAAAAGTGAGCTGGATATCTACCAGAACACGCTGACACCCATGAAATCAGCCTGAGGAGCAAGATTTTTCACTTCTGGATCTCTATGGGAGCAGAAGACAGGAGTGGAGAGGTAAAGCAAAGTGGGAACACTCGAACCAATATCAGATAAACAAAAGGGGGAGGGACCCACCGGAAGCAGCACAAGGACAGCATTACCCCAAAGGAAAGTGCAGCAGTAACTTAGGTTGGGGAGCAGCAATAACTTAGAGTCTGATTAAAAACACTTAAAAAGAGCAAAAGGTTCTGAGGAGCAACTAGTGGAAGGGGGTGGTCGTGGGCAAGGGCCTGTGCCCACGCTCCCAGGAAGGACACCACTCTCTCAAGAGAGACTGGTGGGGGTTCCAGTCCGTGGCTCTGGAACATGTAGCTTTCCGCTCCTTGCACCATTTTGTGGGCAAGGTGTACGCACTCTTGCAAGCACCTTAGAGAGTCTGGTGTGGTCCAGGAGCCGGCAGCTTTTCTCTGTGTACAGTACTCCCTGGACTGTGCAACCCCAACCACAAGACATTCGCGGCCTGTGGCGGCAGGGTATGGGTGCTCCCAGCCAGCCCTGGAGAGAACGGGGGTAGCCAGCCTAATCTCAGGCAGGAATCTGACCACATCCTGCTGGGGCCTGGAGCCGGGAGAGCAGGGGAGCATTTGTGGAGTTGCCAAACTTCTGAGTGCCTCACACCTGTGAAAGACTGCACTAAGCAGAATTTTGTGGAGGAGAAATATGTATTATGGACAACACAGAGGGGCGCAGACTGAGGCTTCTCTGTTATGTAGAGGTCTGGGTACGTACAGGTAGATTCCTTGCATGGCCTCTCCATAAAGGTGAAAAAGCTACAAAAGGCCAAAAGCCTTCAGAGAGTGAAAGACTGAGAAACTGGTTTCCACACAGCACAGCCCCTTGATTGGGGGGCAGGGTGACTCAACCCAAGAAAGATTGACTGGAAAACAACATGGCAGGCCCCTCTCCCAGAAGATAAATCAAAAAAA
>CM053607.1:38461457-38500498 GCA_028646535.1 Procyon lotor | reverse complement strand
AGAACCTAGATGTCCATCAACAGATGAATGGATAAAGAAGATGTGGTATATATATAAATGGAATACTATGCAGCCATCAAGAGAAATGAAATCTGGCCATTTGCAAGAACATGGATGGATCTGGAGGGTATTATGCTAAGCGAAATCAGTCAGTCAGAGAAAGACAAATATCACATGATCTCTCTGATATGAAGAATTTGAGAGGCAAGGCGGGAGTTTGGGGGTGGTGGGGGAGAGAAATGAAACAGGAAGGGATGGGGAGGGAGACAAACCATAAGAGACTCCTAGACTCACGAAACGAACTAAGGGTGGCTGGGAGGCAGGGGGGTAGGGATGGGGTGGCTGGGCTGTGGACATTGGGGAGGGCATGTGCTATGGTGAGTGCTGTGAAATGTGTAAGCCTGACGATTCACAGACATGTACCTTGGGGCAAATAATACATTATATGTTAATAAAAATTTAAAAAAAACTGGAAAAAAGGGAAAAGAATAAATAAAATACATTTTTAAAAAAAAGTTAGATTAGGATGATGATCAGACAACTGTGTAAACATTCCAAAACCACTGAATTATTGTTTAAATAAATGGATTTTATAGTATATAAATTATATCTCAATAAACCTGTTAATTAAAGACAATACATTAGCCCTGGTAGTGTGGGTTTACTTCTGGCCTCTATGCCATTCCACCAGCCTATATGTATATCCCTTCTCCAAAGCCACATTCTCAATTATTAATACTTACTAGGTGATCTTAAAACAGGTTCCTCCAACTTCACTTTTCTTTGTCAAAATTGTTTTAGCTGGGGCACCTGGGTGGCTCAGTGGGTTAAAGCCTCTGCCTTCGACTCAGGTCATGATCTCAGTGTCCTGGGATAAGGCCCTGCATCGGGCTCTCTGCTCAGCAGGGAGCCTGCTTCTCCCTCTCTCTCTGTCTGCCTCTCTGCCTACTTGTGATCTCTCTCCTCTCTGTCAAATAAATAAATAAAATCTTTAAAAAAAATGGTTTTAGCTTTTCTAGTTCTCTTCCTTTTTATATAGCTTTCAGAATTAGTTTTCTCATGTGTACAAAAAGCCTATTATGATTTTCATAGAATTATATTGAAATATAACTGAATTTGGACAAAATTACATGTTTATTATGTCGAGTTCTCCAAACCATGAACATATGTCTCCATTTATTTAGATATTTCATTTCTTTCATCTACATTTTTGAGGGTAGTTTTTTGCATAGATACCTTAAACGTGTTTACGTGTTTTCTTATATTTATACAAATATATTCCATTTTTAGTACCATTGTAAATGCTAATTTTAAAATTTGTCTATTGTACATGGTTAGTATATAAAAATACAATTGATTTTTGCCCATTCACCTTACATTCTATGACCTTGTTAAATTCATTTATTTAGTCCTAGGAGTTGTTTTTATAAATTCTTTGGGATATTCTCTATAGATAATCATGCTGTCTACAAATAGAGATGGTCTTATTTCTTTCACTCCCTTCCATTCTGACCCCTAAGATTTTCTTTTTGTGGATCATTTTCTCCTCCAGGTAAACTTTCTGAAATGAATTCTAGATAAAGATGTGGGAGAGAGAAAATGAGAGTGTTGGATACAGTTTTAATTTTACCAAGCCTTATACCTTTTAGAAATATCTGAAACATCTTTAATTCCATCAACTATTGCCTCAGATCAATTCACTGTATATTTATTCATTTCCTACTATGTACAGACATTCTAGCTATGGGGAAGTAAAATATAAGAGCAGAGTCCTTCATCAGAAACTTCTAGTGTACTAAGGGAGACAGACAGCTATATGGATCATATCAATGCAATGCCCTAAGTCTCAGTGATGTAGGTGGGCACATGGGAATAAATGAGAGAAATATGTACTTTGGCCTGGGCTTGGGGTCATGAATGGAGTAACCAGATTACCCTTGTTCAAGCCACCACCATCTGTCAGTTGGACAGCAGCAAGAGCCTTCTAATTTAGTTACATATCTCTAGTCTTGCCCTGCTGACAATGGCTATTAGAGAGGGCACTTGTGATGAGCATTGGGTATTGTGTGTAAGTGATGAATCTATACCTGATAACTTTATCTATACCTGTAGATAAACTCTACATCTGAAGCTAGTCTTACATTGTGTGTTGACTAACTGGAATTTAAGTAAAAATTTGTGGGAAAAAAACAGCTTTATTGAGATAACCCATATATCATACTATTTATCTACTTAAAGTAAACAATTCAATGACTTTATTATATTCACAGAATGGTGCATCCATCATCACAATCTATTTTAGAACATTTGCATTATGTCAAAAAGAAATCCCTCTCCCCGCAACCATATCCCCCAAACTCCTATATCCCTTAGCTCTAGGCAAGCACTCATCTACCTTCTGCCTCTACAGATTTGTCTATTCTGGATATTTCATATACATATAATCATATAATACAGAGTCCTCTGTAACTGCTTTCTTTTACTTAATATTTTCTAAGTGCATGTGTGTTTTATCTTGCATTAGCATTACATTTATTTTTGCTGCCAAATAATATTTTGTTGTATACATATACCACATTTTATGTATCCATTTATCAGACGATGAACATTTAGGTTATTTCTACTTTTTTTGAGTATCACGAAAAATGCCGTGTAAATATTTTGTGTGGCCATGTTTTTACTTTTCTTGAGTACATTCTTAGAAGTAGGATTGCTGAAACCTATACTACTTCTATGTTTAATGCTTGAGAAACTGTCAGACCCTTTTCCAAAGTGGCTGCACCATTTTACATTTTTACCAGCAATATATGACAATTCCAATTTTTTCACATCTTAACCAACACTTGTTATGACCTATCTTCTTTATTATAACCATCCTATTGAGTGGAAGTGGTAACTCATTGAAGTTTTGATTTACCTTTCTCTGGGGGATAATGATGTTGAGCATTTTGCATGTTCTTATTGGCCATCTGTATATCTTTAGGGGAATATATTCACGTCTACTGATCATTTTTAAAATGAGTTGTTTTCCTATTATAGAGTTATAAGTCTTCTTGCACCTGCCTTTCCCTCTGCCCATGGCATTTTTTTCTCTCAGCTCTACCCACAGCCATCCTACCCCAATATTCAGTTTTTAGTTCAAATGCCATTTCAGAGAGGTTTCACCATGTATTTTCTTTCTTCATGGAAATGATCTCTTTCTGTAAATATTTTTGATTTCTTGCTTATTGGTTTACTTGCTTATTATCTGTCTCCCTAGTAGAATGCAAATCCCATAAGAGCAAGGACTTTTTTCAAGCTTTCCGCCAGAGTCTTTTTTATAGTAGATCTCCGGCAAATATGTATTAAATTGTTTAAATACCTGGATGAATCAGTGAATGAATGAATAAATGCATCAGAAAAATCATTCTGGAGTACGTGGCACTTGAGATAAGGCCATAGAAAACCTAAACAAGACTCACTGTTATCTCTGCATTTACTATACCCTGAATGGGACCATTTTACAAATCCCATAAGAACAGGGTCTATAAGTTGGTCAAAAACACCACCAACAGAGAAGTTAGTGTCTGTTGTGTTTACGCACATGTTCAAAACCATACATTAGTAAATTGGAGATTTGTAGCTAGACAATGCACCTTCCATCATACAAAGAGAGTAATAAAGTTTTGCTTCTCCTATGCCTGCTTTTGAGACTCTATTCTGAGCCCACCAACTCTCTGGCTGTAGTTTTTCAGCTACATATTTGTGAATCAAGTCAAATGTTTTCTGGGCTGAATTGTGGTGCCAAATTTGAGGCATTCCTTGCTACCAAGACCAGCTGTCACATGAGGAAAACGCAGCCCACTTCCAACTGGCACACAAGGAAGGCTTCACAGCTAGACTGAGTCATACTCTCGCACGGGCAGCTGGACCCTGGTGGAACTTTGCAGTACTTTATTTTACCTCCCTGGCCCCTTTCTTAGAGGGAAACAACATGGCATCTGCCCTCTGGACCTAATTCTCCTCAGGACTTCTATCCCAAGTGTTTATGCTTCTTGCCAACATTCACCATTAATACAAAGATAGTAACAGCAATAGTGGGGAACAGGATGGACTTTGGGGTCATGTGGTCTTGGATGCAAATCACAGTTCTGTTCCTCACCAGATGCTGGACCTTGGACAAGGGACCTATCTCCTCTCCAGTTCAAATTTCTTATTCATGAAATGGAGACTATATATCTATCTGAGTTGTTGGGAGAACTTATTCATTTATAAAAGTGGCTTTTATAAAAATAATACTTTCATCCCCATGTTGTGGGAGCATACCATAGGCCAAGTACTGTTCTTTTATCCTGAGCCATTCTAACACCCAGGCATTATTATTATCACGTCCATTTTACAAATGAGGAAACAGAGTCCCAGGGATATGAAATAACTGCCCAAAGTCACATGGTTAGTAAGTGGCAAAGACAGAATGTAAACCTGCATCCAGTTTTCATTTTAAGGACTACTTTTCGTGTAGGTCAGGATTTTTGCGTGTTTTGTGCCCTGCAAATTCCCTGGTACCGAGAATTAACATCAGCGTCTATTGGTCAAGTTGCTCTAGCACACACTAGAAACTCCATCAATATACACCAAAGGAATTCACAGACATTCTTTATGGCTATACATCAGCCACTATCCAAGACACTGAGGGTACCATGCCACACAGCGAAGGTTTGGTCTCTGTCCTCCTGCAGTTTATAGTCTAGTGGATATTAACTGAGATCACATCTATAAAGCACCTAGCTTAGTATCTAGCACAAGAATACGTAAAAAACAAAAACAAAAACAAAAAACCCTGCTATTGCTGTATTTTATAAGACATTATTCTTTTTTTTTACTCAATCCAAATTCCAATAACCTTATTCTCATGCACGATCAGGGAATAACTGTTTTATAATTAATAGTATTCGAGGGGCGCCTGGGTGGCTCAGTTGTTAAGCGGCTGCCTTCCGCCCAGGTCAGATCCCAGGGGCCTGGATCGAGCCCCACATCGGGCTCTCTGCTCTGCAGGGAGCCTGCTTCTGCCGATACCATTCCCTCTGCTTGTGTTCCCTCTCTCGCTGTGTTTCTTGCTGCAAAATAAATGAAATCTTTAAAAAAAAAAAATAGTATTCGAGCATTCATCTTTAGGAGCTGTCATAATTTATTCTCACTCATTCTTTTCAAAGGTGCTTACTGAATATACACTGTGGGTTAATAAATACCAATTCTGTAACAATCCACAGAGATCTGTCAGAGATACAGAGATATTGGCCTCATTCGCCTGGCTACTTGCTTCCATGATTCCATCAGCTTGGGCTGAAGAAGAGGTCTATCTCAGTACCCAGCAGCTTTGCCATGATACGTAGTAGTGTCTTTCAGGAAATCCAAGAGCAGACCTGACCTACTTATAGTCATTTTCTTCTCACACCAGGAGAGGAGACAGCATCCAGGAGGTGCGTATGAATGAAAAGAAGTGTGAGACTGAGTGGCAGTGAAAACAAATAGCCTACCACAGAGAGTAGGCTGACCCAAAGCAGGCAAAGTTTGTCTTCAGCACCTCTATCCCCTCTTCCACCCTGGAAGCTTCAAAAGGCTGACCTGAAGAAGCAGGTTTTGATTTGTCATGGGGGGATCCTGACGAAAAATATACAGAAGTCTCCACAGGTAAAACCTCCTAATAACTGGAAATTAACCTCAATGAGGCAATGAGCCCTCCTGAACAACAGAGGCAGGGGGACATTTCTCTGAGATATTTTCTTCTTCTCCCTCCTCCTCTTCTTCTCCCTCCTCCTCCTCCGCCTCTTCTTCTTCTTCTTTTAAAGAATTTATTTATTTGAAAGAGAGAGAGAGCGTGAATAGAGAGAGTAGGAGCAGCAGGCAGAGGGAGAAGGTGAAACAGGCTTCCCGCCAAGCAGGAAGCCCGACCTGGGGCTCCATCCCAGGACCCCAGGATCATGACCTGAGCTGAAGGCAGACGCTTAACCAACTGAGATGTTTTTGTAGGGATGGTAGTCTCCTGTCCTACCCATACTCAGGGCCTTTTTTAATAAGTTTCTAGTATTCCTTCTATCTCTTGGATATTTTTCCTCTAGAAGCTAATGTTTTTCTGACTTTCTTCATCTTCCAATACCTATAAGAGTTGGCAGTTCACCAGGGCACCTCCTTCTTTTACATCCACAGCTACCGTCCCCATTGCTATACCTTTCTCTCGGCATCCCAATACAGAACTTTCAAAATAATACAAGTCATGGCTAACTGCCATGTCCGCTCTCTGTTTCTAGATGACATTTGCATTTTTATAAGGTTTTTCCAGCTATGGTGAAGCACAAACTATTTTTCTGTACTGGATATGGAAACAGAGCATCAAGAAAAGAAAAAAGAGTTTGCAGCGACGGCGGGGTATTGCACGGCTTCATCGCACTACACCGAGGTAGCAAATAAACAGGCTCTTCGCCAATGACCAGAGAAAGAGAGAATGAAAAAAATCTGAAACCTTTCCTTGTGGACAGTCAAATTATTTTCTGCCTAACTAGTTTTTGTGGGTTTTTTTATTTTGCTTTGCATTGTCTGATACTGATACTAAAAACCACACTTCATGCCAAATTAAGTAATATCACTACATTTAAATTTGCAACGAATTTTATAACAATCCCTTGAGACAATTACTACTACTATTAGTGCTCCTCCTCTTCCTCCTCCTCTCTGATCTTAAAAGTAATTGAAGCTCAGAGAGTTTAAGTAACTTGCCCAAAGCCATGTGATCAATTAGAGGCAGAATTTAAAACCAAGGAGTCTGTCCCCAAAGCTTGGTCTACTAGTATATGCTTGTCCTATACTAGGTCAGGAAAATTCTAAGAAGGGACACAATATTGCCAGTCCCCTGGTGCTCACACATCATCTCCCAGTTGTTCAACTGAACACTAGTCTAGGTATTGCTATGAAGGGACTTGGCCATTGTAATTAAATTCCCAAATCAGTTGACCTTGAGACAGGGAAATTATCCAGGTGGACCTGACCCAGTCACTTAAGTCCTTTAAAAGCAAAGAATCTTCTCCAGCTGGTCACAGAATAGGAGATTCACATACTCTAGCTCGTCTGAGAGGAAAGCAGACTGCCTACAGGGTCACATGGAAAAGAACTGTGGTCAGCCTCTAGGAGCTAGGAGTGGTTCCCGGGTGATGCTGGCAAGGAAACAGGGGTCTCTGTCCTACAGTCTCAGGAACTGAATTCTATCAACAACCTGAATGAGCTTGAAAGAGAACTCTGGGCTCTAGGTGAGCATTCATCCCTGCTGGCCCCATTTTCTCAGCTTCGTGAGACTCAGCTAAGCCAACCTCAGATTTCTGAACTGCAGAAGCTAAGAAGTCATACGTGGTATAGTTTTCAACCACTAAGGGTGTGCTAATTTGTCATGCAGTGATAGAAAACTAATCCAGTGTTTACTGTAGAGATTTGGGACACCTAAAGGAGTTAAATAGAAGAAAATAAATATCACCCATTATCTCAATAAAAGATGTAACCATGCTCACATTTTTAGTGTATTTGTTTCTAGTATTTACAAATACATGTTCAGTTTAATAAATTTTGTTCTCTCTTCTTTCATTTTCTATTCTGTTAATCAGCATTCTAACAAGAGTATTTTTATGTTATCAAATGTTACTTACAATTTAACTTCTAGCAATTACTATATTCTCTGCATATATAAAAATTTATTTAACCATGCCCTTTGGAGGAATTTAGACTTTTCATATTTATTTTATAATAAATTTAATTTAGATAATTATTCTTTTTTTTTTTTAAAGATTTTTTTATTTATTTAACAGAGAGAGAGAGATCACAAATAGGCAGAGATGCAGACAGAGAGAGAGGGGGAAGCAGGCTCCATGCAGAGAGCATTATGTGAGGCTTGATCCCAGGACCCTGAGATCATGACCTGGGCTAAAGGCCGAGGCTTTAACCCACTGAGCCACCCAGGCGCCCCTAGATAATTATTCTTTACATAAATCTTTATGTTCATCTCTTTTATCTTCAGGACAGATTCCTAAAAGTGCTATTGATGAATCAAAAATCTTTTAAGTTCCTTCAATATCTTGATACAAATTGTCAGCTTTCTTTTCCAAGTGCTGCAGAAATACTGACCCTACTAGTGGTGTGTGAAACCACTCACCTCACATGCCCTCATCCCAATATATAACTACTGTTAAGAAACTTTGGCAAATTTGACAGGCAGAATGTGGCATATATATTTCTTTTCTCTTATTCATACCTTTATTAACCAACTGTACTTTTTATTCATTTTTTTAAAAGATTTTATTTATTTATTTGACAAAGAGGGGAGACATCACAAGTAGGCAGAGAGGCAGGCAGAGAAAGAGGGAGAAGCAGGCTCCCTACCAAGCAGAGAGCCCAATGCGGGGCTCGATCCCAGGACCCTGGGACCACGACCAGAGCCGAAGGCAGAGGCCCTAACCCATTGAGCCACCCAGGCGCCCCCAACTGTACTTTTTAGAAAAAGATTTGAGAAAGAGAAGAAAGAGAGAGAGACAGCACGCATGCGTGCATGGTAGGAACCATGAGATCATGATCTGAGCCAAAACCAAGAGTCAGATGCTTAGCCGACTAAGCCATACAGGCACCCCGCCATTTGTACTTTCAATGAATGATTTATTTTCTCATGCTCTTTACTCATTCTGCTTGTGTTCCCTCTCTCGCTGTGTTTCTCTCTGTCAAATAAATAAAATCTTTAAAAAATTTATTTATTTATTTATTTATTTGACAGAGAGATAGAGAGCACAAGTAAATAGAGCAGCAGGCAGAGGGAGAGAGAAAAGCAGGCTCTCTGCTGAGCAGAAAGTCCGATGCGGGGCTCGAACACTTGGAACTTGATTTCTTGGAAACACTTGGAACACTTGATTTCTGCAACACTCAATCCCAGGACCCTGGGATCATGACCTGAGCTGATGGCAGCCGCTTAACCAACTGAGCCACCCAGGCGCACCTTTACTCATTCTTGTTTTTTGCTTTTTTGTGTGTGATATTCTTTGAAGTTGATTGGTAAGATTTCTCTGTAAGTTCAGGAAGTTAACCAAGTATTTCTTTCAAATATTTTCCTCAGATTGTCATTTCCTTTATTATTTAGATTTACGACCTACAGTAGCTTTTGTTCACTTATATACAAACTCATCTCCTACCTTTGTGAATTTTTCCACCTTTTCTTAGAGTAAAATGATTTCCCACCATGCTATCAAATAGTGACAGGTATTTTCCACATTTAAACTGTTCTTTTTTAAAATTTTTAATGCAGCTATAATCTATCCAGTGTGAAGTAAGGCTTCCCATCCAGTGATGAGGCACCTTACTAATGACTAGATGGGTAAAGACTATCAGGAAGGCATGAACTACACTGTGCTCAGGTCCCTTCCATGGTCCCAGCACAGACATACACACACGGAACACACTGTAAACTGATGTGGATTAGATCAACTGATGTGGATCACTGTGAACTGATGTGGATTAGACTGATTCAAATGGAATCTCAGAAGCACCAGAGACATGGACAGATGATCCTAGGATCCTCTAAACATGCTTGGGTCTAATCTTGTGTCCATAGTAAACTCACTGGATAGCAGTGGGAGGAAACAGCTTTAATAAAATCATTTATTTCGGCTCTCCCAACTCACTGGCAGATGCTTCTGGTTCCAGACCCCTTTCTTCCTGCCAAATTTGTCAGATGAAGCTGCAGACGTGAGGGTCTGTTGCCATTTCAGGATCAAAAGGCACACTTCCACCTGCTGTCATACGTCTGATCCTAAACAGGCACCAGGTGATTGGATATGACAGACATCACATCCAACACAGAAATAATTTCCAATCACCTGAGAACTATCCCCTCCCCTTCACCTCATGTTCATGCCACATAGAATCTAGAGCTTACCTCAGGCAGAATCTCTGCTCTAGTGTCTTTTTTCAGGTTACATATATTTCTATCCAAATGTACATACATTACTGAAGATAAAGCACAAACAACTACCTTTAAAATGGGAACACTGTTGAAAACTTATTAGCCAGTGCCCCTTGGTAGTTTTTTTGTAATTTATTACCCTAATTCAGACTGTGTGACTCCCTGAAAGCCAATGTTCTTAGGTAGTATCAGTAGAGTCTGCTCCTATTTTGGGAGAAAGAATGTACACAGAATAGATAACTTTTTTGTTTTGTTTTGTTTTGTTTTGTTTTGTTTTTTTGATAACTTTTTTTTTTAAGATTTTATTTATTTGTTTGAGAGAGAGAGCAGAAGCAGGGCGAGGGGCAGAAAGAGGGGGACAAGCAGACTCCCCGCTGAGTGAGGACCCTGACCTGGGACCTGATCCCAGGACTCTGAGATCATGGCCTGAGCAGAAGTCAAATGCTTAACCAACTGAGCCACCCAGGAACCCTACACCTTTTTCTTCTTCTTCCTCTTCTTCTTCTTCCTCTCCCCTTCCTTCTCCTTCTCTTTCTCCTTCTCCTTTTCCTTCTCCTTTTTCCTCCTCTTCTTCTTCTTGACAAAGCACAGCATCTCTGTATGGTAGAAAATAATCAAGCCATACCCTCTCCCTTGATGAGTTATTTCATATTCCAATTTTCAACTATTTTGCAAATGTTCATGATGTAAATCAAAACTCTCTTAGGTCAATGTTCTGGTTACCATTCCAAAATTCAGTGGTGTAAAACAACCATTTTATTATGTTCATGGATTCTGTAGGCTGGAAATTCAGCCAGTGCACAGTGGAGACAGGTTGTCTCTGCTTCATGATGTCTAGGAATTCAACCAAGAAGACTGGGATGGCTGGGGGTGACACCTATACTGAGGCCTGAAGTCTTCTGGAGGCTTTTTCACTCACCTGTCTCACACCTCAACTGGAAGGACATAAAGAGCTAGGGGCCCATTGGGCATCTCACTATATTTGTAGAGTCTCCAGACTTTCCATGTGGTCTTTCAGTGTGGCATCTCCA
Organism: Procyon lotor; assembly: GCA_028646535.1. NCBI lineage: Eukaryota > Metazoa > Chordata > Mammalia > Carnivora > Procyonidae > Procyon > Procyon lotor. Next base: position 38,489,500 of record CM053607.1, on the reverse strand, counting down.
GCATGGCAGCCTGAAGCAAACTAGATTCCTCACGTGGTAGTTCTGAGCTCGGCAAATGTTCGAACGGCAAATGTTCCAGTGAACCATACAGAAGCTACATGGTCACTTATGATCCAGGCTCAAAAGTAACATAGCATTACTTCCATCAAAATCTACAGGTTAAAATTCAGCCAGATTCAATGGGTAGGGATCTAAATTCAATCTCTCGATGAAGGCCATGTCAGAGTTTGTAGCCGTGTTTGCAAGCTACTGCAGAACAGCACCTGAGCCAATGATTCAACTGCAAGGATTCAGAGTGACTTAACCAGCAGAGTAGTCCTGTGGGCAAGTAGGGCTCAATCTCAATGACAACTATGTGATGCAATGTGGAATATGCATCACTGTTATCCCAACTGTGAAGCAACTGCGGAGGAGTCTCACAGTTATTGGTGGAGAGTTACTTGTGGGGGAGGTGGTGGTAACCTCCTGACACTTTCGGAGGGTTCCCACTGCCAGAGAAATTGCCCCCCCCAAAAGTGGCAGGTACTTGATGTTGGAAGTCATGGGGTTGGCATACACAATAATGTTGAGAGCTGAGTAGATATGTATGTTGGGCATGAACAGGGTCTGCTATAGGACATTCATCATACCTTAATTATACTACTAATTATCTAGATGAGAAATTCAGATGGGTTGATATATCACCTCTCTTATGACCTCCTTCAGGGCAGGAGTGGGTCTTTTTCATCTTTGTATCATAAGCACCTACAATGGAAACTTGCATATAGGAGATCCTCCCCCTCAAATTATGACAGACTAAAATAAAGAATGCATCCATATTTTTCTCCAAGAAATCAAATCCTTCTCCAAGAAATTCCATAGATTTTCTTACTATCTAATTCTTTGCCACCTTGGATGCTTCTAAGTTAGCATACATATAGTCCACTGCTGTCTTTTTCATACTATGCTCTAAGACCTTAAGCCTGCTTTTCCTGCTGTATTTACTGTCTCAATAAATGGTTCCATCATCTATTCAGTCCCCAAGGAAAAAACTCTTGATTCATCTTTTACCTCATTTCCCCCCAGAACCTTCCATATGCATGGTTTGCCACATCTATCTCTGGATTCATTCCATCCCCATTTTTCTATGTCTTTCTCTGTTTCTAGATCAAACGCTCATCATCTCTTGCTAGACTATTGCTATAACTACTTGATTGGTCTTATTGCCTCAAATGTGTCCTGAAAATTCAATGTATTAAAAGCATTCCCCAACTTAAAATCCTTTAGTTGTTCCAATATCAGGTGAAAATAAATGCTCTTAGTTTTCAATTCTCAGCCAATATAAAGTAAACCATGTAGGTTTTCAAATTTATCCCCATTCTATCTATAAAACCCATTTTGTTCATCCAAATATTTTACAAAGCCTCAAAAGCCCCCAAACTCACCCTCTATGTTTGGGTCATCTCTTGTTATTTTCTCTTCCCAGAATACCCTCTATGTCAGTCTCTATCTGACAAAGTTTCAACTATCCTTCATGGTCTAGTAGATGCCACTTTCTTTATTAGAATAACTACCACCACTAACCCTAGTTAACTAACCACCCAGCCTTAGTTAAAAGTACCATATTTCCTCAGTTCTAAGACACTACAAATTACATAATGCCTTATAGATTTACCACCACATTCTTCTAGATGGTGAGAAACTAAATGGCCTGTGAAAATTTTAGAAACATTAAGTATGAAAATACCAATGCACCTTAGAATGTTGGAAATTGGGTTTCAGAGCATGTCACCCAAAAATATTCTGCCTTGGAGTATTGACTATTTTGAGTTAAAGATCCTTGAAAAACAACAGATACAAAATGCATACTCTGACCTTCCTTGTTCTTCTTCAAAGCAGGAGATATAACTCCCATGTGAAAGATGCCTTCCCTGTACCAGGAAGAAGGAAGACATTGTTATTACCAGAAATGGAGAGCAGAGGTCAAGAGAAATCTGTACAAACAAACCTTATTAAACTAACCCTTACTTTCCTAGTTAGTTTTCCACAATTAAGTCCTAGCCCAAACCCCTTTCTGTTGTCACTTTTTCACAATTCACCACTTTTTGTCTAACCTAACTTATAAATTTTGGACCCTAACCATTTCTTTGTGTCTTCACTTTTCTTGTGAAGTCTCTCCTGTTTACATGCAAAAATTACTTTTTAAAAATTTTGTATGCTTTTCTCCTGTTAATCTCTCTTCTGTCAGTCCCAGCTGGAGACCCTGAATATAGAAAAAATTTACTTTCCTTATGAAATATAGTCACTGCTTCTTGTCTAGTCCCAGAATTCCTTTATGGCCAGCCATACCTCCAATCAGAAGTCTTCTGCATGCTCTGGGAAAGCCAGACTTCTAAGTGAAACTTTTTTTTTTTTTTTAAGATTTTATTTATTTGAGGGGCACCTGGGTGGCTCAGTCGTTGAGCGTCTGCCTTCGGCCCAGGTCATGATCCCGGGGTCCTGGATTCGAGCCCCACATCGGGCTCCTTGCTCAGCGGGAAGCCTGCTTCTCCCGCTGCCGCTCCCCCTGCTTGTGTTCCCTCTCTCGCTGTGTTTCTCTCTGTCAAATAAATTAAAAAAAAAAAAAATCTAAAAAAAAAAAAAAAAGATTTTATTTATTTGACAGAGAGAAACACAGCGAGAGAGGGAACACAAGCAGAGGGAATAGTAGTGGGAGAAGCAGGCTTCCTGCCAAGCAGGGAGCCCGATGCAGGGCTCGGGCTCCATCCCAGAACCCTGGGATCATGACCTGAGCCAAAGGCAGACGCTTAACAACTGGGCCACCCAGGTGCCCCTAAATGAAACTTCTTGAAGTGTCTCTCTACATGCTCATTGTCATGGAATATTCTAGGTTAACTGAAAACAGTCACATCTCTAAAATTACTGAAGATAAAGGAGGACTGTGGGTAAGAATTTTAAACTAAACTATAATTGGTATAAAGATAAGCCTGATTGATAAGGAGCTCCTGGAAGAGGCTACCCTGGGAAAAGGGGAAGTGAAGACCCTAAGAGAAAAGAACCCTGGGGAAGCACCCTGTAGAGTGACTGTTATTATTTTTGGAGGTGGTGAGTCAGGTTCTGCCACAGAGACCAAAGAAAAACAAGGTTTACTATACCTAGTTCCTGGAGACAGGAGGTAGAGCACACTGCAAGGGGTCCCATGGGAAAGACAATGAAGTGATCAGAAGGCAGAAGATAGGAGCAGGGAAAATGCTCACGCCACAGGCTTTATTAGAGTTTACTTGGGAAAGGCAAAGCAGGACAGGGTTTGAATAATTTCAGCACACCTTCGACTGTAGGGGTAGCTCTACTTGTCTTGTCCCTGGTATAGGATGATTAATACAGAGAAAGATTACCTCCTGGGATGCATGGGCCAGATAGAGGACCTATGGCTCTGGGTTAGATAGTTTGCGTATCAAAGGAATGTTCCCTGACAGGGCCCTTTGTTGTCTCAGGAGGAGAGTAAATTGGCTAGCCCGGGGAGTGGCATTCTCTCCCCAGCCAGAAAGACTTTAAATGTGGAAACATCATAATATAGAGGGGGAAAAAGTATGCTCACCGTGTACAAACACACACACATTACATTACATTGATCCAGACTGAACAGCAGCTCCTCCATCTGAAAGTATGGCCCTTACCAAACTCCAATCCATTCTTTGCTCCACTGCTCACCTATGCCCTATTACACAGGGCATAGGCAAGAACTGTAGTATAATTGAAAAATGAAAAATGAAAAAATGAAAAAAACAATGAAAAAAAAAGAAAAATGAAAAAAACAATCCAACAACTATGCTGTGGGAACTCCCTCTGATGGAGTGGTCATATAAAGGGGTGAAAACTTTCCTATTAACTGAAGAAGGACAAAAGTAGTGCACTCTGTGGCCTGGGGGAATTAAATTTTTCCAAGGCAATGGTGGTCTTGGGGATTAACAATACAGTATAAGGGGGTGGTGGTGCAGGCAGTAGGACAGAAAACTAGGCAGCTGAAGAAATAATGGAGATCAGTGAAAAAGCATGTCAGAAGCACTGCACACTAGGGAACAAGAACAGGGTATACCTGTAAATGTGACACATGAATTCAGAGAGACAAGTCCATGGATATATCATTACACTTTATTCATTATGCTTAAGAACAAAAATACATCAGTAGTCATGTTTCATGTTCAGAACATGTTTCATGTTCAACATACATGAAAACTGTATGTTTTCATTCATTCATTCATTCTCTCTCTTCTTTCTCTATCTCTTTCTCAGAACACTATTCCCTAGGGGGTTAAAATTTGAGTCCCAAACTTAACAAAGGAGGTGAAAGAACTATACTCTGAAAACTACAAAACACTGATGAAAGAAACAGAAGAAGACACAAACGAATGGAAAGATATCCCATGTTCATGGATTGGAAGAACAAATATTCTTAAAATACCCATGCTATGCAAAGCAATCTACACATCTAATGCAATCCCTATCAAAATACCAACAGCATTTTTGACAGAACTAGAACTAATAATCCTAAAATTTGGATTGAACCATAAAAGACCCTGCATAGCCAAAGCAATCTTGGAAAAGAACCAAAACAAGACGTATCATAATCCCAGATTTCAAGATACACTACAAAGCTATAGGAATCAAAACAATATGGCACTGGCACAAAAATAGACACATGGATCAATGGAATAGAATAGAAAGCCTAGAAATAAACCCATGATTCTATGGTCAATTAACCTTCAACAAAGAAGACAAGGGATATGCAATGGGAAAAAGACAGTCTCTTCAAGAAATAGGTGTTGGGAAAACAGGACACCTATGTGCGAAAGAATGAAACTGCACTGCTTTCTTACACTGCACACAAAAATAATCTCAAAATGGATTAAGGACTTACGTATGAGGCCTGAAGGCTTAAAAATCCTAAAAGAGAGCATAGGCAATAATTTCTCTGACATTAACCATAGCAACATTTTTCTAGATCTGTCTCCAGAGGCAAGGGAAACAAAAGTAAAAATAAACTATTGGAACTACATCAAAATAAAAAACTTCTGCACAGTAAAGGATACAATCAACAAAACTAAAAGACAACCTACTGAATGGGAGAAGATATTTGCAAATTACATATCCAATAAAGGGTTTACATCTGAAATATATGATGAACTGGAACAACAACAACAAAAACTCAACATCCCAAAACAAATAGTCCAATTAAAAAATAGGCAGAAGACACGAATAGACACCTCTCCAAAGAAGGTATACAGATGACCAACAGATACATCAGACATCTGAAAAGATGCTCAACATCACTCATCATCAGAAAAATGCAAATCAAAACTACAATGAGATATCACTTCACACTGGTCAGAATGACTAAAATCAAACACACAAGAAACAAGTATTGACAAGGATGTGGAGAAAAAGAAACCCTCATGTACTATTGATGGAAATGCAAACTGGTGTAGCCACTCTGGGAAAACAGTATGGAGGTTCCTCAAAAACTTAAAAGTAGAATTACCATATGATCTAATTAATTCCACTATTGGGTATTTATGCAAAGAATATGAAAACACTAATTCAAAAATGTATATACACCTCTCTGTTTATTGCAGCATTATTTAAAATAGCCAAATTATGGAAGCAACCCAGGTGTCCACCAAAAAATAAATGGATAAGGAAATGTGGTATATCTACACAATATAATATTACTCAGCTGTAAAAAAGAATAAAATCTTGCCAATTACAAAGATGTGGCTAGAACTAGAGAGTATAATGCTAAGTGAAATAAGTTAGTCAGAGAAAGACAAATACCATATTATTTCACTCATATGTGGAATTTAAGAAACAAAACAAATGAAGAAAAAAGAGACAAACCAAAACCAGACTTTTTTTTTAATTATTATTTTTATTTATTTATTTATTTATTTTTCAGACTCTTTTTTTTTAAATTAACATATAATGTACTATTTGTTTCAGGGGTATAGGTCTGTGAATCATCAATCCTACACAATTCATAGAACTCACCATAGAACATACCCTCCCCAATGTCCATAACTCAGCCACCCTATCTCCACTCCCTCCCCCACCAGCAACCCTCAGTTTGTTTCCAGAGACTAAGAGTCTCTTAAAGTTTATCTCCCTCCCTAGTCCCATCTTGTTTCATTTTTCCCTCCCTTCCCTGCATGACATCCTGCCCTGCCTCTCAAACTCCTCATATCAGAGAGATCATATGATAATTGTCTTTTTCTGATTGACTTATTTCACTTAGCATAATACCCTCTAGTTCCATCCATGTCATTGCAAATGGCAAGATTTCATTTTTTTGATGACAGCATAATATTCCATTGTATATAAGCCACATCTTCTTTATCCATTCATCCATTGATGGCCATCCAGGCTCTTTCCATAGCAAAACTAGACTCTTAACTATAGAAAACAACCTGATGGTTACAGATGGGAGGTGAGGGGGGAGATGGGTGAAATAGGTGATGGGGATTAAAGAGAACACTTGTCATGATGGGCACTGAGTACTGTATAGAATTATTGAATCACTATATTGTACACCTGAAACTAATAGAACACTCTATGTTAACTGTACTGGAATTAAAATTTTTTAAAAATGAGGTTTAATTCTTGTGGAGCTCCTGGACAATAAGCAAAATTGAAATCCAAAGAGACCTAAATGGAAGAGGAAAAGGGAAGAGAAAGGAGAAAAGAGGATGAAAACAATGAAGAAATCCTTTACAGGTAGATGTTGGAAATTCGTGCAGCCTAGAAGCTGAAAGTGGTATAGAAAAGAACATTTTAGGTAAATACTGCCAACCACATGGAGAACTGATAGAGGCACCAAAGAAAGGGACAGATTGTAAAAATGTTTTCTATGATTTGGGAGTACATATTTAGTATTCCAGCATTTTTTACATCTAAAGTAAAAGATTTGCATTAAAGATGAGAATTATTCTTATTTGTGTATTTTATTTCAGATATGTTATTTTAGTTTTAAAATTTCTGTATGAGTTTTTCTTATATCAGCTGTTTAACTGCTTAAATTCTATATCTTTCCATTGAGGAATATATTTTCCTTTGCCTCATTAATTATAGTTATAATAACTGCTTTAAAATGTCTGCTAAGGGGCACTTGGGTCGCTCAGTGGATTAAAGCCTCTGCCTTTGGCTCAGGTCATGATCTTGGGGTCCTGGGATTGAGCCCTGCATGGGACTCTCTGCTCAGAGGGAGAGGGAGCCTGCTTCACCCTCTCTCTCTGCCTGCCTCTCTGCCTACTTGTGATCTCTCTCTCTCTCTCTGTCAAATAAGTAAATAAAATCTTAAAAAAAAAAAATAAAATGTCTGCTAATTCTGACATTTGAGACACGTTGGGGTTGGCCTCTGTTGATTGTCATTTCTCTTCAGAATGGGTCATGTTTTCCCATTCTTTTTGTCAAGTAATTTTGGATTGTATTCTGGGCATTGTAATGTTATGATGTCGAGACTGAATTCTGTTACATTCCTCCAAAAATTGTTGACATTTTTGGTTTATTTCAGGAGACAATATCTTGGTTGGCATACAATTTCAAACTGTGTCTGTAGGGATGTGGCTCAAATTAGTTTTGTTCTTTTACTCCTTAGCTTAGCAGTTTGCAATATGACAGAGAGATGTGTGGTTCAGGGATCAGCCAGAGATCTGGAAAAGTTTACATAAGTAATTCTCCTTCTTCTTCCCCTTCTGGGCCCCTCCTTTCCCGGATCCCCTCCTCACTTCTTAATGATTATGGTTGCCATGAAATCTGTCCCCTGGTTCTTCAGGCCTCAGAAAGGCCATAGGGTACCTATCAAGAGTTGAGATGCTGTCCATGGTACCAACCTTGCCTGCACTCAGGCTTGAATTCATATTAATAGGAAATTTATCCTATGCTAGTCCTTTTTTGCAAGTATCTATTACTCTCTAGAATCTGCCAGCTTCTGTTTATTCTCAGATACTTAAAGTAGGTGGGTTTTATATTTTGTCCAGAATTTATTATCTGTAGCAAAATAGATCTATTAGGAGGTTACTTTACCATACTTGAACTTAATTGATTTTTGATCACTGGATTCTGTTTCTTTGAATAGGAAATCACACTCAAACTAGTCCTCATTGACTAGGGGGTTTTTTTGTTATTTTGTTTTGTTTTGTTTTTTAATCTAGCAGGTGCCCAGACACATCCTTCAATTTACTCTGTGTGAGAACTTAAACCAAGATTATAAATGAGGCTCATGAATGTTTCTTAAAATGAATTAGATTTTAAATTCATAATGGAAATATAAACATAATCCCAGTTAGTGAATTTATTGGTGGAATTTATTAAGAGAAAATAAGAGCTGTAATATTATCAAAGCACCAATCAAGTGTCATGAACTGTACTAGACCCCTAACATGGCATTTTATTATATTATTTTGTTTATGAACAATAGCTCATTTGGTCATTGCCCTGCAGCCTACCTCTACAATTAATGTTTACTAAGGTAACAACTCTTGTTTTTTTTAGGGGCAGAGGAAGACAGAAAGAAAATCCTCAAGCAGAATCCCCACTGAGCATGGAGCCTGATCTGGGACTCAATCCCAGGATGCTGAGATCATAACCTGAGCTGAAATCAAGAGTCAGATTCTCAATCAATTGAGCCACCCAGGAACCCTACAACTCTTGTTTTTTTTAATACTCAAATTCATAGAACTTATATATCTCTCTATACAATGGTTTTCACTACTGTTTATATATGAAAATTTCACATTTAAGTCTTGAATACTCAATACAACATTTTTAACAAAACAACATGCAGAGAAGACTCTCAAGTTACATTCTAGTTACAAATAGTGGAACATCAGAATCACATTTTTTAAAGATGATTATTATCAAAGGGAACGTTGCAAGTACAAAGAAGCATCAGACTATTATGTTCTAGACATAAACTGTTTGCTAACAATCATATTGACAATTTGGTTATTAGGAAGCAATGTTTTAGGCACTTGATATCTTTAATGATAATTTGTTACACGTATATGTATGTGTATTTAAATTACGTTTTAGTAAATTTGTTGTAAATTTGGGGCTGATAAATAATGCATTATAATTTTTCCCATTTAAAATAATAGCAAATGTGCTCCTGGTTAGTGTTTTGTATAGAATATCATATTTTTCAATAGAGTAGTGAGTTGATGCTAAGCAGAAGATGCTTATAATTACATTTTACACAACTGTACAGGAGAACTAAATATTACAGAAAGACATTTTCCATTTTTCAAGTGCATTCCAAAAACTTGTGCTGGATGTTAATAGGTGTTCCTAAGCCTCTCCCCATTGTTCTTGAAGCAGCCCCAAACTGAGGTATTAATACAAATGCAAATGTTTCTGACAAAGAGGCTAAGCATTCTGTTTAATAATACAAACTGCTTTCTTAAATAAGCTGAAGTTAAGGTTAAAAACTCAAGGACATTCTGGTTATAGATATATACCAAGTTGGATAATACATGACACACATACTTGTGAATATATAGTGATATCGATAGGTATCTCTCCTGTATATGGACTACATTTAGCTTGCAGATGAGTTTTGTTAAATCCTGCAGTGTTGTCTTTTTTTTTTTTTTTTTAAGATTTATTTATTTGTTTGAGAGAGACATTGAGCGTGGGTGGAAAGGGAGAGAGAGTCTCAAGCAGACTCCATGCTGAACACAGAGCCCCATGCTGGGCACATAGAGCATGAAGCTTGATGCAGACTTCCATCTCATGATCGTGAGATCACTACCTGAGCAGAAACCAAGAGCCTGGCGCTTACCTGACTGCACCACCTAGGCACCCCAAGGCCAGCACCATGTTTTAGAAATGTCCTTCCATTCTCCTCTGTCCCAACCTGGTTGACCAACTTAAAGTCTTCTACTTAGCCCATGTAGATGTGTGAGCTTGGGACCTTAGATGTAGGCTTTGGAAGCAGAAGTTGGGGCTGAGCACACTGGCTCAGATGGGACAGGGAAGACCACAGTTTCTCTTTTGGCTCTAAATAATCAGCCAACTTCTCCTCCTAATACTTCAGAGCCTTCTCTTCCCCAAACTTTTCCTATTACATTCCTATAAGGATGTTCTTCTCTTTTACTACTTGATGGAGTAAAGCATTTTCCGAAACAGAACAAATATAAAACAAAACAAAACAAAAAAGGATGAAGTTGTGAAATCAAATTGCAAGTGAACAGGATTTTTAAAAAACAAGCTACAACTAAAAAAGCAACTAGTTCTTTTTTGCCTTCCCATTTTTTCCTGGCCCTGTCAAATGCAAACAAACTCCCACAAAGCCTCCTGTTTAGAGATATAAAAAGAGAGAGAGAGAGAAGAAATCAGGCTTCTCTCAAGGCATCAATTCAAGTATTAGATAGTTTATTTTAATAATCCCTTCCCGTGAGACTGTTGAGGAGATGCTTGTGAGTGTGCTCCTGGGACATTTGCCTCCAGAGGACTTACCGCCCGGCCCCGCCCCCGCCCGGCCCCCAGCTAGTATGATGCCAAGTAGCTACTAATGAAGCGAAGGAAGGACCCACGTGTATCTGCCCCAGAGCATTTGGACCCAGGCTCTAAGAATTGCCACGGCAAACTTTGGCCCAATAACGTATAAAAGCATAGATGGCAGGATTGGGAGGCAGACTGGTTAGAGAGATCTCGGTCATACTGTGAGATGGCCAATCTATTCCTAAAGTCACTACTGGCATGAACTGAATCTGAAAGTAGAGTAATTTACATTCATTATGATAATGCACATGGAAGTACAGTTAAGTGCTTTCATCCATTACCTCATTTAAATGACCCATTCGGTCTCCTAATTGCTACAGTCTTTCCAATTGAAAAATGCCTATAAATATTTACACACAAAGATGTTCCTCTCAGTGCTCTTTATAAAAGAAAATAACTGGGGTGCCTGGGTGGCTCAGTTGTTAAGTGGCTGCCTTCGGCTCAGGTCATGATCCCAGAGTCCTGGGATCGAGCCCCGCATCGGGCTCCCTGCTCGGCAGGAAGCCTGCTTCTCCCGCTACCATTCCCTCTGCTTGTGTTCCCTCTCTCGCTGTGTTTCTCTCTGTCAAAAAAAAAAAAAAAAAAAAAAAAAAAATCTTAAAAAAGAAAAGAAAAGAAAATAACTGAAAACTGCCCAATTGTTCAACTTGAGGGAAATGAGTATGTTATGATACATACATATCATGCAAAAAGTTATGGCAATGAGGTTTTCAGACTTTTTTTGCTTTCACTGAAGAGTTCTTATGAAATGGTGCTCATAACAATACAAAATATATTAAAGACATAATGAAAGACACCAATGTGCAGAACCCTGGGATAAGCAAGAAGGAATCTGGATTTTACTCTAAGTGTAAGTATAAACCATTTAAGTGTGTTAAGCAGCACAATGATGTAATTGAATTTGCATTTTAAAACAATTGCTGTTTCCTCTATAGCTTCTTGTTTCTTTAAAATTTTCTGCAATAGTAATATTTTAATTTTAAAAATAAAGAACAAAACAGGAAGAGAAATAAACTTCCAGCCCTCATTTTGTAATCTGTCTGACAACTCCCTAAAACAAGCCCAAACCTGGGAACAAAAATCAAGAGCTAAGTTCAGGACCGCTAGAGGAAGGCCCTGCAAAGGTTCTCAAATGCCCCCTGGCTTGTGGCCTTCAGTGCAGCAGATAAAATTATTGTTATGGTGCAGAGACAACCAAAATCTCTCTTGCATGTGTGTGACGTGCTTAGTTGCTGTTAGGAATGTCCTAAATAAACTCCAACTTTATGCAAATTCTGCTCTAAGGAAGAGAAGGAAAGAGAAGGCTGACCTTTAGCAACTTGGTCTCCTTTTCCGGAGCAACCGATGCTGTGCAGGGACCCTTGTCATTCTAAGGAGACAAAGTCCCAGTCTCATTCAAAACTGAGAGCTCTGGGACATGATGTATAGCAAGAAACTCTTGGAAGCTCCCACCCAACTGCTAGACCACTCGGTTCTGTATATGGAGTAGGTTGGGTTGTCTAGATGGTGGTATTTGGGCATGAGGGAGGCCCCCAGATTCCCCTGACCTTTTTGCCGCTATGACACACTTTGCCCTAATGAAGTGAGTTGTGTTTCTTTGTATGACTGCTTCCAAAATAGGGACATACTTGGATTAGAGCTAGCTGGCACTGAGTCCTGAGATAGTAGCTGTTGGGTGGGGACAGTTTCTACCATGATTCATTACCCAAAGAGGGCAAGCCGAAGCCAGAATCTTTCTGGACACAGGGGCCAGTGGGAGGAGAAAGCAAAGTTGTAAGAAATCACCGAAATTTGACTACTTTGGGGCCAGTAGAAAGAAGTCCAGGGAAAGAGCACAGCCTCTGAATTTGCTGCAGGCTTATTCCCTCACTCACTCGATGACCTCAGGTAGGACATGCAGCCTCTCCAGCCCTAGTTTTTACTTGTACAAAAAGAGGAGGGTCCTCACCACCTCCTGCATGAGTATGATGGCTTGGAAATACGATCTTTAAACCTTTAATCCTTTAATCTCGGGCTGGGTATTATACAAGAAAGCTGGGAGCACTCCACAGTGTAGCCAAGAAGCCAGCAATGCAGCCCCATTCCCTCCTGGTACGATCAGGAAACTGAAGGTTGGAATCCTTGCTCACTTAATGGAATCCCCACGATTTCACTAGACTGTTATTACCTTAAATGAGGAAATGCATTTTCCAAATGACCCCTAAGTCTTCAGATCCTGAATCACAAGAAGAGCACAATTACGTTTGCCAGCATTATGAAGACAGGGAAGCATATTCATACATTCTGGAAGGTTTTTCAACATAAGCTGAAGAGGAAGATTCTATTTAAACTCTCAATCAGGAAAGTAAAATAACTAAAATGCTATCCTTAAGGGTCCTTTAGTTAAGTGAGATTTTACTCTATTTAGCAGTTAAATACAATGAATTGTCAGTGCATGAGACTCCACAAACTATCTATACTAAACTGATCTTTCTCTTTATTTAAGGAGGGGAAGGAAAAAAAGAGTTGTCTTAGGTATGAAAAGGTAAATTAATCAATTTCCTTGGCTGATAACATACATAATATATTTCTAAAATATATTAGCCTTCTTTTGTTTTCTCCTTCCGGTTTTACTAATTATTTTTCAAATCTTTTCAATAAAATGCAGGTTTGAATACCTCATCCCCATCCAGCAGATCACACACACACATGCACACACATAGACACATACTCGTTTTCTCCACTAGAGAACAAAATTTTCAATCAATATTTTAGCTGTGTTTTTGAAGAAACGATGGAGAGATTAGACCGAAAGCTTAAATACAAAGAAGCACAAAATTGCAGTGGTAATGGCATCTGAATAAAACTTGGTTCAGATACCTATTTCAAGCAACACAGTTCTCTGCTGGAGCCTACATTCCACTGAAGGCTGCTTTTGGATTCTCTTTCCATGGATGGATTCCTACATCCATATGTCCAGCATTCCAAATACTGAGAAAGAAGGCCTAAGGTCTCTGTAAATCCTTGTGGTCAAGGAGTCATTCCAAAGCAGAGAGAACGCATGAGCGAGAACACCTATTTGGGAATCCCATGTCTAGTCACTTGTCAGATGTCCTAAATTTCATGTTTGCTGACTACAGATAGGAAAGTTGGAAAAAGGAAGCAGACTCGTGTGACTGTTCTTGCCATATTGTACCAGCCATCTGTTACTATCGGAGAAGTTCTGATTATGGAGGGAAGCCAAGGAAAACTCCCCAGTTGTGACTCTGGAGACTCTACTGGCCAGCCCACCTTATGCCATTGCTGGCTTGTGTCCTCCTGGAGCAATAATCACTTCTGATTTGCTGCAGTCCATTCCATTCAATGGAGGTACATGCCCCAGAGACACACAATGGATAGATGGGACTCATTTTCCTAGTATCAGGTTGACTTGGCTATTGGGGGGGGGGGGGGCGTGAAGAAAGGGAGTGGAGAAAAATATTCTGTTTTATATTCAATCGAACAGTATGTGATTGAATAGAATGCAAAAATCTCATGAATTTTGAGCATAAAAATATGTCACTACATTTTCACTCTCCTCTGTCATAGCTGAATTGAGGAAGGGTAGGAGTTTAGGAAGAAATAGTACCATAAAGCAATGTAGGGGAAGAGGGGGGGAGAACTGGATTAGGACTAAGGCTATGTCAGTGCTAACCCTGGATTGGATATTGCCTTGCTGTGTGACCTGGGACAAGTGCCTTACCTCACTGAAGGGATCATATCACCTTCCCACAAAGCTGTCATAATCAAGACAATACAGTATGGGTACAAAGGTAGATATATAGGTTAATGGAACAGAACAGATAGTCCAGAAATAGGCCCATACTTACATGATCAATCAATTTGCAATAAAATTATTGAGGAATTCAGTGGAGAAGGAATAATCTTTTCAATAAAAGTGGCTACAAGTATTGGAGATGCAAGATAATGAATCTGAACCCTTAGCTCATGCCACATGTAGAAAATTAACTTGAAAGGAGTCACAGACTTAAATGGAAAAGCTAAAGCTATAACTTTAGCTTAAATATAGCTATATGTATATAGCTACTCCTTATATAAAGCTATATAAGGAAAATATAAGCAGCTTTGGGTTAGGCCAAGGGTTTTGTTTTTGTTTTGTTTTTTTAAGGTAGCAAAAAGTGCAAAGAGATCAGAGGTGAATACATTGACAAATTGGATATCATCAAGAGTAATATTTTTCCTCTTTAAAAGATGTTATAAAAAAAATGAAAAGGTGTGCCACAGAATGGGAAAAAATAATTGCAAAACACACACCTGATAAAAGACCTGTTTCCAGAATATATAAAAATACATCTTCAACTTAGTAAGAAGATAAAACAAGATAAGTTTTCAAAAGTATGCAAACTATTTGAACAGAGCCCTCACCAAAGAAGACACACAGTTGGCCACTGAGCCCATGAATGCATGCTCAACATCATCAGTCATCAGAAAAATGCACACTAAAATCACAAATGAGATATCATTGCGTACCCCCCCTACAGTTGAAAAAACTAATCATAACAGGTGTTGGTAAAGCTGTGAAACAACTGGAATACTCAAAGGTTTCTAAAGGAAATGCAAAAATAGTATAATCATTGGAACATACTTTGCCATTTTTTAAAAATATTTTATTTATTTGTTTGACAGAGGGAGAGAGATGACAAGCAGGCAGAGAGAGGGGGGGAAGTAGGCTCCCTGCTGAGAAGAGAGCCCGATGCCGGGCTCAATCCCAGGACCCTGAGATCATGACCTGAGCCGAAGGCAGAGGCTTTAACCCACTGAGCCACCCAGGTGCCCCTGGAACACACTTTGCCATTTTAAAAAATAAAGTTAAAATGTATTAATATATAGCCCAGTAATCCTATCCTCACTTACCTAACAGAATTAAAAATATATACATATATTTATACACAATTTCTTACATATATATCCAAAGCAACTTTGTTCCCAATAGTCAAAAATTGGAAATAATCTGAAAGACCCTCAAGCGGTGAATGGATAAACAAGTTGAGGTACATGCGCATACTGCTACTCAGCAAATAAAAACAAAATACTCATGAACTACTGATCCACACCAAAACATAGGTGGAACTCTACTCAAAAGTGATTCTTCTAAGTGAAAGAGATGAAAGAGCACAGTGTACCATTCCACCTACATAGATTCTCAGAAGAGGCAAAGCCGTGGAGACAGAAAGCTCATGGGACAGAATCTGTGGTGACCAGGGACAAGAGGGTTAGGAGAACAAATTAACTGCAGAGGGGCAGGAAGGAACATTTGAGGGTGAAGGAAATTCCCTCTACCTTGATTATATTGGTAGTGACAGTTTTGTATGGATTTGATGAAATTCGTCAAATTGGTAAACATTTAAAACTGGTAAACTTTACTGTGTTTAAATTACATCTCAATAGAGCAGCTTTTTAAAAAGGGGGTGATACTGTAGAACCTCTAATATCCCTTCCATCCATAAAGTGTGATTCTCAGAGAACATGACTCTTTTGGAATGAGGCTGATCTTTTGCCCTAGAGGAAGACATTATCTTTACTGCACTGGCCAGTAAACAAACCTATGCTCCCGAGGGGAACACGAGGGGAACACGAGCTCTACCTTTCAAGGCTCTGTGCTCTACTAACATCCTTGAAAAGATGTTCTAGCACAAAGGCAGTTAGCGCCTCTGTGTGCAGGGCACCAAAAAATTTGAGAGACCTAATGGAGAACGGTCTCTAAACACCAATCGCTTGTACCTCTTCCGAACTTCTGTGGTTAGAGTTCGCAGCCACAACATCTGAGTTCAAACCCAGGCTAAGCCGGTACCCAGCTGAACAAATTACTGTACTTCACTAAGGCCTCAGTTTCTGCATCTAGTAGATTAGGATCATAATCTTTGTCTTAAAGTAATTGAGTGAGTCAAAGAAGATAATATATTTTAAAGTGCTTTTTAAGCTACAAGGCACTTGATAAATACTGACTTCATTGTGCACTTTTTTTCTATTTCATTCTTTTACACTGTCAGGTTTGTTGTCAGAGCCTTCTACTTCTTTTCTTTCACTGAAATTAACACAAAACCGGAACAGTTAATAACTATTCAATGAACCCGTGATGGCCACCGAGTACTTGGAATAACTAGGTGCAACTGAACTTCCAATTTCCTCTTAAAAACTTCATGGTTTCTCTTTTACTTTTTCTCCTCTGATCACCTGCCCCCAATCACATTTAAATTGGGAAAAACAAAACAAAACCTAGTCTATTTTTCTGAGGAATTCACATTGGATTTTGTTCCAGCATTTAACAGGTGGTTCCTTCTACCTGTGACAGGCCCTTAGCAAATAGAGAGCAAAAATGGTATGATGCACTCGGCATGCTCACCAAGCAAGAAACATGTTCCTAGGAATGGTCAACACTTAGCGTGCTGTTCATGTTCAATGGAGAATAAAAATGGCCCATGAGAAACTGGAAGAAAAGAATCATCCCTTGTATAATTTTCTTTCTCTTTTAATGCTCTGATGAATCAACCCAAAAAGTGTTCTCTTCGATCCCTTTTCCAGTATGAATGGCAGCAATGTACTGTTTAGAGAGACATGGATTGGCCCATCTGCTGTGGGGACCATAATAACAGAGTTTATCATGATGATGATGACAGTTGAGAATGACAGAGAATATTGCAGAAAATATCTCAACAGAGAGTAGGTTCTAAAGTCAGGATATAAAGTGCAAAATGTAAAAGATCAAGTCTATCCTTGAAAAATACCTAAGGAAGGCATCACATTGGGCACCAAAGTACTATGCTTAATAAAGCTTATTACATTTATATAACAGCTTACGCAATATCCAGGTTGCCCCAAAGGAGAGTCAAATGATGGAGTTGGCTTGCAATTACAGGTCATGTTTTCTAAAAAAGATACAATTTTCAACTTCATACTCTCCATGAGATGCTCACATTGGAAGCACATGGGCACATAAACAAACTGAACAGAAGCAGATTTCTGTTTGCCTTCACTCCTTCCTGGTTGAGATCAAAATGATAGGCAGAACTCTCTCCTTAAGCTTTCTGCCTCTCTTTCCCACAAAGACTAAATCCACCCAAGTTAAATGGGATTATGATGACACTGCCCTATCCTTAAAAGGTTTTAATTTCCTTTCTCAACTTCCCATTTCCTTTTCTTATTAGATTTACCTAAATTCTCATGGAAAATACTGGACACATCTGGAGACAGCTTTTTCACATATAGGATATAACTAAACTCAATACAAAAGAAGGTCATAATAAGTCTTTTCTTGGTTACATGATTAATGTACTCTGAGGCTTAGGAAAAAGCCAGTAATTGGGAAGGTTTAAGAGTACATTGGGTGAATTCATTGCTGTCAGAGACAATTCACCATTTCACTGATAGAGCCAGTAGCAGCCCTTCCGAGAGCAAGAAATAGCCATAAATCTAAACAGGAAAATATCTGAGTTTTGCTACCATGTCACATAAAATATCTCTTCTCAGAGCTGGAGGTATTTTTCAAAACTAAGTTAGAGCCACGGCTGTGAATAAAACTGGGCTTCGTCGAGAATGAGTAATAGAGACAACATTTTATAAGACTCCAAATTTGACCTTTCTTGGAAATTCTAATATCTAGCAAGAACTTGTCTTTGAGCTCATAAACACATAATTTGTTTGCTTTTCTTCCAAATTTGCACTGAGCTAAGATTGCATTTGGAGGAAAAGAAGTAGAACATGTAAACTGGAGAGGAACACGGTGATTCCCCTGGAACAGAGGACATAACCGGAGGCCGGTGGGCTAAACGGTCCTACAAGTGTGTTTGATTTGGCCCAAACAGCGGTGACCTAAGAAGAGTTTATAAAATGTTTGAACGAATTTCTAATAAAAAGAATGGAGGTTTCACACTGAGAAGACCAAAACAAACAAACAAAACCAAAAAACCCTAGAATTCCAGCTTCTCTTTAAAAGATGGAATGATCTGGCAATAATAGGTTGATACCACTTCCAAGCAAAAATCAGGGGGCTGGGTAGAGACTGCCCCGTTAGGTCCCAGGCAATCTCCTGTTGGCCACAGTCTCCATCACTCCTTGTTGTTCCCAGACACTGAGGCCAAGTGTTAGCTATTGTTTTATGTAATAGCACAGTTGAAAGAAAATAAAAAGTTTCCTACCTACATGTCTACCAAGGTCTCGGGGAAAAAGATAGAGTGAGCCCTGGTTCATACATTTGGATTACCTGGTTGGCCTCCGTGAATATTGGAGTTTGGAGTTACTGCCTTCATAGTCTGGAGTTGCTACTTCCTTCAGGAAGCTTGCCCGATTTAACTACCTGATTTAACTGCCAGGGTTATACAATTTGAAATGTTCTCCACCAGGAGGTTCTATTAGTTACTAATATAAATGAGATTTTAGATGCAACATTTCAAGTGTCTGTGCACACTCATCCCATAGTAAATAATTTCAACAGAAAAAAATTTTCAGTGTCTTAGGCTTAGCACATGGGCTCTCTCACTAAATGACCACCCCCATAATTTACCACAAATGTTGACATTCTTCTCACAGCTCTCTCGATTTCTCATTTAAGAATTTGGGAAAAGAGAACAAGCAAGGTTATGACCTCTAATATGCAAACCTCTGAGTGAAGATGGTTTTGCCAGCAATGATTATATAATTATTACAACAAAATATAACTTATCCCTTGATCAAAAGTAACTTTTTCCTTATCAAAAGGACCTGACTTTTCAAAAGATTAAAGGTAGTTACTGCACTATGAAAAAAAATTAAGAAATAAACATTGCTTTTAGCACAGCCTTGGAACTAAAATGATCTGATTGTTGCAAGGACATTGTTCAGAATATTAGATGACTCTAAAGAGCAACAGACTTTCCATATTTAATATGAGTCTTTGAACGAAATTAAATTTTAGAGCAGTATAAGGTCACACAGTCAATATGCCAACCCTTTTTACATTTATTTTAATCTCATCTCCCAGCATCGTCACCAGATCCTTGCCTTCTCTCCATCTCCATAAATAAACTGTGTTGACTCTTGGACCTGCTCTCACTCTCTTGGCTTAATTACCTTCCATGATAAAGAATTCACTTCCCATTTCCATAAAGTGGCCCATATGGGCACCTCACTTGTTTCCCTGGCTTCTCTGCTATTTGCAATATTTGCAATACTCCTTAGGAGAGGAGAAGGAATTCCCTGTCACCTTCCTCCCAATTCCCTCTCTCCCACTTCCATGTTCTCCCCTCCCTCTATCTCTTTCCCTCAAGCCAAAGAGGACCTACTACTCTTCAGTCTCTAAATCCCTTACCATGACTAAATCTGCATCTGCTTTCTCTTTCTCTCTCTTTTTAAAAAAGAGTTTATTTATTTGTCAGAGAGATAGAGAGAGAGAGTAAGAGAGAGCATAAGGGGGAGCCCACGGCAGAGGGAGAAGCAGGCTCCTCACTGAGCAAGCAGCTCCATTCAAGACGAGGCCCCATCACGACCTGAGCCAAAGGCACTTAGCCAACTGAGCCACCCATGTACCCCATTTTTCTTCCTCTCTTTCATTGTACCCTAGCCAGGAGGGTCTCTTTCTTTTTTCTGGAGCAAAGAACTTTCTCCTTTTGACTCTCAGGTCTGGTGTCAGGTTCTACCTGGTTCCTCAGGACCTCCTCAGAGAGGGTACTCTGACTCTGACCGGACTCATTGGCCCTCCCCTAAGTCACTTAACTGTCACCTCTTGGTTCCTTTCCTTCAGTGTGCTGTAAGGAAACTGTAACTCTCTTGTTCTTTCTTTTTTTTACTTGTCTCCCCTAATTAGGATGTAAGCTTAGTGAGGTCAAGAGCTGTGTCTGCCCTGTTCTCAGCAGAAGCCCAGTTCCTCATAAAATGTCTAGCTTTTCAGGAACTCAGTTAATAGTTGCTGATGAGGGGTGGAGGGGGAAAAAAATGAGGTCAATTTACCTTTTGAATATGGACCACTTGAGTAGACCTTTTAGTTACAGAACTGAAAGCCAAGCACCACCAAGTCTCTGTTGGAGGAAGAATATGGAGTCTTATTATCAAAATTTTATGTGGTGGTAGGGGTCTAAAGCCATTTCAAATGTGTCATATGCAGAGTGAACATCCAGAACATTAAACAATACTCCAGTGCCTGCCTCCAGAGATTCAACAGTAAAGCCGAAGAATCGCAAACAGGAACCTGAGGACTCTGACACATAGTTCATAGAGCCCATTTTGAAAAATCCCATTCTAGGGCTTCAGTGGTGATAGAGAGTAAATTAGGTGGTGCCCTTTCCTAGGGATTGATTTGCACACACGTTTACAAAGGAACAAAGGAGGTTTCTTGAAGGAAGAGGTATGGGGCACCTTCCTTTCAAAGTTTAATGTTATTAGAAAGTGTCTGGTCGAAGATGGGTTGGTTATAACTGAGGCAGGGGGATTAGCAGAGGATTACCATAGCCCCAGAGAAGAACCCCTATGGGAAGGTTGGATTAGAGGCTGGGCACACACGAATGAACAGAAGGCCTACCTCATATGACACTCACACCCTTCCTGACTCAGCCTCTCTGGCAGATCTCAACTGAGAGAGCTCTTCCTAAGAGTCCCATCTCAAAGATCTAGAGCAGAGTTTTTGCCAATTGTGCATTTTAATTGTGGGAAAAAATTACTTGAATGTAAAGTAAAACTTTTCTGCAAAACCTGAGGAGGAATGCTGTGAAGGGGGGTGACCTCAGGGCTCTAGGGCCTCTTGTAAGATGCATCTTTCTCGTTTGTGGCCAGATGATTCTGAATAAGTATCCAGGGAAGATTTGGGGTGAGAAATCTCAGATCTAGACCTTGTCTGAGCATGACTTACGGTCAGCATAATTTGAGCATTAAAAGAAATATGACCTTATTTAGTTATCATCAGTTGCTAAAGTCTGGGAATATTGGTAACACTTAGAACCATAGAATCCTAATACCAGAAAGACCTAAAATGCATGTAATCAAACCTGTCCATTAGGGAGATAAGAAAACTGAGGATCAGAGGCCAACGTCACATGGCTACACAGCACAAGATCCAAAATTCACTCATTCATTCAGTCTTTTAAGTATTTTTTGAGCAGCTACCACAGGAGCAGCTCTCATAGATAAACACAGGAATTCAAGTCATTAAACATTCACAAATTTCCTACTATAAGCTTGGCACTGTGATGGGTTTGGGAGATAAAAAAAAAATCAGACATAGGCTTTTTCTTGAGGTGCTCACTGTCTAGTAGAGAAGAGGCAGTTTTATAAAAGGAAAGATTGTACAATATGATAAACGTCACTCTTGAGACATGTATATAGCGGGATCACATCAGACACATGTAAAGAGCCATTCCCTTATCTCATTCACGATCACAAACAAATCTAATAACATGTATTACTGCAATTAAAGAAATTGATTATTAAAACTGAATGGAATCAGCACTGGAAACAGGCAAGGATCCTTTAAAATGCATGCCATTAGTCACTTGGGAAATGCAAAATAAAGCCAAAATGAGACGCTACTTCACATCTATGTAAACATCTAAAATTCGAAAGATCGTATCAAGCATTGGCAGAGATGTGAAGGAACTGGAACTCTCACACTCTGCTGGTGGGATAGCCAAGTGGTAAAAACACTTTGTAAAACAGTTTAGAAAATAGGTGAACTCCCCTCTGTTTAAAAAGTGAGACACACACCTAATACACAATCTGGCCACTCAACATCCAAGAGAAAACAAAGTCAAAGATCATATATGTGAATGCGAATGTTCACAATAGCTTTATGTGTAATCACCCCAAACGGGAAGCTACCAAACGTTTAGCAACAGGTGAATGGATAGCCAAGTGGTGACATGTCTGATCAGTAATAAAGAGGAATGAACTACTGGCACACACAATACCATGGATGAATCCCAAAACAATTACACAGAGTGAATGAAGCCGGAAAAATAACCCATACACTGTAGGACTCCATTTTTATTCAATTCTAGCAAATGTAAACTACAATGATAAAATACAGGTCAGTGATTGCCTGGTGAGGGGTTACAGAGCATGGAGGGGCAGGAGGAAGGAGCACAGAGGGGCACAAGGAAAATTTTAGGAGTGATGATTGCACAGGTGTGTTTTTATATCACAACTTATCAAAGTATACATTTCGTGTTTGGTTTATCAATAAGGCTGCTAAAAGTAAAGCAGCTAACAAAAACAATAATAAACAATCCTAAGTGAGCACAGAAAAAAAAAATCAAGGAGTTTGGAGTTACAAGACCTGACCCATAGCATGAGACCTGCTACCTACCATCTGCACAGCCATGCATAAGTCTCTAGACTTTTCTGGAACTGTTGTCTTATCTAGCAAATGGGGATAATAATTCTTGTCCTACTTATTTTATGGGATTATAATGAGGAGCTAATAGAGGAACAAATACAAATGGGCTTCGTAAAATTTTAAAACATTACATACTGGCTGGTAGTTGTCCTTGTTGGCTTACACAAGGATCTGTGGGGGCAGGAAATCTCTCTGAGGGCTGGTTAGGGGAAGGACAGCTGGAGGACAAGGGAACCCAACACATGTATGAGGACAATAAAGCCAGGGCAGAGAAGCTGCCGACAAGGGTAGGGGGAAGTTGCCTCAGAGCAATAAAAGGGCAGCAAGGAGAAAGGCAGGTCTGACTCCAGTGGCTGGAAAGGAGGGGATGAACTGGATTGAAGTTCTGAATGCAGAAGTTCTGAAGGCAGAAGGAAGAGCCTGGACCTCACATGGAGAACAAAGGAACTCTCGAGAACACAGGCTTGTGAAGAGATTCTGCTGTCCTCATTGCAGCCAAGCTGATCTTTGGGAAACTCAGCCACCCACCCCAGACCCCTGGGATGAGGATGACAAATCCTCAGCATGGCCATGCTCCTAGCCTGGCCCCTGCCTCCCCCGCCAAGCTCTCCATCTACCATTTCAGCCAGCATCTGCACCCTGCCCCTCTCCCAGCAGGCACCATGGAGATCCAGTCATGCTATTTTGCCAGCATATGCTACTCTGCTCTCTCCTGTTTGCCCAAACTTCCACCCACATATCAGATCTCAGATCAGGTGCTGCTTCTTCAGGAAGCCTGCGTCCCCTCCCAAACGTAATCAGATTCCCATCTGAGTTCCCTCACAGTGGCTGGAACCGTTCCTCCAGAGCACGCACTGCTGTTGCACTTATGTTCCCCAGTGTAAGGAGTTCATCAGGGTCTGTCTCTCCCATCAAACCTTAACTCCATGGGGATGGACGGCATGTCTGGTTTTTGCTCTCCTTTGGCACCACCTACCACAGATGCAAAGGAGATAATGAATGAACCAATGAATCAAAGTCTTGTGAAGGGAAGACTTTCTTTGAACCGTTAGGAATTAGAGAACCACTTGGGACACTTGGGTGGCTCAGTTGGTTGGGCATCTGACTCTTAATTTTAGCTCAGGTCATGATCCCAGGGTTGTGAGATCAAGCCCCATATCGAGCCCTACATCAGGCTTGTGCTGGGCATGGAACCTGCTTGGGGTTCTCTTTCTGCCCCTCTCTGGTCACACACTCTCTTGCTTGCTCTCTCTCTTTCTCTCAAAAAAAAAAAAAAAAGGAAAAAAAAAGAATTATAGAACCAATGACATATTTGAGAGATTAATCTACAGGCATAATCTGTAATGCGGGCCTTTTTTATGTCCATTGTATAGATGCAGACATCAAGGTTCAGAGAGGTAAGGTAACTTGCCTAGCATCACACCACTAATGAGTGGCAGATCTAAGAGATGTCCTAACCCTGACCTCTTGACCAGTTGTATCCTTCCAATTTTAAAGGGAAGGTTGACCTCCAAAGCTCTAACTTTCTCCAATTCTATAATCTCCAGAAAATCAGCTGGTGATCCTCCAACAATTCAGCCCCCATCAGTGACCTACAATAACATATAGGCCTCCAAGGCCTCTGCCAACAACGCACTCTTCCACTTCTGGGCTAAGAACTGACACTACGATTGTCACTTGATTCCATGGGCTAAAAGGAGTGTCTGCCTATTTAGCTTCTATCCTAGCAATGCTGACTCTAAATTAATAGTTTGACATTGTAACTCAAGGTCACACAGATAGGCAGGGTTAGATTTGATTCCAGATTTGTCTGGCTTCCAGTCTGCCTAATGTCTATGGGTTTAATAACTGATACTCAGAAGAAAAGGTCTAACAAATTCTACAAAGAAATAAAAATTCTATTATATATAAATAGACATTTGAGGAACCATATTATTGAAAAGAATGCAGTTAGACCAGTGCTATTCAAAGCATGGTCCACAGACTAGTGTCAGCTCATGAACTGTTATCAGCCTGCTGGCTGAGGACAAAAACTAAGAGAAAGCATTTAGAGAGTTTGATAACAAGTTGACATAGGCAGGACATCCAGGCATGTGATTGTATAATTCATTGTTATTGTATTTTATGGAGGTATTAATCCACAATAGATAGGAAATAAAATTTGTAAGTTGTCCTCCTCTACAGATAGATTTTGAATAGGACTGAATTAGATAAGACTGGGTCTGGCAGGAGCGTCTGGGTGGCTCAGTTGGTTGGGCAACCAGCTCTTGGTTTTGGCTCAGGTCATGATCTCATGGGTGGTGAGATAGAGCCCCGCATCGGGTTCCATGCTCAGTGGGGAGTCTGCTGGAGATTCTCCCTCTCCTTCTCCCTCTGCCCCTCCCCTCCAACTCATGCTCTCTCTTTCTTCTCTAAAATAAATAAATCTTTTTTAAAAATTGGATCTGGCAGTATGGTATCATCTGAGGGATACCGTAGTCAGTACTGTGTCAAGTTCAAGGGTAAAGGTTCTTGGGGACTAATTGTTGCCAAATTTCTGCTCCTCTAAGTATTGGCTGTGTGATGTTGGGCAAACCACTCAACCTCTCTGAAAGTGCCAACTGCCTGGGATTACTGTGAGAATCAAGTGGAATTATCTATGTGAAGTTCTTAGCACAGTGCTAGCCATAAAGTAAGCACTCAATAAATGCTGGCTGCTGCATTCATGGTATGCCTAGCTAAGCTGGTGGTGCTATTATTATCATCCTTATTACTTGCCTTTTATCGATCCCTATTCTGTCATTAGAAAGTATTCCTTTCAGTTATGCTAGGAGTCCTGCTGTGAAATGTGAATATTCCCCTAGAAAAGTAAGTTCTTTTATGTCAGCTCAATATATCAAATATCACTAAGTCAGTGCTAACGGGGCAAAGTGAAGCCATCGAATGGGAAAGAGCCCAAGAGGTCATGAGGGCACTGAGGGTATGGAAGAGAGCTCATGAGCATGGCCTGTGAAAAATAAACTTGGTAGGGAAGGGTCTTAAAGAGTAGGGTTGTGGAGGCACAGGGAAAGGGGTGGAGCCTGGTGGTGATTTGAGAGAGTTCTCTCCCAGAAAGCAGAGTAGAGAAGGCATGTTTGAATTAACACTGCAGAAGATGGTTAAAAGCCAGAAATCTAGAGCCAACTGCCTAGGTTTAAATCTCGCCTTTGTTATTTAATAAGAACGTGACTCTAGGACAGGTGACATTATCTCTCTGAGCTTCATTTTTTTTTTTTAGTCTTTAAAAGGAGGATAATAAGCAAACCAGCCTCAGAGGGTGCTCATGAAAAGTCAATGAGAGTATATGGATAGGGATATAGATTTATCTTAGTGCCTGGCAGACAGTAGGAGCTACAGAGCATTTGCTCTAATTAGTAGTAGTAGTAGCAGTAGTAGTAGTAGTAGTAGTAGCAGTAGCAGTAGCAGTAGCAGTAGCAGTAGTAACAGAACATTCCAGCCCTGGGCAGGTCTAACAAAAGTCCTTGCTACTAATTTCAAGCCACCCCAGGGGAGGGTATGAAGATGACTCAGCACATCCCAATCTCACTGCTGGAAAATCAGCATGTGACAGGTCAGTAAACCCAGCTCTGTACACAAATGACAAGACTCTTAAAAAATTAAAATCAGTCATCCTAAAGCCATATCCTCCTAATTACTCCCTAAGATCCTTGGAGGATTACGGCCTGAGACTTTGGCAGGCGAAGACTCTCACTTGCCAAGTGAGCCCTGGGCACCTTCCTGGCTGCAGCAGGCTCCTGCCTCCTCTTCCCACGCCCAGGGCCGCTCTCTGCCATGTGGGGAACCAGTATGATCCCAACATCAGCACCAGAAGAAAACATACAGCAGATTATGTTAAGAATATCGGGGTTCCCGATGACCTGTTTGACCAAGCCTAAACTCCAGAAGAATCCCTTGAGTGCAGCTCTGTCTGGCACAGTGCAAGTCTGGTGAATGAATACACAAGACATCCAGTCTGGTCCAGCCTTTTACCTCACAGATGATTATATGTGATACCAGTGGAGGCATGTGATTTATCTAAAATTTAAAGGTAAACAGTAACTGTTAAGGAAACAAAATATGATTTTATTTTAATTGGAAACTATTTTAAAAGACTAAAGGGTTGGGACTTCAATGCAGAAATCTCAAGCATCCTATATATAGAAAGGGCGATATCTTGGAGTTGGGTAGGGAAAAAGAAAGTCTTCTGACTGCCTTTCTAACCGTGGTACCCAGACAATATTCTGCCTAGCTAGGTCCGCTCCAATTGAGAGAATGTGAAGTCGTCCTTACCCCCAATTTGTCAAGACCATCACACCCCCAATCCAGTCCCTTGGTGACCTCTGCTGGCATCCCCTGGGTAATACATGATGGGTGCAGGTGGTTCATGAGCCCACCCTGGAAGAATGCTCTTGCCCCTGTTTTGTGTCTTTGGGTACCCATTGCCCAGATCCTGCTTTTTCTAACTCCCGTTCACCAATAAAAGGAAGCAGGGCTCCTTGCTGAAATAGGACTGGGCAGGGAAAACACAAAGTACAGAATTTATTTTAAAAAGTCTTTGAGGAGGTTCACAGCAAGGGAGTGGGGTCTCATAAGCATACGGAGATTTCTGAATGGACGGCCAGGTGGCTCACTCATCTGGAGCTTGTGGGGGGATGGGGGGGAGGTGAGGGCCTGGATGGCTAAGAAAGGATGCTAAGAAAGGATGGCTGTGAGTTCACCCCAATGAAAGAATGAAGGGAACGAGGAAGTTCTATGCCATTAGGTGGGCTCACTGCAAAATCCTTCTACTAGGAAAATAAAAAAAAAAAACATCGGCATGCTTTTGTGCAGAGAAACAAGGAGATAGACACACAGATAGCTTCTAGTCTTAGCACAAATCATAGTCACCAGATAAATTATAGGACACCCAGTAATATCTGAATTTCAGGTAAACAGTGACATAGGACATGCAGTATTTTTTTTTAAAGATTTTATTTATTTGGCAGAGAGAAATACAGCAAGAGAGGGAACACAAGCAGAGGGAATGGTAGTGGGAGAAGCAGGCTTCCCGCAGAGCAGGGAGCCCGATGCGGGGCTCGATCCCAGGACCCCGGGATCATGACCTGAGTCGAAGGCAGACGCTTAACGACTGAGCCACCCAGGCGCCCCTGGACAT
>CM053607.1:38435711-38460957 GCA_028646535.1 Procyon lotor | reverse complement strand
AAAAAAAAAAAAAAAAAAAAAGAAATTCCCAGTCCACTTAAAAGAACCAGGAGACTTCAGCAGCACAAAGTAATAGAACAACCTCAAACTTGGAAGCCAGAGGACCTCTCTCAGAGACCCCAGGGATTTTGCCAGAACTGTGATATCTTAGGCAAGCTGGTTTAATTTGCCAGAAACTCAGTGAGCTCATCCAAACAATGGGGACAAGACCTTATCAAGCTGGCACGTCTCGTGTAACTAATTGTTCAATAAGCTACAAAGTATTGGGCAGATGTTCATGAATATCTTTCTAAGCAATCAAGGTTTTATGGGAAATGAGTGAAGAGAAACTTCTGCAGATTCTAAACTGGGGGGAGAAGGGAAAAGAACAACTATTATGTTATGTGGCTACTGGGTTGATTGTGGCTGGCTCTAGTTTCTGGGGGCAGCAGAGTTAAATGATTGTGTCTCCTCTCAGGAGCTCACAGATCTCCATCACATTATTAGGGACATCTTCAAACCTGACCTAAAATGAAAAACACAATTTGCTCTAAGTGCCTTCTAGGAATTTGGCTTCACTGTAATTTTCTTCTAACTTAACAATGTAACGCACAAAGTTATATAGAATTAGTGCGGCTAAAACAGCATGTCACTGCTCCATCAAATGGACCATATTAATCTACCTAGTTCCAACAATGAGGATATGTGATTGATGTAATAAAAGACTAGCTTAGCTATAACTAGGTATGAGTCATTGCCTAGCAAATTGCCTGCTGAAAAACACATGTGCTAGCATTAGGTCCTGAAATCTAAACTGTATATAAGATTTCCATATAACAACTATCAATGGAAAGGAAACTCTAGAATAAAAAGCTTTGGCAAATGGTGTAACATCAGAAAAAAACACTGGATTTTGAGTCAGGAGCTTTATTCCATGGGACCTCACACAAGACCTTGGTTTCCCCATTCCATGAAAGGGACTCTATACCTTTCTGGGGTTATTGGAAGGACCAAATATATGTCAGCCTGGAAAATATTTCAGAAAATCCCAATCATCACACAAATGTAAGGAATTGTTGGAAACAAATGAAATAAATGAAAAAGTCAAGATCTTGGCTGAGAAGATCTCCAAACCTCCATCTTTTTACCAGTGGCCCTCCTACATGGTGGAAACAGCCTGTGGTCAGGAGCAGAAAGCCAGAGATGAGGCCCATGTCCACTAATTAGTGCTTGTGGGACTTTGGATCTATCCTTGGGGTCAGGGATATGGAAAATGGGAACAACCCTTGTCTACTTTATAAGACTTGGGAAAACTACATGGAGGTAAGATATGTAAAAAATTATTTTGCAAAGCACTCTGCAACATAGGAAAACATTTTTTTAAGCAATATATCTATATAGATATAGCATATCTATATATAATATGATATGAGACAAGAGAGCTCTCTGGGGTCTCTGTTATAAGGGCATTAATCCCATTTATAAGAGCTCTGCCCTCACAACCTTATAACCTACTCCAAAGCCCCCTAGCCCAACACTATTATTCTGAGTGTTAGGAGTCAACCTACTAATTCAGGGAGTGGGACATAAACATTTTGTCCACCAACAGTCCTTCCAACACATCCTACATGTTCTTGACTCAGGGCATTTGTGTGCATTTAGTGGGTGGGGCTAACGGATCCTAAATGTCCTGCAAAACCTGAATGATTCTGAACCACCAGCACCATGCTGCCCAAAGGGCCAACTGTGCCCCTGTTGAGAAACACTGATGTGCTATCTTCTCTGTTGCCCTCATTGGAAATGTGAGCTCCTGTACGAGTTTCCTCTTGCTCTGTAACAGAAGCCCACAAACTTGGTGGCTTGAAACAAAGCACATTTATCCTTTTACAGTTCTGGAAGTCAGAAGTCTAAAGTCAGGGCATCAACAGGACTCAATTCCTTCTGTAGACTTCAGGGAAGAATCCAGTTCTTGCCTTTTTAGCTTCTAGAAGTCACCTGCATTCTTTGACTCATGGCCACTTTCCCACATCATTTCATGCTCTTGCTTTCATTGTCAAGCTCCTACAAATGATTCTTTCCCCCGCCTCCATCTTCTAAGGACCCTTGTGATTACATCCAGCCCAATGGATAATAAGGATAATCTCTGACTCGAGATCCTTGACTTAATCACACCTGCACAATTGCCTTTGCTATATCAAGTAATATTCAAAAATGCCAGGGATGAGGACACATCTCTGGAGGTCCCGTTACTGTCCGACCACGTCTCCAAATGAGATCTTACCTGTGTGGTTCAGGGTTACTGGCCCAGAGTGTAGCCCAGACCCCGGCACGTGGTTTGTACATACTCAGAAAATAACTGAGGCGGGCTGAGTGAATGTCAAGTCTGCTGTTCACTGCAGCCCAGTCAACATATCTGCCGGTGGTGGCCGGGGGTGCGGGCTCGGGAGGCACGCGTGTGACAGGCACACTGTCCTATGAAATAAAGCTGCAGTTTAGAACAGTGTTGTTGGCCCTCATGGAATATGGAT
Organism: Procyon lotor; assembly: GCA_028646535.1. NCBI lineage: Eukaryota > Metazoa > Chordata > Mammalia > Carnivora > Procyonidae > Procyon > Procyon lotor. The sequence goes on along the minus strand of CM053607.1, from coordinate 38,458,450 downwards.
TTATTCGTGTTGAAAACTCCTTTATGAGCTGAGTCCTTACTCAGAAGCCGTATTGTGACTTTGTCAGCATCTGCCTCAACCCTGAACTTTCTGAGTAAAACTTCCCACGAGATACCACCAGTCATAAATCTTTCTGCTGGTTGTTTTCACAAGGAATTGGATCTAAATGAGGAAAGGGAGTGAATCCTAAATGCTCACCTTTATCAGCTAAATAATGCCTTATTTTAAAACAATATAACTGCTATCAGTGCTCCAGGCAGTTGACATGATAGAAGCTTCCCCTTTGGGGTCCTACCTGGAGGAATATACAGTAAAATGCGGATTACTCAGAAAGGCTAGCATGGAACCCAAACTGAAAGCCAAAATATTTGTAAGTTTTGTCCTTTGCAAAATGTTTTCTTGGCTCCAACAAAGAGCAGTATGACATGTCATAAATTTCCTGAGGCCAGGCTGACATACACAATTTACAAACCCACACTTTACATTTGCAAGGCCTTAATGCTTGCCTCCTAGGTCCTTTGTGCTCAAAAGGGTCAGGGTCTCCACCATACAGAGGAGAATCAGAGGCTCAGAGCATAAGAATAATGAGACAATGGAGCCAGGGCCAGTATCAGAAATCAGGTCCCCTGGCTTTCCCCATGAGGGGCTTTTCCTGCTCCCTGTGGACCACCCAGGCTCCTCCCGGGACAGGATTCTCCCCCCAAGCCCACAGGAAAGTCATAGGAGGACTCTTTGCTCACAGGGAGTTTTGCTCAATTGCAGAACTCAACTGTGGCGGAAATTTCTGCGCTCGAGATTCTTAAACCCAACAGCTGAAAGCGGTGCTAGACCCTTCCTCTATCTCTCTGACCCACGCCAGCCAGGGCTGCCTTGGTGAGTGGTTAAATGAACGTGGAAGTGGACAGAAGAGAGACGTGGAGAGGGATGGGAGCCTCCAAGTGAATCACTGTCTCTATCAACTACTCCGTGTATCGTCAAAGGGAAATTCTCGTGCGTAGAGCAGATTGCATTTGCTGCTAACTCTAGGCAGGGCTTCTGACAAGCCGAGGAAGGAATTACACTTCTTATTTTTTTCCTATGGAAATTCAATCAAGTCGGACGCTGGGAAGCATGGATCCCTCTAAAATGGTAAGTGACAGGCACAGCAATGTGTCAGGTATGTGCTCAGGCAAACTGAAGAGCCGCACGCCCGCCCATTTCCGCATGCGCACTTCCTGGTCAACCCGGCTGCTGTCACCATGGAAGCAGTGGGAAATCATTAAAGCTTTTACAGACACTTCAGGGTGGGAGCTGGGAAATAACCTCTTCAAATTGTGTGTTGTAGACCCTTCTCGGTTAATTCAGACCCGCACACTCAGCTGATGGATTGCGGGCCCTGTGCCGAGAGCATGGGGGTTGGGAAGCTTCTCTCACATTTGTGGCCTTGGAAACACCTGCTCTACTGTTTTGCAGAGCGGCTGGGGCCAGCCAAGAGAGAAAGCCAGCACAAGAATCAGAGCATCCAGCTTTGTGTCTTGACTGTAACCTTCCCACAGCTCTAGACCCCCGAAAAGACATTTCCTCCCTCCGGAGTGCGTTTCCTTGTCTGTCGTTCCAGAGACCTGGTGGGCTGCCGTGGCTACTGTTCTTCTTTCTTCCCAGAACGAACTCTCATCTCCTATTTTTTGATCACTCTCCCTTTTCTTTTGGGAGATCTTCTCTGTGGGCACCTAGTGGTCCTCCACACACCCTTACCCTTGACTTGGAGGTGCACATAAGGCAAAGGCTGGGTCAATCATGGCGTCCCACCCTCTGGCCAGTGAGGAATTTGGGAAATATGACCCTAGCAGAGCCAGTGAGATTCTCTGGTTTCTAAATCCAGCTTTGTCAATTGCAGGCTGTGTCAGCTTGGAGAGCCTACTTAATTTCTGCAGATCTCAGTTTTCTAAGCAGAGATAACAACAGTGAATTTTCTGGGGTGCCTGGGTGGCTCAGTGGATTAGGCCTCTACCTTTGGCTCAGGTCATGATCCCAGAGTCCTGGGATCAAGCCCCCTATGGGGCTCTCTGCTCAGCCGGGAGCCTGCTTCCACCCGCCCTGCCTACTTGTGATCTCTGTCAAATAAATAAAAGCTTCAAAACAAAACAAAACAGTGAATTCTGAAAGAATTGTGTAACTTAATGCAAGAATAAGCTACAGCCAGGAGCACAAAGTAAACAACCAAGGAATGTTAGGAATGTCAGCCATGCTATTTACTATTATTATTATTTCCTGGTATTATTATGCAAATATGAAGAAGGAACTCTTCTACCTTCCGGAGTTACAAAATTGGTGACCTGAAGTTGAAGATGCCAGGACCACTTTATCTGGCAGCATGAAAAAGCCATCCATAATAGGAGAGAACAAACACAGACAAAGAAAAACAAAGCTGAGTGACAGTCACAAAGACAGCGTCCTGGCAATTTTATAGGAATGACTTGATCCAACCAGACCTTAATCTCAGCCTCTGGAAATGCCAGTTACATGGGTTGATGAATTCTCATTTTGTCCTAAAGGCAGTTTGAATGGGGTTTCTTCCACTTTCAAATTCATACAAGGGGATCTTATCAAACAATTTTCATGGATTTTCCCTTTCCTTTTTTTTTAAAGTTTTTATTTAAGTAATCTCTACGCCCCTTGTGGGGCTTGGACTCATAACCCTGAGATCGAGTCACAAGCACTTCCGACTGAGCCAGCCAGGTACTCCAGGGTTTTCTCATTTCTGAAATTATTTGGCCTTATCATTTCATGTTGGTTATTCATCAAATAATTGGCGATATCTGAGCATAAAGGGGCTTTTTCTGACAAAGAAGATAGTATTGAGATGTCCTCATTACAACAAAATTGCCCAGGGATGTCTAGAGTACTGAATGTTTAAGGAACTGACTTGGAGTCATGAGGGAAAAATAAAAAAAGGCCAATGTGAAGAAGTGCACTTAAGTTGAACCTGAAGTTTGACTAGGACTTAACAAAGGGAAGAACAGAAAGAATTCATCCTTTTTGGTGACCAGGAAATGTAAATGAAGACCATAAAAAATACAAAATTTATACAATTGCAATAGCACCAATCAAAGATACTATGTATTGTTGAACTTGTTGATTTCTGCCAATGGAGAGTATGAGACCAGGGATCTTTCATACATTGCTATGGTGTATAAATTAGTGGAGGAACTTTGGATAACAGCCATTATAGTATAAAGTCAACATGCATATACCTAGAACTCAGCACAATTCCCCTGCTAGGACATATACCGAAGAGAAAGTCTTACATAACAAGAAACCTGTATAAGAAAGCTCATGGTGGCCATAATCAGTTAACAAAATCTGAGAAGTAGCCCAAATATGCATTGGCAGAATGAATAAATTCATGTGGTATGCTCATTCAACAGAGCATGGCAGTCAAAATGAGTGCAGTATAGGGATTTACCACCAAATGGGTGAATCTTAACAATCCAGTGTTAAACAAAAAAGTACCAAAAAAAAGTTAAAAAAGGAAAGAAAAATTATAAATCATATATATTATGATAACATTTTTAGAAATAAAATAAGCTATAATTAAATAATATGTATTTTAAGAATAAGCCTATATGATATAAAGAAAGGAGGAAGGAGAAAGGGAGAGAGAGAGAGGAAAGATCAATTCAAGATTCTGACAGTTTCCTTTGGACGGAGGAAAGCAGTAGATCAGAACAGTGGAGGATCTCATGGGTAAATGTAAGTTATTGTAGGTATTCTGATTTCCCAACTAGCACCAATGGAAAGAGTGTTCTGTGAGCCAAGGACTATGATTTTTCTAATTCGGTGCACCTGTGTTTTAAGGAGAAAAAAAAATGCCAGGAATTGCAAGAGACAGAGGAAAGGGCAATTTTGAAAGCCTTTTGTTGCCCTGTCTCTCCCCTCCCTCCACCACTGCCCATGGCTGGGAGCTGTGTGCACACGTATGTGGATGTGTATGCACATGCATGCATTTTTTTTGGTAAGGAGTGGGATGGGGGAAGTCAGAGTAGCAGTAGAGGCTTAGAAGAAGTCACAACGTACATATCAGTTAGGGCACCTTAGGCCATAAGGACTTGAGCTCTTGTCCTAAATACCACAGGGAAGCCACAGAAGGCATTACAGCACAAGGGAGACATGATCATCTTGAAATTGTAAAGGGTCATTTTGGCTTCACAACGAAGAACATCCAGATAAGGGGATGGGAAAGCAGAGAAAGCAGGTAAGCAGTTCCTGCACTTGACCTGGTCAGGGAGCCCTTGGTCCCTAATGGCAGTGATGGACAAGGGGGGATGAAACTACGAGAATGTTTAGAAACAGAAACTATATCTTAAGTTTTCCATTTCCCTTTTCAAAGAGACAAAAGAGCCAAAGGGCTTCATCTATAATTCTCTATTCATTGTGCCAGATGACCAGCTTACACACTCACTGTTACAGATTCAAACAGATCCATTCAGTTCCTACCAGCTGCATTTCATCAAGAAGTCCTCACAGGAGAAGTGGTCTTTGAGAACCTCAGCTAGCCATGTCCACAGTTGCTGCCCATCACACATGGAATATCTGATCCATGTACTCAGGGAGAGGAAAATGAATGGCTTTACCACCACTTTCCCTTCAAGTTTATGACTTAGAAATCTAGAATTAGATTTAATTCTGGGAATAGAATAAATAGGAATTAACCGTCCTATTTAGGAATAAATGGGAATATTCTATTCTATATGTCTATATATTATGTACATATATGTACATATAGAATATTCTATATATCTATTATAGGAATAGAATAAATGGGAATTAACTGTCCCCCCCCACACACACACAAAGGATCCAAAAACAATCAAAAATTTTGATCAGCACATCCTGAGTAAAGAAGGCAAGCCTCATCATCCCTACTTTCAGCCAGAATGCCTGGAACGCCTAACAATTTTAATTTTCTATTCAAGTTTTTGTGACAATTAAATCAGACCTTGATGAATTTGGAGGAAAAAATGAAGCACAGTGATTATGAGTACTAATTAGGAAGCAAAATAGTGGCTTTGATGAATCTGTGCTTGGTTTGTCCCTTAATTAATTGACTGGCTGCTATTATGCTTGGTGGTTGATTGGTTGAAATATTCCACTGAACTCCAATACAGTCGGGGTCCTTTATCGTGAAGAACCTTCCAAGGATAAGGAGTGAGTGGGAAATTGGGAGTATGAAAGGCATTCATTCATTCACTCATTCATTTATTGTTGCTTGCAGAGGGATCTTTTTGAGCAAATTTCTGAGGATATGTTTCCACCCAAACACAAGGTAACCTATATAACTCTGGGAAAATTTGCTTTAGAAGTAACAAACAACTTGTTCACTTTGCTAAGGGGAAGTGGCCCCTTGTGGTCCTCACAGCCTACTTTAAGCACTTCCTATGCCCACAAATCTACACAGGAGCATGGCATGGCCATGTGAGATGTTAGGCCATGTGAAATGTCACAAGCCAGGGTGGCACACCCCCCCGTCTTTGTGTCTAGGGAAATGGCTCTGGTTGTCCATCTAAAACATCACCAGGACAAGTCTCAACAAAAGACACAACACAGGGAGGTATTCCCCCCGTCAAATCTCTCTGATTTTTTGATAACCTTAATGCCTTTCCTCCTGCAGAATCTTGTGACATTGATCTAGATAGCAGATGGCAGCAGCCAAGCTTAGACTTTCTTCCTGCTGCTTAGGAACCACACCCTCCTTCCTTGGTACTGGAAATGCAAGTATAGAGCATATTTAGAATGATCAGAGAATAATTTTCTAAGGATCATTCTGAAGAAACTGTAAATCTGACTCTAACCAAGAAACTACTGGAGTCACGCATGTCAGGCATCCTCTGTCACGTGTCAGCTCCAGCCTCTGAATTCTAGGTTATCACCTACATCCCCTGTCCAAATATGACACCCACTCTTGACTCTGCTGCAGGTGGTAAGACCAAAGGAGAGGCTGATTGTCCATAGCCATGCTGTGCCAATACTTTTATTTTTCAACAAACCCACACTGATTAGGGTAAGAATGGGTAGAAACCTAGACAGTTCCTGGACCAAACCTCTGGTTTCTTAGGTTCTAGGAGTGGAATGTGATGCAAAGTCTACAACAGCTTTGACTTCCAAATAAAAAAGAATCATGGCAGTCTGTCCGGAGGCAGGGTGCAGGAACCTACAGGCAACCTTGTGCTGTCTGCAAATGTCCTACTCTCCTATCAGAGATCCCATAGCTTCATCAGCAGAAATGGGCTTGTGAGATGAGAGAACATGCATGCCCCTTAAAGGGCATGATGAATCCCTATGCGAGTATATTTCCTGGGTGATATTTGTGGAATTGTACCCCAGAGTAAAAAGACAAGAAACTTTTTTTTGGTTTTCTTTGCAGGGTCTACTTGCTGCCATTGTCTCAGCTGGCAGAGGATTGTGCAGAGTCCCCCCTGATCTGCTTCTCTGGCTCCTGCTTTTCATCAGCACCATGTCCAATGTCACTATAAGCCTATCAAGTGGGGAGAACAAGTGGTGAACATTTTGTACTCTGGCTTGCTTTAAACCCTCTCTGGCTGGAAATCTGAGTTTTTTGGTTTTATCAAACACCCTGCTCTGTCTGAAGATCCAGCCCTACCATCTAAGACAACTCTAATGTCATTTGCTCAGACAGATGTAATATTTCCTCCCTTTGAAGATTCATATCTCACTCCTTCGCACAATCATATGACACAAGGTTTTACTCCATGTAACAGCTTTTTGCACTCTTACCGTCCTTCTCTCCACTAGAATATAAACACCCGGAGGGCAGCAAGCATCTTTTATTCATCTCAAGATCCAAATCTGGTTGCATGTACCAAGGGGAGTTTAATAGAACACAGACTTTGCTCTTAGATGCACCTGAATTTGAACTCATGCTCCTAGAGGGCCTATCAGCTCTATGACCTGGGAGGAGTCACCTGTCTGCCTGGAGCCTCAGTTTCCTTAGCTGTCAGATGGAGATAGTAGCAGCATATATAATAGGGCTTTGGGCGGTATTAAATGAAATGATCTACAAATCATCTGGCACAGTTGCTAGCATAAGACAATGCTCAGTAAGTGGGAATTACGATGCTCACTGTGAAATTAAGCCTAATCTACTCCCCGTCTGTCCTTTGAACTAGGAGCTCCTTCCAGCCAGAGGGAAGATTTATGCTTATTTCCAATCCCAGTTTCTAACACCATGCTTGGTCCACCAGAGGTGAGGTGCTCAGTGTCTCTGGCAGAAGTGTGTATTTCAGGTGTCTGGCTGGCAAACTTCTGTCCTTCTGTTGCTTGTGCAACTGGATAATCTCTGATTCCACAGCTAATGGCAGAGAGAGAAAGTGAATTTTCTGGGCAGAGAGTAACACCTGCCGGCCCCTGTGGCAAAAACCAGAGACTACTTCCCTTCATTCACTAGCATAAGGTTACGGTTTCAGTTTTCTATTTTCTGCATCTCCCTTACCCCTTTTCGTTCTTAAAAAACAAAGTAGAAGTGAAACGGGAGGAAAAAAAACAAGTATATTGAAATGCTAATCTCATTTTATTAAATGAATTGTGGAGGCTGAGATAGTGATCTGTATCCTCAAAGAATAATTTCTTTAAATACCTTGAGCTCAATATTCCCTTCTGGACAACTTTTTATCTTTCTTCTTTAAAAAGAAAAGCATTAAATTATGTTAAAGAGCCCCAATTAAGCCTGGCTTTCAGAGCATCCAAGCTTAGGGGGATATAGTCAGTGGTAAGGGTGAAGTTGAAATGCACCCTGAAATCTCCACTTAAAGACAGCTCTGCCTTGCCTTCTCTGGCTGGCTTACATCGCCTCAAGCAACTTCCTGAAGCTGAGCAGGGCTTATTTCAGGAAACAGCAAATAAACACACGGTTTCAGGTCAAGTCCATTACAAAGTTGGTCAGGGCACCTGCAAGCTTCTCTCAGAGCCTTTGGCCCCAAAGCTTCCATATTTATTGGGAGCAAACCTCTATCTAAAAGAGCATCCATTTTAATTCTCCAGGGAGGACAGCTGCTGATCCAAGTCACATCCACTGTAATGAGGTTGGGGTTGAGTTCCTGAAGGTGTTCAAGGCCAGGTCTGTGCCTATGGGTTTGTACTTGAACTTGGGGCAGTCAGATTCAAAGTTATTTTTAATTACAATTTTTTAAAAGACACTTTAACCTAGAATGAAAAGGTTGGGAGCGTGGAAGAAAAGTACTCCCAGAAGAGAGGGAAGCCAGGGAGGGATTTAAACAAAGCAGGTGATTTCACAAGAACTGGAAGAGACTAGAACAGATGGGAGGGAAGCTACGGTGCTTCTGAAGGCACAGAATTTTATCCTAGAATAGCAAGGTCTCTAGAAAATGTTGGTGGGGCAGAAAAGGAAAAAGGAGAGATGGGAGGAGCTATTAAGACAGTATAAATGATTCAGAAGGGTTCAAGGGACGCCTAGGTGGCTCAGTGGGTTAAAGCCTCTGACTTCAGCTCAGGCCATGATCTCAGGGTCCTGGATCAAGCCCCACATCGGGCTCTCTGCTCAGCAGGGAGCCTGCTTCCCCTTCTCTCTCTGTCTGCCTCTCTGCCTACTTGTGATCTCTCTGTCAAATAAATAAATAAAATCTTAAAAGAAAAAAAAAAAAAAAGAAGGGTTCTAGTCCTTTGGCACCAGAGGAGAGAAGGAGAAACCAAGCCATTCTCTCTGGATGCATGCAGATCAGAGTGGGCTCTGAGTTGCCAGCAACAGGAACTAACTGGTTCATTTAAGCAGAAAATGATTCATCAGAAGGATGTCAGGTAGCCCCTGATCACCAGGAGGGCTAGACAAGAGACTCGGCAGCAGAGTGGTCAGAAACAGCACCCAGGTTCATAAAGCAGGCCTGGGAATACCCTGCGTGCTGTCACAGTCAGCATAGTCACTGGACAGTAAGTCTAGCGCTAATAAGTGCCCTTCCCAAGAACACCGCCTCACTAAAACCAGCCCTGTCGTCAGAGAGTCTGGAGAGTCTACATTAGAACTTAGCTCATGTGCTTGTGCTCTCGCTGGAAAATTAACTTTCTGGCATTTTCAGCCTCTCCAGTCAGAGATGAGCCTTGGGTTTGGCAAATTGCTCAAACAGAGGAAGAAAGGACAGGTAGGAAAGCAAGAAAATATGACAAAAATTTACTAGATGATGGAAACTTCTTTAAGTTTCTAAAATACTAAGAACAAGATACCACAGCCCTCGGAAATAACCACCAGGTGCTCTAACAACGACTGGACATAATGGTGATAAGATAGGTTCTGGAAACAGAGAGACTTAGGTTTATTCCTGGTTTTAGTACTTCTTACCTATGTGATGTTGGGCAAGACCTTTTAACCATCTCAAGCTTCTGTTTCCTCATCTGCAAAATGGGATTAACAATAACTTGCCAACTCTGGTGCCATGGTGTAATGGCTGTGGTCTTTGCTGCCTAGAGCTTCTACCGAATCCTTTTGTGCTAATAGAGCCCCTCCTTCCTACGGAGAATCTTCATCGTGTAATCCGATGGACCAACTCAACTTGCCCTCATTCACTTAAGTGGATCTACAATTTGCTCCTATACACAATACTTCTGGCACCAAATGTGTGGGTTTTCCATATTGGACAACTCTCCAATTCTCTATAGACACCAACTGGGGTGTCCTATGATTTAATTGAATTCTCACACCAACTGGACAGTTGGCACAGACCCCACTGGTTAAGGGCACAGTCCCATAAGACTGACTCCCATTTCAGACACCAATCACAAGTAGTGAGTTCTCAGGTTACCCACAATTTTACTTAACTTGGGTACAAACTGGGGGTTCCCATGACCCCCTCCGCCAGTTTCATAATTTCCTGTAACAGTTCAGGAAACTCCAGAAATACTTTACTTACCGTTAGCCATTTATTATAAAGGATACTGTAAAAGATACAAATGAAAAGCCAGGTACATAAGAGGTACATTGAGTGAGGTCCAGAAGGATCCTGAGCACAAGAGCTTCCGTGTCCACGGGGTACGAAATACACCAGCTGCCTGGGATAAGGGTGCATTCACCAACCTAGAAGTTCTCTGGACCCCTTTGTAAAGGGCTTTAATACAGGTTCCATTCCATAAGTATGACTGATTAAATCACAGGCCGCGGGTGGGTTAACTAGATCCCTAGTCTTTCTCCTAACCCTGGAGGTCTGCTTTGGGGCTAAAAGTCCCAACCATTTAATAATGGGGTAAGTTCCTCTGGCAACTAGCCCTCATTCTGAAGCTACCTAGGGATTTCCAGTCCCCAGTTATCTCACTAACATAAACCCAGGTATGATTGAAAGAAACCTATCAGTAAGAAAAGACACCCCTCTCAGACCTACCCCTCGGGAAATTCTCAGGACTTTAGAAATTCTGTGCCAAGAATCCAGGATGAAGACCAAACATATATTTCTTATTATACTATAATATCACAGCAGCAGACTGAGGTCTGACCAATCATTGTCCAGTTCACATGTTACTTGGGCAGGTTTCTTGGCAGGTTCTCAGCAATTGGCTCAGGGGTGGCCCGTGAAACTCAAGTCGAGCCAATCAGAATTCTCCCTGGAACCTTACTCCTGAAGATGCCTAGAGAGGCAATTTCTTTGCACTGGGGCTGCAACACTGGTAGGTGGTGAGTGTGAGTTTGCAGGAATCTATCTTTTCTACCTCAGAGGGAAAGCCTGCCTGAGGTAAAGAAAAGACAAGAGTTCTAATGACGGTGTCCGGGCCCTCCATCCAGCTGGATGCAAACTCAGCTCCACAGGTCTTTTAGTTAGGTGAGTCAATATATTTCTTTTCATGCTTAAGCTAGCTTGTCTTCAGTGTCACTCACAACCTAAAGAGTTCTGAAGAATCCAGTTGTTGGAAAGCCTACATGAGATAATGCTAAAAACAATAAGCTCAGCAGGGTGTCTGGTGGATATATTTTTTAAAGATTTTATTTATTTATTTGAGATAGAGAGTGAAAGAGATACAGCATGAGCTGGTGGGGGTTGGGGGGCAAAGCAGGCTCCCCACTGAGTAGGGAGCCTGGCAAAGGGCTTGATCCCAGGACCGTGGGATCATGACCTGAGCCAAAGGCAGATGCGTAACAGACTGAGCCACCCAGGCGCCCCAGATATTTTGTTTCTGACCTTACTTGCCATAGGTACAGACATTAAACTTGACTCCATTTAAAAATGTTATTTGCTATCGTTTGCATTATTCGGACAGGCTGTATCTGTGTTTTACTCTCTAGGATAAATGCATTTCAATTTTGGTAATAATTTTCCTTCCTTCCTAAATGTATTTTACTTTGTCCTCATTCTACCTAAATCCTATACCTTTCAAAACTTGAGTGTCGCTATGTAGAGAGTCCTCCATAACTCCTCCAACCTTCATCAGCCTCCCTTTTCTCTATGAAGAGCATATCACAGTATGTATCAGGCTACTCCTGATTTGGTTTCCTATATTCCCTCATCATACTAACCATTTCATGTTTGTCTGTCCTGTGTTCCAAGCTGCATGTGTCTTTATCGAGAGTGAGGAACAAATTCTAGGATTTTTAAAAAAATTTATTTATATGACAGAGAGGGAGAGCACAGTCAGAGGGAACAGCAGGCAGAGGGAGAGGGAGAAGCAGGCTCCTGCTGATCAGGGAGCCCGATGTAGGGCTTGATCCCAGGATCCGGGGATCATGGCATGAGCCGAAGGCAGACACTTAACTGACTGAGCCACCCAGGTGCCCAAGTATTATGCTTTTTTAAAAAATAAACTCCACTGCACAAAGTAGGGAGTAGCGTTAATCTTCTCTGAAAATAGAGGGCAACTGACCACGTGAGCTTAAAAAAATTTGTTTTTGTGAGCATGGATGCTCGGACAATACTTGTTGGTTGATGGATTCCGTAGACTGAACCAAAATGGATTCTGTGTTCTAACTCACAGAGGGCAAGAAACCTGGCCAAGTAATATGGGAACTGGAAGAACGAGGACTCAAACCCAGGTCTTCTTTCACTTGAATATTCTTTCATTAGTATAGTAGGTGAGTTTAGTTACACTAACACAGAGATATTGTTACTTAATATTATCTAAATACTTACTATGTTCTGGTAGTATGCCTTCCCGCATCATCTCATTTAACCCTATGAGATAAATATTATTGCCCCCCCATTTTTGCAGTTGAGAAAAACAGTGTCAGAGAGATTAAGGGATTTGACCCAAGTTCTACAGCTATTTGACTTAAAGGACTCTTCTCTTAACTACTCGATCATTATGTGCTTTCAATAAACAAATAGTTTCTGTCCTTGTTAGCTCTGAAATGTCAACTGAAGCCTATGACCTTAATAGCTTTGACACATACCTTAATGCTCCAAAGAAGCTAGAGCTTAAAGACTCTGCTTCTGCCATTTTCCTTCTCCAGATGACGTGAGCATCTCTTTATAACCATATCCTGCATTTGCTCATTTTTTAATGGAATGCTAATTTTATATGCATTCTCCATACCCAGATTTAGACAAGGCACTCAGCTGAGCATACTTAGTTTTTATCTAGATGTGCCACATCCCAGGTGAAAAATGTGCTGCCTGCAATGTAATTATGTATTCAGAATAATGTGTATGTCTGCTGGGGGCTTATAAATCAATAGCTCGCTGTGCAATATATTGTCCATTTTCTTGGCCATAGACATATTTGAGGAAACTGAAACTTTTCAACTTGTTGTACATTAATAATGAATTTGAGGTTTGGACAAGAAAGTAGAATAAATCTGAGTTGACATTTGTTGACCAAGAAGACCTCCACAACTTTCTCATCTGTCTGCTATACCCAAGACATGATCAAAGGCTAAAATTAGTCCATACTGTCATGGTAAGGTAAGAAGGTAAGACCTGGTTCTTTGGCTTTCCAGAATAGCCATTCATTCTCCATTTAAGAAACATTTATTGAATATCTGCACTAGGCCCCACGGCCAGGGGGTGAACGAGACAAGGGCTCTACCCTCTTAGGAGCTGGCATGTATTGTGGAAAGTGACAGACAAGGAAACAAATGCACAAATGACATGATTTCAAAAGTGACACGTTATAAAGAAAATAAAACCGGGGCATCTGGGTGGCTCAGTTGGTTAAGTGTCCAACTCTTGATTTGGGCTCAGGCCATGATCTCAGGGTCATGAGACAGAGCCCCTCATCGGACTCCACACACTGAGGGTAGAGCCTGCTTAACATTCTCCTGCTCCCTCTCCCTCTTCTCCTCTCCCTGTGCCCTCCTCTCTCACTCTCCTGTCTCTCTAAAAAAAAGAGAAAAGAGGCAGGAAAGAACAAATGTTGGCGAAGATATGGACAAAGAGGAACCTTCTTACACCATTGGTGGGAATGCAAGCTGGTGCAGCCACTCTGGATAATGGTATGGAGGTTCCTCAAGAAGTTAAAAATAGAGTGACCTTTCACCCAGCAATTGTATTTTATCCCAAAGATACAAATGTAGGTATCCAAAGGAGCATGTGCTTCCCAATGTTTATAGCAGCAATGTCCACAATAGAAAACTATGGAAAGAGCCCAGATGTCTGTCAATAGATGAAGGGATAAAGAAGATGTGAGATATATGGGAATATTACCCAGCCATCAGAAAGGATGAATACCTTACCTACCATTTACATCAACGGGGATGGAACTAGAGGGTATTATGCTAATCAAAATAAGTCAATCAGAGAAACAATTATCATATGGTTTCACTCATATGTGGACTGTATGCAACAGCATAGAGGATCATAGGGGATGGGAGGGAAAACTGAATGGGAAATCATCAGAGAGGGAGAAAAACCATGGGAGACGCTTAACTCTAGGAAACAAAGTGACAGTTGCTGGAAGGGAATGAGGGGTTAGGGTAACTGGGTGATGGGCATTAAGGAGGACACGTGATATGATAAGCACTGGATGTTATGCACAACTGATGATTTACTAAATTCTACATCTGAAACTAGTGATGTACTCTATGTTGGCTAATTGAACATGAATAAAAAAAGATGAAAATAAAAGAAAACAGGGTATTGAGATAGACCTAGAAGCTGAGGAGTCAGCTATGCACAGATGAGAGGGAGAATGTTCCAGGGATAGGACAGAACATGTGCAAAGGCCCACGGTATGCAGAGGAAAAAGCACAGTGTAACTGAAGAGTACCAAGCAGAGGGAGAGAAGAGTATAAATGATATTAGATAGGTGAGCCAAGGGTTGGTCATGTAGGACTTGGCAGGTCACTGTAAGAAGCTTGGATTTTATTGTAAGTGTAAAATTCAGCCATTGGAGGGATTTTAGCCAGAGTGATGTGGTCTGATTTATAAGCTTTCTGCCACTCCAGCTAAATTGCATGTACTTACTGCAAATTTAAATTTCTGGAAGAAAAATTAGCTCTAAGCAAGAGCTGCCTGGATACAAACTGTATTAAGCCCTATAGATTTGTTTGTTTGTTTCCTGGGAGAGTGGGAAAATTCTTTCTCAATAACCCCATTCTTAAAAGGCAAGTTTTTTGGGGAAGAGTTTTGCAGTATTCAAATGATCAGTGGACTCCTAGAAAACTTGCCCTTGATGTTATGATTAAGAAGAGTGTTTTCTGAATGACGTGGTGAGCTTCACTGAAAAGCATCAGGCAGGAAAGGCAGATGACCTTTCTTTGTAAATGGAGTTAAAGATTTTTGTCCTCCACTATCCCAGTAACACATCTGCTAGGGCTATGAATTGTGCTTCCTAAAGCCCAACTCAAGGGTGGGCAATCGATGGCCGATGGGCTCACTTGAGCCCACCACCTGTTTCAGCATAGCCCAAATCAGAAGAATTTGGTGGCATGTGAAAATGATATAAAATTGAAATGTCAGGGGTGCCTGGGTGGCTCAATGGGTTAAGCCTTTGCCTTTGGCTCAGGTCAAGATCTCAGGGTCCTGGGATCAAGCCACCCAGGATCAGGCTTTCTGCTCAGCAGGGAATGCTAATTTTGTAATGCTAATTTCCTCCTCTCTCTCTCTGCTTGCCTCTCTGCCTACTTATGATCTCTGTCAAATAAACAAATAAAATCTTTTTTAAAAAAATTGAAATGTGAGGGTAGCTGCATCATTTTATTGGAACATGGCCATGTTCATGTGTTTATGCAGTGTCTGTGGCTGTTTTCCTCCAAAGCCAGCAGAGCGGAGCAGTTGCAGAAGAGAGAGAAAAGACTGCAGAGCTGAAAGTTGTTACTAACTGGCCCTTTTCAGAAATTTCCTGATCCCTGCTCTAACCAGCTGAACTGACTATATTAGAACTAACGAAATTCCCCTTCTGTTAATATTTATTCTCATTTACATTCAGGTTTCTTTTGACAAGACTTCAAAGTCCCAGCTGGTGGTTAATTTTTCTCCCTGGTTCTCTGGCCTGGAGCTAGTTAGTGGGCCCTTCCCCTGGCTGAACTGTGATGGGTGGGTTAGGACTGTGTGGTCATCTCACCTGTCACCCTGAGGTAAATCAAACAAAGAGAATAATGTGCACTTGGCTACTTATTAAGTTCTGAGTGGAGAAATTCTTTACGAAAGTGTTAACCAGAATCATCAACTAATATCACATTCCTGTATTTAAAAAATTGACATAAGGCACAATTTAAAGAAACCAATACCTATAGATATCTTCTCGCTAGGCATTAGTTTTCCATCAGTAATTAATATAATCTCGATTATATCTTCACACTTGAGAAGATTCTCATCTCCACACATGGAAATCTTATATGTAAAGAAAATAAAAATCTTACAGGCTTTCTGGACCATTCTTTATCAAAAGCCTTGGCAGACATTCTCCTTTTAGCCTTTGATCCTCCCTGTCAAAAGATGTCTGTCAGTGAGCAAATTATCAGGCAAATGCCCTTCCAAGTTCCTTGCTCTTGATCTGTCTCTCCTTCTCAGAGAGACAGGATAGATCTCTGCTTTAAAGTGGGGAAAGTTATATAAAAACGTTGGGCTGCTGGTGTATTTGAAACCTAATGAGTCCTTCCCTAATCAGAAACACTCATTGTCTCTACCTGCCTTCCCATCCATAGTTTTCCTAATAAGTTTCCATAGTTAATAAGCCCTGCATTTTCTCCTAACCCTTTAACATACAAAAAAGTACCCTTCCCATAATATGCTAAAAAGTATACTGCCTACTTCATATGTACCATCTCTTTTAACCCTTATTCCACCTTGTGTATCTTTCATCTTCATCTGACAAGTATATACACTGACAGAGAAAATAAGTCATTTCCCTTGGTCGTGTAGTTTTTAAGTGACATACCTGGGATTTGAACCTAGAACTTCTAAGCCCCAAAGCTGCTCTTAGAAACTACAATCCATAATAGAGTTTCTTGCTTTGCCCAAGTTTTACTTTGGCAGATCATTCAGGTTCCTTTCCCAGAATTACTCAAAGATAAATAACTTAAATCATACATAAATATTAAAGAGACTTGGTGTTCCTAATAAGGAAAAAAACAGGACTAAAAAATGAAATGCTCTTTCCACGAGGCTTGCTTCAGGCAGTGGATCACAAAGTCTGTGAACCAATAACATAGGTTTTATCTAGGATGAGAATGATAGAGTTGGGACATGCTAGGGTGTTTCTTGTTCCTTAGGGATTTAGCAACCAATGAAAACATGCCACATCTGAGTTATTTGGACACAAAGCAGTGAGAAGACATGGATTATCTTTCATATTCATTCCTTAAGGTTTATTCAAATCTACTGCAGAAATTTGTGTTTCAGAGTCCAACCACGTATCCAACCTGTTTATAATCTGATAAGGAATATAGAAGAAGTACCATTATTATTCAAAAACTCACTCTACAATGCTGATGTCTTTTTTTTTTTTAAGATTTTATTTATTTATTTGACAGAGAGAGACACAGCGAGAGGGGGAACACAAGCAAGGGGAGTGGGAGAGGGAGAAGCAGGCTTCCCACCGAGCAGGGAGCCTGATGTGGGGCTCGATCCCAGGACTCAGGGATCATGACCTGAGCTGAAGGCAGACGCTCAAAGACTGAGCCACCCAGGTGCCCCTGCTTATGATGTCTTAATGACATTTTTATTTTTAAATTAATTTTATTGAAATAATTTGCATACCACAAAATGCAACCATTTTGGTGCATTTTGACACCAAATGTCAAAATGGTATTTGTAAATACCATCTCAATCAATATAAAGAACTTTCTATTATTCCACAATGTTTACTCAGGGTCCTCTGCAGTCCGCTTCCCTGTGAACCTCACCCCAGGTCACCAGCAGTATTAGTTTTGACTGTTGTAGAATTTCATATAAATGGACTCACACAATATATGCTTTTTTATTTCAGATTTCTTCACTTGGAACAGTGCCTCTGAGATTCATTTATCTTGTTGTATGCACTGGTAATTTATTCTTTTTATTACTAAGTAGTATTCTATGTTATGGATATGCCACAGTTTGTTTATCCATCCATGTGCCGTGCACTCTTTGCCTGTTTCCATTTTAGGGTGGTTACAAACAAAGCTGTTCACCAGTATACAAATCTTTGGATGGGCAATATTTTGATTTCTCTGTATGAATACCTCAGAGTGCAATAACTGGATAATACAGTGTGTCAATTTTGTAAGAAACTGCCACACAGTTCTCCAAAGTGGCTGTCTCATTTTATATTCCCACGAATAATGTGTGAGAGTCCTAATGTCTTGATCGTATGTATTGGGTAGTTAGTAGATTTTAACTTCATGATAATCTAGGGCTTTCTCATTAGAAAAATAACTTTTGAACTAGGAAAAAAATTGTCCACCAATAGGCCAATTTTGGTGATGCTGTAAAAATAAATATCACCTCAACTGTTACAAACCTAATTTTACTGGTTAATTTCTAAGAAAGAATGCTCACAGGTTTTCAAAGAATATGACTCAAAATTCAGTCTGTAAAAATTAAATTGACTTGGGGGCACCTGAGTGGCTCAGTGGGTTAAGCCTCTGCCTTCAGCCCAGGTCATGATCTAAGGGTCCTGGGATTGAGCCCCACATCGGGCTCTCTGCTCAGCAGGGAGCCTGCCTCCCCCCCCTCTCTCTGCCTACTTGTGATCTTTCTCTTTCTCTGTCAAATAAATTAAAAAAAAAAATCTTAAAAAAAAAATTAAATTGACTTGGGTTTCCTGTTGCTTAGAGACAGGACTTGAATAAGTAACTACTCTTTGGGCATTGGCCATGGAACTATAGCAACTCGGGATTACCGGTGACTTTAAATTGTGACCCACCTCCAACTGCCATCTGATGCTTGCTGTCTGCCTTTGCTGGGCACTCACACTAGGCCCGATTGCTTCTAAGGCATCATTAATACATGAAATGCTACATGAGAGGAGAAGTAGATTGAAAACTGAGAATGAAACTCGGGAAACCCAATCTGTCCCCACAATGGCATTCCATGTTCTGTTCTCCCAAGGGAGCTGGGAAGCAAGGGAGCAAGGTGTATCCTAAGGAGGACATTAGGTAAAGGAAGGAGAAAATGAAGAGGGGTTAGAAATCAGAGGGGGAGATGAACTATGAGAGATATGGACTCCGGGAAACAAACTGAGAGTTTCAGAGAGGAGGAGGATGGGGGGATGGGTTAGCTCAGTGATAGGTATTAAGGAGGGCATATACTGCATGGAGCACTGGGTGTTATACAAAAACAATGAATCATGGAACACTACATCAAAAAGTAATGAAGTATTGTATGGTGGCTAACATAACATGACAAAAATAAATAAGTAAAAACTATAAAATAAAAAATGAACTTCCATTGTCCCTGCAAAATGCAGTGAGAGGCTGTCAGGAGCTGAACAGGAATCAGAAACTTCTCTCTTAATAGTATGAAACAGAAAGGACTTGATTTAATAGCTGAAAGTTATCACTTAACCAAATTAAGCCAAATACTCTCAATTGCTAGCAGCTCAAGAATCAAGGGAGTGGCAACAGGGGGAGAATCCAAGTTTTAGACAAAGGTATTTGTCTGAGAGCACCCAGTTTTACACAAAGGTATCAAATAATGGAGATGGGAAAATAATGATATATCTTAAATCTAATATATGAGAACACTGTCTGTGTATACAGTTCTTTGTCTTGTTGCTTGCTGAAGGTAGTTTTTTCTCAAAATGGGGTTTTTGTTTTAATGTATGTAGGTTGGCATTGATATAAAGCATATGGTTATGTGTTAAAAAGTGGAGTAGCAGTTCCTATGTATGGAGCTTGGATGTGGAGGGCAGGTGCAGAGTTCTTTGAAAAGCATGGCATTTATTGGTGGCCTCCTCAAGTCATAGCTACAGATTCCTGCAGCTTGAAAAGCAAGAAAACCCAACCTGAAATCGTATAGATAGTACTGTACTAGGATAATACTGTCAGAAATAGATGGAAGTAGAGAAAGAACTTGACTAGTGATTAATATCTAAGTTTTTAGAGTATTTTCTGTCATGCAAAATCCTTTCAGCATGCTATCTTATTCAACTTTGATAACAGCTTCATGAAATAAGTACATTTTCCAGCCCATTTTATAGCTAAAGAAACTGAGTCACACAGAGGCTTGTCCAAGTTTACATACCTAAAAAAGAACAGAACTATCCAAACCACAAAACTAGCAAAACCAATGTACCTCTCATGAAAAAAAAGTATGGTGCCTGTGTTTGGCTGGGGCAAAGAGTAGCCTTGTCTCATGGCAGATAAGGATCAGTTCCTGAACCTGAGGAAAGAAATGCCAGAATGATGGAGTACAGGCTAGCAGAAGCCTCTGTGAAAAATGGCTGTTTATAAGAAGGCCTTTTTTACATTTGTCTAGCACTTCTTGACACATAAGGTATTGCACATATATGATCTCATTTAATCCCGACATTGTGAAGAGCAGGGCAGGGCCAAGTTAATAATCATTACGCATTGACAGAAAAGACAATGAGATTCAAAGTTTTCAGACAACTACCCCCAATTCCTGCAACCAGATTGGTAAACTAGTAAGAAAGCCCTCGGTTTCTGGTTCTGGTTTCCGGTTTTCAGTTTTAACTCTTCTTCCTCCCGATGGTGAATAAACTGGGTGGCAAAAATGTAACTCTGTGAGCCTTCACTAAGATTCCCTGGACTAGACTATTTGAATTGAGGAATAATGATAAAAATAACCACAGCGGGGGCACCTGGGTGGCTCAGTGGGTTAAAGCCTCTGCCTTCGGCCCAGGTCAGGATCTCAGGGTCCTGGGATCGAGCCCCACATCGGCCTCTCTGCTCGGCAGGGAGCCTGCTTCCCCTTCTCTCTCTGCCTACCTTTCTTCCTACTTGTGATCTCTCTCTCTGTCAAATAAATAAATAAAATGTTTAAAAAAAAAAAATAACCACAGCGGAGGCATTTATTGAAGACTGTTTGCCGGATACAGTGCTAAATATTTTATATAAATCCCCTCCTGAATGCTCTTCACATCAGCCTAGGAAGTAGGAACTATCATTATGCCCATTTCACAGTGGAGGAAATTGAGTTAAAGTGGTGGTTAGTGGACCAGAGCCCAGGCCCGACTTCCTCCAGAGCCCCAGTGTTAATCAGTGAGATACACTGCCTCTTGCTATAAATTCAATTTCTTAGATTAAGGTGGAACACCTTCAACTTGATGAGATTTGGAACTGTAACAAAGAGGCCGGAACACGAGTCCTCATTCTGAATGTACAGATCAAATTTCTACATCACCACTAACAAGAATCCATTGTCATAGCAACAGACAGATCAGATATTCCAGTTTGAGCACAGGAGAGCAACATTCTCAAATGATCCCCAAGAGCACTTGCCTCTGCTCAGAGTCATCATTCCAGATTTCACATGAATTAAAAAAAAATCCCATTTGTTCCATCCTTTAATTTAAACAGAAAAGCCAAGAAGCAGAGAAGGTGTTTAAGAGAGAAAATTAAGACACAAAACCACTCAATGTAAGAGATATGGGATAAAAGAAAGTTTTACAATGTGTGAGGCCATCTTCCTAATGTGGAAACCATTCATTTTATATCTTTTTTTTTTTTTTAACCACGTACTACTGAATCCTACCCTGATTTCCCATCAGTCATACAGTTTCCTATAAAAAAACAAGAGTTCTAGGGGCACCTGGGTGGCTCTGTGGGTAAAGCCTCTGCCTTTGGCTCGGGTCATGATCTCAGGGTCCTGGGATCGAGCCCTGCTTCGGGCTCTCTGCTCGGCAGGGAGTCTGCTTCTGCCTCTCTCTCTGCCTACTTGGGATCTCTCTTTCTCTGTCAAGTAAATAAATAAAATCTTTAAAAACAAAAACAAAAACAAGAGTTCTATTTCAATTTAATTTTCTCCAGGTGAACCCATTTTACCCGCTGAATCTATAATTTAATGGTAAAAAATATATTACCCATGGGACATACTTAGGGTAAAATAATTATTCATAGTTTATCTAAAATTCTAATTTAACTTGGCATCCTATATTTTTATTTGTTGAGTGTGGCAACTCTGTTTGGAGCCTAACTAAACAAAGTTCAACTTCTAGCTCTACCATCTACCAGCTGCTTCTTCTGGTCAATAATTGTGAACCTGTATATGAACATGTCCAGTTATTTAAACATGCCCATCTTCTCATCTGTAACATGGAGTAATAGTGTCTATATCTTTTTTTATTCTTTATTTTTTTATCATGTTCAGTTAGCCAACATATAGTATTTTTGATGTAGTATTCAACAGTTCATTAGTTGTGTATATATCTAATGTGTGCTGAGAACTAAAACCTTTAATTCTGGAACATAATAAGCACTTGATATGTGTTTATTGTTATCACTATGACTCTTTTTTATTAACATATAATGTATTATTTGCCCCAGGGTCCATGTCTGTGAATCGTCAGGCTTACACATTTCATAGCACTTACCATAGCACATACCCTCCCGTGTCCACAACCTGCTTCCCCATCCCTACCCCCCTGCCTCCCAGCCACCCTTAGTTCGTTTCATGAGTCTAGGAGTCTCTTATGGTTTGTCTCCCTCCTCATCCCTTCCTGTTTCATTTCTCTCCCCCACCTCCCAACAAACCCCCACCTTGCCTCTCAAATTCTTCATATCAGAGAGATCATGTATCACTACGACTCTTATTACCAGTCATCTTTACAACCACCAACTATAAGATTACTTATAATCTGAAGCAAGATTATATTCCTGAGAATATAAAATATTCTTTTATAATATATATTATAAAGATAATATATGTATTATATATTTTATATATGTATTATATATTTTATATAACATATAAAATATCCACATTCCTAATAATAATAAAAAGGTACCAAACTTCTTTCCAGAAATCTAAATGATGTGATGAGTTAATGACACTTGACTAATAATAAATAGCAATTAATTAAATTCAACTCAGTAAACTTTTATTGATTTCTTAATATGTGCAAGGCCCAGAGCTAATTGTGAGAGTACACAAATTATGAGCTGTCAGAGCGAAAAAGAAACTGACAAGATGATCTCATTCAGTGCCCCTCACTTTACAGATGAGGAAACAAGTCAGTGCAGGACGTGATTTGCCCAGCATCATAAGGCAAAATGGTGACAGAACCAGGACTGGGAGACATCTTCCTCACTCTGAATCCACAGTGCCTTTTACTTATCTTCCTTGCTTGCCGTTGCTGAGAGAGAGCCCCTATCCTTTGAAGCATCCCCTCTGGTAGAGAAACACCAAACAGACATAACACCTGTTTCATTT
>CM053607.1:38403848-38435211 GCA_028646535.1 Procyon lotor | reverse complement strand
TTTATAATGTTGGGGAAGTATCACCAATATCCATTTGCAGAATTTTTCTGCCACACCATTCAGAAACTATACTCATTAAACAAAAAACATCCTATTCTCCCCTCCTCCCCAGGCTCGACCACCATTCTACTTTTTGTCTCTGTGATTTTGCCTTTTCTGGGTATCTGATATAAGTGGAATTACGTGATATTTGTCTTTTTGTGTATGGCTTATTTCACTTAGCATCATGTTTTCAAGATTCATCTATGTTCTAGCATGTACCAGAATTTCCATTCCCCCCTTTTAAGGCTAAAAAGTGTTCCATAGTATGTGTGTACCACATTTGGTTGCTCATTCATCCTCTGATGGACGCTTAGTTTGCTTTCTGCCTTTTGTCTATTGTGAATAACATTGGTAAGAACAAGGGTGTACAAATATCTCTAAGACCTGCTTTCAATTCTCTGGTGTCTATACCAACAAGTGGAATTGCTGGATCATACAGTAATTGTATATTCAACTTTTTGAGAAACCACGTTGTACATATTCTCAAAACAGATTTAAGCAATGAGACCGTACTTGTAGAAGCTCAAGAACCATGCTTAATTATTCTTGGATTCTCAAAAACAATTACTGAGCATTGCTACATCCCAGGATTTCCTGAGATACTGGGAATCCAGTGTTGAGCAGATACAGACACAGTCCTTAACTTCATGTAGTTTTCAGTTTTTTTGGGAACAAGACATTAAGCAAATATATGCACAATGAGTTTAATCATAAGTAGGAATATAATTTAATTGCAAAAAAAACCCAAAAATAATCTGATTTTTTAAGATTTTATTTATTTGATGGGGGAAGAGAGAGGGAGCAAGAACAAGCAGGAGGATCATTAGGCACAGGGAGAAGCAGGTTCCTCACTGAGCAGGGACCCTGACATGGAACTTGATCCCAGGACCCTGGGATCATGACCTGAGCCAAAAGGAGACACCCCACCAACAGCCATTCAGGCACCCACAATCTGATTTTTTAAAATGTACAAAAGACCTGAATAGACATTTATCCAAAGAAAACACAAATGGCCAACAGGTATATGGAAAGGGCTCAATATCACTAATATCAGTGTAACACAAATCAAAACCATACCTCATATCAATTAGAATGGTTACTATCAAAAAGACAAACTTAGCGTCCATTGATGGATGAATGCATTAAAAAAGTGTTGTGTATACACACACGCTGGAATATTACCCAGTCGTAAAAAAGAATGAAACACTGTCATTTGCAACAAAGGGATGGACCTTGAGTGCATTATGCTAAGTGAAATAAGTCAGATAGAGAAAGATAAATCACATGATCTCTCTCATATGTAGAATCTAAAAAAAGGCTCATAGATGCTGAAAACAGATTAGTAGTTACCAGAGGCTGGGAGTGGGTGGTAGGAGAAATGGGTGGAGAGAGTCAAAAGGTGAAAAATAAGAATAATTAAAATAAATTAAATTTTTTAAAAAGACAAAGGATAACAAGTGTTGGCAAGAGTATGAAAAAAAGGAAACCTTGGTACACAGTTGATAAGAACATGAATTGATACAGCCGCTATGGAAAACAGTATAGTGGTTCCTCAAAAATTAAAAATAGAACTACCACATATTCCAACAATCGCACTTCTGGATACATACCTGAAAGAAATGAAATCAGGATCTCAAAGACGTATCTGCACATTCGTGTTCAATGCAGTATTATTCACAATAGCCAACATATGGAAACAACTTAAGTGTCCACCAAATGATGAAGAGATAAAGGAGTGATACACACACACGTGCGCGCGCGCGCACACACACACACACACACACACACACACACACATTATTCAGCCATAAAAAAAGAAGGAAATCCTGACATTTGCAACAATGTGGATGGATGTTGAAGCATTATGCTAAATGAAATAAATGAGACAAGAGCAAAATAGGTCAAGGGGAGTGGGAGGTAAGGCTTCTAGCTATGGAATGAACAACTTATGGGGTTAAGGTACAACATAGGGAATATACCTAATGGTATTGTAACAGCATTGTGTGCTACAGTTGTGGGGAGCACAGCATAATGTTCAGAATTATTGAATCACTATTTTCTACACTTGAACTAATATAACATTGTCAACTATACTTCAATTAAAGAATTAGAAAAAAAGAAAGACAAATACTATATGATCTCACTAATATGTGGAATATTAAAAAAAAAAAAGCTGAACTCATAGAGTATAATGGTTGTTTCCAGGGGTTGGGGGGTACAGGAAATGGAGAGATGTTTGTCCGAGGGTAAAAACTCAAGTTATAAGGTGAGTAAGTTAGAGAGATCTAATGTACAGCATGGTGATTATAGTTAACATAAATATATTGTATACTCTAGATGCTAAGAGAGTAGATCTGAAATGTTCTCATTACAAAAGAAAAGGTAATTGTGAGATGATAGAGGTGTGACTAACTTGATAGTGGTAATTATTTCTCAATATATACATGTATCAAATCTTCACAGTCCATAGCTTAAACTTACACAAATATGTCATTTATATCTCAGTAAAGCTGGAAAAAAAAATACTCACAAGTGGGATAAGTGATGTAAAGACCTAAAGAGCTCAGGTGAGGTTCCTGAAGAAATGATACTTAAGCTGAGACCTGAAGAATAACCAAAAGAAGTTGTAAGCAAGTTACTGTCCACAGGCAAATGCAGCCAAGCATCTACTTTTATAAAGTTTTACTGAAACACAACCATGCTCATTTGTTTACATGAAACCTACAACTTCTTTCCTGATTCAATGGCAGAGATGAGTAGTTGTGATAGAGACCATGTGGCTCACAATGCGTACAATATTTATGATCTGGTCCTTTATAGAAAGTTTGCTAAAAAACCGACCACAAGTCCCTGAAGAGAGGACTGAAGGGGTGGAGGGTAGAGCAGGAGAGGGTACAGTACATGTCCTGGCCCTGAGAAGTGAGAACATGCAGCAAAAATCGTTTGCATTGGTCACTAGGGTGGCTGTAATAAATTATTACATGTTTGGTGGTTTATTTTTTAATTTTTTTAAGGTTTTATTTGACAAAGAGAGAGAGATCACAAGTAGGCAGAGAGGCAGGCAGAGAGAGAGGGGGAAGCAGGCTCCCTGCTGAGCGGAGAGCCCGATGTGGGGTTCGATCCCAGGACCCTGAGATCATGACTGAACCGAAGGCAGAGGTTTAACCCACTGAGCCACCCAGGTGCCACAGATTTGGTGGTTTAAAACAACAATGTATTTTCTCACAGTACTGGAAGCTGTAAGTCTACAGTACTTATGTCAATACAGGGGTCAATAGGATTGGTTCTTTCCAGAGGTTCCAAGGGAGTTCCATTCACACTTTGGCTTCTGTTAGGAACTATTGGCATTCCTTAGCATGTAGATCTATAACTCTGAATTCTGCCCCCATTTTTACATGGCTTCCCCCTCTTATGTCTCTGAATCTTCTCCTTTTCTGTTTCTTATAAGGATACCTGTCATTGAATTTAGAGCCCACCCTAATCCAGGATGATTTCATCTAAAGATCCTTACTTCCATTGTATCTCTAAGGACCCTTAGTTCAAGTAAGTCCAGTTTCTTTTTTTAAGATTTATTTATTTGTTTGAGAAAGAGACAGAGAGAGTGAGCAGAGAGTGAGAGGGAGATAAGCAGACTCCCTGCTGAGTGGAGAATCTGACTTGGGGCTCAATCCCAGGACCCTAACATCATGACCTGAGTCAAAATCAAGAGTCAGACACTTAACTGACTGAGCGACACAGAGGCCCCAAGTTCACTTTCTGAAGTTCCACATGAACATATATTCTGTGGGTCTAAACTCAAAAAACTATAATAGTCAAAGAACTCATAAAGATCAGTAAGATGGAAGATAGGACGAGAAATGAAGAATGTCAGGTGATGAGCCTTGAGGGACTGAAATGGATCAATGCATAGGGACCCTTGAAGGACATAGCAATGATAGAGGAGATTCCTCTAACCCTTTTTTGGAGGGCTGGGTGGGAATGGATATTGTCATGTAATTTGAAATGAAGGAAGGGAGGATGGAAGGAAGGAAGGAAGGAAGGAAGGAAGGAAGGAAGGAAGGAAGGAAGGAAGGAAGGAAGGAAAAGGAAAAGGGAAGAAGAAAGCAAAAGAAAAGAAAAGAAAAGAAAGGAAAGGAAAAGAAAAGAAAAGAGAAAAGAAAAGGTTAAAGAATGTGTTTTACATGACTGGATCAGCCCAAAAGGGACTCCAGAAATATTTTTCCAGTCATGCATTCTTCCAAACGTCAAATTTTTCCCCCAATGTCAGATTAGTAAGTACTTGATTAGTAAATGCTTGATAGAAAAATTAATATTTTAATAACACTCTTAGTTTAAAACCAGCAAGGGGGGTGCCTAGGTGGCTCAGTCAGTTAAGCGGCCAGCCCTTGATTTCAGCTCAGGTCATGATCTCAGGGTCCTACAATCCATCCCCATGCTGGGCTCTGCATTCAGTGGGGATTCTGCTTGAGAATTATTTCTCTCTCTCCTCTCCCTCTGCCCCTAACTCACCCCTCTCAAAATGAATCTTAAAAAAACAAAACAAAAGAGTAAACCAAGGGTTACTGGAGGGGAGGTTGGGGGAGAAGGGGTAACTGGGTGATGGACATTAAGGAAGGCACATGATGTAATGAGCACTGGGTATCGTATGCAACTAATGAATCACTAAATTCTACCCTGGGAACAAATAATACAGTATATGTTAATTAAATTGAATTTAAATAAATAATTTAAAAAAAAAACAGTAAGATTTTTAAAATACAATGTGAATAGTATGGACACTTTTTATCTGGTAATTGTCTTTTTTTTTTTTTTAACATTCACTTGTCAAAGACTGAATCATTTAGACAAGTATTCTCAAGCTTATAGTCCTTCTCTCCAGGACTGAAGCAATGTGACCCTCTCTCTAAACTCTGCCCATCTCATTCATTATGGTCAAGGAAGATTTTTTTTTTAAGATTTTATTTATTTATTTGACAAAGAGAGACACACCAAGAGAGGGAGCACAAGCAGGAGTAGTGGGAGAGCGAGAAGCAGGCTTTGTGAAGAGCAGGGAGTCCAATGTGGCGCTCGACCCCAAGACCCTGGGATCATGACCTTAGCCAAAGGCTGACACTTAACAACTGAGCCATCCAGGCACCCAGCCAAGGATGATTCTTGAAGGAAGACCTTTAGCAGGTTACATTCCATGCCCAGAGTGCCACATGGGGTATCTGTCCTTGCTAATTCAGCTTGACCTTGTCCCTGAGTTTGGGAACTCAACAACTTCATTCACTTCCCAGGCTCTGCCTGCTCCTTGCAATGCAGTTCTGGTGTCAGGAATCCTGCCTTTCTCCTAGGGAATGAAGTTCTGAGTTGATCATTTGTTTGTATACCATCCCCTCGACAGTGAAGTGAGGCTTTGCTTCCATCAGTAACCCATTTCGATATACAGAACTGCCCTTGACTTCAGGATTGCTGAGATGCTATTGCTATCTGATCAACTGCAGCACAAGTTTGGACACAACATATAACTATGTTTTTCTTAAAGTGAATTCTATTTCAATTCTGAGCTTTTCTTCTTTGCAGTAGAAACTGAACTCACTCAATGCAGAATGTCCCCCCTCCTTCTTTCCCCCAGGGTCACATGGAACCATGGTAGGGGGAGAAACTGTTAAGGACCCTTATCATCCATCCATGTTGACACCTTCTGAGATAACTTCATTCTAATCTAGTCTCACTGAGATCACTGCCATATCCTCCTTTCCCCAATACCAGAGCCTTTGCAGGTCTGGCTCTGCTAACTGTGGCCTTACCTTATTCTACCACATAGGAACAACTAAGCCATTCTGGGTTATTCCAAGGTCTAGGAAGCTTGCTGGTTCTATCTAGATACCTCATGCTGTTATTTCTGCTCCATTTTTCCTGTACCATTCCAGGTGCAATGGAACACTGGGATCTTACTTGCTCCCTTGAGTTTATCAAGAGATAGGGGAGTACATTTCTGTTTAGGACTCAGATCTTTCTGGAGATGTTCTCTCTACAACCAGCTCAAAACTCAGAAGAGTGGAAGAAAATAGGAAGCTCCTAGGACCACTCTCCTAGGACCACTCTGATACTTTTTTCTCTCCTACTCAGAGGACTTTTGAATCTAGTGTCAGAAACAAGGAAATTGGACGTGACAGATGATATTTTTCTAAGTCTTTTTATCTTATACTTGAACCTTGGCTTTTGAAATTCCAGAGCTAGAAACTTTATTATTTTATTTTCTGGTTCTGCCCTTTGAGGGCAGGAGCTATAGAATATTCTAGCTGCTGTATAAATGAAAGGATTATAAAATAAGAGAAAGTAAAGAGAGGAAAACATAGATTAATGCACTAAAATGATAACCCACTACTCTTCCCTTACATGAAATGCCAATTGGCTATATCAAAACTCATCATGCCCAAGTTCTCCTAGCCTGATAGAATCCCACATTAACTGGCAGTGGTTCTTTTAGAACCCAGGTGATTACTGACACCCTTCAAAAATGGGATCCAGTCCACATTGTTCCTTCTGTCATGCAGTCATAAATTCTCTTGGTTTCCACTCCTTTGATACATGTTTACTGAGCCCTAGTGATATGTCAGACACTGTGCCTGGCACTTAGGACACGAAGATGATCCTGAACAAAAGGAAGCTTTCATGAAGGAGCTTTTCTTATAGGACAGGGCTACTCAATCTTGGCAATAATGAGATTTT
The DNA here is from genome assembly GCA_028646535.1 of Procyon lotor. NCBI lineage: Eukaryota > Metazoa > Chordata > Mammalia > Carnivora > Procyonidae > Procyon > Procyon lotor. The sequence goes on along the minus strand of CM053607.1, from coordinate 38,428,452 downwards.
GAGTTGATAACCATGATAGAGAGATATCTTGTACATTGTGGGATTTTCAGCAGCATCCCAGCTTCTATCCTATCTCTACTAAATGGCAGTAGCAACCCCCCAGTGTGATGACCAAAAATGTCTGAAGACATTTTCAAAGATGCTTGGGAAACGAACTTGACTCTGGTTGAGAATCAGTGCTCTAGCAAGAGAAACAAGCATATAAGTATCATTTTAATGCAATGAGGTCAATACCTGGATAGAGACACACACAAGTTAGTTTGGAATCCTAGAGAGGGCATCTAAGCCAACCTGGGAAGGGCTGGAGTGAAATGGGACAGTGATGCCTAAGAACATAATGCTCTCGTAATATTCTGAACCATAGCCCACATTGCTGTTTCACATTTCTGCTCTGTTACTCACCACTTCCTTATTCATTCAATAAATATTTCTGAGAACTGACTCCAGAAGCTAGACACAGGAATATAGAAATTAATAAGACATGGCTCCCGCTTGCACAGAGGACACATGTTATTACAGTTAAGACCATGGGCTCTGGTGTCTGCTTGATTTCAAACTCTCACTCTACCATATACCAACTTTGTGATGTTGGACACGTTACTTAACCTCTCTGATCTGCAGTTTCTAATTCTGAAAAATAAGGATAATAATTGCAACTACCTCTCAGAGTTAATGAGATTAAATGAGATAATTCTTGTAAACCTCTTAGCATCTGGCCTGGCAGATGGAAGGCATGGAATAAACAGTAGATTTTTCATCAGTGATTGTCCAAGTTATATATTATTGTGGGAAAGCCTTGTTTCAAACCACAACCTCTCATCAGTGCCAGTGCGGTTAATTGGATTATGTTTGGTCATGTCCCGAGATGTGACAAGCAGAGATGCACTATCTTGTCCATCATTGGATTTCTATTAAAATGTCATTAAGATTAAAAGTACTATAAAATCTTAATTAGGACATTAGTTTCCACAGTAATAAATTAAAATTTCCAAGTCAGCTACAGTAACTATAATAAACAAACAGGAAAAAAAAAAAGAAAACAACAAAAAAAAAAACTCTGAAAACTAAACTTCACAATTTCAGATTTTAGCCTTATTTCTTGGTTGATATTTTCAGTCAAAATTTGTTTTTCTTCAAATTTAATACACAAATGTTAGTTTGGAGACTCTATCTTCTCCCAGGCTTTGCACAATTCCTAGAGCATGTCTGAGCATAACAATTACCCAGCAAAGAGAAGCTTGGGGATGGTTTAATAATAGTCTTCAAATATATGAAAAGTTATTACACAGAACATGATGACCAGCTGTTCCCTACTTCCACAGAGAACCAAGAAAAATAAATAGGATGAAAATTACAGGGGCTGACAATTTGAGGTAGATTCACTGAAGAACTTTGCAGAGTATTAAAGTCACTGCAGAAAACTGAAAAAAAGGTAATTTGGAAGTAGGGTATAGCAAAAAGAAGCCTTGACAAAGATCCCGATGATGGAGGCTCCTGTGCCAAATTGAAACCCATGACTTTCTTCTGTAAGCCACTGACCTCTGCAGCTGTTTTCCCATCTGTAAAATCTTCCACACAGCCCTCATTTATACAATGGGGTCAGAGTATAACCAGAATTTTCCTGGGACTCAACAGCTGTGGATACAAATAGGTCACTCTTGAGCAGTGGTTCTCAACTGGGAGTGATTTTGCCTCCCATATGCATTTGGCAAGGAGTAGAGACATTTTCACATGTAACAACTGAAGGAGGCAAGCTGCTGCTGGAGTCTAGTGAACAGAGGTGAGGGATGTTGCTGAATACCCTCTAATGCACAGGATATCCTCCCTACCCCGCAACAAAGATTCATCTGGTTCAGCGTGTACTCAGGGCCAAGGTTGAGAAAGCCTGCTCCAGAGTAAAAACCCAACTTTCTTTAATTGGTGCACCTTCCCATTTAACCCTATGCCTCAGAGCCCGGGATTTGCCTGGTAATTTGAGAGTCTTTGGGTATGGTAACTACTGCTGTTCACGGAGTACCTCTAGTTCTCTGCCTCCTGGGTCATGGTAGGGCTGTACTTTCCTACCCTCTTTGAATTAGATGTAACCATGTGACCTGATTTGGCCAATAACTGTGAGTGCAAGTGGTATGCTTAATTTTTAAGGCTAATAGGTGATTCACTGTGTTCTCTACTTTGACAGTCTTAGAAACACAGGCCAGAGGTCACAATGCAGCCTTTGTCTGCCTGGCTTCCTCAGTTACTATGATGAGCAGAGCTCCCTGCCAATCGTGTTGGACATACACTATTACTAAATGGTTTCCCCACAGTTAGGCAGATCCAAGAGTATGATCATTCTGAAGATGCCAAAATATGATTCCAGAGGAGCATAATGTTAAGAATGAAGTTTACCAAATCAAGCTTCTTTAATTCAAACCTCACTCTCCAGTTTACTAGCCATATGACCTTGAGAAAGTTATTTCTCTGCCCTCCAGTTTTTTCATATGTAAAATGGGCTAACAATAGCATCTTCCTTTGACATCAAATGGGATTGTGCATGTAGAATGCTTAGTAAAGTGCCTTGTATACAAAGTGCCTCATTATAATTTTTGACTGGCTGTTTAATTCTCCTAACAGCTTTGTGAGAGAATTACTATTGTCATCTCCATTGCATGGATGAGGAAACAGAAGCACTAAGACATGAAAAGACTTGTTTAAGCCCATAGAACCCGTAAATGATAGGGATGCCTGGCTGGCTCTTTGTTTTGGCTCAGGTCATGATCTCATGGGTCATGAGATTGAGCCCAACACCAAGCTCTGCACTTAGTGAGGAGTCTGCTTGTCCTTTTCCCTCTGTTCCTCCCCTCACATTTCTCTCTCTCTCTTTCAGAAATAAATAAAGTATTTTTTAAGAAAAGAACCAGTAAATGAGAGAGGCAGTATCCCAGTTCAGGCTGGATGGCTACATTGTCTGTGCTAGTAGCTATTACACAACAATGATAATGTGATGATGCTGAAGATGATGATGAAGACAATGTAACTCTCTTAAAAACACTATCTATTGGGCCACATCGAGTCACAGACAAGTACAGCACCTAGGCTCTACCCTCAGAGGGTTTATAGTCTATTAAGAAACACAGGACATGAACTTGAAAAATGCCAAATCAACCTATATGCGATAAGTGCCATAAAACAGATAAAGATAAGTGCTGGGCGATTTTATTAAATCTCCCATTTAAACCTCAGTTAACCTGAAAATTCAATTAACCAGAAGCATTACCCATATGTTGCCATTAATCAAGTTTTATAATATCAGCTGACCTCATTTAACCTTAATAAGCAGATGATTGCATATGGATTACAAGAGAATGTAGGAACACAATAACTCAAACATCGGCTCCACAGCTAAGCATTTTCCTAAAAGCAAAGAGAACAATGCTGAGCAGAAAAGAAAGGAACAAACAATGAGTGCTCACACAACGTGGTAACAAAGAGGAGAAGATGTTGAATTGTGGAAGACTAGGTAGGTCAGAGAAGAAAGAATAAGCCCTTGGCATTGCTGACGTTATCTGGAGAACGTCTGCTAGAACAGATGGCCCTGCTTTTCCAGCAGAGAGTGCAAAGGACAGTAACTGGCAAGGGAAGGTATGCTTATCTATATCAAATAAATTGTGAGGATGGACAAGCCAGCGCTTCTTGAGCTCCCAAGCATGATTATAAAGAATGGATAAAGAATTTAAATGGCAGTGAGATTTAGGACATGTGCCAAGGAGCCATAGAGATTATGTGGTATGCCTGTATAAAATGACCTTCTTTCCTCCCAAGATGGGAAAATCCAATTCATCCTTTAAGGTGCAACTCAAGTGCCTTGGGAACAGTTCCTTCAAAGTTCCAGAAATAATTAAGTTGTTCATTTTTCTATATTCGCATGGTTCTTTATTTAGGTCTTCTGTCTACTAGTTTTCACATATGATAGGCTTTTTGAGAAAGGAAAAAAACAACATGGTCTTGATATAGGAATTTTTGTCAATATCATTCTATACTACTGAATGCAAAGTTCTGGAGCATATCTCTCTCTAGACAACTATGGTCCTCTTCTACTTTTATGAACCATGTGTTAAGTGACTCAGTGATACTCAATGAGCATGTATCTCATTGTGAAATTTAATTTTATGGTGTTCCTTCCTCAGCCCTCTTACATAATACAATAAGAAGACTATTCCCCAAAGACCCAAGTAGATAAATTAAGCTTTGGTTAGTGATAGAGATAGAGGAAAGAGGTGTAAGAATTTAGATTTCACTTACAAGTAAGACTCATCCTATTGACGTGACATTAATGAACCAAAAGTTCATCAAATTAAATCAATTTCTCCCAATTTGGGAGCATTCTAGGTCATACCAATAATGGAACAGAAATGTAATCCTTGTAGATTTATTTTCTTCCCTGTCCCATTCTTCAGGACATTTCGAACCTCTATTTTTGCACTTTTGTAGTGAACTTTGTTTAGCCTAGAGTTCAATTTTACTTGTTTGTCTTAAACTGAATTGGAAAGACAACCTTACCAATCAGTTTTTTCTAATGACAATCTAAAAGCTGAGTCAGAGTAATGAAGGATTTAATTCTGATACAAAGGAGCAGATGGCAGTTTACCCATCCTTCATTAGAATCAAGGATTCAAGGTTATTGTCTACTGTGGTCATTTCTTTGAGCTCTTTGGCCCCTAAAACTATTGTAGCCAGAAATACCCAGAAAAGTGAAAATCTCAAAATTAGTATTAGCAAATCTGGGCCATGCCTTCACTTACAGATTGGAATCACTCATTTCCCAGCCACCTTCCTAAACAGATGTCATCCAAATAGCGCTAGGAATATGTGGTCCTGGAGGACTACTGGACAATTAATTCCTGGCCTGGCATTTCCCTTCTAACATTTGTAATAGGTTTACACTAAATGTTGCTGATGACACCTGGATCAAGTCAGTGATGTCTCTTGCATGTGCATTGGTATGAGGGCATGGGGGCATGTGACATGAATCGCTTTACCTAACGTTTCTGCTTCTGATTATACCATCTTTGCCTTCTCATGAAAAGGCTTTTTATGACCAATCTATTAAACACTCAGTAATGTAACTGATATTTAAGCTTAGACACAATGAAACTCATATCCTATTTCCAGCCATTGAAAGGAAACTCAAATTGCAGAAACACTGGCATACAATATCACCCCAAATCCTAAAAAATCATAAGAAATTCCTTCCTCATGATTCCCTTCCAATATACACCTTTACGTGCTCCATGTCTTATAATTCCCACTCTTAATGGAGGGGTGGGGGAGCAGCTGTGAACAAGTGGACTACCATTCTAAGGTAGATGGTTGTGGAGATAAGGCCTGTCAGTTCTCAGAGAGGACAATAAACTATAAAAATTCATTTATAGATTAAACTATTCATTTTTTTTACTCAACCAGCATTTATAAGAGTACTGCCATATAATCTCTCAAGGTCCTAGAGTAGGTTTTTGCTCTTATTCTGTAGGGCTTATAATGTAGAGCTAGAGGGTACCAAATTAGTCCTCTTCTCTCTTGCATTTTACAGAAGTCATAACTGAGTCTTAATTTATGTGACTTACCCAAGAGTCTTGTCCAGTGAATGGTGTGGACAAAACATTTAACATAGAAGAAGTAATCACTTGAAATATATATTTGGTTACCAGTTATTTCTAACACCAATATCAGCCAAAACTGTGAGTCATTATATTTATCTTTACCACCTTTGTTAACCCTCTTCTATACTCTGCTCACTGATCTCCAGAGGGTATTTTAAATAAAGAGTATTTTATTAATCCCAGGCAACATGGTTGATGTGAGGGTATTAATAGGAGAATATTCCAGAAGGAAATAAAGATTAGTCTATAGAGAAGGATTAGGAGACCTTGGTTTCCAATTACGGGAAGGGGGCATTTTCTCGTATAGGTAGCAAAGTCATTAAGAGAGGTCCTCCTGCTGAGGACAGTTAGAACATAGGGACAAAATATAAAATGTCTGCTTAAAGGCATCAGAGAGATAGTAAGATTGTGGAATCATACAAGACCAAGACGCTAGAGGAAGTCCAGAGGTAAGTCAGACATGGAGGGCCACCCCTGACCTTAGGGCATTTATAAACTGGAATAGACACGAGAGGCTAAGCAGCACTTTGACACTTGTGGGGAGTGTTTACAGAGAGATCCCAAACAACCCAGGGATACATTTTTTAAAATTAACAAATGAGAATAGCAAATCCGTGGATAAAAAGTTAATATTAAAAATACCAACAGTAGAAAAAAAAATACCAACAGTAGAAAGAAAATGAAATTTAAACAAAATTATAATACCTTCACAAATTTCAAATACCTCAGAATTAGTGTTAAAAAATTTGTACAAGACCAGTATTCTGGAAATCACAAACTAGTGATTCTCAATGTATGGTCCTAGGACCAGCATCATGAGCATCACCTGAGAACTTCTTAGAAATGCAAATACTCAGGTCACATCCCAGATGGACTCACACTCTGGGATGGGGACCCACCAATCAGGATTTGAGCAAGCAATCTAGGTGATACTGAGGCATGCTGAAGTTTAAGGAGCTCTACTCAAAAGCATTATTGAAAGAACTGAAAGAAGACAAATAAGTTGAGAGATATACTACATTTTTAGGTAAAAAGTCTCATAATGTAATGAAGTTAATTTTCTATTTGCACTATAGGTTCAAAGTAATTCCAATCAAAATCCCAACTGATATATGCATGGGTATGTGTGTTTGTAAGCTGATAAGTTTATCTAAATATTCATATGGAAATGCAAAGGGCAAAGAAGAGATAAGAATTTTTGATGAAGATGAGTTGGGAGGATTTGCTATACTAGATATCAAGACTTATTTTAAAACCTCAGTAGTTAAAACAGTGCGGTAGACAAACAGAGAAAGGAGAGCCCAGAAACAGACTCATACTTAACAGGACATTTGACTTGATAATTATATTTGTACTGTAGAGAGTTTACAGTAAATAATGCTGGGTCAGTAGAATAGTTATCTATGGAAAGAAATGAAACTTACCTCACACCAGAAGCAAATATCTCATCAAAATATGAAAGCACAAACAATAAAGCTTCTAGAAAGATAATGTAAGAGGATATCTTTCCCAACTCCCAGGTAGGAAGAGACATCTCAAATAAACTCAAAAGAAAGAGACTGATAAATGGAACTACATTAAGTTAGAATTTTTCTGCTCAAAGGATGCTATTACGAGAGTAAAAATGGGAGAAGTTGAAGACACATTTTACACTTTACTTGAAAAAAGTTTCATATTTTGAATATACATACACTTGAAAACTACAAATCCCTAAGACAATGATGGCTAATTGAAAATGAACAGGTAGGGCTGCGTGTGTGGCTCAGTGGGTTAAAGCCTATGCCTTCGGCTCAGGTCATGATCTCAGGGTCCTGGGATTGAGCCCCGCATCAGATTTTCTGCTCAGCAGGGAAACTGTTTCCCCCTCTCTCTCTGCCTGCCTCCCTGCCTACTTGTGATCTCTCTCTCTCTGTCAAATAAATAAATAAAATCTTAAAAAAAAAGAAATGAAAATGAACAGGTAAATTGAACAGGCACTGACCAAAAGGGATTGATAAAATGTCCAGTAAGATATAAAAATATGTTCAGTTTCAGCGTGCCTGGGTTGCTCAGTCAGTTAGGCATCCGACTCTTGATTTCAGCTGGGGTCACGATTTTGGAGTTGTGAGATCCAGCCCTGCATCAGGTGCACACACTGGGCATGGAGCCTGCTTGATATTCTCCCTCTTCCTCTCCTTCTGCCCCTCCCTGCCACATTCTCTCTCCTCTCAATCCCTCAAAAAATAACAACAACAACTCAGCCTCATTAGTAGTCAAAGGAATGCAAATTAAAACTACAATGAGAAACCTCTAGACTGTCTAAAAATAAATGGAACAAAAATAAATAAAAATAAACTGAACATCCCAAGTATTGGACAGAATACAGAGCAGCGGGAACTCTTGTGTACTGGTGGTGGGAGTTGAAACTGGTAAAAGCCACTTTGGAAAAGACTGCTGGTGTCCATGAAAGCTAAACATACACCTACCTTGTGATCTAGCATTTTCCCTCTGTGAGTCATCCACCTCAAATGCTTGTGCATCTGCACTAAGAGATATGAACAACAATGACCATAACAGCATTATGTATAACAGCTAAAAGCTAGAAATGACCCAAATGTCCACCCACAACAGAATGGACAAATACACTGTGATGTATCCAAACAACACAGCATGAAGATAAAGGTACATTTCCTTCATGGATGAATCTCGCAATCACCATCACAATCCTAAGTGAAAGAAGACACAAATTATTCCATTTATTTATTTTTTTTTTAATTATTCCATTTAAATGAAGTTTGAAAATAGAAAAACGAGCCTGCAACATGTAGGGATACATGAATAGGTGATAACTATATAAAATGTTAGCGTAGACCGTAAAAATCAGGACAGTGCTTACCTTTGTGGAATGAAGATTATAATTAGAAAGGAATATGGGGTCCTTATGAGGTAGATATTTTCTATTTCTTTTTTTTAAAGATTGAGTGACTGATTGATTGATTCATTCATTCATTCATTCATTTGACAGAAAGAGAGAAAGAGAGAGAGAAAGCAGATGCATTAAGCAGGGGGAGCAGCAAGCAGAGGGAGGAGAAGCAGGCTTCTCACAGAGCAGGGAGCTCGATGTGGGACTCAATTCCAAGACTCCAGGATCATGACCTGAACTGAAGGCCGACGCTTAACTGACTGAGTCACCAGGGCTGGGGAAGATTGGTCCAGCTACCACCATCCTTTGAAGTGTATATTCTTATATTTATTTTTTAATGTTTATTTTCTAGGTCTTCATGGCCTCCCTTCTGTGGTAAGCAAAGGAGACGATGGCCCAAATGTCCCAGGGCACTCCTTGCAAACTGGTAAATTCCTGAATATGCCATTTAATCTCTTGAAATCTCAGTTTTCTTGTCTGTAAAGCTAAGCTTATTATCAAGAACTGTCTCACAACTTTGCTGGGAGAATCACTTTACAAGTACTGATGCTTATGAGTATCGATTATGTTCTTCATTTTTATAGCAAGGGCGTGGTTGTTTGTTTGTTTGTTTATTTTTAACCCTTCTGCCCTGGGAAATAGGGAATAGGAGTGGAATTTAGGAACTAAATTTCTAGTCCTGTGTCCTTTTCTTGGATAACTTATTTCCTAACCTTTTCTCCCCTGCTCCTGGAAAAAAAATTGTAAACAAGAAATATGTCTGAGAAATACATTCTGATGGTCACCATTAGCACTCATTAAGTGAGTCCTACATGTGGGGGGCACGGTTTCCTAAGTGCCTGATATGAATTAATTCGTTGATTTCTCAAGACAACCGTATGAAATGGGTCCTAGTATAATTCCCAATTTGAACATAAACTGAAGCATTGAAATGTTCACTTTCTCAAAGTTACATAGGTGGTAAATAACAAAGCCTTGGTTCAAACCCAAATAATCTAACTTAAGAGCCTCCATCCTTCACCATATCTCCAAAGGTGGGACTTTGGCTGACAAACCAGGGTTGTAAGGTGGAGGGAGCTTGTCAGGGGGACCTTCCCACATCTCTCTAGTGACTCCATGGAGACAATAGTATCTGTGTGGTCCCTACAGCTGTGGGAGCACAAAGGCCCTTGTAGGAGACTGATTGCTTAAGGGGTGAAGTTCCCCCAATTTTGTCAGAGATCCATGTGGGTAGAAGAGAGCCTCAAAATCATCAAGGAGAAAAATACATGACTCAGTGCGACAAGAGGGAACATCACAGAGAACTTGCACCGAAACATCCTTACTTATGGCACAGTAGTGAAGTCACAGGGCTGGGCAGAGGAAAACTGACAGACAGAGAAGTAGCTCCTGTAACTCCTGGAGGGAGAAATATGTCTGAGTTTGAAAAGAAGCATTGTTTCTTGAAGCAGCCAAGAGGAAAGCTAGTGACGAAGTACACAGGATTCTTATTTTCCTGAGTGTAGGATACATACCCTAGCTGCCCACCACGTGATGGAGGACAGGGAGACGCATCACATGAGGTGACACAGGAGATGTTGTTAGGAGTGTGTGGGCACATCTTCAAATAACCCAGGGAGAGAATAATTCAAATCATTGTTATTTAAATAGAGAAAGAATTATTCTTCTATCATTTTCCTTTCCATTCTTTTAATTATTATAAATTCTTAATTTGATACGAGTATGTTTTTAACAACTCTCTGACACCTAGAACCTCGCCTTTCAACAAAGAGACTTTGGCAGGTAATAGAGCATTTAACTAGGAGTGAATAATGTTCTTTCATTTTTATTGTGCTCATTTTTATGCCTGCCTTCTATTTATGTCAACTATTTTTTATTGTTGGTAATAAAAGGTTCTTTTCAAAGTAAATTTATGTAAGAAAAATGTAAATGTTTTAAAGAATTACTACATAAAAAGTTATAAAGGTCGTATACATGCATGGCAAACACCTGTGGTAGTGGTGGATAAGTGACCAAAGTTGAATTTTCTTCTAAACCCTCCAAATAATCCATATTCTGTCTTGGATCAGTGTCCTATCCTGCAGGTCAGTCCACACTGGGAGCCTCATGTCTGTTTTTGGAGATCGGTCTCTAAGATGTTGATACCATCAAGCTGTCTAAAGTAACTAAAGAATGACTAGAACAAAGCATAAAACAATAATCACAGCATAAGAACATGAATATAATAGAGGTCTCTGCAGCAGGACCTAAGGGTTTCTCTGAAGAATGTAAACTACTGTCATGTTGATGGTCCTTTATGGGATGTGGTCCTTGTTCACAAAGGAGAGACACAGTTCTGTCTATCTAGACAGAGACATCCTCAAGAAAACAGATTTTTGCATTCCACAGGTAGCATGCCCAGGGATGGGAATTCCATGCCTGGATTCTAGTCTTCTCACTAATAATTCTCGGTAAATGAGACTGTAGATAGGAACGTAGCTGAGTCTTGTGTTATCATGTACCAGATGAGAAGGTCAGACTAGATGAAAGAGGGTGAAACTGTTCACCCTGATAATGATGAATGCTTGGTATTTGCTGCCTGGTACTCCTTGTTTAGAAGAATTCTGAAGCCACATTCAGGCTTAGTGGGAAGATGCACTGATTAGCAAGACACACACGGAGAAGAGAGGTGAGTCACCATGTTTCTGATTGCCATGGACCAGACAGTCACTATGATTCCTCCTAGCTCTAGAACACGATGTCAGATTCACATCATTTACTTTGCAAAGAGGTATGCTTTAAAACAATTCTTGAGCAAAAAGGGATGCTACACTATTTTTTAAATTTATTACTGCATTCATTAGTGTCAATTATTTATGAATATCAATGTGTTTTCTGTTCTTATGGGGTTATTATGACAGTCAAAAATCACAGACCCAGTTGTACTATTTAGTGCTCTCAGAAGCAGACAGGTGGGTCTCTAGGACTTTTATCCATTAAAATTAAATAACTGTTCAAAATTAACCTATCCTTTAGATTTTTATAAATGTACTGGTTTAGTTGGCCTGCCAGATTAACGAAAGGGAAACTTTTCTCCCTCCACTCTTCTGGATTGACCTGCATTTCTGAAGTGTGAAAAAAGCCTTCATGCACTATAAAGAATGTTTTTAACAAGCATGCCCTCTTGCAAGGGGATTTCCTCCCCCAGACGAACTGTGATGGTATCTAGTAAATCTGCCTTTACAATGATTATGTGAGTTCCATTGCATTTTATTTCTCTCCTCATACATAACATGCAGGATAATAGATGATCCAGCACTCGAATGCCATGGAAAGATCTAAGGGAGAATGCATTTGTCAAGGGCCACAGCAGACTCTGCCTACTGCTAGTACTGCTAGATTGTGGCCACACTTCATCTTTCATCAGCATTCCGCTTAATTTACCACGAGTGTCATCTCCCAGGGCTGTCAGCCTGGAAAGATGATGCCCTTGTTGTGTGGGCTTCACAGGTACTGCCTGTGAAGTACCTGTGTGGGGCTGTAAGAAGAGGGCCATCAGTCATAATTTCCCACTCTACTTAGTTGAGGCAGGCAGATGCCTTGGAGCTTGAGAAAAAGGAAGACTTGAAGCTAAGCAGATGGGCAGGAAAATATCTCAGCACCTGCTGCTGGCTGTGATGTTTCTAGCTACCTGTCTTCAGAAAAGAGACTTCATGCTACTTGCTATTTAGGGTAGCTCTGTGCTGTTCACATGTGGCCACTGAGCACTTGAAATGCAGCCAGTATACACACACATACACACACACACACACACACACACTCACAGAGTCTTCAGAATCTGCTGTATACTTTATACATTCAACACATTTCAGTTTGGACTAGCCACATTCATATATATACATATATATGCAATGATTCTATTTTGATTGATGCCAAAATGATCATTTAGTGGATACATTGTAATTAAATAATCAAAATTAATTTTACTTAGTGGTTTTTATTTACTTAATGTGGCTATTAGAAAATTTTAAATTATATACATGGCTTGCATTATGTTTATACTGGAACTCACCATTCTAAAGTCAGAGTATCGTTAAACCCCAGCCCCTTCATTTCACAGAGAGAAAAACCAAGAACCTAATTATGTAAGTAGCACAGCTGGCAAGTGAGAGTTAGTTGGGATGAGTCTCTATATCTCCAATGTCTAGTCTTGACTCCTTTTATCTTCCACCATCTTCTAAGAAGCAGCATGCTGTTCTAGAAGCAGGGAGATCTGGAGATCATTTCATATTCAATCCCTTATTCCCCGGTGGCAATTTAAGCTTTCCTAGGTTTCAGTTTCCACTTTGCTAAAAAGTACTAACCCATCCCACATGGGTGATGGGAAATCAGAGAAATAAAAAAGAGTTTTGGAAATTTCAAGGGCAACACAGTATTAAGGTAGTCTAGTGTAAAGACTACTGGAGCACAACCCTGGAGCAAGACCAACTATTTGGGTTTTGGTTCTGACATGACCATGGACATCACCATTTTGGGTTAGTTATTTAAATTCTCTAAGTCTCAGTTTCCTCATCCATAATAGTACCAACCTTTTGGGTATCTGGGAGACATAAATGAATTAATACATAAATACACTTACAACAGTGCCAGGCATGTAGTAACCACACAGGAAGTATTAACTATTATTATTAGAGATTATGCTACACCACTTCTGTCATCCAAATTCCCATAAGTAAAACTCACAGAAAGAATTGTTCTTAAATATAAGCTAATGGGTAATTACTCACTCTGTGTGATTTAGGGATAGGTGAAGGACCCAATACCCCTAAAGGGATTTTGAAATTGGCAAATTTCAGTGTCTCCAAAAATTAGTAATAATTCTGTTTAGCTTACTAGGTAGAGAGAATTAAATGCCTATTACACTGCCTGAAAATAAGTTTTAACATTCTACTTTAAACAACAACAACAAAAACCTTTCCAATCCACTAGCAGGTATCTAGCACAGCCATTACAAATATATTTCTTTAATTTAAAAGTTTTATTTCTCTACCTGTTCTTCTTCTTTCTCTCTCCCTTCATACACAGAACCCCATCACCTCCAAATAATTATCTCTAGATGTGGCATTCCTCTAACTTCAGCCCTCTTTCCTTCTAAACACTGCCCAACTTACATAATTAAACCCATGGTTTCTCTCTCTCTCTCTCTTTTTTTTTTTCTGTTCATGGCTCTCTAATGCCTCCAGTCCCTGGAATGAGTCTACACCACATCTCTCTTAAGTGGGTTTTAAAAGCACCACAAGACACCATATGGCAAGGCACTGCCTTTTCTTTTTTTTCTCTTAACTTTCCTGCACACTCTCCTTTCAGTTCTTTGTTCTCCTGCTAATTCTCTGACAACTCATCTTCTTCTACTCTTAGTTCAATCTTCCCCTCCCTCATCTGGACCTTTCCTAAGGTCTAGCTAGCATTTTCCTTTTCACTCTGTCCATTCTACTTCCGTGACTGGATTATCTTCCATGGCTTCACCCCATCTGCTTATGCATATGCTACAAATCTTTTCCTTCTTTTACTTGTGTGCACTCATGTGTGTGTACACACACACACACATACACACACACAAACACACACACACCCTTTGCCTTTCTCTCTCATTCTTTCTCCTTCTGTTTGAGTATTTCCAAGTAAATGGTCCCTTTCCCCATGAAGCTCAAGACAAAATACCTTCTTCCTCCCTCAATTTCCACTCAAAAGCTTGTGCTTTATTTCAGTTAATGACCTTAGTATTCTCTAAGGTTTTCAAGATTAAAAACTTTGAATTTTTTAGACTCTTCACACTGCATTATGACAAATCTGAGCCTGAGTCCCCACTTAATATCTGACTAGCTTTATTAGTCAGGGTTCTCCAGGGATACAGAATAAACAGAAAACACCCCCCCCCCCACGCACAGATTTATTATGAAGAACTGGCTCATGTGATTATGGAGGCTAAAATGTCCCACAATATACTGCCTGCAAACTGTAGACCCAGGAAAGCTGATGGTGTAGTTCAGAGTAAGTCTGAAAGCCTGAAAACCAGGGTAACTCCCAATTTGAGTCCAAAGGCCTGAGAACCAAGGGAGCATATGGTGTAATTCCCAGTCTCAGGACAGAAATTCATTGTCCCAGCTCAAGTATTCAGGCAGGAAAAGGGCGAATTCTCCCTTTTGGGACTTTTTGTTCTATTCAGATCTTCCATGATTTGGATGATATCTACCAAAGCTGGAGAGAGCAACCAGGTTGTTTTTTTTACGTCTATTGGTTCAAATGCTAATCTTATCCAGAAACACTCTCACAGACACCCAGAAATAATGTTTAACTAACATCTGGACACCCCATGACCCATTAAGTTCACACATAAATTTAACCATCACCCTAGCTGTATAATTTTGGTAATTACCGAAAAGCAACCAAGTTGCTCGACCTATCTGAGCCTCAGTTTTCTCATCTACTAAATTGGGTTGTTTGTGGGGATTATAGAACATCTTCAAGACAGAGCATATCCTTCTGTCCACCATGAATATTGTCTACTGTCCTCCAACTAAATTATTACCCATTAGTTAAGATTAATTGCCCATAAAAAAAACATTAATTGCCCATGGTGTTTCTTTTTTCCCTCACAAATAAAAGACGCTTATTTGATGTCAGGCATTATTTTTATTATTATTACTCCTAAATTTAACTCGTAACATTAACATGGAGATTTTTTTTTTTTATACTTGTGGTAACTCATTATAGTTACTCATCATGTAGTAAATGACTTGTAGATTCTTCCTATGAAATATATTTTGTGTCTCTATACTTTTTTTATTTTCCATCCCTACCAATTTCACCAGGCTTTTGTCATTCCATGACAAATCTACATCTAATTTCCAATAATGTCTTCTTCTGGTCCTTGTTTCCATTCATCTACTCTGCCTAATTTCCTTAAAACTCTACCATTATCCTGTCATTTCCCTATTATAAGCCTCCATGGTGCCCCATTGCCTGCCTGTAGTAAAAAAGTAGTAACACGTAGGTCCTTCACTATCTGACATTAAATTAATTTCTAGCGTCATCTTCCCTGATTGCCTACAATATCCTCTACTCCAGTTCCACTGATTTATTTCTTGGGTTATTTTTTTTAAGATTTTATTTAAATATTTATTTATTTGAGAGAGAGAGAGAGTGTGTGTGTGTGTGTGTGTGTATGTGTGTGTGCGCGCACGCGCGCGCATGAGTAAGGGGGAGAGGCAGAAGAAGAGGGAGAATCAGCCTCCCCACTGAGCTGGCCCAATTCAGGGCTCGATCCCAGCACCCCAAGATCTTTATCTGAGCCAAAGGTCATGCCTAACCGACTGAGCCACCCAATTGCCCCTATATCTTGGTTTTTGAATCAACTTTGTGTTCCCACATCAAGGCCTTTGTTAACAATATTATCTTCATAGAACATGTGCCAAGCTTTTCCCCACGTATTCTTTTGAAATTCTGATTCCTTGAATCTTCTCCAGACCACTGTGACTCACATCAGTTTCTGCTTCCTCTGAGCCCATAGCCATATCTGTACTTCTTGGCTGGTTATAAATCATTCATTTCTTCAGTCAGTAAGTTCATGGATTTTCAACCCAAGATTTAGTTTGAATTTAGCTCCTGCCTCTTACTAGCTGTATGAACTTGATAAGCCATGTAATTTCCATGACTGTTTCCTCAGCTACAAAATGGGTATAATATTGCCTATTTCACAAGCATGCTCTAGGATTAAAGAATATATTGCATCTAATGTGTGTTAGTTATGCAGGAAGTAAAATACAACCCAAACATGGGGAAAATGAGTATTTTCAAGGGTCCAGTATCCAGTATATTAACTCTGACAGCTCAATAATAAAAGAACAACCCAACTTAAAAGTGGGAAAAAGGATCTTAATACAAATTTTCTCAAAGATATACAAATGGTCAATAATCATGCACAAAGATGCTCAACATCATTAGTTATTAGAAAAATTAAATAATGGAAATGCAAATCAAAACCACAATAAGGTGCCTCTTCACACTCACCAGGATGACTATAATTAAAACAAAAAAAGGAAAATAACAAGTGTTAAGGAGGATGTGAAGAAATTAGAACCTTTATACATTGCTGATAATAATGTAAAATGAGGTGACTAAAATGAAAAACAGTCTGACCCTTCCTCACAAAGTTAACGTAGAATTACATATGACTCACTAATTTTACTCCTGAGAATACAGAAGAGAAATGAAAACATACGTTAACACAAACACTTGTGCATGAATACTCATAGCAGCATTATTTTCAAGATCCAAAAAGTAGAAACAAAAATGTCTATCAATAGATGAATGAATACCTAATGGGCTGTAGCTATATAATGGAATATTATTCAGCCATAAAAAGGATGAAGTAGTGACACAAGCTACAGCATAGAGGAGCCTTGAAAACATGCTAAGTGGGGGCACCTGGGTGGCTCAGTGGGTTAAAGCCTCTGCCTTCAGCTCAGGTCATGATCTCAGGGTCCTGGGATCGAGCCCCGCATGGGGCTCTCTGCTCAGTAGGGAGCCCACTTCCCCCTCTCTCTGCCTGCCTCTCTGCCTACCTGTGATCTCTCTCTCTCTGTCAAATAAAAAAAAGAAAAGAAAAGAAAAGAAAACATGCTAAGTGAAAGAAATCAGACACAGAAGTCCATATATCACATGGTTTCATTTATATGAAATGTCTAAAATAGAGAAAGCAGATTAGTAATTTCAGGTGCTAGAGAGAAATGGGGAATGATTGTAACAAGTACACAGTTTCTTTTGGGGGTGATGAAATTAGATAAAAGAATTTTGATTTGGATATTCTAGATTAGATCATGGTGATAACCATACAACCTTGTCAATGTACTAAAGTCACTGAATAGGAATACCTTTAAATAGTGATTCTTATATAAATATCTCAAAAAATAAAAATTTTAAAAAGGGAATAAAGTATGTCAGAGAGTGCTTAGCTTAGAGACAGTGAGCAACTTGCTAAGTTTCCCCTTGCCCCTCATTAAGAATGGTAAAGCCAGAATTCAAGATCAGGTCATTCTGATACCGACTGGGCTTTTCACCCTCCACTGACCTTGACTCTCACAAGTGCTGAAGCAGAGGTCGACTGGAAAACAGAAACGGTGAAACAAGCCTTTCAGATGGTTCTGTTGATTTGACAAAAAGTTGTTTGTTCAATCGTATGGCCAGTTTATGATGATTAAAGAAAAAAGGTATTCGTTTTGTTCAATGAAATGGGTCTGTTGAGACTGTATTAATAAATCCAGCCAAAGATACAAAAGATTATGCACAGATAATTTAGGTGAGAGAGTAAAAGAAATAGGGACGGTATGGGGAATATAAACGCTGCTTTTGCCTACACAAAATACTGCAAGCATTGCGTTTGCCAAAAAAGTTATGAAAGGAGTTAATAAAATCAAATTAAACTTGAAAACTGGTTTGACAAATAATTCTTCAGCTAGAGACTGTATTAAAGCAAGGATTAAAGGGAAATAGCAAATGTTTCTGGAATGCCAACCATGATGTAATAAATCAGATACATGTGATTTCACAAGCCTCTTCTGCTCCTTTTTTAGCCAAGTAACCTTGGCCAAGTTAATTTCTCCAATCATCTTTTTCCCTCTTGTGTAACTTATAGTAAAAAATTTCTTCATAAGATTATTATTGTTATATAAAGGGCAGCAAGTAGGTATACTAGATGGTAACTCTAATCATTTATTGTACAGGGCAGGAATGATGGTACCCAGTATTTGGGTGGGGATTAAATGACAGTATCCACTTTTGAAGGAAGAGCAAAATTTTTCTATATTAAATATAAGCCCCTGAATATACACAGAGCATGCCCTAAATCCTCTATTGATTAGGGATTCTTTATATGTAATTTTAAAAGTTCAGAAAGAAGCATCTTTGTTTACCCTTGGTGAAAAAAACATAATGTACAGAAAAATGGGATTCTTTTTCTCAAAGTGGCAGACTAATCTGACATAGCAAATTCTCCATCCCACATCAAATAATTAGAAACATTTAAAAAATTTCTCTCTTATAAAGATTTCCAGGCCCAGCCAGTTTTAGAAAGGAATTTAACAAATGTTCAAAGACATTTATAATTATAATTTAAATGTTTAATGTAAAGTGCTTCAAAGAGTAGAAAAAGAAGACAACTATCCAACTTATTTTCTAAGACTGCGATGTTTTTATGTCAACACTAGAAAGGGACTAACTTAATTTATATACATGGATGTAAAATTCCTACATAATATACCCATTAGTTGAATCCAGTTGCATTTGAAATATAAGAAATCACGTCTAGGCAGGGTTTATCCTTAGAATGCATGATTGTATCAATATCAGACTATATAAAAAAAATCACCACTCTAAAGACAAGTATTGTGACAAGGGGGCATGTGGTCATCTCAATGCATACAGACAAGACAATATTTCACACATTTTCCTAATATTTCACACATTCTCCTTTTTTATTATGTTCAGTTAGCCAGCATAGAGTACATCATTAATTTTTGATGTAGTGTTCAATGATTCATTAGTTGCATATAACACCAGTGCTCATTACAACATGTGCCCTCCCTTAATACCCAACACCCCACACATTCTCCTAATAAAAGTTTTTATTAAAGAATAGCAAGAAAATTATTTTTCTGATAAAAGATAAAAAAACTTTCAAAAACCTATATTAAACATCATACTTGATAAACTTTAGAGACATTGCCATTAAATTCAGGAACAAGACAAAGATTCTCATTATAATGTCTATGATTATTTTGCTGAAGGGCTTAGCCTACAGAATAAGACAGGAGAAAAAAAACTAATACAACGATTAGAAATTTTAGTCATTTGCTAATGATTTGTCTATATAGAAAATTTAAAAAAATGAAACTCCCAGAACTTATAAAATAATTCAACAGGATTGCTGGATGTAAAATTAATTATAAAAATCAATAACTATTTCTACATTATCAATAATCAGTTAATAAATATAAGAGAAAAATTTATCATTCACAATATAAATTATTCCAAAAAAAAGAATAGATCTAATAAAAGATGCTTAGTATCTCAAGGAGATATTATTAAATGTGTTCAATTTTTGATAGAGAGAAGGAAAGAGAGAATCTAAGGGACAAAAGTTATAAAGAGACCGCCCCCACTACCCCCGCCCCACTGAGGCAAAGAGCAAAGGAAAACCTAAAATTGGGGCACCTGGATGGCTCAGTGGATTGGAGCCTCTGTCTTCAGCTTGGGTCATGATCTCAGGGTCCTGGGATTGAGCCCCATATCAGGCTCTCTGCTAAGTGGGGAGCCTGCTTCCCCTTCACTCTCCGCCTGCCTCTCTGCCTGCTTATGATCTCTCTCTCTCTCTCTGTCAAATAAATAAAATCTTTAAAAAAACAAAACAAAACAAAAACCAAAAAAAACCCTAAAATTGATGCTGGAGGTGATCTTGAGGAAAATGTCATTGAAAGTCACAAAAAATATCAGAATAAACGAACATAATAAAAAAATTTAAAAATAAGATCTGAATAAATGGAGAAATAATCAGGTCTGTAGATGGAAAGATTAATGCCTTAAATATTGAAGATTTTCTCTGACTTAAAGACTGTTATAATTAGGGGTGCCTGGGTGGCTCAGTGGGTTAAAGCCTCTGCCTTCAGCTCAGGTCATGATCTCAGGGTCCTGGGATCGAGCCCCGCATCAGGCTCTCTGCTCAGCAGAGAGCCTGTTTCCTCCTCTCTCTCTGCCTGCCACTGCCTACTAGTGATCTCTCTCTCTGTCAAATAAACAAATAAAAATCTTAAAAAAAAAAAAAAAGACTGTTATAATTAAAACAAAAGAGAATTCCTATTAAAACAATTATAAGGAGGGGGCACCTGGGTGGCTCAGTGGGTTATAAAGCCTCTGCCTTTGGCTCAGGTCATGATCCCAGGGTCCTGGATGAAGCCCCAAATCGGGCTCTCTGCTCAGTGGGGAGCCTGCTTCCCCCTCTTTCTCTGCCTGCCTCTCTGCCTACTTGTGATCTCTCTCTCTCTGTCAAATAAATAAATAAAATCTTTAAAAAAAAAAAAAACAAGTATAAGGAGTAAGGCATTCATGTGCAGAAAGACTATAGGTTAATGAAAAGTATAGAGAACCTAGAAACAGACTAAAGCATTGGCAATTTGAAATCTAAGAAATATAACATCACAAATTTTGAAGGATAAACAAGATTATTTAATAAATGGTGTTTCTACTTGGAAAAAAACTAAAATTAAATCTTTATATCACACTATACATAAGAATTCCTGATGATTTAGACTGAAATGTTAAGAAAAATTTTGGATCTATTTGAGAAAGTGGAGGAAGTGGAGGAAGTCTCTTTGACACTGGGATCTGAAATGATTTGTTAGACAAAACAGAAAAGCACAATTAATAAAGGAAACAATTGTTAAATTTGACCTTTTAAAATTCTGGGTGATAGGGGCACCTGGGTGGCTCAGTCGTTAAGCGTCTGCCTTCGGCCCAGGTCAGATCCCAGGGGCCTGGGATCGAGCCCCGCATCGGGCTCTCTGTGCGGCAGGAAGCCTGCTTCTCCCGCTACCATTCCCTCTGCTTGTGTTCCTTCTCTCGCTGTGTTTCTCTCTGTCAAATAAATAAAATCTTTAAAAAAAATAAAAAATAAAAAAATAAAATAAAATTCTGGGTGATAAAAGCACCATAAACAAATATGAAAGATAAGTAGCTGGAGAGGAGTTACAACATGGAATAAATATTAGTGAAAATAATTTATTTGAAGGCTTACAAATTATTAAGAAAAAGAAAATAGAAAAAGTAGCAAAGGATATAAAGAGGAAATCAAAACAACTAATGACAATATGAAAAATGTACAACCTCAAATCAAAGAAATTAAAATTTTATGGCATCATTTCATACACATCAGATTAGTAAAGCCAAAAGGTATAATATTACCAAACATTGGTGAGGCTGTGGGAAAACAGACAGGATTATACTTCATTGTAATCACTTCAGATACCAATTTGGTGTTATCTGGTGAACTTTAAAATCTATGTAGCATAATCTATAACTCAGCGATTCTGGTTTTAGGTATATACCACAGAGAAATCCTGGTAGATATTTCATACAAGGTCATTTATTGAAGCAAAGTTGTAATGGAGGGAAAGGCTTTTAACAACCTACAGGTGCACTAATAGAAAAATTGATAAATAAATCATGGTACCTCACAGGTGAAATACTATAAAGAGATTTTGCAATGCTGTAATTTAAATGAAGTAACTAAGTCTATATAGATAGATAGATTTAGAAGCCATAATGTTAAATGAAAAGAATAAGATAAATACGCTAAGTTAGAATTGTATCAATTAAAACACACAAACGAATACACATAATATTTATTGGCTATGTATATGTATATATTTAGCAAAAAAAAAATGCAGATAGGAAGGCATCCCAAACAGTATTGACTCTGGGAAGAAAAAGAAGAAATAGAGAAAGAAGGTCTAACATGGCATATTGATTGGAGACCAGAAGAAGCAAAGAGAAAGGTTGAAATAGAAGAAATATTTGAACAGATGACGGCTGAGAATTTTCCCAAACTAGAGAAAGATACCAATGTACAGATTTAAGAAACCCAAAGAACTTCCAGTCTGCTTGGGATATAGAGAGCACAAAAAACATTCCTTCCTTATAATAACATTGCAAAGTCAGAAAAACTTCAAGGTCATGACTTTTATTAAACCTATCAGAAAGATGAAGGCTTAGGGCAACAGGAGGTCAAAACTAAGGAGAGACAGGTGCTTGCAGGAGAGGATGGGATGTGAACACTTGCTTATGTGGAATAGACAAAACCAGACACTGGTAAGAAGAGTTCAGCAGGAATTGTTTTCGAGTTAGTAAAGGCCAGATGTGGGCTGGTGTGAATGTGGAAAGTTCCTTGGGGCTGCAAATACAGAGGGAGTTTTTGTGATGCAATTGTAGTTACATCCACAGCCCTCACTGGGCATCAACCAAAACACTGGTGAGGCTCCTGAGAGGACATCCCTCCTGGCACAGACCTAGGGAAGGGGAACAGCAGCCATAGCTGCAGGGACAAAAAACCTACCCAGATCCTTATTTCTTTCTCCCCTACAATCCACCTGCCCCTTTGGGGCAGGGAGGAAACAATCTTGCCCCCACCCCATTACTCAGGTGAAACCCCACTGAAACTGACGGAAGGGAACAGAAAAAATTCATCGACTCCCGAACAAGAAGCAGATATGGCTGAGTCCAGAACTACAGCTGAGAAGAGGCAGGAGCTCTGAGAAGACCACACTCACAAGACTAATAGACATGATACCTGCCAAAGACTCAAGATTAAGCAGCACAAAGAATGCCCCTCATCTAACTCTTACTAACAATCATCCAGTAAACAGCAATAACAGGATTATTGGGAGAAGGAAGGAGAGAATCAAAGGAACAAAAATGAGAGAGAAAGAGTGAGAGAGAGAGAGAGAGAGAGAGAGAGAGAGAGACCCTCCCTAAAGGGTCTCTTTAGAGAAAGAAACCTCAAGTTGCTGGTGGAGCTGACCTTGAGGAAAACCAACTAGCAAACTACCCCTTTTCCTAAATACGAGGTACAGCTAAAGGAATATAAAACATGGTACACAGAATGCAGCCACAGCAACTACACACCCCAAACCCAAGTCACCTCCTGACTAGATTGGCTCAAAATCCTCAAATAAAAGCAAAGATTAATTCATGAGAAAGATGTGAATTACCTAATAATATGGCCCCAAAATATACTAGATAAAAATTAGTATCCTTACAATGAGAAATAAATCCGTTGATAATCAGAATAGATTTAAATACACCCTTCTCAGTAACTGACAGACAAAACACCAGCAAAGACACAGAAATTAGAGCATAAGTAGCGGTCACGGCCTAAGGGACATATATAGAAAATTGTGTTCAAGGACTAGAGAACACACATTCATTTCAAGCACACATGGAACACTTACAAAAACTGATCAGGTCCTGACCCTAAAGGTGTTACAAATTTCAATTGATTAAAAACACACAGTTTCTGACTCTAGTGCAATTAAACAAGAAACAAAGGTAAGTAGAAAACTTCAAGTCTATAAATTAAGAAGTACCCTTAAATGACCCATGAATTAAAGAAGACATTGAAAGATAAATTAGAAAGTATATTAACTGAATAATAACTAAAATGCCCCTTATCAAAATGTGAGATTAAACCAAAACTGTAATTAGAAGGGAAATTACAGCTTACAAACATATATTACATTAAAAAAGAGACTACAAATTAATAAATAAGCATCTATCTTAAGAGGTTAAATCAAGAAAAAAAATAAAACCAAAGGAAATAGAAGAAAAAAAAAACATGTTTAAATAATAGCAGAAATCAGTGAAATAAATATTCAGGAAAATGAATCAACAAAGTATTATTCTTTTAACTAAAGTAATAAAGTTGATAAATCTTTGGTGAGATGGTTAAGGAAAAGAAAGGAGAAGGAACAAATAAATACTATCAAGAAAAAACAGGAGCATATCACTACAGATCTGCCAACAATTAAAAAGACAACAAGAGGGTATTATGAACAACTTTAGGAAAATACATTTGAAAACTATGGTTCAGCAGATAAATTCCTAGAAAATATACAAATTAAGAAAACTGAATCTAAAAGAAATAGAAAACCTGAATGGTTCTGTAACTGCCAAATAAATGGAATCCATAATTTAACAGCCTACTCACAAAGACTTCTAACAAACAGTGAAAGAACTATAGTATTAAGCTTTTACCAACTCCTCCAAAGATCAGAAAAGGAGTGTAAGTTCCCAAATTCATTTGATAATATTTTGATACAAAAACCTGGCTATAACAGTATCAGAAAGGAAAATTTAAGCACATCTTACTTATAAATATGAAAACATTTTTAAAAATTGACATGTCCAGCAATATATAAAAAGGGTAAAAATTGGGGCGCCTGGGTGGCTCAGTGGTTGGGCGTCTGCCTTCGGCTCA